>CM062345.1:56166414-57366414 GCA_031216105.1 Dalbergia cultrata
CATTCCTAAAAAAAAAGAAAAGAAAGAGTCCAGAATAAATCACATGAATAAAAAAAAAAACCAAAAGTCATGAAACCTTTCACTTTCCAATGTCCTCACAATTGAAGGAATTCTCGAGTTTTTATTTCTGGTCAAAATTCAGCCCACAACCACACATGATGGAAAATTATTTTGATCAAATATAAGTTTATAAGTAAAATAATATATTACAGAGAGAGAACAAAAAACTCAACGGCTGTGAAAAGGGCTAGGGAAAAGGGAAAGGGAGATTGGAGATGGGTTGAGTTTGAACCCAGAACAAAATTCACGGTGACAAGTTGAGCTCGCAATGATTCAAGCTAATCTATGACATGGTGGCTTTGGTTTGTGGGAAGGCACAAATCGCAATTTCATGGAGAGACGTGGCCAGTGAGTGGTCACGAGTGGCAGATGAGTGTGCTTCTTAGCGGTGTGACGGCGCCAAGCTCATAGCGTCGATGGCAAGGGGTGCGATTGGGCGCAATAGCATGTGGTTCAAGCTAGGTCAAAAATATGCAATGTGGGACATGACATTATGTGGTGGTGCTATTTCTACCATGGTCTATGATTTTTCAATGAAGGCTATTTAAGTTACAGGGAAGGGATGTGAAACATGGAAACGAGGAGGAGGAGAAAAAGAAGATTAGAATTGGGATTTACCGATTTAGGGATTAACTTGTACTGATACAAAAATAAATTCAAAAGTAATATTGTGGCCGAAGTGTAAAATATTGAGTGTTGAGGATTTAATTAAATGAAATTTGACAAACAACTGCTAACATAATATTGTCATTGACACAAGTTTTATTTTTAATGGTTTCAACGGGAATGGGTACAAATACCCTCACATTTCTCGGGGTACCGTAGCAAGCACCAATTTCATAGATGCTCCTATAGAAAAGAGAATGATTTGGTACGTATTGTTCATAATTTCACATATTAATTTAGTGGATCGTTATTGTGTTTTATTATCCTGACATTTTTAATATAATAATTGATAGAAAAAATTACACTAATCTCTTGGTTTGACAAAATGTAACCTTCACCTTCTTTATTTTCAAAATTTGTATGTCAAAATTTGCATTGACCTATCTTATTAATGTTAGTCCATTAATAATTTTGACATAACAATATACAAGTATACATTACATGAGTTATAATGTGGTTGTCATAAATATTAAAGTTTGATGTGACTATAATGACCATATTATCCTTTTTATGAAGCGATAAAAAGCATATAATCTTTCTATGTTGGGGAAAAGAGAAAATGGAAAGATTATGTACTTTTATCATTTGATAAAAGAATAATATTGACATTCAATAGTCATATCAGATTTTAATATTTATAATAATGCTATTAAAAATTATGTGTTTTGCATCCATGTACTATTACGTCAAAATCACTATGAACTAATGTTAATAAAGGAGTTCGGTGTAAGATTTTTTAAAAGTCAAGAACTTAAAATGTAAAATTTGAAAATATAGGAGACACAAGATACATTTCACTAAATCTCAAGCAAGGTTAATATAATTTTCCCTAATTGAAATGTATCCATGGAGATTTTTTTTTTTACTTGCTACAATTTCTCATTGAATTACCTTACCGTTAACATCTATATGCTTGTGTCTGGTCTCGAAGGAACCACCGGTATCCCGGTTTATCTGTGACTCTAATTGCCATTTTCTAAACCTTGCACAGTCATGCACAAAAGTTGCTGCAGATTTTGTGTCCCCAGAAAATGTACATATGTGCCTGCGTTTAACAGATGAGTTCCGTCGTCTTCCTAAGAATCACAAGGCCAGAGAAGATAAACTTGAGGTGATTTGTTTCTAAATTCTATCTCCCTATCTCTCTCTCTCTCTCTCTCTCTCTCTCACACACACACACACACACACACACACACACACACACAGAGCCTAGAGCATGTAATGTTTACCAATCTTTCCCTATTTTTTTTTTTTTTTTTTATGTAACAGATAAAGAAGATGATAGTCTTTGCTGTCGACCAAGCTGTCAAAGATTTAGAAGGTTTAGTTAGGTGTTCTTCACTCGCTTAAATTACATTCAGATGGTAAATTTTATATCGCTGTAAATTTTCATTCAAGGAACATTTAGTCATATATATTCTTTTTTTTTTCAAATTAATTTAGTTATATATATATTCTTTTATAACAACATTTAGTCATATTTTACTTCTTAGGATAATATTGAATGGCACACAAAAGATATTCCATGTAAAATATACTAAAGATTGTGAGTGATTAGAAATATCTTCTTTGATATGAATTTAATTTCATATTATTTGCTTGAAAATGAATAGAATTGTTAATTAATAGCAGGGGTCAATAGAAATTGGTTGAGTCTAGGATAAATTTTATTACCAAGGTCGAGAATTCAAAATCTAAAAAGCTTTTTAAGAGATGGAGTATGTACTATGCATTTACCATTTTAGATTCTAAATGTGTATGTTTTTCCACCAAACCTTTTGTTAATTAACAAAGAATTGTTAATTAACTTTTGACATGTTTTTCTCTCTCATGAATTTTGTCCATCTGTGATTTTTGTTATTTTTCAAATTTGATTGATTAATTTTTGGGTTTATCTCATTGGTTAGTTTGATTTCCTACATACTTTCGATGCTTTTTAATTTGCACCAATTAGAATTCCTTAATTTCAAATTATGTTATTCTGTTTCTTGGAAGTCACTTTTTATCTTTGAATCATTCCCCTGATTTTCATTATCAAGGTTTACACCTTGCACATTTTTCTTAATTTCGTAATAAATAGCAGTGTTCAAAATTATTTTCACCACAAGAAGTGTATATGGTTGACTCAACCTCAATTATTTTATCAACAAAAATGATACACCAAAATGAATATTAAACAAGTATTTTGACCTCAAATATTTTTATACGTCTCACAGGTTTAATTTAAAATTGATTTATTTTGGGAGGTAAATAACAAGCAAAAGTCAAAACAAATTTGAAGGAGATAATATGAAATTTGGCCAATTTGAAGTATAATATAATTAATAACACGTACGTAATTATGAAGTGTGGTATGGTGGTATCTTATCCCTTAATCATGTGATTGGGAATTCGATTCTCACTTATGAGAATAAAATGTATTTCGTGGCTAATACGATTGTTCAGTTTATCAATGAAAGCAAATTAATATTATTGTACAATGAGATATTATATGTGAAAGCAAATTAATATTATTGTTCAGTTTATCAGTTACACGATGATTATAATACAGATATACTGTACATATTTCTTTAATTTCTTGATTATTCCAAACTGCGTTTTCTTTCTAATTCTAAGTCATAGCACCATACAATATAATAACCCCCAAAAATAAAAAAATGCTACTATTATGTATCATTAAACATTATCTTAGGTTCTTAATTAGTAGATCTTGCTGGCAAATTCATCCATGTGAATTCCTCGCATGCGGTAGGAAGCAGATTTAGAAGCTAGCTCTCTCAGCTGCAAACCGCTTCTTCCCAATTCCATTGCCACCTTCATTTCAAACACCTCCCCATTCTCTCTTCTCTCCAAATCTTTCTCTTCTAACATTGATTCAACTGAGGCCTCCAACATCTTGAAGAAGCCAGCAGAGTTTCTGTACATCTCAAACACCATCCCCACTTGCCCTCCATGCTCAAATGTGTTAACAGCTGCAGCCAATGACCCTGCCATGAGGGGCACTAGTGCTGCACATGAACCATTGCCCACAAATGTAGATCCTATTGCAGCAATGCCTGTGAGTAAAGGGCCTAAAATAATCAAAGCCTTGTTCACCTTCAAAGCCATGCTTCCAAGCCTCTTATACTCCTCAATATCTTTTCTCTTTGCCACCTCAATAATCTCCCTCAACTCCATTTCTAGCTCTTCACTCCATCCATTAGTATTCATTTCTTCGGTTTTCTTATTATTGCCTGGTGCTTTTCCTTGGTGTTGATGGGGTAATTTGCTATTACTTTGGAACTGAGTGGAGGGCCACCAAACAGCAGGCTCAAACTTTGTAGGGAACTTGTCAAGCATAGCACCCAACAAGGGAAGTGGGAAAGCCTTGTCAAGTGCCAAGACCTTCTCCATTGCATCCTTCACATCTTCCTCAGTGGGGTTGCCAAGTGCTATTGTGGTTTCGATGTGGGACTGAAGTTGCTTGAACAACCTTGTTGCATTCCTTTGTTCCTCAGCTAGTTGTGAGGGCTGGATCTTGTTCATGACAAGCAACATGCCCGTGGCTGCAGAGAACAAAAGTGTGGAAGATAGTTTCAGAGCCAAGAGTGGTGCACCTGTGGCACCACTTGTGGCTGCAGCACCAGCCATAGTTGCAGCAGTGAGAGTGATCATGTTGATGGAGTTCAAGAGAAGGGTGTTCCAGTTGTCACGTTGCTTGCCAGTGTGGTTATGGATCGCCACTCTCTCAGCAACGGCCTCTAAAACTACAAAGAGTAGTTGAATAGTGGTGGTGGCCATAGACTTGTGTAACTGTAAATCATCATCATATGTTTTTGTTTCAACTAGGTTTGTGCCTGTGGTGGAACCATCGGTTTCATGAACCAAGTTTTTGTTTGATATATTTGGGACTAATAAATGCAATCTTCGGGATTTCAAGACATTGATGGTAGGATTGTTTCTCTTTAAGGAAGAAGAACAAAAAAGCATAAGTGAGGTTTGTAAGGAAGCCATGCGATTATTGAAAGGTTATCCTATGTTTTTCAATGTAGTGGGATGAAAGGTTTTTGGGTGTCGGTAAATTTGGCTGGTTGGCCTGATTTTTTATACACGTTACAAGGATCCAAATTAATTTATCAAAAGTGAAGGTAGGGGAAGGGGTCTTGAACTCGTGATTGAGGACTTGGCTTATTTGTTGACCTATTCCCTCTAGTATAACTTTCCAATTACACAATCCCTACCCAAGTGCTTTTTGAAATTGACTTTTGTGATATTATTTAGGTATTTCCAATCCTACTAGTATCTACGGTAAATCTATCGGTAAGAAAATATAGGAATCATGTGTTAATAATTATAAATTTTAATTATATTACAGATAATTGGAATAAAGTACTGTACATTTATAAAAAGGATTTATCTTATATCCCTATATAATTCAAGAATATTAGTATCTCTCAGTTATTTATAATTAATAATAAGTTACATATCTTACAATTTTTTTTTAAATCTATCAAATCATAACTGTTATTATAAGAAAAAAATATCAGTACCCTATGGGTACTAAAACAACGTCACTAATACTTCAGTTATTATATGTGAATTTTGATATCTTCAAATAATGTTTAAAGTTATTGGTATAATCCCTACCCATTCGCTAGTCCCCCGCTGGCTGTCAACATGCGACATGTGAACATTACAGCAGGGCCTAATTGGTCGCTTACAAAAAATAAGCTATGTGACGTAATCAACATTAAAACAATGGTGATCTTCGCCATTTATACTCATTCTTCTTCAATTTTTAGTTCTGTCAGAAGGTTAATTAAGGGACAAGTTGAGCGTAGTATATCAGTATTAATTAGGACTGGGTTAAAAGTACTTTTCTGAGTCATTTTTAAAATTGAGTAGATCAAAGCTCAACCTAATACAGTGGTTGGAATGTTGACATGTGCTTAAAAAAATGACAGGACTAAGAATCACCCATCATTTATTTTAGTGTTTGAGTGTAAATGGGATTTTTTTTGTGATAATGGACGACATGATATTTTGAAAATGTCAAATTAATTCAATGTGTACAGCTACTAACATGTTCATATTTGGAGAGCGTCATGCAGGTGCATATCGAGCACTTAATTAAGCACAACTTAATTGTTCGAATTTTTTTAAAAAAAAAGTTTTCGTTTAGTCTCTCGAATTTTTTTTTTTATTTCTATTTGGTCCCTCCATTAATGTTCCATTAGTTTTTGACATTCAGTACCAATGTGACATCTTACGTGGAGGTTGACATGAATTTAAATATAAAAAAGAGTGACTAAAAGGGATATTGTTATATTTTAGAAGGGACAACATAGGAAAATCGTAATATTTTATATAAAAAAATTATTTAAATTTATTTGTATAAGATAAGAATTTAATTATGAAATTAAATTATTAAATTAAATATTTTGAAATCATTATCTCTATAAAAAAAATTCATAAAATATAGTTGAAAAATCTATGATGTATGAGAAAAAGTATATGAATTTTTTTTTTTGAAAAAAAAAAATCATTTGTTATTAAGCGAACACATTAGAAACCGATTGAGAAACATATGTACAACAGAATTTTCACAAATTATAATGCTAAAACTTTATGGGTTATTAGGAAAGTTATTGGCATATTAAAGTGAGGGATTCATTCAAGACAAAGTTGTATAACGTGATTGTTGAGATACAATCAAAATATTCAACAAATATAATCATACATCTACTATTGCTTAAGATATGCCATGGCGGCAAGTGCATCCTACCCATAACCCATCAAAACCCTTTTATTGATCACTAATTAACCTTATCCTAGAGATTAATGATTAACTAATAATATGTTGTACAGAAGTACATTCCGCTTTACTTGTATATATACACTCCTTCTAACAAGCATATTTGGGTTTCTGTTCCTCAGTAGTTTCATTCAGTGTGCCCAACGGCTCAATTTGCTGAGGAGTAGTAGCGGATAAATGGGAATCACAACATTCAAGTTGTCAACTTTGTTGGTTCTGCTAATCTGCTTTATAGACCCAGATGATGGAGTTTTTTTTGGGGTTAACTGTATCTAAATCCAGCTGCTTTAATTTGGGTAGAAGTGTAACAACTTCCTGGTACTTGTGTATGAATTATATAAAATATTACGCCATAGTAGTTGGTAAGAATAGTATAGTCGAAGCTAATCAAGTTTTTAAGTGTTCGTAATGCTGGAATTCTTAATCTGTGAGCACTCTGTTAGCCAAAACTGCCAAAAGTTTGGAATGTACGTGATTTAATTCTGAATCAATCAGGCAAACAAATTTAAAGAGATTTAGGGTCGTTTAAATTAATAATTAATTCTAAATCGCATGTTTTGGTGATAATCTTTAGTCAATTGAAATCCTTTTTTCGAAGAATATATATGGTAAATAGGTAACCTAAGCTATAAGTTAATTAATACGGTTATCTGTTATAATCAATTATTATTAAAATATAGAATTATTCAATAAAAATACAAGGCATGCAATTCATTAAACAAATGACTAAGGCAACATAAAAGGAAAATTACTTTGCATCAGTTTTAAGTTTTTAACTGCAGCTGACCATATTCTCATATAAGCATCATACTCTCATTACTCCATAAGCATAAACGTCTTGCAATTTATGCAGCCATGAATCTTGAGAAACAAAACCATCCGCTTAGCACAACAGTACATCACAGCCAAGAGCCACCAATGTTTAACATGATCCAACATATATGCTGAACAATTTACTTCTTTGGCATCAATGTTACTTCCCCTTTTGCCATGTGAGCAACATGCAAAGCTATTTCTTTGACCCACAGTGACTCATTTTTTAACATTTTGAAATCTCTTGGGAACTGATCAACCATATCCAGCACCCTTGAAGTCCACTTTACTCCTCTTAAACATGCATCCAAAGGCACAATACTCCTATTAGAACAAAAACATAGGCCATTGTTCTGCTGTGAAGAAATCAGCATCAGCCAAAGTATATGGATCCTAAAATATCCTCTTCAGACATACTCTTAAAGTAAGTATATCTCCAAGGCACAAACACACATGCTTTTTTTTCTTCGATAGATAAAATAAGTCTCAATCCATACAAGGAGTGTGGTGAGGAACACAAATAAGAACCACCATACAAAGCCAAGAGATTAACTATTTGAAATTAGAAACTCTCATTCCTGCTACAATTGAAAATATCAGAATCCTTGATTTGCTCCTTAAAATTTGAAAACAACACCCATAGCACCTTAACAGCATGTGAACCCCGTTTAATTTGGGGACTTGAATCACCACGATAGTATAGCCAGTAATAAGAAAAATGTTATTTGTACTCATGATGTAAGGGACACCATGCCAACTCACATCCCATCTATTACGAGCACAAATAACATAACTCCAATAATAAAACACCAGAAGTCACAACTCTGACCATTTCCGACTCCTTAATTAGTGCTGCTAGCAGCTTTCATGGTTCACAAAAGAAACTGTTCTTCCCTTGGATACAGTCTCAAAACAATTCCAAACTGTTACTAATATCTACTCATGCATATATACTTATTTAGATCATCATAGTCCACTCCAAAAGCATTATGAAGTAGCCTCCTCAAAGCTCGAGAACACACATTTGAAAATGAAATCACACATCTATCCACCTGTAAAGCAAGCTCTTCCCACAACTACAAAACCACTTCAGCTGAGATAAGTAAAATGAGGATTATCATTTGATAAAACATATGGCTTTGAGTCAAAGGTTTCAAAACTATGTCCCTCCTATCATCCCATGGCTTCAAAACACAATAAATAGGAGGAATCATGTTAAGAGATAGTAAGCATATGTTTGTCAGTGCTTCATAATGAAATAAATGAATAGATACCAAATGGTCAGAATGATTAGAGAAATTTTGATACTAATGCTTGCAATTGTTGAACTTGGCCACTTTATACAGTTTTTCACATTTGCTTATTGTGGGTGATTATGGGCATATCAATTTCTCTATGATAGACTACATCAAGCCGCCTTCATTTTATTTATACAGACATAACTAGGAAATGAGTCACCATAGAAACAAATCCTAAAATGGAACAAAGCCAAAAAGACTAGATTCAGTTAAGTCAGCATAAAATCTTCTCTTTATGTCAGAACTGTAGAAGACAATGCCAGCAAAATAGGCAATTAAGTGTACTACTCAATAACTGAAAAAACTCATATTTTAATGATCTGAAAGCCAGCTGAACAAGTTCTCAAGCGGTTATGATAAGCTTCAATAGGAATGATACACATAATAATATCTTTTGTAGTCAATTTACTTAGGTCATAATGTAACATGCAAGATTGGAGGCAAACATTATGAAGTTTGTGTGGCAGCTAGCAGACATTTTAAGATAGAAACGTACTATGACATGCCTTAACATCTAAGTCCTAGTTCTGATATGAAACAAAAAAA
The DNA here is from genome assembly GCA_031216105.1 of Dalbergia cultrata. Lineage (NCBI taxonomy): Eukaryota > Viridiplantae > Streptophyta > Magnoliopsida > Fabales > Fabaceae > Dalbergia > Dalbergia cultrata. The sequence continues at coordinate 56,175,592 of CM062345.1, forward strand.
AAACCAAAAACCATCTCATGCAATACATGATTGTGAGGTGTGAACTATAACTTTCTAAATTATATTACAGGATGAAGTCAAAAGTAATTGAAACAGACACAATACACATAACACAAATGAAAACATATACAAAAGGTGCAGTGAGTGGATTCTTCAAGTAACTCACTTACAAGTGACTAGCAGACATAGAATAGCATCCACATCCCAATCCTAAGATTAACAACAGGGTGATATCAAACTCTCAGCATAGACCTCTGCAATGAGGGGACCTGTCACACTCTGGATTCCAACAGTGCTAAAATTGCCATTTTTGGAATTGTAAACAATTGACTTGGACCCGAACTGCAACAATATCGCATCATCCTCATCAGAAATGCAAAGTGGCCTGGTTTTATAGTATTGATATTCGGAAGGAAAGCCTCCTAGGTTAAAAGGGACACTGATCAATTTAGTCCAAGACTCTTTATTTCCATACTCCTTCATGACCCAAACATCCGAAACAATGTTACAATCAACAAGGATGCACAAACAGCCCTTTAGTGCCCCAATGGTCAAGGCAAACTCTGAACTGGCTGCTACACAATCCGGAGGCGATAGCCGTTGAAATGTCTCCATTCCCAGATCAAAAGAAACAATAACCCACAATGGTCTTGTTTCATCAGTACCTAACCAATTAAGCGTGCCACACACAAATATCCCCGAGTGACTAAAAGGAGATTTCATAACAGGAAAACCCTGAATCGCTCTCCACGAATCAGTACCCAAATCATGAACCATGGCATCAATTTCAAACACAAGTGTAGCACCAGCAAGCCGTGCATGGAAAACAACAGCCACCACCTTGTAACAATCAGCGAAATGATCGTACCCAAACCCGAATTTCGTGTAATCAGAAGCGTTGCCGAAAGAAGGCAAAGTTTTGACCTTTCCGGTAGAGGGGTTCCACACAAAGACGCCACTTCGGCGGGTGGCGATACAGAGCATGCCATGGCAAGATCCGGCCAAGTTATGAAAACGGTTTTTGAGGATGTCGGGGCACGCGCGGAGCGTGGAGGTGGCACCTGAGGAATTGAATAAGGAAGGGACAGAGTAATCTATGAGAATTGGGTCGTCGGGTGGGTTCAACAAGGTGACGATAAGGTGGTGGCGGTTTGGGTCCGAAGCTGAGGCTCGGAGTTGGTTCTTGACGAACTGGGGATCGGAGATTAGGGCATTCCAGGACTTGCATACGCACCTGAATCGGAGGAGGGACTTCACAGGGAGCCTCGCGAGGATCTCGGCGATGAGATCGACGGGGATGGTATCCACCAGCGCGCGCTGCGAATCGCTGGGAAGCGTGCGTGGCTGGTGGTTGTTGGAGCTCTGGTCACCACCGCCGGTGCCACCCGCTGCCATTAGTGTGTGTCAAGGGGAGGTTTGATAATACAAGTACACATACAAAGAAGTACAATGCATTAAATTAAATTAAATTAAGGATTAAATATATTTTATCTTTTTTTTTAGTTATGCACAATTTAAATCTTGATTTTTTAAATTGTGCCACGTGACTCCTTATGCCTTCTAAACTACACAAAAGATACATACATCTATTTAGTCTGTTAACTACCCCATGTGTCACTCACATTTGACAAAATTATCCTTATCCTAATCTCTAACCCCCAATCCCCTTCCAGAATCATAACCTCAATCTAGGTAGCTATGTTCAACTATGACCGCCACCCTATGCCATGACCACTGCCGTTACCTCTGTTGAGATCCTCAGCCACATAGTCACTTTCCTCTCTGACTTCCCTTCCAATTGTGACCTTCCCCGCTGCACCTCACCTCTCCCCTCCTCAACGACATCTCCTCCACCCCAATCCTCGACGAAATCGCCTAGAAACTCTCAAAGCTGCCATCTCCTTCTCTAGCATCAGCTCTCATTCCTTCTCCCTCTCTCTCAATGAGAACCTCATCTTCCCACTCTTCAACCACCACCACCACCACAAGCATAATTTTGGTTCTGAACCCAAACTGAAATTCCTAATCAAATCCTCTTTCTCATTTTTTATGATTAAGAGGGGCGAAGCCCCAACACAACCAATAATTCAATCAGAGAAAGAGAAATAATTTCAAAAAGGAACCCTCAATCAGAAACAAAAGGGATGGGTTCGCCCTAACACAACCAACAACTCAATTAAAGGAAGAGAAACAATCTGGACAAGGAACCCTCAATCAGAGGAACAGAAGAACACAAGGGATAGGGTTCTGTGATGTAGCGTGGAGGGAGAGGGGGATTGAGAGAGACGTCACAGTGGTGCTAGCTTAATGGCGGTGCACACATGGCGGCGAGCGATGGAGAGGAGATAGGGGTCCCTCACAGGGGTTCAGCATGCACGGCTTAGCATGAGACAGGTTGTGGACGCGATAATGAGGAGAAGAAGGATGCGCGATGGTGAGAGGTGGTGAGCGTGCGCCAATGGAGAGGCGATGAGCGTGCGATAGGGGAGATGGTGGTGAGTGCGTGAGAGTGGAGATGGCCAGGGTGGGCACAATGGTAAGAGGCTCTTCAACCAAATTGGTGTTGGGGTTCTGAAAGGGGATTGGGTTAGAGAAGAGGCCAGGGGTAATTTTGTCCTTCAAATAAGACATGTGAGTAGCACATGGCTAGTTAACAGACTAAATGGATGTCTGTTTAATAAAAAGTCTCTTTTGCACAGTTCAGAAACTATAGAGAGTTGTGTTGTACAATTTAAGAAGTCAGGGTCTAAATTGCACAGAACCTAAAATCCAGGAGATAAAATACATTTTACCCTTAAATTGATTACCAAAAATCACATCATCAGTCCAAAGATATAAGGAAAGATGCTCAGTGAGTGAGTCATCACCTAAAACCTCTTTTCATCGGACAACAAAGAAATAATGCATAAAATCATAATAACATTAATAATGTTTAAAGGTCCTACACAATCAAGTTTACGTGTGTGTATATATATATGTACGTAAATATTTATATACATATTCAAATAATCATTTTACAAACTCAAAACAATATTCTCAATTCACTTGTGTACCTGAAATCATACAAGCTCATAGGGTAGTAGCTTATAGAGAAACAATAATCCCTGCTTTGGTTACGCACAATGTTTGTGACGTAACAAAATTCTGAATATAAATATCTAGTCATATTTGGACATTACGTATCGCCATCCTAGTATGATAATAAATTCTTTGTTATCTCTGGCCTTGGGCTACTTGGTACCAAGGTTATGGATTAACAGCAGTTAACACACAACCTGTTTCTCTATAGCTACCTTCTATACTAACTAAGTAAATCTATTTAAACTGAAAACCTTTAAACCTTTTTAATTTTATGAGAGCTATAAATATGTCTGATTCTAACAGTCTAACCTTAGCATAACTGTGACTATGAAATCATGCTCAAAGGTGATTTCTAACAATCACCCTTTGTAAACATTTGTAATTTCATAAACTCATAAAATATGTAGCTGTCAATTGTTTTGAATCTCAAAAATATTCAAGCTCTAAAATCCTTTTTGTTTAATTGTTTAAAACAAAATCCAAGCCATCAAGCTCTTCATAACTATAAAACTAAATATCATATTTTTCAAAATAATAAAGTTTGCAATCTGTGTTCCATTCTCTTCTCTAAATAGCATTTTCAAGTATACAACTATGTCATATATATAAATCACATTTAGAATTCAATTTAACATTCATAAAAGCTTTCCATAATCACAATTATCATCAAATACTCTTGAACTCAATTAAACAAATATGGCTCCATGAGTTTTATAAAAAGCATATTCCATGCTCTAAAATCAGCAGTTCTAAAACATATAAACTAACACTAACTTCTAACTTCTTGGTAGAAATCTCTAAAATCAAACAATAAATGATATCTTTATGAAAATAATTCTAATGCAAAACATAGAGATCACAGATATGAATCCACTCATCTAGTGGGGTGAACTATGGAGAATTAACCCCCACAACACAATAGGAAGTAGAATTGACGGCATTATCTGATATAGAAGTAATGAAACTCTAAATTAACCTCTAAAACCTTTAAATACCCAATAATTCATCTCTAAAAAGGTATAAAACTCTTTTCCCTTGAGAAGCACAAAGAATCCCCTCTAAACTAGGAAAACTTAGAGGAAATGAAGAAAAACTAGCAAAATAACATACTTTTAAGCTTACAGAATAGAAGATTTCTAATTAAACTTGAAAGAATTGGAAGAAAATGGAGTTTAGAGGGTGGAATAGGGTTGGGAGGTGAAGTTTTCGCATTTGGAAGGAGTGAGAGATGTGTTTTGGGCGGTAAGAATGTTCTGGACTCGAAACAGGGGTTTTTATAACACCGCTGACCGTTGCAACGCTCACCAGAATGGTCTCTCACTCTTTAGAACTCACTTATTTACATGATGTCCTCATTTATTTTACTCTTAATTAACTTTAAAATATAAATATAAATAAGGAAATACCCCCTTTTGGATTCCAATAAAATATTAGAAAAAATAAAATCCCAACAAATCAAAATCCAAATTTTGGGTTTTAGTTCAAATTCAGATATTCTCGCGGTTTTATAAATTTGTGGACAAAAAACGGAGTGTTTAAAAGTTTCATAAAATTTATTAAAAAACACTTTTTAACATATTTTTTTTCTAAGGAACAATTACTGGGGCTTTTGGTCTCAAGAATATGACTCTATCATATGGTCATCCAAGGAGATATAAGGTCTAGACTTGGCAGAATTTGAGACTCAAAATGACAGATAAGAGTAACCGACACTCTTCCTAGTTTGAAAAATGTCCTAACCCTTTTATTTAAAATTGGAAGTATTACATTCTCTTGTTGAAAAGATTCCTTCGCATACACAATAGTTGAACATGATAAGACGTGGATGTGGCTAAAAAGCTTCCTTGTCATTTAAAAACTGTTTTATAAATATTATTCTCAAACATATTTTCTTGTTCTTCTACTTCTTAAAATTGAATTCAAAACAACTTTTCAAAACTATTTTAAAAAAACTGAAAAATAAAACCTATTCCAAACAAGCCCTTAATACCCAAAGTCGCTCATATCAATTTCTCACATTTTAAGAAAAACAGATTAATTTCTCTGTACAATATTATATAGTATACAAATAGATCATTTTTTTTTTTGTACATTACAAGACTATACAGAGTACTAATTTATTCATTTTTATAATATAAGAGAATAATTTAAAACAAATATAAATTTATCCTCTAATATATTTCTCAAGTAACAATTTGAGTATTTTATCCCTAGTCAATTGCATAAATTTGCCACCAAAGTACAATGCTTCTTTGGCAAAGAGAAAGAGTCATCTCATGGCTTTGGGCCTTTTTGGGCTTTTGGGCTAAATGACTTAAAGAGTCTCTTTTGTCCCAATGAATGTTGATTCCCGTTACCATGGGCTTTAACCACAAATTTTGGGCAGTTTTCAAGCCGAGCCCATTCTCCCTATAAATTCTCTACGTGTCATAGCTGAGCTGAGATATGGAGAGGTAAATACCCAGGCTAGTATGACCAAAGCAGAAAGAGCAATACCAAACAAAAAAAAAAAAAAGGGGGGAAAGAGCAATATTAAAGAAGTGAGTAAAGCTAGGCAGAATACATTATATCAGTTCAGATGATGTACTAAATCTGAATTCTCAACAGTGAATTGTTTTCCATGTTTAGTCTTAATGTAGTGTGGAGTCGATAAAAAATAGATTATAGTACAACTTTTTTCGTGTTGTAAACCGTCGTGGTGAAGAATTTGTGTGCGTTTGGTTTGATATCAAGAAAGTCCAAAGGTATAAATTGAGTTTCAATTTGTTTAATATGTTTAGCAAAATTACGCTGACATGACTTTTAATATACATTGATCCATGATTGGGTGGAAGTAAAAGCAAATTACCTCCAGATGGAACAGCATCGTACAAAGCAAGTACACCCGGACAATCGCAATTCAATGAATTCACACAAGCTGAAACCAAATTAAGCACATTGGGCGTGGAAGTAAGATCTACTAGTAGTGGTTTTAAGTGTAAGCTACCTAGTGTCACTGAAAGTAGAAGAGGTAAAACATGGCCTTCCAGCTTTAATTTATAATTTGTGTTGGCCATGCACACCTGTGAAGGAAGAAAGCAAAGCCTTTAGGCTAACTGCTTCTTTAGTTAATATATGTACCCTTCAAAACTCCCAATGGCAAAATTCGAACCTATGCTGTGAGACTATAAAGGAATGAAGGAATGGATGTGCCGACTACTTGTTTTGTTAATAATTTTCATTATATATATATATATATATATATATATATATATATATTAATTTAAGAATTTTCAGTGCAATCAATTCAATCAATGACTTATCAATTAAATCAGTGATTCAATAACTCAGTAGCTCGATCAAATTGGTTACTATGAAAACTTTGACCATGACCCAGGTACTCGCAATGTGATGTGTTGTAGTATTTAATTGTATTATGTATTTATTTATGCCTGGTGGCGTCGTTGTTGACTGCAATGATAGTGGAATGGTGGTTGCTATATACTATTCATTTCGGTCTTTTAGGATTATTTCCTGCTGTGTGTGTGAGTGTGATTGATTGATAGGAGGGGATGAGGTCCTATATATCGTTGGTGCAAACTTGAAAGGACATTCGCCTGTGATAACAGGGTATATTATATTATATTCCTATGCAAACCAAATATTAAGTGACAGAGATACAAAAATGTCAAAGGCCCTTCAATTTTAATTTCATGTTTCCATCGGAACAGCTAGCAGGCCATGTGGTGCTGCTTGATTGCTTAGTCCGGTCGCCAGGTGTCATATAAAAGTGGAAGGTAGGTAACCCATGCATTGACCATCGAATATCATCACATGATTGCTAACCGGCCATGTTTGTAGTCAAGCTCAAGGTCGCTTATAATTTGATCCCATCATTAGTTTTGATTCATTAGATAGTCCTTTCCTTTTAGCCTTTAGATATTATTTTAATAGTTCAAATTCATAGATTTAAAATTATATAAAATAAAAAACTAACAATAATTTTTAAAATAAAAAATTATAATTATTAAAAGATGAAATTATCCAATCATCACTACTCAACTCTTGCCTCAGTATATCATTCACGGGTCGTTTTGACATGGACCGACGATAGTTCTGGACCTTATCATGGTCCATCTTTACTTTCTATAAGATTACCAAATTATCCCTTGTAATTTTTAATTCTTTCATTCAGCCACACACCACTGTTCTTGTTCAAACACCTTACCAGTCGTCACCACCACCACCACCACATCCAACTCCAAGCAGTGTCACTGCAACTTCATCATCTGCGACTTCATCATCATCTAACCATTTGTGACAGTCACCAGCGAGCCGTATTTTCCACCTAGATGCGACCACCGCTCCTCATCTTCGAGCGACCTTTGACCACCTTCTCCCACCAGCAAAGACACTTTACAGTCTTCGAGAGAGGCCCAAATCTCCTTCGCCAAAGGCAGCATATCCAGAGTTTGAAATTTAAAATCTCTTGCTTTATTAATTGCAGTTTGAGAGGCTTTTGACAAATCACAGAGAGGAAGGATTGAACAAAAATTAATTTTCAGAATAAAGCTAAAAGATAAAAATCAAACGAACTATTAGTGGTTAGAAAGTGATTTCTCTGTTTGGGTTTTTTTGATTAGCAAGAAGAGTACACATTCCTCGTTAATTTTCTTTCACTGTTCAATGCTTTCACTGCACAAAGGCTATGTCAATAGTGGCAAAACATCCTTGTTGGGTTCAAAGGAGAATCATGGTTGGAGGATGGTGAAAAGGCATTACAAAAGAAGCTGTATCGTATGAAGGTGGTGACTAGTTGACCATGAATGGTGGTGTTGAGCGGGGGTCAAAAGGGAAGAAGGGTGAGCGGCTGAATAGTAGATTAAAAATTAAAAGGGGCTAAGTTTGTAAATGTAAAATAAGTATTTTATTTTATTATTCTTATAAAATGATTATTATTTTTATATAATTATTGTAGTTTAAAATCTGATTCGTTGAATCAAAATCTAACAGTGATAAATCATATACCATGATAAGGTCCAAAACTACACCGGACCATGTTAACCTTAGCCATCATTCACTTATGACTCGACCACCACCACCATCACTTACCATTGTTATGTACCTCTAAAAAAAAAAATAATAAGCCCTCCAAACCCCCAACATCCACCACCTTCAATCTCTTCATCATAATTATCCAAAACCGCAACATCATTTTACATAACTTTTGCTTTCCCAATATGGACATAGCAAAAAGGAACTCCACAATTCATTCATACACGTCCACAAAGGCAAGGAATAGCAATTGGAGATAAACATTAAATGTATAAAAACAAGGCTTGAACCAAATTGAAAAACCCAGGGCACAACTCCATGGAGACCCAAAAAAAAAATCTAGATCTTCATCTATGCTGCTAATTACAAGCTATTCACTATATGAATAAAAAGAAACCAAAAAAAAAAAATAAAATGTACAAGTCCCTATTGAACTCAAAATTAATCAATCTTTCAAGACCTGCATGTTCTGCTACACCAACACGAATTCCTATTGAACACCAAACTTAATGAAACTACACAAAAGCAGACCAAAATAAAAATGATGCCTACTATGGTCTTTGTCACTGGTGGTTGATGCAAATAAATCTGAGTGATCTTAGGATCGACGACCCCCGAGGGGTATTAGATATGGCTGAGAAGGAATTTGGTTTTGGTCTGAGTTTGGGTTGAGGGCTCGTTGGCAAACGCAATTGACAACGGGCTAATCGATGCTGGCAATGGAGAAAGATGGTGGAGGGCGACGGCGGTCACCCAGGAGAGAAGTGGTTGAGGCGTAGCTGAGATTGAAGGAGACGTGGAAGGAGATGGCAGAACAACGATAATGTTCTTGGAAGGATGGGGTGGTGGCAAGATAGGGATAAAGTCAGAAATGGGTTAATAAAATGTAAAGGTATTTTGGTAATTTTGTAAGAAAAACAACAGGATCATTGTATGCTTCCAAATTTGTGCGGACCAAAGTATCCTTCCCCAAACTCAAACATGGCTAAATACGTCAGCTCCATTGGAAGGAAAATAAAATAAAAAATAAAAAAAGCAAGTAAGGTGTCGTGTATCATCCCAGATGCAGATGCAATCTCACGACGCATGAGCCTTTGACAACAAGTCACTATGTGGGGGCCACGTGTATTTGGGGAGGCGGTGCCGACGTGTCACTGTTCTGCGGGACCCGCCATCGTCAAGTCGTCAGGATTCTAGACGCCCGCATACGACGCCGTGTTGACGCAGAGAGTCGCACCTGGGCTGGCGTGCGTGCGTCAGTCAGTCCAAACGCGACGGCTTCGATTCCGAGGCAACGCAAGCAGCTAGCTCCTCCATGTTCCATGGGAATAATTGGGAGAGAGAGAGAGAGAAAAACAAGAAGCACCAAATTAAAGCACTGAAATGCTCGATCGCTATCACTGTTGTTCCCTTTCATGTGTGTGCCTCCAATTCAAATTCAACATCATAATAACAAGTAATAACGGTCGCAAAATAGAGTTCAGAGTGTGAACTGTGATGGTGGCGGCAAGTGCAAGAGTCATGGGTGGCAAGAGGCGCCACGTCATCACGAGGCTAAGCTGGAAGCTGCTGTTCCTGCTCTGCGCTTCCCTCTCCTGCGTCGTCGTTTTAGCGGCTCTCTTCAGGCTTCACTCCTCCAACTCCAACTCCAACTCTAACTCGTATGATCAGTTGAAAGTTACGCGATCCTCCATTTCTAGAACCTTCGAGGGCCCTCCCAAGATCGCCTTCTTGTTCCTGGTTCGCCGCAACCTCCCTCTCGATTTTCTCTGGGCCACCTTCTTCCAGGTTTTGATTTTGATCCCCTCTTCTATTTGCACTTTTCTTCTCTCTCTCTTTTTTTTTTAAGAACGATAATAGTATTTGGACGGTCTTTTGGGTGGTGCAGAACGGCGACGTTGCGAAATTCTCGATATACGTTCATTCGGCGCCAGGGTTTGCGTTGGATGAGTCAACCACGAGGTCGCACTTCTTCTACGGTAGACAAATCTCTAATAGCATTCAGGTGGGTGGGTGGGTGAGGCATCTTTTTTTTTCTTTTCACTTGAATTGCCTTTCGAACTCGAATTGGTTGTTATGGGAAAGCGATGCCAACTCAACTATAATAAAAGTTACTTACTTTCTTTTCGGGTTGGTGATTGATTGATGTATGTAGTATCTACCCTTTTCCTAAGGATCTTGTTTGATGCCCCCTTAAACTTAGGGCTCAGGGGTTGGACTTGGATAAAAAATTTACTCTTTAAGTACCAAATTGATCATCAAAATCCAATTTTTGTGTTCTGGATCTAGGGAAAAAAAATTCTTTCCAATCAGTTACCCTAACTTCTCAACTGTTGTGTTACTTACATAATGTAAGACATTTAAGTGAACTTTTTCTTCTTTCTTTTTTCTCAATTTCATTTTTTTTTTAATTTCTATTTCTATTTATTTGACTTAGCTTAATGGCCCAAATACGGAAATGTATGACAAATAATAATGCCAATGGGGGCGATGCTGGTGTTATCGTGTAATAATATGGTGGTAGGAAGCGAAGCATTTGATGTGGAACAAATAGTTTTCCTGGTTTCGTCCTTATTTGTTTTTTGCATTGATATGTGATTTTAGCCAAACATATGCGTCTGAGTACAGAGGTTTAATACCGTCAACTGTTGTCTGGTATTCTAATCTGTTGCTTTATTCCACATTCGTAAGAGTTTACCGTTTTGCTTATTTCAGGTTTCATGGGGAGAATCAAGTATGATTCAGGCTGAAAGGTTGTTACTCGCAGCAGCTTTAGAGGACCCTGCAAATCAAAGATTTGTTCTTCTCTCGGACAGGTTAGTGTTTTAATAGGGTGTGGAGTAGAATCCGCCTATGTTTGTATTAATTTACTTTCCCTTGGTAAGAATCTAAGTTTCTGTTTGCATGTGCAGCTGTGTTCCTTTGTACAACTTCTCTTATGTCTACAATTATGTCATGGTTTCTTCAAGGAGTTTCATGGACAGGTAGAAGAAGGCTTTGGTTCTTGAGGTGCTTAGCACTAAATCTTTTTTGGCTGCTCAATTACAATAAGTCCATAATTACAGCCTTTTTTTTTTAATCATTTTCGTGAAATGGAGATGTTCGAAAGGTGCAATGAATTAGTTTGTTTATATTGTAGCTTTCTTGATGTGAAGGATGGACGCTACAACCCAAAAATGTCACCTAAAATACCTAGGGAGAAATGGCGTAAAGGGTCACAGGTTATTTCCCTTGTCTTCGATTTCTTTTTATTAAACCTTATATTGTTCTTTCCAAACATGCAGGACCTTTCCTGTTGGTATTTTATCTGTAGTTTTGTTATTTATTTGTTGCTCCAGTTGTTTTTAGTAAGATATTCTGTTCTGCAATCTGTAGAACCTACTGGCTTGGTGTAGCTATTTCTTGTAAACAAATGGATGATGATTTAAACCATGTATTCCTGTGAATTATGTTTAATCTAAATTTATTTTGAATTTCCAGTGGTTCACCTTAGTTCGTAGCCATGCAGAAGTAATCGTTGATGATGATGTTATCTTTCATGTCTTTAATAAACATTGTAAGGTATGTAATCGACCACTACTGAGATAGTTTAACTACATTTCTTTGTTGATTCAAATACTCTTGTATTGATTTATTAAGTTTGCTTTAAAGTTGTCATATAGAATTCAAAATTGAACTGTTAACCATACAATTCTATTACAAGACTGGACTAACTGTAAGTCTGTAATGTGTTAATACTAAAGAATAACCTGTCTAATTTTCTTCTCATCACAGAGACGTCCACCAGTTGATACCCGAAAGGGAAAGCTGAATCTTGTAAGTGGTTTAATTTTAGTTCTCTTAACTTTGTAATCTTTACTAGAATGTATCACATTATCTTGCTGTTATGCATAATTGTAAAATTCATTCTCTGCCTTTAATTGGAAACTATAAATTCAGGGCAGTGTGCTTTAAAACTATGTCATTATTCTGGTAATTCTAAAGAGTTGCAACTGGCTGATGGAAACTCTATGCACCACGGTCAACCGCAAGTTGTGGCTTTAGGATTGATGGTTTGGTGTACATTGTTAAAAGGCTTTGAATTGGAGGTTCATAATTATGTATTTCTGGGAAGTGGGAACATTGAAATTTTCATTGGGGCGTGCATCCTACCTTTGACCGAGTAATGTATTTTAAATGTTTAGTGCAGCTTTGTCAAGTTTCAAATTGGATTGTGCTGTGTTTGACTTGGAGAATAATGGAAACACATTGGAAAATTCAATTATTAGGATTAGAAATTTGCACTTTTGTAGGTTATTGTTTTCTCTTCTCTAATAGGACATAATTCTAGTATGTAATAATTGCCAAAAATCTAGATCTGAGACTTGGCATTTGATAAATGATTATGTGAGCACCATGGGTACACATGAAGTTGCTATTTAAATTTTTTCCTGTTGTTGGTACTGCCTTTTTACACATCTGACCACAGAATATGTTCATGTGAGTTACTTTCACGTCCATGTGTGTGAATTAATACGTGATTGAGAATTTTTTGGGAGGTTTCTGTTTTTCCCTTTTTTCTTTTTTGGGGCAGTGTGCTAAGCTTCTCACATCCTTCATGGACGTCCATTACTTCCTTTGTATTATCCTATTCCTCATCCAAAAGACATACGATGACTTGGTCAAACTATGGAGTAGGCTGAGATTAGGTCATTGTTTATACTGATAACATTGTGATGCTGCTATGTACTCATTTACGGATAGTTAATTCATTTTTCATACTAATGATTCTTAGCTATGGTTTTGGTGCAAGTGCAGAAACTTCAGAAGCAGCACAACTGTATTCCAGATGAACACTACGTCCAGACATTGCTTGCAGTATGATGATTTTTTTTATCATCACACTTACATTTTCTGTTTGTGGATATTGTTTGTTTTATTTTTATTTTATTTTATTTTTTCCCATTAGTAAGTAATAACTCTTCAAGAATTAGTTTGCATTGATACTGTTTTTTCCATTATTAATCATGATATATGTTTCTCTTGTCTGTGCTTCTCTCTAGATGCATGGCATTGAAGGAGATCTTGAACGTAGAACATTGACCTATACCCTGTGGAACCAGTCTACAACAAAGATGGAGAATAAAGGCTGGCATCCTATTACTTTCGGCTATGCAAATGCTAGCCCTCAAAGGATTAAGGAAATGAAGGTAATGAGAAGGCACAACCTTCACCTGCCCTTCATGGGGAAAAAGAAAACATAAAAAGTAAAGGGGGTCAATTAATGAATAAACTGTGGTTTCATTGATTGCTCTGGTACATATTGTCTTTGGAGTTGGGGGAGGTTGAAAACAATGATAAGCAGAACTTTTTTGAAGTTAGTCCTAGCAATCCTTGCTTGGGGTGGCATAGGATGATCCTGTATCATGGTATACTTCATATTCAGTAATCGATCTACCACTCATCACAGATTTGCATAATTTAATTCAATTAGCTTAATTGCGTTTGTTTTGCTTTTGCTAAAGGAATGACATGTTTTTAGATGCTACTATTTTCTTAATCTCATGTCTTTTCTTAACAGGGCATCAATCATGTATATTATGAGACCGAGTACCGGACAGAATGGTGTCGAACAAATTCAACATCGGTTCCATGCTTTCTGTTTGCTAGGAAATTCTCTCGGGGAGCTGCTATGCGCTTGTTGAGCGACGAAGTTGTTGGCCACTTCGAAGTTTCTGCAATGTTAGATACTGCCCCATGACACTCCATATGCAGCTCTTTTGCCACATATTGATTAGTGATTACTGACCTAGTTTTGCATACACTCGGCGTCAAATGGGGTTACTACACTTATATACAGCATACATCTCACAAATAGATTTTGAAGACCAAGTTCGTAGCTGTGGCTGAATTAGTTAATTTATGGGTAAGTAGATGCAGATGTAACGAGCTTATAGGACCGTTTTATCTGGCTTAGTGAGAAGTCTTACACGTCAGTCACAATTGTAGTACAGTGATCAGTTACATAAAGTAGTAAGTTATAATATAAAGGGAAGCATCTATTTTTCAGAAATATTTTCTGGAAATTTTGTTTGGGCAACTTGAATTTTGATAGCAGACTAATAAATTAAGAGAAGTCACATGTTCGCCAATCCCTAATCTTGGGGTAGTTTTTGTTTGGAATTCTTTCTTTTTCCGGTTTTGTCATGTGCATGCTTAATGTACCACAATACAAAAACTATGGGGACCCATGCTGCCGTGGAGTTGGAGCTCCGTGTCTCGGACATCGCACTGTCTGTAATAATACAAGAATGTCAATGTCTTAATGGAGGAAAATGTATGAAAATGCTGCATAAAAATTGACTGTTATTGTGTTCACTTAATAAAATATGTTCAATTTAAAATTTATACCCCGTTAACCGGTATAAAATTTGGGAGATTTTGTATGTATATAAATACAAATATCTACTGCACAACTGTTCTGTAAACCAGTTAGTTTACATGTTTGCGTTGCCATCCAAAGGAGTGAAACAATCCACTTCCCTTCCCTTCTAAATCTTCCGTCAATCGGTCATGCCATCATGTCTTTACTGGTCCTGCCTATCAAGTACAGAGTGTCATTTAAAGTGATAGGCTGATAGCAAATGAATAGCTGATAAATCTATTCCTCACAGCAAAATGAATTGAAGTCAATGATTCATGGGAAAACTGAATGGAATGGCTGAACAATAACTCGAGAAATAGATGGCTCAACTCAACCTGAGGTGTAACCAAAAGCAACCTTGTGTTTATTTTTTCATTAAATAATATATCAACTAACAAAGTGAAAATAATCAATAAATAGAAGAATGAACAAACTAGTGACAAACAAGTCAGATGATGATGTTTAGTAAGGGGCATTCAAAATTGAGCTCGAGATAATTTTACAGCACTCTCTTTCCACCCTCTTTGGCGAGCCCTGAGTTCCCATAAAGCAGTTTCCTTCATCTGATCATCAAGTGCTGCTTGAGCTCTTTCCCTAGCCTCCTCGCATGTCTCCATCCCTGAGTTGCACTTGTCAGCCTCCTTTTGATACTGTGATGCTAATTTCTTTGCCTCCAAGAGTATTGTGTCAGCTACCCTTTGTTTTTCCTCAGCTTCGGCTTCCTTTTGCTTTACTTCTTCCGACAATAGATCATAAAATCTCTTCTCTGCCTCTTCACTCACCTCTGGGTCTTGCCTCATGCAATCTACACACACATTATTTAATTAAATATTACTTGACATTGTCCAACGTCCATGGATGAAGGGTAGCACAATCTGAACTATATATGTAGGCATTCCATTTAATTGGAAGTATTATCACCCAAGTTCTACTTGTTTCCTTGGATTTGGCTCTTCTAAAGTGAGTGAGGAGGTTTGTAAAGTGAAAAAGTGAAAAAGGAATTAATCTAGTTTCCTCTGCACTGGACTACGTATTTCACTTTTGTAACATACTATTGTCCTCGATAAGATGACACCAATGACTTGAAAGACAATTCCATACGTTTGAGAAACATGCTACCCCATCACCACCCTTCCTCTAAATTGATGTTAAAGCTCACTTGAACTGAATCAAACCTTACATTATTTTTAACAGTGCTAACGGTTGTTTGGTAAGAGGATAAAAATGGGGCTGAAAATTTCTTGGATTGAATTCATGAGTAACTTTCACTCCAATTTTTACCTCGGTGCCAAAAACAAGGATGAAAATCTGTCCCACAAATATGAAAAAATTGCAATTAAGTAATAGCCACAATCTTTATAAAGTCTACAGGATGAAAGAATAGGCTTGGTCATCCCAGAATGCTTCTGCCAATGCCATATTAGAGGGTGAAGATACTTAACCAATGAGTATACATTACTATCACTATCTGATACCTGCTGCTTTCTCTACGAGTTATAGAGTGAGAAGAACTAACACTAACCTAGAATGGAGTTGTTGCTCAGTCCTGCAGCAGAAAACAAGCAGAGGCACTACATTAGCATCCAGCAATCAATGTCTGAGCACTAGAAACAACAGCTACCAATACTGTAACAAGTTTCCAAATTTCCTTTGCGTGGCCATAGAGAGTCTGTTGTGAATAACTTCAGAAGAACTGATTGGTGATCTAACACTATATGACCGGGCATTAATAAATTACACTGTGGACCTTATTAGAAACAAATTAAACCTTGTTTAACAGAATGTACAGTAAATAACTCATTACCGGAATGCATTAAACAGGCCAATAAATTAACGCTGCCATAACAAAAAATAAAATCCCACATGGCTTTGTAATAAGTCATATAACTCCTTTCTTAAACACCAGAAAAATTATATATAAAAAAAAGGGGTTGCTTTTATTTTACGAATGGTAAAAAAGTTGAAAAGGATTGACGAATGAAGATGGGAATTGAGGTAGTTAGTTTGGTTACCTTGAGGGACAGAAAGAAGGGGTTGAAGGGTGCAATCACAGTGGCAAGGAAGGCAAGAAGGGGAGACGGAGGCGAGGGACTCGTTGAGATGCCAATACACTGGTCTTCCTGCAATGTAACCTGCCAGACACAGTCCCAGAATCCACATGAACAGTTTGAACGCTCTTTGCTGCCTCCTGTTCATCCTTTTCTCTTGTTTCTTTCAGTTGTTTTGGCAGTGAACTGAGGAACAGGATCTTGACTGACTCAGTATTGGCTTCACCTTTTGTTTTGTTTTGTTTGGTTTCAAGATTGTTTAAGAGGGATGTTATTTGTATTCATGATTTGTGGAAATATATTTTTATTTATTAATGAATAGGGCGTTAATTTTATTTAATTTAAAATTTATATCTTGATTAATGATATATAAAAAGGTGTTTACATGATATATGTGGTGTGAGTATAAATTACGGTGCTCATTCTTTAATTGGCGTATCTGCTCAACTCTCCTACCCCCCTCCCCAACATGTCCACGTGTGAGTATATCAGACCTCACTCTTCTATTTCTATTTTATAGTTTCTTCTCTCTCTTTCTCTGTCATTATTAACTTATTATTAATGTTTGGTTGTTTTGATCTTTCTCTTGTTAATTAATTACTAACGAATTTCATGCTTGCTTATTATCTCGCACTCAACCTTTGGTAAATAGAGATGGTAATCAAGTGATGTCACCTGTGAAGTGAGTTAGCTTGTGGCGGTTCCTTCATGTTTCGCAGTTAGTCGCCGCCATCAAATGTTTTTGCTTTGTAGGACTAATTAAGTGACCAATGACTAACATTTTGGCACAACAACATACTTGCGAATTTATTTGTCTTTTTAACTTTGGTCACATAAAGTCATTAATAAATTGGGCAGAAGAGATGAACTATGTGGAGATTTTGATTTTGATTTTTTTTTTCACCAATACGTTATATTCAAGTTTAATGCTTACAAATACAGTGGATGTAAAGTCATATGCACGATTATTTTATTACAATTTAAAAAATGATTACGATTATGTAAATCTATAAATTTTACTGGGAATCTCAACCTGTTATAATTTTATTAGATGTTTTTACTTATCATGGTTTCTCATTTTAGAACGTAATTATATCCCTAGAGCTTGTTAATTACCAAGTTCCAAGTACTCTGGCGAACTATATTTTAAGTCGCAACTCCAATGTATGGATTGAGAACTCATCAGACTTCCTAGTCCTTTTTCCCTTTTGTTGATCTTATTCATTAATAAAATCAGATTTCCAATTAAAAATGATTATTTTAATAACGGGACTGAGGAGTTTTAGTTATATTCATATTATTAAAGTGAAACAAGCATATATTACAATCAAACAGTTCAATAAATTTATAGTTATGTTAATTTAAATTTTATTTACAAAATCAACTAACTATATGTTGTGTTTTATACAACTTTTATGGCAATTATAAGAGTTAAATACTTTAAATGATGTAATAATTTTTTTTGATAAGTTTAATGATTTAATAACATATAATTAAGTGATCCCTCAAAAAAACATTTTTATTTAAAAAGTATTAAACGAAAAAAAAATGTATTAAAATTAAATTAGAATATAAATTTATCTGTCATAGACTTACATAGTAGATGTGTACAATGAGGGTGCAGCAGCAGAAGATTGCTGAACATTTATTCCATGTCAAAAATGTTTCTAAAAACTCCTCGAATGCCTTGTAGCCTTTCATGGTAAGAAGGAGACGAATGCAAAAAGTGAGTCAACTACCCACTGCGTGTAAGCAGAGGCGGAGCCACTCCAAATTTTGCATTTCCGTTATTATATATATATTTTATATTATGACTCTGCTTAAAAAATTAAAAAAAAGTAACCACCTCTATAGATAGTATACAAAATAAATAACAAAATCTCTTAGTGTAATAGTATCTATAGTATGGAAGAATGAAACATAAAAATATCTCCAGAATATTTTTTTAGGATTTTTCTTTTGAAGTTGTTACTGACGAATTATTTATGATGCTGTATTTTTATTTTAAATGATACATTAATACATGTTTTTTTAAGTTGCATTGTGCCAAAGAAAAAAAATTATTAACTCAATTTTAAGAGAAAAGAAATCATAGATGATGAAACATACTTTAGTTTACTACTGATTTTAATGAAAAAATCATTGGCTTATTTTATGCTTTCTATATGACTCTTTATTTTATTTTATAGTATATATGTTAACTAATTTGGCACCCTCCTCAAAAATTCCTGGCTCCGCCATTGTGTATAAGAATTCGATAAAAATCTGATGCCATGTCAACCGGAAAGAAAAACAGTTGCCATGGGTAAACATCTTCATTGGAAATCCAAATACCATGCAGCTAATCGTGGAAGTCTTCCTGTTTAGATAAAATTTCAGCACCTGCTATTGTCATGTATGTTGCTGCTCTCAAGGTTAACGCTAACTTCCTCCATTTTGACCATTTGCTTTCTCAAAATTTTTAGTATAGACATTATTTCTTGAAACTGGGGGTGTGAGTTGTGATCTGAGAAAAATGTAGTGATGGCCCCATGAATGTCAATAAAACTCCATCCGGGAATTTTTCTCAATCCAAGAGATCTCATATGGGTCCATGCCTCACCCACTTCTTCCCACTTGTTTGTTGAAGCATAGCAGTGTGCTAGTTGCACGTAATTCCCTGCATTCATAGGCCTCAGAATGAGAATATCATTGGCAATTGCATCACCAAGTTCCTTATTACCATTTGCTCTACAAGCATCAAGGATTATGCCTAAAACATCTAGTTGAGGACCTGAGAATACTTTCTTGTACAAGTCATATGCCTCCTCTACCCTGCCAGCTCTACTGAGGAGATCCACCACACAACCATGGTGTTCAAGATTTGGTGCAATACCAAAATCTTTAGTCATTGATTCGTATATGTTCAATCCCTGGTCTATAAACCCATTATGACTACAAGAAGATAGAACTGAGAGGAAAATCACATGGTTTGGTTTGATCCCAGTTTCCAGTAACTCTGAGTATAACCTCAATGCAGTCTCTCCTTTGCCATGATAACCATATCCTGCAATTATGGCACTCCATGAGACCAAATCCTGATTTGGCATCTGGTTGAAACACATTTGTGCAGCATCCAAATCACCACATTTGCAGTACATGTCCACCAAAGAAGTGTCAACCAACATGCACGGCCGAAGGCCATTTCGTACTACATAGCTGTGGATCCATCTTCCCAAGTGGAGTTGCCCAGTGGATGCACACCCTTGGAGGAGAGAGACAATGGTTATTGAATCAGGTGTTTGATGATCAGCCCTCATTTCGTTAAAGAGCAACAAGGCTTTACACACACAACCATTTTGAGCATATCCACTAACTATGGCATTCCAAGAAACTAAATCCCTTTTGCTCATCCTATCAAATACAATGGAACCCTGATCCAAGTGACCACACTTTGCATACATGGTAACAAGAGAGTTTTGTGCAGCACTATCCAATGGCAATTCTTGCCGTATTATGTAACCATGAATCGATGCCCCCAAATCAAAAGACCCAAGTTGTGCACAAGCTGTAATTACACTGGCCATAGTGGCACTAGATGGCTTCACTCCATGTTTCAACATTTGGCGGAAAACGGCCAGCGCTTTGTCTGCAGACTCATTCTGCACAAGGCCTGAGATCATTGCTGTCCACGAGACCACATCCTTATCCGAACTCCTTTCAAACATTCTAAATGCAGTGTCAATGCTCCCACCTTTCAAGTACATCACAATCAGCGATGTTTCAACATGTGCATCCAAGTCAAAACCACCTCTCAAAATCTGGCCATAAACCGACCTTCCCAATTTCAACTCGCCCCTTGACATGGCCACAGACAACATTGACCCAAAAGTCTTTGGATCAGGCTCCAAACCTTCCACCCTCATTGTCTTCACAAGCTCCAAAACCCCGCACAGATCACCAATCTGGGCATAGCCCGATATCAATGAGTTCCACGAAACAGTGTCCCTTTGATCCATGTAATCAAACAACCTCCTAGAATCCTCAATGCTGCCACACTTCCCATACACATTCATCACAGAATTCGACAAGCTCATATCAGACATAAACCCATGAAGAACCGCACAGCCGTGCAAACACCTCACATGAGC
Source organism: Dalbergia cultrata (assembly GCA_031216105.1). NCBI lineage: Eukaryota > Viridiplantae > Streptophyta > Magnoliopsida > Fabales > Fabaceae > Dalbergia > Dalbergia cultrata. Next base: position 56,196,288 of record CM062345.1, read on the forward strand.
AAGTTCACAAACTCCAAACAGCAAGCTCAGAATCGTAACACTGCTTGGTCGAATTCCCTGGCAACGCATTTCATCAAACAAAGAAAAGGCCTCATGGACACGACCCATGCGAGAATAGCACCCAATAATGGTGGTCCAAGGAACAACGTTCCTCTCGGGCATAAAGTCGAACACTTTGCGGGCAACATCGGGGAGCCCGAATTTAACGTAGAAGGTGATGAGAGAGGAGGCAACATAGGGGTCAAGGGAGAAGCCGCGAACGAGAAGGTTTTGGTGGAGGAGGAGACCGAGGGGAAAGAGGTTGAGGGAGGAACAAGCTTTGAGGAGGGAGGGGAAGGTGAAGGGGTCAGATGGGAGGTGGGAGTGGAGCATAGAGGCGTAGGTGAGGAGGACTTGCCGGTGGGAACCTTGGCAGGAAAGGTGGTTGATCATGGCATTGAATGAGTGGGTGGTGGTGGCTGAAGGTGGTGGTGGTGATGGTGGTGGTGGTGGTGGTAGTGACACTACCAGGCATCGTTTTCGGGCAGTGAAGTTGGGTAGCAAGTGTGGCTTTGGCTTGAATGTGAACATGACCCATTACTTAATCAGTTATGATGCTTGCTGCTAAGCCTAAGCTCGAATGCTAAATATATGAGTCAGAGAAAGAGGGCATACATACATATTAGCGTTTTCTGGTTATAAGTGTATTCTCGTGTGTGTGTTTCTGATGGTTGCGTTGTTGTTGATTTCTTTTTCGGTGAATAACAATCAATAGTTTTTTTTTTTTTTGTCATCATACACGAGTTAGGGGATTAAACTAAGGAAGTAGGAACATCTCATGCTCAAGGCAGTAGTGTTTGTGACTTTTAATGATGATGAAACTGATAAGCTAATAATGGATGAAAATAAAAGAAGAAAGAAAAAAAAGATGGATAGTGGAATAGAAGAGTATGTTATATCTTTATTAGGATGTTTAACAATTTTAATAAAAAAATGAAAAGAAATTATTTTTATTCTCTCTTTAACACTCAACTTAACACCCAACTTGAAAGATTAAGTAACGAGAGCTTTGAGCAGTAAAAGGAGAAAGATTTACATGCTCTCGAAGCACCAACTAGATATGTTTCTTATCTAATAATAAAGTGACAACATTTCATTTAGAAATTAGAACCCGATTTTAACTATCACTTTTAGGTAAAATCTCACTCTATTATTGAGCATAAAATACATCCAGTTAAAAGGTACACATTATTATTCCATGAGCATACAAATATTTCTTTGGTGCATCAGAGGGCCGAAGCCCAAATAAAAAACCAATAATTACACAATTACCACCCGAGTCATCTCAAGGAAGGACCTCCAACAATGCATTCTATTAAACCAAAGGTTACTTTAGTCTTGTCACTCCATTCATTACCATTCTCCCAAACATACTTAAAGAACCCTATTCCACTCTACTCTAACCAACACCTAAGGGAATTTGTTTCGATAAGATATTTGAGTGTTTTCTCGACTAATTGAGTGCTTACAATGATCATTATATGACCCATTAATTAAAAAATAAAATTATACTCAAATCTAAAATGTCTAACGTGGAACATATAAACAACCGTAATTAGGTATTGCTATTGAGAGATTACTAGGTTTCATTCACCTAAAACTATAAACCCTTGAGATTTAAGAGTAACCTAATATCATAAATTCAAACCACCTATGTTTGAAAAAAGAAAAAGATTAAAAAAAAAAAACTACATCTGAATCCATGCGACATAGATGCGATATGGAGGTGGCTGAATCTAATACTTTGAATTATTAAGATTATGTTTGTGAGTTTAGATTTTGGACGAGAAGTGAGAGGAGGGGAGGGGGGGATTTGTACTATAAAATTATATTACAAGTCCTCCCCTCCCCTCTAAAATCAAAACTCATAAACATACCAAAAGAAAAATTTTCAATATAAATTGTCCTTGCAGAACCCAGAAAACTTCAGTATAAGAGGTAGCCTCGCAGTGGCATTGATTTTCTTCCGACTCCTATGTGCAAATTCAGAACCTGTTGAACATGACTATTTATGCTTTAGCCAAATATGCATGCGACCACGCATACCATGTCGCGCATCATGCATGACACATAAAACAATAAACAAAGCGAAGGCGATGATGATGTAATATAAGGTTGAAATTTTCCAGGATATCTTCGTTCAGCTTCAGTTGAATAGGTTTGTCCTCCATTTGACTATAAAGTAACAAGGCACATAACACCAAATCCTGGAAGATTATTCTGAATACACAGCTCTGCCGGGGCATACTGACTACTAAGATCATGTTCATGAATGTATTTATTTTCAGCTTAAGTTATTTTTCCATGCAGCTCTAAGGCTTTGACATGTGAATCTCCAACCAACACAGTAAGTGCGAGATCCATAAATTTTCCCCGGTAGGAACAATGAGAACAGCTACTGCTTTTGTTTCTTTGGATACTCTCTGGCGCCAAATATGGTAGATCCAATCCTCACATTTGTACTTCCCATCTCAATCTGCACAATTACAATGTTAGTTGGCTTAGAAATACCATGATAATGTCATCATACTCGTCCCTTCAATGAAATTCTTGTATTTTCTAAGCAGATTCCTTACAGCTTGCTCGAAGTCCCCAGACATGCCCATTGATAGCTCACATTGCTCTTCAGGTATTCCAAGTTCCTTACAAACTTCACTTCTGCAATTTGATAACGTCTGGAGAGTATGAAAGAAAATTTAGCATGAAGAATTATCAAGAAGACTAGCAAATGTCTCCAAAAAAACAAATAATCAAGTCCAAAATTGTAGTCACCAGCCACCACCTTAAAATTTTCGGGGGTGGATGTATAATCCAGCATGCCAATTGTCATTAGCCCACAAAACTCAAGGTTCGGGCGCTCCTTAACATATTTTACAAGGTCTACACACTGAGAAGGTTCAACACCAGATTTTGCTGCAAGAAGATAGCAATCCAATGTCACTCTTGAGACTAAACTAAAAACATTGATAACAGCATCTTATCATGGAACAGAAATGTGTGTATGTGTAGTCATACTGTTATTCATTCCATTGTAATAAATATAGGTCACATAGTTACATATACATCTATGATGTTAGAATCAGTGATCAGCTATACATGATTCTGAAAAAGAATTGGAAACTATGTTCTCATGTGAATTTGATGATATTTTCGTATTTATAGGATATGTAAAACAATTTAGGTTAATAAACTTGTAAAAGTCAATTTAATTAACAAACTCTAGATACCAAAAGGAATGGCAAATCTGTCAGGTGTAACTTACATGTTTCTCCACTTCTGAATTTGATGATATTTTCATATTTATAAGATATGTAAAACAATTGAGGTTAATAAACTTGTAAAAGTCAATTTAATTAACAAACTCTAGATACCAAAAAGAATGGCAAATCCGTCAGGTGTAACTTACATGCTTCTCCACTTGTATTCACTTGGACAAAAACCTTCAAGGGTCTCCTGGCCATGTTTGCTACAGCAAGATCAAGAAAATTTGCTATCTGACGGCCAAAAAGAATTATAAAAAAAAAAAATGGCAGAAAGAAGAAAAACCAAATGATCATTGGACCATTTGCAATAGCATACGAAAAGATACTAATATTATGCATGCAACAAATCAAATATATTGTTTGATACAATTGTAACTTTCCAAATTATGTATGACGTTGAATTGTAGAGAACAAAATTCGAAAACAAATGACATCAAACACTAATGATTAATGGGACAAAATTGTAACTCTTTTCTGTGATGTTGAATTGTAGAGAACAAAATTCGAAAACAAGTGACATCAAACGTCAGTGATTAATGGGACAGAATGGAACTTAAGATTCAATTTAACATAAGTTTACTTGGACAACTCCCTAATCTTATTGACCAAATGGCCACTCAATAGTTACTTAACCACTCAGGTTAGCAAGGCTTGTTACTGATTTCAGGCCATTCTGCATTAGTCTGCAAAGTCAATATTAACATGCATCCTATTCTCAAGACTATGGTCAACATCATATAAAATAAACAATGGCTATTTGTTTTCAGTTTTCAGTTTTCATTTTCAATTTTTCAATTTTCAGGAAATTGTGAAGGAAAACTGAAAAAACTGAAAATTGGAATCTGTAGTTTTCAGAATTTTCAACTTTTCCTTTACAAATTCTGAAAAATTGGAAAACTGAAAATTGGAAACTGAAAGCAAATAGCCCCTATCTTCCAAGGTAAATCTGAAAATGTTTGGATGAAACTCATCGACATATTACATTTCCAAGTCATTTGTATTTTGCATTCCCCCAAATCTAAGACATATATACAATCAATTACTTGGACAACTCCCTAAGCTTATTGACCAAACGGCCACTCAATAGTTACTTAACGACTCAGGTTAGCAAGGCTTGTTACTGATTTCAGGCCATTCTGCATTAGTCTGCAAAGTCAATATTAACATGCATCCTATTCTCCAGACTATGTTCAACATCATATAAAATAAACAATTTATCTTGCAAGGGAAATCCCAAAATGTTTGGATGAAACTCATCAACATATTACATTTCCAAGTCATATGTATTTTGCATTTCCCCAAATTTAAGACTTATATACAATCAATTACAGTCTTATATGTGCTCATATGAGTATATTTAACCTTGTCTGCCAAACAAACTATCAAGAAAAGAAAAATTACCTTCTCATCATCTACAGTCTCTACATATTCAAGGTTGGGAACAGAGGCTGTGAAATATCAAATGAAGAACCAAACAGGTTACAATCCTCAATAAGGAACCAAGATTATGAATGCTTGTAAAGATGAATTCACAACAACAACTAAATTTTGTTCCACTAGGTAGATCAAATAATGCTATAATATCCTATGATAAATCATATTTGCATTTGAATCATTGAAATCCAAATCTCTTTTAATAATCTCACTGTTTTTTCTAGGTCTCTCACAACCTCAAGCTATTAGGCTATCCTTCATCTGTAAAGATAAATTTATTTACACAAAATGTCAGCCAAGTAACACTTAAGTATGCAAGTATATGACCTCCAGGGCACTACTATGTCATCATTTGGTAGATAAAAGGAAAATTGGACTGGTGGGTCCCTTGACCTGGTCTCTTAAGTCCCTTCACTCTTAATAGAGCTTGGGACTGGAGGGCTTGTAGACTAGTTGATCAGTCTCTCAACCCATCCTCTACCTTAGACACCCCTCCTCCCAGCCCAGGTGGTAATTACTAACCCCCATGTGAAGAATCTCACTCCTCATCATTAGGACCACGATTACGCCCTCAATCCCCTGATCTATGCCCCCAATCACGGTACTCTCACTTAATGCCCCAGCTATTTATAACCCATGAGGGAGGGGGAGCCAGGCAGCTTCATTCTCTAGCCTAAACACTAGGATACCCTTTACTTCAATCCAGTCAGCAAAAAAACATTGACCAGTTCACTTAAAGCAAGAGAATGATATGTTTTAATTGGATTGAAGCTTGAATTGATAATCAAACACTATCCTTCATTAAATTTGAATTATTAAAATTAATCACACAAATGAATATCTCTGCTTAACTGGTTCTCCACACCAAATCGAAATTTTAAAGAAATCGGAATGAACGATAACAAGAATGCATCATATCACATACTAACGAGAAGCTTGGCCTTATTGCTCTGCAGATGTCCGATGAAATGCCACTTGATATCGTCTGGAAGCTGCACCAGTTTCACGAAATCTAAGCAACGACAATCGAAATTCCCAATCACAAAAAAAAAAAAAAATCGCAAAAACATAATTGAATCGAAATCGAAGAATCGAAGCGCAACGAACGTGTGGAGCTTTCTCGACGAGTTCCTGGACGTAGTTCTCGCCGAAGCAGCGGTGGCCGGCATCGTAGACCTCACGGATGACGGAGACGGGCTTGGTCTTGCTGACGGCCACCACCCTGATCTGTTGGGCCGCCCGGCCCGATCGCTCGGCGGCCTGGTGGGCCCGCTGCAGCACCGAACTCAACGACGCAGCGGCAACGCCGTCCATCGCTGCTGATGTCGCCATTTCACTCTCTGAACTCTTTAACTCAATTCTGATTGGTTCCTTTCCTTCTTCTGGCTGATTTTGCCATGTAAGAAGAATCACAACGTCACCAAAACTTCCAGATAAAGACCGCGAAGCATCTACGAACCAAAACGGCGATCGCAACGATTGACGTTTATCGTAGATGAACGACGGGTCGTTTTTCACTTTTTGTCGGGCCATTTCTTTATTTTATTTTATTTTATTTTATTTTTTGGCCTGAGGCCATTTCTTTATTTAATATAACCCATTAAGGTGAGAATCTCGAATTTGGGCCGGATTTGACTGGCTCGATTTTGGGTCTCGCTTTTGATGTATTTATCTTATTGGGCTTAAACCTGAACAATACGGACTCAACGTAATTAGGTTTTGGAAACCCTCGATAATACTGACCAAAAACGAGTGACCCTTAATAATAATCATAGTAATCAAGTTGTTCGTCTAGTCGAATTAGTTAAAATAGTACGAGCCCTAGATATTGATATCGGTGATCCACAAAGCAGATAAAAGAAAATAATGAAAATAACCTAGCTGATTTGAAATTTTTTTTTTTTGTTTTAAAGGGGGTGATACAACTACTGTATAAAATAAAAAATTGTACAAGAATGATGCGGTATGAATAATTGAGTTATACTGCTTTATTGTATTTAATTCCTATCATAATTTCCGTCACAAAATTCTAACCACACTTCTCTTGACTGTATATTTATTAAGTGGGGTTTGGTTTATCGGAATGGAAATATAAGTAGAAATGAAGTACATATTATTTCTCTTATTATAGTTCGATCGAAAAAACTGAACTTCAATGTTCTGACTTGGTAATAAATTAGAATTTTAGATCAAGATGTAGGTTAATAGTAATTAATCCAGCTATTCAGACGGTTGTCCATGTAACAATGGATTGAAATGAAAAATAGTACTCCAGCTAACAATGGATTCCAATGCTCAGAGGCTCTACATACATTAATTTGATGTTTTTTTCAATAAAAAAAAAGCTTAGGTGCGTGTTTAGTACCAATTATCCTACAAAGTCATGTTATGATCCTAAGGCTCTATTAGTACTTATAGAGGACTTACAAGTTCACCTACTAAAAGAATCCTCATAGTGGCAATAAGAATCAAACCCGCATCCTTATGGGATACGAGCCCACTCCTTACTAAATATGTCAATCATCATTGTCAATTTAATGTTGTTACCCTTTATTAAACTTCAAAAAATAAATAAGAAGCCAAAATTATCACTTTCCCTTCCATTAACTCCAAGGAAATGTCCAACACAATCATTGTTTTTTTTACTCCCCTGTAATTATATTTATCCTTCTACAGATTACTTGGAAAATAAAACTTGTACTGTAAACTACATGCCTTGCGCTGGTCTCATGCTGTGAAAACATTTTACATGTTCCCAGAACAAAAGAAAATATTTGTTTCTTTTCATTTATTATTATCTCTCATTTTTTCTTGTATTTTGTAATACAATAAAGTGTGTCAATTAATAAATAAAACAAAACAAATTTTTTCTTCTATTATAAGAGCACCTAACTCTCCATCCATATTCTGCTAGCCATTCGCAAAAACTGATGCTTTATGGCAGACCTCAACTTTAACATTTGCAATGGTACAGCTACCATAACCAAAACTACAATTATCACCGTATAAGCAAATTTCAACTTTTCGGCTTCATTTTCATTGTTGATCCCTGCATATATGTATGCTATGACCATTCCAATCGCCACACACCCGACCGCACGGTGCCATATATTCCACCACTTGCGATAATCCGCTTCTTTATTTAGCCTCATACAAATGGAAAGCATCTGAATGACACTGAAACAAAAGTTATAAACACAATAACATACTTATATTTAATATTTAAGTATTTAGAGACCTACTCACTTGCACGTTTATGATTGTGAAGGCTATGATACTGAGAGCACGTTGCATTTTAGACATATAATATTCGGAAACGCTTCCAAGCCATATCCCGATGCACCACCCTATTGTGCCCACAATATATCCCAGAATTTGGCACACTATGTGACATATGAACCATTGATCACACTTCAATGGTTCGTCTCTGCAGTACCTTGCAATAATTGCTCCTATTGGTAGCAAAGTTCCCCACCCTACAAGGATTAGAATCCCATGCACCTAGCATGCATAGCCTCAAAGAGCTTATGAAGCGGGAAATTAAATAAGATACTAACTGATGGTAAATAGATTTAGATGATATGAGGGAATAATATGTGACAAGATGAGATAGATAATTGGTTTGGCTTCGATAGTTGACCTTACATTTTTCAAGTGATGCTGACTATGCCGGGAGAGAGTATGACCTCTGTATGATACTGCTGCATTTGGCCTCTCTGTCCTGACCTCCATGTCACAGAATTTGGATCTTATTTCTACATGTTGAACAAGCGCTAGTTTCTCAACCGTGGAATCTTGGGCAGAGAGAGGAAGAAAGTGGACAAATAAACTGAGAAGGAGAAGGCAACAGGATGCCATTGATATCAGTGATCAGTGTATCTATGTTACTTTCTAAACTAACAAACAAATGTTAGTTATTAGAATTACCACAGGAACGACGACTTAGTCCTCAAAGAGCAGATGTATCTATATGGATATAATATTTAGGAGAATAGTTCTTTACTTGTCTAGTTTAAAAGAAAGAAAAGATATTTTGACTTTTAAATACAGAAGTGCATATATTCTTGGTGAAAGTAGCTAGGGCCTAGCCTACAACTTTATTGTAAATGACACATTATTATTTGGCTGTTGAGAGTCTATGCTTTCCTTATCAAACTAAGGGATGCAACATGACTAGCATCCATACAAGTATTATTCCTCTCTTAGACATCACTACCTCTTTCTTAATCATGTATGTATCAGAAAACTTAGCGATGATTGGAGAACAGGGTCTCCTCAATATGAAATTTAGTGGCAAAAATTAAAATCTGGTTTCTTTTTCTTCACAGTTACGAACGTTAAAATCATTTTCTTTAATTTTATCCATGGCAAAAATGCTTATATAGATGCAATTCTGATACTTTATATTCAGATATATTTACAATACAATTGGTGGGGACTAATAAACAAATGACTATATATTGAAAAAAGTGAGTGCATACCAAAAAAAAAAAAGGAGATCCGATTTTCTCGTGAGTGTATATAAATAAATTTGATGTGTTAGGATTGTGGCCAGTACACTGAATTTAGTTGCAAGCGGAACTATGCGAATTAATGCATCCTTTGCGAATACACTGTGGTGAGTGCAACCACAAGTGCAAGAAGGGAGAGTATTGTGTATTTGTGTTATATGGGATGTGCAACTAGCCAACTATATATATATATATACAACTATATATATATATATATATATATATATATATATATGTATATATATATGTATGTATGTATGTATGCGTGAGATCTTCTAGCTGTATTTCTGAAAAACTTGCCCCGTTACTTATTCTTGTCAATGCCTTAAGAATTGAAAGCATACGATTTTCTGTAAAAGTATAAAATAAATTAGGGTGTTCAAATGAATGTCATGTTACATACAAGCAAATGAATTCATCCACGAAATTCATCTGCATGAGTAGAGTCCACATATATTTAATAAGAAACTTTTCTATTATGGGCTTGTTTGTAGAGTTCATTTTGTAGATTAAAACAAGAATGTAATGAAATAAGAAGTGGATATCATCCCTTTCACTTCACAAATTTATTCTAATTTCTTTTTCCGAATTACAGCGTATTTTAAATCAGACCGAACCTTGTTAACAAAGTGAGCAGAACAAAGCTCGTGCAAATTAGCATCATAATGTTTTGTGTAAATACATATAGCATTACACATTGAAGAAGTCACTCGTGTATCTATGAGCTAACCATAGCTCCCAGACCTATATTTCCTTGTGAGATAGCAATTATGAGACCATTTTATGCAATTTTTTTCCTCATTTGAACCTAGTTTTGGAGTTCGCCATAGGACTTGATAGCCTAACATAGTTTCATTTTTACACATAGATTAGGCCCCTGGCGTTGAATTAGACAATACCATCTTCAAATGTAATTAGAGCATATATCCCTTCTCTCCCCTCCATCATGTTATATATACATACATTCCTCTCTATAAATACCTCCACCACCTCTAAACTAATTACAATCCATCAAATAATCCATTACTTATTACTTTTCACTTTTCAGTCCACTCCATCTCCCTCACAATAAAAAAAAAAAACCAAGTAGTCCATGAAGGTTCTCTTGTTTCTCACCATGCTATTAATAATGTCTCTAGCATTTACATTTTCTGAAAGAGAGTCTCTCACGACCAATGCTCATGAGGGTAGTCATGAGTTTAACACTCTCAGAGGGACAGATCACCGCTACGCCATTGGATTCCGGCAGCCGCTTGCTTTGACTTGCGCAACAAGCCCAAGTATTTGCCTTGATGAGGGTAGCGCAGGCCGTGATTGCTGCTCAAACAACTGTGTCAATCTGACGACAGACTCATCAAATTGTGGGAAGTGTGGAAAGGAATGCGGCCGCAAGAAGATGTGTTGTGACGGTAAGTGTGTGAACGCTACGACTAACAAGCGCCATTGTGGGAATTGTGGTAATGAGTGTGGCAAGGGAAGCTCTTGCGTGCGTGGGATGTGCAGCGATGCATAGAAGACTTAGCTTGGATCATCTTCAAAATGGAAATAAATCTCACTCCCCACTAATAATTAATAATCATAGTTGTTGATCAGCATAAGCATTATGTATCGCTAATAAAGGCATGCCTTCATCGTATTGATGAGTCCTGCATGCTTTTGTTTTATTTGTTTTTCGATTTGTTCGAGTAATATATAAGGAAGTCCTATGAGCTCTATGAAACAAGGAAATGAGCAAATGAATGTTAATATATATTGTTTAATGTTACTTATACATTGTTGTCAAGATATGGTTTGAATTTTCAAATCATTAGAAGTGGAATCCAATTTGAATTAAAATTACAAGAAGTAAAGTTCAATTTAAGCTCTTCATTGCAAGTTGTAATGCAAGAAGCAAAATTCAAATTAAACACTTCATGCAAGTTGATAAAAGATAAGTACAACTTAAAGACTTCTTAACCATTCATGATGGTCAAAGAATCCACTAGAATAATCATGACAACTAGATCATTGATGGTGCTTAGTTGGAAGTGATCAAGATCAATTTGATAACCATTAAATGTCTTTTGTTTTTTATGCATGAAGAGCTCTATGAATAGAGCATGCATTGGAGCTTCAAAACATTCAAGTCCATTAGCTCATTTGGTGTTAGAGAAGTTTGTTCTAGGACTTTTGTTACTTTTCTTTTGTGTTGAACATATACACTAGTGAGAAAAATACTGTAAGGTATTTTAGGGTGTATTTGGGGACTTGGGTCTGAGTGGAGTGTAAACACTTTTGTATTCTCCATCATATTTCTATAGTGAAATATTTGACTGTCGCCTTTGCCCGTGGATGTAGGCAATTTGCCGAACCACGTTAATCCTTCTGTGTCATCTTTTGATTTACACTTCCATATACTCTGATTGTGTTCCTCTATTCCACCATTTTATAACAATTGTGACAATATTTCCGGCCACTTCTTTATTTAATTACTTGATTCACTGAGTGAGACGGATCCAAAAAGTTTAATTTTATCAATGGGGATAAAAAAAAATATACATATATATATATAATAAAAAATAAATTAGACAGTATCTTATTAGTTTATTTCATTTAAAATAAATATTGATCAAACTTAATAAAATAATCGGGACAAATTAAAAATTCATATATTTATTGCACTAGACCAGAAATATGGACCGGCACCTTAGCCCAAGTCCGAGGAGTTCGAATGTGGGTCCTAGAACTCGGTCGCATGGCCTTCCCCTTTTCCAAAGATTCACTCGGATTTAGTGGATGATATCTTCTAAATCCCAAACAGAATATTTTTATATCTCATAATATCTTATCATTATCATATCATATCTCCAATACTAACTAAATTGTAGAGATATCCCCTTCACTTAAGGAAGATCTCCACCAGATTTAGCAAGTGATAACCTCACGCTATAAAGGGGCTAATGCCCCCAGGTATGACACAATCTCTATTACTCATAAATACCTCACCACTCCTTGCTCATTCCCCTAACTTGGGTGTCAAAGTGTCTTCGCAGATACCTACCTGTCGTTTGCACAGATGTCTGAGCCACCTGCACCCTAGCCGCATGTCTAGGTAAGAACATTTATATAACTATTAACAAAATTATAAAAATGTTGTGGAGACATAATAAGCCCCCACCCCTCCGATCCCTACACAAATCCGTCCTTGTCCACTGAAGATAAAGTTACAAGCCAGTCTTAATGAAACAAACTGAGCAATGGTTATTTATAAATACGAGAGTATTTCACGGTCCGAAAAGTAATTGGTCACTTGAAGTGCAATAGCAAAACATAAAGAAAACTTAGCGATAATTTTAGAACAGGGTCTCCTCAATATGAAATTTAGTGACAAAAATTAAAATCTGATTTCTTTTTCTTCACAGCCATGAACGTTAAAATCATTTCCTTTAATTTTATTGATCGCTTGTTTTTCCTATATTTTTTATACAACAATGAGTGTATCAATAAACAAATGAAAGGAAGAAAGCAAATTCTTTCTTTTATTATCAGAGCACCTAAAGATTTCTACTCGTGCGCTGCTAGCCATTTGCAAAAATTGGTAGTTTATGGTAGACTGTTGAAATCCATGGTAATCAGAGAAAAGAGAGAAATAATTGAGAGAACATAGTGATGAAAATTTTACTAATGATAAAAAAGTGTGGTAATACAAGTGAAAGCATCCTTATATAGAATAAGGAGTATAACAAATTACTAATTAATATTTAACTAACTACACTAACTTAATCAATTTTTAATTATAATTATATTCTCAACACCCTCAATAAGATGGATGATGCGTACTTTTCATATCTCTAGCTTGAGATGAAAGTGCAGTACATATGAAACAGGAAAATACGATGTAATTTATAAAAGAAAATATTGATCAATTGAACAATGTATGATGAACGAAACGGTGATGGTGCCTAGTTCTAACTAAATGCCTCCACGGCACTCCTTCCAGAGCACCTCCATTTTAACATCTGCAATGGTACCGCTACCACAATCAAAACTACACTTATCACCGTATAAGCAAATTTCAACTTTTCAGCTTCATTTTCATTGTTGATCCCTGCATATATGTATGCTATATCCATTCCGATCGCCACACACTCAACCGCACGGTGGCATATATTCCACCACTTGGGATAATCCCCTTCTTTACTTGGCCTCATACAAATGGAAAGCATCTGAGTGACACTAAAAGAAAAGTTATAGACACAATAACATATTTAGATTTAAGTATTCAGAAACCTACTCACTTGCACGTTTATGATTGTGAAGGCTATGATCCTGAGAGCACGTTGCGTTTTAGACATATAATATTTGGAAACGCTTCCAAGCCATATCCCGATGCACCACCCTATTGTGCCCGCAATATATCCCAGAATTTGGCACACTATGTATCATATGAACCATTTTATCACACTTCAATGGTTCGTCTATGCAGTACCTTGCAATGATTGCTCCTACTGGTAGCAAAGTTCCCCACCTTACAAGGATTAGAATCCCATGCACCGAGCATGCATAGTCTCAGAGCTTAAGAAGCAGGAAATAAGATACTAACCGGTAAATAGATTTAGATGATATGAGGGAATAATATATATGTGACAACATGAGATAGATAATTGGTTTTGCTTTAATAGTTGACCTTACATGTTTCAACTGATGCTGACTATGCTGGGAGAGAGTATGACCTCTGTATGATACTACATTTGACCTCTCTGTCTTGACCTCCATGTCATTGAATTCGGATCTTATTCCTACATGTTGAACAAGCATTAGTTTCTCAACCATGGAATCTTGAGCACAGAGAGGAAGAAAGTGGACAAATAAACTGAGAAGGAGAAGGCAACAGGATGCCATTAATATCAGTGATCAGTTTATCTATCTTACTTTCTAAACTAACAAACAAATGTTAGTTATTAGAATTACAACAGGAACGACTTAGTCCTCAAAGAGTAGATATACCTATATGGATACACTTTAGGAGAATAGTTCTTTACTTCTCTAGTTTAAAATAAGGAAAAGACATTATAGGGCCAGTCCTACAAACTTTATTGTAAATGACATTATTTATTTGGCTGTTGAGAATATATGCTTTCCTTACCAAACTAAGGTATGCAACATGACTAGCATCCATAGACGTATTATTCCTCTCTTAGACATCACTACCTCTTTCTTAATCATGCACGTACCAGAAAACTTAGCGATAATTTGAGAACAGGGTCTCCTCAATACGAAATTTAGTGACAAGAATTAAAATCTGGTTTTGTTTTTCTTCACAGTTATGAACGTTAAAATCATTTCCTTTAATTTTATCTATCTCTTATTTTTCCTATATTCTTAATAGAACAATTAGTGTGTCAATTAACAAATGAAACAAAGGAAATTATTTCTTTTATTGCAGGAGCACCTAAGGATTTCTACTCATGCTACTAGCCGTTCACAAAAACTTATGGTTTATGGTAGGCTGTTAAAATCTATGGTAATCAGAGAAGAGAGAGCAATTATTGAGAGAAAATAGAAATAAAAATTTTACTAATGATAAAAAAGTATGGTAATACAAGTGAAAACATCCTTATATAAAGTAAAGTATATAACAAACTACTAACTAATATCTAATTAACTAAACTAACTTTAACTAATTTCTAATTACAATTATATCCTAAACACCCCTGACAAACTAGAAGATACTTACTTTTCATATCTCTAGCTTGGGATAAGAGTGTTGTATAACTGAAATGGGAAAATACAATGTAATTAGAAAAAAAAAATACAATGTAATCAAATGAAAAATATAAAATGAACGCAACGATGATGGTACCTAGTTCTAACTCAATATCTCCATGACAATCTTTGCAAAGCACCTCCATTTTAACATTTGCAATGGTACGGCTACCATAACCAAAACTACCAAAACATTAATTAGCTGTATCTATGATATCAGCTACCATAACATTTCTAAACTAACAAACAAATATTAGTAATTATTAGAATTACAACAGGAATGACTTAGTCGTCCTCAAAGACTAGATATATCTATATGGATATAATTTAGGACAATAGTTCTTTACTTTTCTAGTTTAAAAGAAAGAAAAGACATTATAGGGCCTGGCCTACAACTTTATTGTAAGGGGAATTCTCACATACATGTGTAAAAATATCTGCAGATGGATGCAATTCTGACACTTCATATTCAGATATATTTACAATAAAATTGGTGGTGTATATAAATAAATGACTATATATTGAAAAAAGTGACTGCATACTGAAAAAAAATAAAATAGGAGATCCACTTTTCTCGTGAGTGTATATAAATAAATTTGATATGTTAGGATTGTGGCCAGTACACTCAATTTAGTTGCAAGCGGAACTATGCAAATTAATCCATCCCTTGAGAATACACTGTGGCGAGTGCAACCACAAGTGCAAGAAGGGAGAGTATTGTGTATTTGTGTTATATGGGATGTGCAACTAGCCAATTATATATGCGTGAGATCTTCGAGCTGTATTTCTGAAAACTTGTCCTGTTACTTATTCTTGTCAATGCCTTAATAAGAATTGAAAGCATACGATTTTCTGTTAAATGTATAAAATAAATCACGGGTTATATTTTCCTAGCTCAACCTAAGCACTTGATAATCCAGGGAAGCACAAAATATCATAATCATGATTCAGAAAATAACGTACAAACGTGTTCTTTAATTTCTTAAGTGAAACCGATTCTCCATAACAGTACCCTATTTTTCAAATGGTGTTCAAATGAATGTCAGGATATATACAAACTAATGAATTCATCCACGAAATTCATCTGCATGAGTAGAGTCCACATATATTTAATAAGAAACTTTTCTATTATGAGCATGTTTGTAGAGTTCATTTCGTAGATTAAAACAAGAATGTAATGAGATGAGAGGTGGATATCATCCCTTTCACTTGACAAACTTATTCTAAACTTTTTTTGCCCCTAATTTCAGCGTATTTTAAATCAGACCGAAATATGTTAACTAATTGAGCAGAACAAAGCTCGTGCAGATTGACATCATAATGTTTCGTGTAAATATATATAGCATTACAAATTGAAGAAGTCCCTCGTGTATCTATGAGCAAGCCGTAGCTCCCGAACCTATATTTCCTTGTGAGATAGCAATTATGAGAGCATTTTATGCAATTTGTTTCCTCATTTGAACCTAATTTTGAAGTTCGCCATACAACCTGATAGCCTAACATAGTTTCATTTTTACACAGAGATTAGGCCCTTGGCGTTGAATAGACAATACCATTTTCAAATGTATATAATTAGAGCATGCATATATCCCTTGTTTCCCCTCCGTCAAGTTATACATACATTCCTCTCTATAAATACCTCCACCACCTCTACTCTAATTGCCATCCATCAAATAATCCATTACTTACTTTTCACTTTTCAGTCCACTCCATCCCCCTGACAATTAAAAAAAAAGAAAGCCATGAAGTCCACGAAGGTTCTCTTGTTTCTCACCATGCTATTAATAGTGTTTTTAGCATTTAATATTTCTGAAGGAGAAGCTCTCAACTCCAAAGCTCATGCGCAAATTCATGGGCTTAACTCTCTCAGAGGGACAAAAGACCACTTCATTGGATTCCGGCAGCCGCATGGTTTGACTTGCGCAACAAACCCAAGTATTTGCCTTGATGAGGGTAGCGCAGGCCATGATTGTTGCTCAAACAAATGTGTCAATATGGCGACAGACTCATCAAATTGTGGGAAGTGTGGAAAGGAATGCGGCCACAAGAAGATGTGTTGTGAGGGTAAGTGTGTGCACTTCATGACTAACAAGCACCATTGTGGCAATTGTGATAATAAGTGTGGCAAGGGAAGCTCTTGCGTGCATGGGATGTGCAGGGATGAATAGAAGACTGAGCTTGGATTATCTTCAAAATGGAAATAAATCTCACTCCCTACTAATAATTAATAATCATAATTGTTGATCAGCATCAGCATTATGTATCACTAATAAAGGCATGCCTTCATCGTATTGACGAGTCCTGCATGCTTTTGTTTTATTTGTTTTTCGATTTGTTCGAGTAATATATAAGGAAGTCCTATGAGCTCTATGAAATAAGGAAATGAGCAAATGAATGTTAATATATATTGTTTAATGTTACTTATACATATTGACAATAATTCCTGCCACTTCTTTATTCCATTACTTGATTCCTTGACAGTAATAGATCCAGAAAATTTTATCAATGGGGTAAAAAAAATATATAAGCATAATAAAAAAATAAATTGAATAATATCTTACTATTTTATTTCGTTTAAAATAAAAGTGGAGTCAAACTTAATAAAATGATAGGGATAAAAATTCATATATTTCTAACAAAATTGCTCCCCCCCCCCCCCAACATAGATCCGTCACTGTCCCCTGAAGATAAAGTTAGAAGCTGATCTTAATGAAACAAATTCAGCAATGACTATTTATAAATAAGAGAGCATTTCACGGTACCAAAAGTAATTGGTAACCTGAAGAACAACAGCAGAAACATAAAGAAACAGTGCCGTATTTTGTGGAATGAATTTTTTCTATCTCCAACAATAGTTAAACAAAGGTGAAGGATAATTTGGTCCTCAGATGTTTTAGACTATTTGATGGTCCTCATTTAATCTTATTAAAATTACTAAATTAACCCCATCTTAAATTTTAATTCCTTTCAATAATGCGATCTTTTCCCTCACATGCTCTCTTCAAGCAATCACCACCACCGTTGATGTCATTGTCGATGTCGCCTATTGCCTCTACCATCACATACATTCTCCTCTGCCATCCATATTTCTCAACCACTAGGTAGCTGTGTCTCTGTTTTTTATACAAGATTAAAGGAATGGTCTTTCTGCAAAACAAAGGCTAATATTCATCATTACTGCAAATGTGAGGCGCACACAGGGGCAATTTCCTTTCATTCTTGGCAACACTTTCACCTCAATATTTTCAAGAGCTCTTATGGGACAATAGACAATAAACCATATTTCTAGATCCATCATAATTGTTACTTGTGATATGCCACTGCCATGGGTTGAAGTAGAAGATCCATTGCGGGCACGGCTTGTAATTAAGTGGATGCAAGAGAAAAGCTGTTATATCGCGAAGTCATGCTGTTTGGTTTGTGTGCACCCTCGCCTTTTCCTTCTTTTGCTTTGCCGCGGTGCCACTAGAGGAGTTGCATACTGTCACAGCTCATTGTCGGAATGTCGGATTTTAGAATTTTTTGTGCCCGCAATATCGTTGGTGCCTAGCCGCCAGGAAAGAAGGACAACCTGGCCTGCAAATAAGTTGGACGTGGTGAAGGCTTAGCTGTAACAGTGGTCTAAGAGAGGTTGTCGTTATTTGGACAATGGGTTGAGGAGTTGATGATGGAAGAGGGGAGAAGGACACTGTTGTAATTTCAAAAATTATTTTTAATTTCATAAATTTATTAATTATTATACTTTTAAATTAAAGTTATTGTACCGTTAAATCATAGCCATTCAAAGAAAATCTAATAGTGGAGATTAAGACATCATTTCATGTTCCAAATTATCCTCCAACGTTAAACGAAATCTTGCTCCAGATTGATTTGTATTCCTTTTGAAACATTGTCGCACATGATTGTTTGAAGGCATATAATGTTGCTGTACATTATCATTTAATTTGGATATGATAATGACAGAAAATTAGGCTACATCATGAAAAATACTTACATGCACTTGGAGCATGTAATTTTTCTTGCTCCTAATGAATTTCAACCACTAGATGCAAAAAAATATAAAAGAGAAAATACATTAAAAGAGGATATGAGTGGTTTAGATGTGACACTAAACAAGAGATCTCTTGCTCCAAAAGCACCGTAAAACATCCTAGATCATACATGGCACCTTATTCAACTACTTAATTATAAAATGGACATTTTAATTACATCCATAATTAATATTAGAGAGGATCCATGATAAAAACGAAGTTATTTTAAAACAAGGATAAGCCGCCATGCTCAAGTAATATGGGAAGTGAACCTAAACTTTATCATAAGAACTTAACTTTATCTTGTTATTTTTATGAGTATAATAAAAACTTTATAACATTTGCATGAAAAAAAAAAAACCATTATAGCATGATGCCACTTGATTTGATAAGGTTTTGCCTCTGATCGAGGTGAATGACCCCATGCGTCAAAAAATAAATCCCTTGGATGTCTCCTCTCATATTGTGACCCGAAAAATGATAATTATTCAACAATTGACAATCTGGCTTGAAAAAAAAATTGCTTGTGAATTAATTTGAGCACATAGGTTAAAAGGTAACACATACTATCAATTGGGATCCTCGAGCGCAATGAAATGCCTTCTTTAATTTCTTTCTTTCTTTATTTTATTTTATTTTTTTTGGGCATGGGAGATGTTTGCTTATGACTATAAAGTAAACGTGTAATAATGTTTGGATATATAACTTGAAGAGTTATGTTATTTTAACACTCAAGATTGGATATCTAAGTGACACACTCACTTTATCATTATTGGATGTGATGGATAGGTGAAAATAGTGAAGACAATTATCACATCCAATAGTGATAAAATGAATATCTCACTTAGACACCCAGTTTTAAATATTGGAATAAAAATTTTGTAGTTTGAATAAGTAGGATGGTAAATGCCTACATGGCATTCCGTCATATAAATCTCTCAAATTTGTAGTTGTGCTCATTTGGAGTGTATAAAAAACAGGTTCTTATGGGTTATATCAAATCCGAATTTGATTTAATTTTTAAATTGAGTTAATTTTTGAAACTTGAAATTATCATGACCCGAAGAAGTCACTAGTGTATCTATGAGCTATAACCAGCTCCCATACCCATATTTCCTTATGAGATAGCAACCATGAGTGCATTTATGCATTTTTTTCCTCATTTGAACCTAATCTTGAAGTTCGGCATACTATTTATAGCCTAACATTGTTTCATATTTACCCATAGATTTGGCCGTTGGCATTGAATTAGACAATACCATTTTCAAATGTAAATAGAGCATAGCAACCCTTCTCTCCCCTCCATCACATTCCTCTGTATAAATACCTCCACCACGGCCTGCTTCAATTACCATCCATCAAATCCATTACTTTTCACTTTCAGTCCACTCCATCCCCCTTACAAAAGAAAAGAAAAGAAAAACCATGAAGGTTCTCTTCTTTCTCACCATGCTATTAATGTCTTTAGCCTTTACATTTTCTGAAGGAGAATCTCTCACCACCAATGCTAATGAGGGTAGTCAGTTTAACTCTCTCAGAGGGACAGACCAATTTCTTTTTCATCCCCACGGACCCACCATCCTCCAGCGGGTTGTTATGACTTGCCAAATAAACCCTAGTGTTTGCCTTGTTGAGGGTAGCCCAGGCCGTGATTGTTGCACAAACCATTGTGTCAATTTGATGACAGACTCATCAAATTGTGGCAAGTGTGGAAAGCAATGCGGCTACAGGAAGATGTGCTGTGAGGGTAAGTGTGTGAACCCTATGACTAACGAGCATCATTGTGGGAACTGTGGTAACAAGTGTGGCAAGTAAAGCTCTTGCGTGTATGGGATGTGCAGCTATGCGTAGAAGACTTTGGATTATCTTCAAAAATAAATCTCAATTGCTAGTAATAATCATAATTGTTGATCAGCATCTGCATTATGTATCACTAATAAAGGCATGCCCTAATCTTATTGATGAGTCCTGCATGCTGTTGTTTTATTTGTTATTTGATTTGTTGGAGTAATAAAGATGTCCTATGATATGAAATAAGGAAAAATAGTGAACAAGTGAATAATGTTAATATATATTGTTTAATTGCTTATACATTATGGTTTGTGGCAATATTTCCCGCCATTCCTTTGTTAAATCACTTGACCTACTCAAGATAAAGTTACAAGCGGGTCTTACATGAAACAAATTCAACAATGGTTATTTGTAAATAAGAAAATATTTCACAGTACAAAAAGTAATGATTAAATGATCAAATAAGAAAATATTTCACAGTACAAAAAGTAATGATTAAATGATCATCTTCGTCCTAACAAAAATTTCAACATTAATTTAGCCATAATATTTTTAATCTTAGGTATTTAGTTATTTAATTGGATTTCCACTTGAATGAACTAACAAAATTGATGTAAAAGTTAAAAATGCTGTCAAAATTTTTGTTAAATCAGATTAATGGTGTAGCTTGATTTGTTAAACTCATGAGACAAAATCAAGCTAAACGTCATGGAAAATACTTAAATGCACTTGGAGCAAGTGACTTTTCTTGCTCCAAATAAATTTCAACCACTAGATGCAAAAAAATATGATAGAGAAAATACATTAAAAATGGTAAATTACATTGACTTTTTACGAGATTTAATAAAATTCACCTCAACTCCCTTCTATTTGTTCAGGTAACATTCATCTCCCTCAAATACATTGTTCATTGTGCGACAGAGAGGATTGGTGTAAAAATTTTACATATTCAATAAACTCTAATCCTAAATAAATTTTATAAATAGTGCGAAGGTGGTCTGAATTTCACCAAAAGAAGGTCAATGTACCTAATTTACCCTTAAAAAGATATAGGAGTGATTTAGATGTGACATGAAACAAGAGATCTCTTGCTCCAAGAGTACTGTAGAACAACTCATCCTAGATCATGTATGGTGCCTTATTCCACTGCCTAATTATTTTAATTAATCCATAATTAATATTAGAGAGGATCCATGATAACAATGAAGTTAGTTTAAAACAACCATATGCTACCATGCTCAAAGTTAAGTGACATGGAAAAGAACCTAAACTTTATCATAAGAACTTTATCTTTTTTTTATTTTACGAGTATAATAAATTAAAAACTTTATAACATGATGCCACTTGATTTAATAAGGTTTTGCCTCTGATTGAAGTGAATGACCCCTCACAAAATAAACCGCTTGGAAGTCTGCTCTCATATTCTTACTCAAAAAATGATATATAATTATTCAACAATTGACAATCTGACTTGAAAAGAAATTTGCTCGTGAATTAATTTGAACAAGTATGTTAAAATGTTGAACATACTATCAATCGGGATCTTCGAGCACAAGGAGATGATTTCTTTCTTACTTTCTTCTTTTTTTTTCTTCTAGCCGTGGGAGATACTTTCTTATGACTATAAAGTAAATATGTAATCATGTTTGGATATATAGCTTAAACTAGTCATTTGACCCGTGCGATGCACGGGAAGATAATAAAAAATAATTTATTGATTATTATATAAAATAAATGATAATTTATTTAAATATATCTTATAGAAAATTGAGTATATAAATTTATCTTAAAAGTAGGTTAACAGTTAAATAATTAAATAAGAGGATAAAATATAAATGTGACATTTTATTTTATATCTTTTTTTTAATATCATGTTTATAAGGTTGAAAAAATCTTGATAAATGACCTATAACTTACAATAAAGAGCCTATGTTATGAAAATTTTGCACATTTTGAAAGATTAAATTGTTGAATAAAGAAAGAGAATAAATAAATAATTTTACTATATCATGAGCTATTTATAGACATGACAATGAGTATCCATAAGAAATGGGACATGTCCCATGTCTCCTATCTCCATTTAGATTTTTATTATCATCCCTATCCCCATCCTTTTACGCGTCCTCATTTCTCATCTCCCGTGAAGATTTTGAATCCCTATGATATTCAATGATTTATTAACAAATTTGAAAAAAAGAAAAACTTTAAAAATATTTTGCAGTTTGAAACATAAATATCTATAATAATAAATACTATTAATGCATACATAATGCAAATACAATAAAAATAATTAAAAAATGAAGGTGTATTATCCATGTCTCTATTCTGTTTAACGAACGGAAACTTAGTCCCCATCGATTGTCCATGTGAAGATAAAATATGTCTCAACTCCTTTTTCCATTGTGGGTAATTCTCACTTGTATCCCAACTCCTTTAATTTAATTATAGCTCATAATTATATTGACACGGGTTCTCTCGTAGTGCAAATTGTAATCTCTAATAATTGTAATATTTGATTTTATTTCATATGAAAAATAATTAATAAGTAAATTATAAATTAAGCTTAAGAAAATTTTTAGACATAAAGATTGAGAAAAGTGAGGGCCTAAATCACTGTATGAGTTACATGTGAAGCCTAAATTACTATATGAATGACACGTATAATAGTTTCCATAAAATAACTCGATCTGAAATATTAAAACAGTAGATAATATGAGGCTATTAATGGTTCTTAATTTAATTGTAGATCGTAATTATATTTACATGAGTTCTCTTTTAGTGCAAATTATATTATTTAATGATTGTAATATTTGATTTGATTTCATATTAAAATAATTAATAAGTAAATGATAAATAAAGTTTAAAAAAATCTTTAGACATAAAGATTGAGAAATGTGGGACCTAAATCACTATATGAATGACACATGAAGCCTACATCATTATATGAGTGATATGCGTAATAATTACCATAAAATGACTCTGAAATATTAATATAGTAGATAAGCAGAATGGTACATCGCATGCCGCCGTATAGGTCCCTCAACTTCAAAGTAGTGCTCATTTAGGGTGTATAAAGAACGGATTCAACCGGGTCAGATCGAATCCAAATTCGGCTCAATCATTATGAGAATCTCGTGGGATACCAACGGATTATACAGATGGGTTAAACACTTTTCAATAATATCGATGGGCATATCAATGGTTTTACTTGAAATTTTTTTAAAATAATTGTCGACAACCCATCGATATATGTAACGTGCCATGTGACGCTATCGACGGTCAATTTTTTTTTTAATATTTAGTTTACCCGTGAATTTATGAAGGAGTTGTTTTATTTTATTTTAAATTTTTATTTCAATTATTTATTACTAACAAATTTTCGGATGACAATTTAAATTACGTGGATGTTGGCGCATGCATAACTCTTGGCATTCCAAAAAGTCGTCAGTAATTGGTGACTAACGAAACACACCGTTCCATTTAATAATTATCAATGGGTAAACCCAAGGGTAAGAGGCATATATGGCAAAAACAAAACCATCATTTTCCTTATTGCTGAAACGTCTCTTCCTTCCCTCTCTCTCCACCACCACCATGCCACGTCATTGTTTGCCACCACTGGAACCTCCATTCATGAAATCAAACCCACCATTCTGAGATCTAGGTACATTTCTTAGCATTTTAATCAATTTAGATTTTTGGTTTAACCTAGGTTTTCTACCCATTTTTTTTCAAGTTTTATAATTGGCTTAAATTAAATGTGTTTGTTCATTTTGGATTTTCAGGATCCGATTGGGTTACGTGCTAGGAGCTTTGATTTATTATTGTGTATTGCTGAATAGGTAAGTTACAAAATCTCTGACATTTATATGCTTTAATATGTATATAGAATAGAGATTTGTGATTTCTATGATATAGAGTTATAGGAAATTGGGATTACATGATTGGGAGAAGGGCGTAGAGATTATTTCTTGACTTATTTGCATTATTTGTTGTGGACTTTGATTGTACTTGCAGAGATTGCATGCAGGATATGCATTTGTCAAGTTATAAAGGGATGTGTTGTAGAATAGTTTTTACGATTATGTGAATAGTATGTAATTGTTAAGTTGTAATTATTTGAATTAATATGTCTGTTATATTGTTAACTTTTTATTAGGCTAAGTAATTAAATTAAAAACATTTAAATATTAGGTTGAATTTAACAGTATCAATTATTTAATAAAAAAATAAAAATAGTTTTCCACAGGTATACTGTACTCATCAATAAAATCAATTTTTTAATGAACAAATTGATATTATTTTATATTATTACCAATGGTTTTCTTATTTGTAAATCGTATAAAAAATTGTCAACAGTTAACCGTACCCATTAATAATTATCTACCAACCAAAGATAGAATTACCCACCCCACACATTCGCCAAAAAAATTGACACTCGTTGGTAAATCTATTGGTATCCCATGCATTTTTTTGTAGCAAATTTTTAGATTATGTCAATTTTTGAAATTCAAACTCAATCTGATAATAACCTGATTAATGATTAGGTCGAATCAGGTCAACCCGACCTTCAAGTAACATATGAACATTTGCACATTATATATATATATATACACACACACACACACACACACACACACACACACATTATAAAATTTAAGAGATATTTTACAATAAGATTTCAAAACAAACTATATCAATATAAAAATAATATTAAGTTATATAAAATATATTAATTGAACTATCTTATAATTTTTTACTAAGTATAATAAAAAATAATATATATAAAGAAATTATTTGACTTTGGTATATGCACCAAGTTGGGTCAACTCGAAATATGCCTGGAACCCGATCTAGAAATTATATTAGGTCAAATTTTAATATGCGAACCCAACCTAATAAACTTCTTACTAACAACTCAAGCTAGGTTATGAACACCCCTAGAGCTCATATATATACCATTTTTTTTTGGCGGATTGTGTTTGTATACTTCACTTCTATATATATATATATATATATATATATATATATATATATATATTAAAAAATAACAAATGAGTATTGGTAAAAAGTTTATAAAGTTATCATTGTTAAAAAATAAAAGTGAGTAAATATAATTACTTACACTAAGAATATTATTGGTAAGAAAAACAACTAATGTATGTCTACTTGATGCTATATATATATATATATCAAGTTATACACTTATAACTTTTAATAAAATTATTTTTTTATCGATCCAACCCGTTGAATTATAATTAACTATTATAAAGATCATTTGTGTCAAATTTCACAAAAATTAAACATCAATAGCAATGCAATCCTATAGCTTTTATTTTTATTCATTTTAAGTATATATATTATGTTGATTTGATGTATATAAAACTCTACCAAATAATTTTAGATTAATTTGAAGTTTTATAGATTTAATCTATATGATGTGAACATCTAATCCAATGGTAGATTTTATAAAAATTTACACTAATAAAAAGTTATACAGCAGTATAATATTTTCTTAAAATTACATCAATATAATTTGATCCTAACCCTATATGTGTGTGTATATATATTGAATAAAAAAAACAAGTACTCGAAAAGAGTTGGAGAGTAACTCATATAATGTAAATTAAATTTTCACATTTAATGCTTTTACATGTTTTTAACTCTCCTCACAGTAAATAAGCCTTAGGTGAATAAGACTTTTTAACATCATAAGAGCAGTAAGACATAAAATAACTAGCATTTAATTTATAAATAGAGAAAATGAAGACATGGAACTTCAGTTGGTTAGTTTAAATGATTTGGTACTTAACTTTTTAACCCTTTTTTTTTTTTAGTCAAAGCTAAAATATATTTCGGTTCCTTATAACTTTATCGTTTTGATTTTAATCCTTTGAAAGTTATGCTTTATTTTTTGTCTCTCTTTTCTTCCCACATCAGACTTTTAGTTGCTCCCTACCATTTTAAATTTTAAATATTTTAGGACGTGTGTTTAGCTTTTACAAATATTTAAAACATTGTTATGGACCTTATAAATAATTTAAAAATATTTTTATCCCTATAAATATCATCACTTAATAGTGTTAAGCTATAATGTAAGGTTACCAACAGGGGACCAAAAACCTACGATTAGATAAAAGAAAAAAAAAGGAACAAAAACCCAAAGAAAAAAAAATCGAGGGACTAAAACCAAAATACCTTATATTTGAGGAATTAAAAATATATCTACAAAAAATTGGAGACCTTTACTCCCATATTGTGGTCTGATCTGCTCAAATTACCCCCATAAAGTGTTGACCTAGACAAAAAATAATATATAGTTATTTATTATGATAATAAGTTCAAAAAGTTGTAATATTTTGAAAAATAATCGAATTAAAATGCATCATTATAAGTAATTATTTGATTAAAAATTTAAATAAATCCATATAAATGGAAAATAAGAATTTTTGTTGGGGTTGAATTACGGAACCTAAGTGTTAATATAAGTAATTTTTCCTTTAATCAAAATATATATACCTTTAAGAATTATTGTAGACTAAACCTTTAAATACTATAGCTAAATTTAAATTATTAATAAACTTATGAAGATGAATTTTTATAAACTATGTAATATTGTTATTTGAGGATTGATTACCATTGGCAAACGGGTTGCAATGAGTTAGAATGCGTAGATCAGTTGGTTAGTTTTAATTTTCTGTTTTTGAAAAAAATAAAATTACTATAAATATCATTGTGCATTTTTCAATTAATAATTTCAAATTTTTAGTTTTATGAAAAATCTTTAAAATGATAGAAGCTGTTTAATTTTATTTTATAGATAATTAAATTGGTAGCTTTTTTAATATATTTTTTTTGGTTATAAGCTTTTTTAATATGATAGTAAGTATAGATAAAATATAATAATATAATATAAATATTGTATTTTCTATTATTTTAAATGTTCTAGGCTATATATGCCAATTTGTGTTGGTTCATGTGGATTTAATCGCAAAGTTTTTTTTTTTTTTTGGGTCCATACTTACACGAACTTCCTAAATTTGAATATATGGCTCGGTATTTTTTGCGATTTAATTTAATTTAGCGTAACTATTTAATTTCATTTTATTTTAGTAATGATTCATCGGATGACTAGTTATGGATCTAGTTATTTTCACATAAGGAAAAGACTACAGAGCCAGAATTTTTGGCCAAAATTATTTATCAAAATTATGTAGCATACATGTTCATCTTTGAATGGTTAAGTAGAGTCATGCCACTTTTTTTTCATCTCAATTGTTTTTTACACAAAAATTCTAGCAGATTTTATTACTTGCAATAACATTACTCTTCGTACACAAGCATAATTCAGTTACTGTATCATATGTATCTTGCATGAGGATAGATTTCGGATTTAATTTTTTTTAATTAAAGATGCGAACATTTAATATTTTATATTGCCACATTAAAAAAAATGACTCAACCACCTATTATTTTAAAAATCTTAGAAATAAAAGCATGAGATTGATTTAATAATATTGTAAAATTTTTTTATATCGATAATATATCAAAATTAATCTATTAATGAAATACATAGACATTTTCCTAAAACTGCAATTAAATATTGTTGAAAATTCATTTATGGCATTATTGTCAACTACGTATGGCGATATCAGGTATGTAGAAAAGACATTATCAGTTCTCACCAAGGCTGCCAACTAAAATTGGTTTTGGAACGGACAATATCTAAGAAGTAAACAATGATACCAAACTTGGTGAGAAAAGAAAGAAGAAAAAAATGAAAAGCAATATATATATATATGTGTGTGTGTGTGTGTGTGTGACAATATTTATTAAATGGCCAAGTAACAAACTCTGAAGTCCAATTCCTTCCGTCTACTGCTGTGCTACATTAAACAAAGGTCAAATACTTGAAGCAAATGATGGTTCTGTAACGGTCTTCAGATTTCCATTGAAATTATACAAATGACTATCGGTTTCTCCTTAATTATTAAGACTCAACATTCGACTTGGCTTCAGTTTGTTAATCGACTTAAAATTAATTAAGCCATTCTTTAATTCTAAGTATATACGTAACGTATTCGTATAAATTAAGTTGTTTCGTTGATATTTATATGCCTTGGATTTATACGCGTTCCTCCTCCAATTTCAACTGACAAGTATGTACATGTACGAAGTTAGAACTTCTGATTAGTGTCAACAAGCCTAACAATTCGCTATGGCCGTAAACGTAGACCACCTCACCAACTTGTCAATTACGCAGCATTAGTTCATGCACGTAATAATCCTATCCTAATTAAAGCCATATACTCCATGAAACCCCTTTTTCTATAAATACTCCAAACCATCCTTTAATCTTCACAATCAAAACATCTACCTCATAATTACTTCAATCAAATTCTCCTGTCTCCTAGCTAGCTACACACAATTAACCACAAAAAATGAAGTTCCTTAAGACCCTCTTCCTTGTTGCCATGCTAATGATGGCTTTGGCCATTATTATGTCATCAGCAACATCTTTCGAAATTGATGAGGAACCAAACTCTATCCGAGGAACAAAACGCCTCCTCCTTTCCCACAAAAACGACAAGTGTGACAACAACCCCAAGGCTTGCCTTAAGAAAGGCAGCGCAGGCCCTGATTGCTGCAAGAACAAATGTGTCAATTTTGCCACAGATGGATTGAACTGCGGGAGGTGTGGAAAGAAATGCAGCTTTGGAAAGATGTGCTGCGAAGGTAAGTGCGTGAATCCGAAGACTAATGAGAAGCATTGTGGGGAATGTGGCAACAAGTGCAGCTCCAAGGGTTCATGTGTCTATGGGATGTGCAGCTATGCGTAGACTATGTGAATTGAACTGCTATACGGAGGAGTATTAATTCTTTGGAATAAAAGATGGACTAGTGTGATAAATAAAGCAGCCATCACCACTTGATGAGTTCTGCTGGTGTTATATTGAATTTTATTCTTTAATATACTTCAATTTGATTGAATATTGTATTTTTTTTCAATGGTAAGAATAATGTCTCATTGTTTGTTGTTAATCACAACTTGTAATTGACTGTTTATGAAATAAAATGAGCATATATATACATATATCTATTTTTTTTATTCCATAAACTCCATTTTTTTTTATAGTTTATAATATATATATATATATATGCTACAAAAAATTCTTAGCATCAGGCTACGAATGCTTGCATGCTCAAAGGATTAAAGGGACAAGTATAATAATAAATAATAATATGTAATAAGTAAATAAAAATTATAAAATAATACACATGAAAAGTAATACACATTGCTCATATATAAAAACATATTGACTTAAAAACTTTTTTTGTTCAGACTTTTGAAGAACATAAGGACCTGTTTACTTTACTGGAAACAATTTTCAATTTTCAGCTTTCGCTTTCGCTTTGTGAAAGAAAAGTTCTAAAAACTGAAAACTGTAAAATTTCGCTTTCGCTTTTTTTAGTTTTTCCTTCATAAAAATTAAAAATTGAAAACTGTTTCCAGCAAAGTAAACAAGTCCTAAGTTTTTTTTTTTCTTTTCTTTATCGTAAAAGAACATATGTTGAGACATAATAAATAATTAAATATAAGATTGTTTACAAATGGGGCATGACTAAGAAGAGGCAATGGAGGACAGATGTAAAACCAAAATAAAAATGGGCTTAATTAAATGACCCGTACTAATGGCCCATTTGAAAGAGAGTACCCAAACCTAACTTTTTAGTTGTTGTTGAAGAGGACCAAAAACTTTATTGAAAAAAAAAAAATAGTGTTGTTGAAGCGCCGCGTATTCCCTCCCTCTGTCCTTCGCAAAGCAAGTTGATTTTGATATATTTTGCTCAAGAACATTTCATGTTGCTGATCCAAGGCAGAGCCTAAGACGTCTCACTGCAACGTCGGATAGGAGGACAGGGAAGGCGCGCTCTGCAACTGAGCTGCAATAGTAGGAGCTTCCTTTTTCTTTCTTTTTTTTGGTTTCATTGGATTGCCAATTGCTTGAACTGCTGCCGGTTCAGGTGGTTCATCATCAAATTTTGATCAATTTACCTGGTTTTTGACCGATTCTCGAACACTCGAGTTTTATCACACATTTGGCACCCAACCGGGTCGCGGAAAGAGGTCCGGTTCTCGGTTTTACCAGTTGAACTAGTTGTTTTGTCCTGGTCCTAAGAACACGAGGCTAAATCAATCCAAAATGTGGCTCAAAATACTTTAAGCCAAAGTTTTAAAATCTCAATTCTGAATTGACCCAATAAACTAGAGTTGATACAAAATGTCATCCCAAGTCATATTACACTCCTATATTCAGTTTAAAATAAGCTACAATAATTGAAGGCTATTACACTAATTATTAATGAACGAATATATTATGTTTACAAAAAAAATTAAAATAAGCTACAGAGTTGGTAAAAGCTATCATTTCCAAAGTTGTATTAATTGCTAAGTGGGTGACACGCCGAACAGAGAAAGGGAAAAAAAAACCAAAAATTTGTACTATATAAAGTAAAATGTTGCTAATGACCCACAAAATTACTTAATGTTACGAACATCATTCATAACACGACACATGAAAATTATAATAGTTACGTCAATTTGTATTTTCGCCATTTCGGTAGTTTTTCTCTCTTCTCTCCTTGATTTATGCAGTAATTCCTAAATGGTTTTAACATCAGAAGCACGGATACACTGACTTAGTGGTGTATCCATGTGTTAGCCACTTGTGGGTGCCTGACACCTATAAGACACGTTTTGGATGCCCGTTCGTACGCGTCCAATTAAAAAAATAATTTTTTTGACCTCAGATACCCACTGGACACGACTAGACACTGCTTTAATTCACTGTGGATGTGGCTTAGACACCTCACAGACACGCCTGAGTTGGTTTCCTTTTTTTTCTTCAAATTTTTAATATCAACATGAGCCCAGAATCAACCCTAGTTATTTAGTTGGATCTGTATTGTTGGGTCATTTTATTTTGAAAATTCTTTAGTTGATCACAAAAAATAAAAAGAAGAATTAATTAGATAAACAAAATTATACAAACACGACAAAAAGAAATTTAGACAAAAAAAATAAAAAAAAATCATACAACAAAATGAAAAAGGTATATATATATGACGTGTCTATGTCCTGTAATTTTCTGAGTTTAGTGTATTTCCATATCTGTGTCAGTGTCTGTGCTTCATAGGTTTTAACTTTTAAAGCATTCGTTTCTTTCCGTACAGAGGAATGCTAAATGGCTCTGTTTTGGGAGCAACCCACTAGGCGGATCGGAAACCCCCAAGTGGGACTACTGAATAGAAACCGCTAGGCAGAAAACCCCTAGGCGGAATGTCGGGCAAAAACCCTAGGCAGAACTGCCAGGTAGGAAAACCCTAGGCAAGACTGCTAGGCGAAGACCCCCAAGTAGAATGTCGGGTAGAGACCCCCAAGCAGGATTGCTGAGTGGAAACCGCTACGTGGACCGCCACGCAGAAGATCCCTAGGTGGGAATGCTGGGCATAGACCTCTAGGCGGGAATACTGGGCAAAGACCCCGCGAAAGGGTGTATGAAGAGGAAACAGGAAGTCTCAGTCCGTCACCTCTTATGATATCAGTTCACCTCATTACCCGTTGGGCAAGACCATCTCATTCAACCAATATACAAATGATACATAGTATTATGATGTAACTGCTCTGCCCAACTTTGCCTATAAATAGCTAATGAAGGAAGAAACTGAGGAGGGCCAACGTGTTTGGCACCAAAGCTCCTCCATTTCCATAGGGTCCATGGGTTGAATCCCCCTTCCCCCCAAACCCATACAATGATGGACTTCACATTTCCCCTCAAAAAAACCTTCTTCCCTCATCATCTAGTCTGGGGGAGCTCTTCATACCTCCTAGTGCAATATTGAACCTACTCTAAAACAGGCTCAAAATAAAAATAAAAAAAAATCACAAAATGCTTCTTGAAGAGAAATCAACCAATCAAATATAGGAAGAAACAAAAACTATAGAGATGAAAAAAATTTAAGAGAGAAATATTATAAAACAAGTCAATTTGAACAGCCAATGGATCAAGCATAATATGGTAAATGGTTATAGAGGTTCTTTGAAAGATAGCATGGGAATTGTATTTGTATGAGTAATACAGGTGAGAGTGAAATGTAAAGTTTGTCTAATCCGCATGTTATATGCATGTGTTATATATATATGACTACTCTGTTAGTGTACAGGGATGGTAAGTTGTATATTGTCTTTTCGTGTTAACATCTGGATAAAACTAAGTTGAGTGTTGCATGAGTGATCTACTTTCTTGATCCTTATTTTGATTTACAGTGTCCTTATGAGATTGCAACACATGTTTCATGGACTAAGAAGTCAAATAGAAGTGGAAGATGAGTGAGAATGAAACACTATGAGGTGTGAGTGAAACATTGGGAATATGTGACTGATACACTGGTGTGAGAGAAGTGTACACAACTAAGGAGTGATATTGAGAAAGATGAATTCTCATAGAATGAGGTGAGGGCTTTATGTTGATATATATTTGCTTTGTAGGTATCCTAATGTGATGACAAAATATTTTGTATAACTACATTACTCTTAGTTTGATTAGATTAATATTTCTTATTGAACTTTCTAATTAATATGTTGAGTATTTTAGTTTTTATTTCATCTTATTTAACTCATACAAATGGATTTAGTTTTGAGAAAACCAACACTGAAAGCTGGCATTAGTAGTACATTTGTGCAAGAAGTAGGAAAAGAAAAAATAGTGCAGAAAAGTGTTTGTCAATAATGGAAAACTTTGGAGCTCATGTTGCATTACTTGCTAAAGTATACAAACAAAGTGTGCTGCTATCTTGTCAAGAAAATTCAGAAGCAACAAGTGAAAGGATCTCTCTTATATGCTCAAATAGACATTTTTCTTTCCTATTGAATTTCTATTATGCACAACATCGAAAAAACAAAAAGGAGAAGCAACCCATTTCATCATAAAAGAAAAACTACAGCAGAAAGGGACGTGCTTTAGCCCTCCAAGTATCAAACAGTAAAAAAACTCTCACCCTCCTATAAAAGGTGATGTTGGAAGATAATTAAAAATAAGAGGAAAAGACCAGAAAATAGAGAGCTATACTTCTGCAATATTCAAAATTTGAATTTCAAGCAAAAAGCATTTTTCCTCTTCTCTCAACATGTAAAATTAGCTATCATATTGTTCTGAGAGTGATTAGAGAGCTATTGAACTGAGAGTTATATTTCTTTATGAGTAAAACAATAAAATTGTATTCAGAAACTATTATTGTAAGGCTTAATCTTGTGAGATATAAGTTGATTGATTGAGCTTGGAAAGACTCATTGAAAAATTACTTAGGTGGAGCTTGAAGAGGCTCATTGAAAAACTACTTGAGCAAAACTTGGAGAGATTTGGTAAAAGAACACTCATTATTTGTCCTGGTTGTGGAAATTGATAGTGGATACACTCACCTGGAGGGTGGGGACTAGATGTAAGATCTAAGTTGGAGATCAAAACAAGTATAAAATACTTGTGTCAACTTTACTATCTATTCTTCTTCGCATAGCATATTTGTTATCTATCACTGAGTATCTATTTTAAGCTAGAATTCAAAGACCTAATCAAGTTTTTTTTTTTATAAAATTGATCATTAAAACAACTTGTATTACTAAATCAGTTTTATACTTCTTGTTCTATAAGATACAAGGTTCATTTAAGTTTATTGAGATATAAGAAAACAGTTTTCATGAACAGCATTTGATTTATTCCTGACAAAACTATATTTCTGGTTTATATAGTAAGACTAAGTATTCACATTATTCTCTTTGTAAACATTGAAACACAACTCATGAGAAAATCTCCCGAGATAATAAGAGATATTTAACTGAAGTGTGTTAATTGTGTAGGAAAGATTTTAAGGAATACTTAATTCAACCTTCCTTCTTAAATATTTTGATATTATCACTATCAATGAGTAACGTCTGCAGACTTGTGGAGGTGTTACTCTGACAACAAGAATGATATAATGCATAATGAGATAAATAATGAGTGAAGGAGCAAGGTTTTGAAAATTGGACCGGATATCGAACCGGTCAGGGCAGGGGTTCAGAGGTTTAATCGGGAGTCCAATCGGAATATAACCGATATATAATAAAACATGTATTTATATAAATATATAAAAATACAAAATAAAATATATCATAAATAACTAAAAATTAAATTAGGCATCAATAAAATCCATATAATATAACGTAATTAATTTCTTAATCAAAATAAATATTATCCATATGGATCAAATCTCTCAAGTTACTAATTCTCATACCTGAAAAAGAAAAGAACAATTATAAAATACAGTTAGTGCCTCTATAATTTTTTACTTTATGCAAGCAAGCATTACGGAGACATTAAAAAATTGTTAAGTTGAATGTTGAATTTTGCATCGACCTGCTTAACTTTGACATAGACAAAATTGAATTTGAGGCCGATTATATTAAAATAAAACGTTTGACATGTTGATTATTGTTGACTGACTCTTGCTAGCTAGTTAATTCTATTCCATTATTCTTGTTGCACCGAAAGGAGCAGTGCCGTTGTAACGGATTTTCTGGTTTATTCTGATAAAATATGTGTTTCCTTGATGTACAAGCAATTAGATGTTTCCATCGGTACTTGTATTCATTACAGATAAAAAAAGCAAGTCCTCTATCTGACTTAGCACATAGAATATTATTAGTTCATAATTCCTAATTAACAAGACAACAGTCGCTCCTTAATTACCCAGTTACTTACGGACACAATTATCGCATTGGCCAGACATTTACTTTTCCAAGTATATTTAATAGTTGATAGTCAATACTTGTATAACAAAGCCTAATTTCGTTACTTAACCACAAATTTGGCTGTTGAATTAGACCACTCCACTAGCACACATAACTTGCACCTTTCAAGTTCATGCCATGAAAACCATTTCTTCCCTCTATAAATAGCTACCAAGCATATCCTTCATTTCTCACAATGCAAACCACGGGTACTTTCACTTCTTTCCCCAGTAAACACTAGGCCTCTTTCAACTGAATTTCTGTCTAAATTGTCTCTTCCTACATATAATATCAAACTTCAATTACACACAATACATTATGAAGACCCGTCATATACTCTTCCTTCTACCCGTGCTAATGGCTTTGGTCATTGCGGATTCAGCAACACCACGCAAAGAACCACAGTTCTTCCCATCTGTTGAAACCCAAAATTTGACCAAAAGTCCTGCTACCCCATCTTCTGAAAGTGAAGAACTGGCCTCTCTCCGAGGCACCAAAGGCTTCCATCATGGCCATAAACATGGGCACGGCGTCATGACATGTGATAAATACCCTCGAGTTTGCCATGTCAAGGGCAGCGAAGGGCCTGATTGCTGCCATAAGAAATGTGTGAATGTGTCAACAGACAGAAACAATTGTGGTAAGTGTGGGAAGAGGTGCAAGTACTCGCAGGTATGTTGCAAAGGTAAGTGTGTGAACACAATGTTCGACAAACACCACTGCGGAAAGTGTGGCAACAAATGCGGCAAAGGGGATTTTTGCGTCTATGGTTTGTGCAGCTATGCGTGAATTACAGAGGATAACAGCTAAAAGTGAATGCCGTTAATTATCTATATATGATGAGCTACCACTTCCGTATAGTAGTTATAGGTATAATTGTCAACAAAAAATTATATGAATTCGTTTGCATGTGATTATATAATAAAGGAGCAACTGATCATCATATAAAGGGTGTAGTGCTTGATGATCTATGCTACACTGTTTGATAATGTCATTGGATCGTGTATGTAACTATCAACACTTTCATTGATTGTATTTGAATTATATGGCTTGATTTGTTGTATTTACAAGTTTGTGTTACTCTTTAGTTTCTATCTTCACTAAGAAACTCACCGCAGCTGATGTTAAACCGTGAAATGTATTCCTTGAATCACGAATCTTGATCTTATATTTTTCAATCACCTAAATGAATCAATATATATTCAGCTTTACGAATTTATTTAGAGGTTTGTTGCAGTCTTGAAGATGTGAAATATATGTGAAGTACATCTTCAACTTTACGTAGTTGATAAGGAAAAACTGGTTTTCTACAAAGATGCGATTTGCATGTTTCTATTAGCGCAATTTTTTACATATCAAAAGTTAATTTAGATGACTAAGTGATAATTTCCCGCCCTAAAATGTCTTGTTACTTTACCCGGCGCTATTGAACCGATTTGCTGGTGGTCTAAACTGGAAGGGTGCCAAGGTGAGAGTGACTTCTACAGATTGAATTTTCATAGAGTAGATGGGAAACAAAAATTATCAAATTAGCTTTGTGATGAGCATGCAGTATTAGATTTGGAGGCATGTGTCACACGGTAGGAATGAGAATACTAAATGCTTAACAATTCACACCTGATTAAGTGCTTTTCAGAAACGTTACACTTGCCAGATTCATTCCTTAAGGAAATCACACAAGTAGTTGTCAAAAGAACTGCAAAAAAAGTCTCCAGCAGAGTGCCTTTTTTCTAATAAGCTTCCTTCACATAAGTTACAACCCGAAATTGAATTGATAGAGATGCCATTGCCAATAGAAAACTCGGAAAATTTGGAAAGCAACTCTATGACTAAGAACTATGAAGCAATATATCAGGGCCTGTATAATTGTTGTATAAAATAAATAAACATAATAGCTAAGGGGAAAAAGTAACAAAAAGGAAGATTTGTTTGTATGGTTTTTCACATTATTTGGTCGTCTTCAGAATAGCCTGTTCTCGTTGCTTTGAACTCCACACGTTACTGGTGCTTTAGCCCTCACTTTTTTCAAGTACCAAATACCAGCTCCAATTCCAAATGCTCCTGCAGCTGAAACACCAGTAACTGTCCCTGCAGCCACCATTAAAGCACATACAACCACAAACATAAGCATAATTTCCACATCAAAAAGATTACATAGTTGTGAGTGTTGAGAGT
This sequence comes from Dalbergia cultrata, assembly GCA_031216105.1. NCBI lineage: Eukaryota > Viridiplantae > Streptophyta > Magnoliopsida > Fabales > Fabaceae > Dalbergia > Dalbergia cultrata. Next base: position 56,234,104 of record CM062345.1, read on the forward strand.
TAGACTATTAGTTTATTCCTTTCACCTGCAATTATATGGACCCTCCTATTGTGCCGTGCAATATCGTGATCTGCCAAACAAGACAACAACAAATTACTTTACTTTGTCACCCACAACTAAAGCAGACTCCAAAGATAAAAAAATCACAAACATTCCCGATTGTAATTTATTGGTGGCATAGATAGGGACCAAATATTCATCTAATTCATCAATCTACAAATAATAACATAAGAGTATCTATTGAGACACTAACAATAAAGTTGGTAGAATTCATGATATATATATATTAAACAAAGCTAGTGAGACCCAATTTTATTATAAATATGTTATGTTATGAAATCATTTCTCTCAAAAGTTTAAGTTGATAAATAGAGGCACACGAATAATTTTATACTTTAATATATTAGATTTGCATCCACCCAATACCCAATAACAACATACCTTTGCAATGGGTAGTGGAGTTTCCATCCTTACATAGGCACATGAAACTCTGAGTCTGTGTGTCAAATCCACAAGTTCCACCACCTTTCAGTGGATCCTGGCACTGAAGGCAACGCGTCGTTACCGGGATATCGAAATCAACCCTGATCCCATATTCAGGTACTTGATCATAAGGCTGAGGGGCACCAACATTCCTCCAATAAACACTGGCATAGCTAGTACAATACTTAAGCATCAACCTCAAAGATTCAGTGGCTTTAGGATAGTAGGAGCAGCAAGAACTACTACTCAGAGCAAAAGAGCACCCTGGTAAGTGCCTGCATAGATAGCTAGCACTGTCACAAGATGAATCACAGTGTTCAGGGAAGTGTTCACAGAACATAGGCTTTGGCTGAATGATAACATTGTCTTCACTGCAGTTGAAGAACATGTACTCATTCTGTGTGGAGAGCTTCAAGTGTGTGCTTGTGTCCAAACTGAATGGCCTTGTGGGGCGAAAATTCTCACCGTCCTCACAGCTCCACATGAATGGATCAGTGACCACAACGTGTGGATCAGCATAGCTCAGGTTGCGAACCGGGTATCTTCCTGATGGGGTTCTGAGTTCAAGCTTCCCTGAGTCAGAACAAACTAGAATGTGTCTGTAGTAAGGGCTTCCACAACCATCATCAATTCCAAAAGGGTAGTTGATTGGAATGTCACCACAAGAAGTTCTGCATATGCTGGATTGAGATCTTGTGAGGGTGAGAAGTGAGAGAATGAGTTGAATAACTAGTAATAACATTGTAGGAATTTGTTTGTTTTGGTTGAAAAACAAAGCCATTAGAGACAATAATAGCTTAGAGAACTATACTTACTAGGTGGTTTTTTTGGATCAGAAGTGGTCAAGTAACTGAGGAGAGTGTCTCGAAGAAAGAAGGAATATAGCTGAAGTGTTGCTTTTATACTAGTCTCCTTTTGCTTTTAGTCCCTTTTGGTTTCTTTAATCTATGCCTTGTTCACTTTACTTGTTGCTTTTGCTTTCTGCTTTCTGAAGCTGGGGAAAGAATATGGAGAGCAGAAAGAACCGGTGGAGGAAGTAATGATTAAGTAATGTTCCTTCCATAATTGTTTTTCCTTTTTTTTTTTCCCACAAATTTCTCACAAAACTACTTTGTATGGTTGTACGCCTATGGTGAATCATGATATATTCTACGCTACAAGCATTAATTTAATTGAATTCATGAAGTAAATACTTAAATCTCAACTGGAATTACTTGAATTTGTTTATTATTCATGCAGCAGAGTTACTCATATCTTAGTTCAAGTGGTCCTTTCAGCCGAGCTTAGGTATAATGGGTTTCAGTCTCTACAATTCAAAGCTATTTGAAAAGGTGTCTTTATAATATTCAAATACTGATGACTGATGAGAAACATTTTGTAAATACAGCATGCTTGATTCAGCAATAGGGTGCGAATGAAAACTTGTGTATATAAGTAAAAGAACACAAAGAAATTCAGGCTATCACAAACATTCCCAACACAAGCAATCTAAAATCAAGATGTACTCAGCAACTGCTTAGACAGGAACTCTGTTGTCACTTGTCAGTTGGTGACAGCAACTTTCAATCCATTAGCTAGTTGCTTTCAATCCATTATTAACTAATACCAATAATTGGGAATGTTGAGTGGTTACACATGGGCAGGGTCACATAAATTTTAGAAAGACAATCAATTATAAAACTGTCGAATTGCTGATATTAATTGAGTGTTGCCAGTATTTGTATGTAGTGATTTCAAATAGAAGTGATTTTTTTTTTTTATCAATTAAAAGTTTAGGACGAGAAGAAAACTCATCTTAGTTCAATGTCAAGATATAGCTCTAGACTTATTGAGTATTTATAGAAATACTATCACCAAGAGAACCTAAAAATTGAACCCAAGTCATGACGATACGTGAGCAAAAGATCGATCAATTGAGCTACTCTTGTTGGCTCAAATATATGTAAAATGTGAATTGATAGATAAACAATTGCAGATTTTAGTTATATTAGTGGTAAATTTGAGTTTGAGAAAATGCAAGAAATATTAAATAAATAATTATAAATTTCAGATATATAAATGGTGGATTAGTAAAGTATTTTCAATATATTATCAATTATTTTATCATATTTATTAGAAATGTTATTTAAACTAACAACTGTGTAAGGTATTAGAATTGATCTGATAGTGAGAGGTTTGAAAAGTATGCATGATATCATAATTCAAATTTCATTGCAATTAATGTAATTCCTAAAGTGTAAAAGGAAAAATAGCATCTTCCTATTGATTTGCTCCCATAATAATCATATCGTTCTAATTATTTCCTTTTTTGTAATAGCACGAAAGAAAAATAAATTCATAGAGACCAGGCTGCACTTGGAGACCTAGAAGAGTGAACGGGATTTTTGGGCTCATAGTGAATAGGTAATGTACAAATGATCGTGGACAATCCCCAGCATGTTACGGGCTGGATCAACAAAAAAGCAATGTTACAGCCCAGTGGACTTCCAAACTCTTGAGTGTGGGAGCCCTACTGGGAATCTAGAACAGGACTAGCTGGCACTCTTTGTTGGTTGTCCCACACACTGCCTCACTGGTACCAAAATCCACACCTATCGCTGAGTTTTCATGAGGGGGTAATTCTATAACAAAAAATTATAATATTCTTACATTCTTAATTTGTCACTATTAGATGTGATGAGTGAGTAAGAATTACTATCACATTCAATAATAATAAAATAAAAAATTATTAAAAAAATTTATTGTACAAGTATCATTATTCTTTCATGAATATTAATCTCCATAAATATTATTAGCAGATTATACAAAGTACCTTGCTATTCATGAAATCAGAAAACGTAACATTCATTCTTCCGAGCTCTCCATGTGGAAAATATACATGGACCCCTTAACTGACGCGGCTTCCTGGCCTAGTTGTTTTTTTCATTTCCCCTTTTATCCGCATTTGAGATTATAACAGTTTCGTGCACATTTCTTTCTTTCTTTCCTTTTTGTTTTAATTTTCTGTTCTGATGTTCAATACTCTTTTCTTTGCAAATTTTATTTTGAAATTTGTGTTCAAGTCTTTGCTTTATTTCTTCTATTTATCATTTCCTTGATATGTTTTGTGTTAGGCCAGGTCGAGCAGTATTTGTAGAATTTGACAACTGAAACTACTGTTCCTCCCACAAATGAGGTGTTGGTTTTCTTACTGTTCACTCGGTAAACTTTAATGATTTTTTCTTTTGTAATTACTAATCTTTTTGTTTTCTTTTCCGTGCTTTCTCTTGTCAGCCGGCCAATGGAGGAAGATGTAACTTGTAAGTTATTTGATTCTTGATGCATATACATAGGGTCAAAGTTTTGCATTATGATCTGACACTGTATAGTATCAGAGAAAACCCTTATCTCTTTGTCCCCAAAAGATTGATGGAAACATCAAGTTTGATATCAAAAGGTTATTCCACCAATTTGGTACCCGAGTAATAAGCTTTTGATGTTAAAATATTATAGTTGTTATGAAACAATCTCTCTCAAAATCTTAAACATATATATAAATAGAAACATATAAATAATTTTTATACTCTAACATGCCCCTTCACACGAATGCTTTTTTTTGGATTTGAGTATGAATATTTTTATCAAAATGGGGATTCGAACCCTTGACCACTTAATTATAATAGCTCTAATACTATATCATAAAATTATTTTTTCCAAAAACTTAAGCTTATAGATAAAGACATATTTATAAATGATTTTTATACTCTAGCACTAGCTTTTACTACGTAGTAAAGACTAAATTGGGGTCATTTGAGGATCAATTTTGATTTTATTATTCTTTTGCCTGTTCTCAATTTTCTCTCTACAAGGTGTACATAGTGTAGTATTTTAAATCTTTGGCCTGATTTTATGCGCTTTCTTTGTGTGTGCATACTGCGCATAGTGCATGCTTTTATGTTGCTGTTGTCGTCTTCATATGCTTTTAGCATGTTTCAAGTTGAAAATTATAGAAACGGACGAACATATTACAGTTGTATAACAACCAGTATATAATGTTGTACAACTTGAAATAGGTTAAAAGCTCTTAGAAAATTATAGCGCAACGAACATATCAGAGATTAGACCCTTAAATATAAGTTGAAAATTTTAGTATCTTTGCCATGATTGTATTCAAGTTTCTTTCTATATATTGGCTGTTACCCTTTAGAGAATTTCTGTATAAATTAAATTTATTTCTTGAATTAAACGTATAATGAAAAAGAATATAAACAATTTATTTGGGAGATATTTTTGTCTTTGGTCAATTGGCAAAAGTTGAAATTCAAACTTTATGAAAGACAAACTAATTAAACTGGTAGCCCTTTAGGCAGATCCAAGAATGGGTTTGAAAACGAGTCAGTAAAAGTCTGCTAGCCAATCGCAAAGACTTTTATTGCCGTGATTCCTTGCTTTGTCTAGAAAGATGCTCTTAATGGTAGAAAACCTGCTCAAATCTTGGGCATTAAACCCCCCAAAAAGACTTTATTTAATGGATAACTAAATGACAATCTGGCTAAGATATAAAGCAGAAAACTTTTGAACCGCATCTGCAAAAGGTGAGGGTCTTATGTTTCAGACTAGATCCATGCGAATGGGACTTTTGTAGCATTCTGTTTCTCTCCATTTCATTGCGCAATGTAACAGTACTCTTTTTCATTATAGCATTTGAGTCATTGATTTGGCTCTAGCCAAAAGCTGTTTTTAGTAGTCTCTGTGAAGAGTCAACCGTGGAAGTGAACTGCAAATTAGAATAGGGTAAAATCTTTTACAAACTTAGGAATAATTAAGTGGAATACTAAAAGAATGGTAAATGGACTTACATGCGGATAGAAGGTTTCCAATGAGTCATGTTGAGCTGAACTGAGCTAACTATATATAAAATTCGCTCCATTTTCTTCATCCAAGTTATTAAGCTCATGAACTATGGAGTCTAGACTAATGAACAAATCTTAAATACTTGTATAATGACACAAATAAGTGGTGATATGTGTTTTTTCAATAAACTTTCATTGAACAACAATATCAAAAAGTGTAATAATATATATGTTTGCTATAGCGAAAACTTATACTTAAATGAGTCAAAATCTTTACTGCCAAACCGAGTTATTATACGCCTGTCCATTATCAGTCTATATATAAATTATGGAACATGAAAATCTATATGATACATTACTTATATTCACTTATTTGTATTCTAATTTTCTATGTATTGAGACACTTGAAGAATCCCGTATTAATAAACGATTATAGGTGAATTTACCGATTGAAAAATATAACAAATTATATATTATTCCCTCCATGTTTGAAATAACTGTCATTTTTTTTAACATTTCATGTATCAAAATATTTGTTCATTTATAATATTTTAGTAGCGTTAATTTATTTATTTCATTTATACTTTTAATATAAATGTGTTAGTTAAATAATCAATATATTTATTAAAATAAGTAACAAAATTATAGAATGATAGTTTTACCGACTCATATAATTTTATATATTTGTTAAGAAATTTTTTTGTTTTTGGTAATATGTATGTTATTTGATTTTTTTTTTATAATTGTTTTGAAACAGATGGAATAATATTGAAGATTGTAGTTGCTTTACCGGCAAATTTGGTAAAAAAGAAAATTTGCATCAATTAATTACTTAACTACATCTATCAGTGATTGATCCAGAATATGTATATATTTATACATATTTTAAGAAAGGAAAAACCAATTTAGATGGGAGCATGTCACACCTAACTTCGTACTCGGATTCGTTCCTGATATCAATCACATCCATCAATAATACAAGTGAAAATCTCATGTGCTGTATTTTAATATTAGTCAGTTAAATAAAAGTTATATTATTTATATTTATTTTATTTCAGATATTATGTCAATTCACATTTTATTCATAATTATAGAGTTTGGATTTCATTCAAATAGTGAATAGGGTCAATATTACATTCAATTATAAATATGATATGAATTTACACAGTACCTCACATATTATAAATATAAATAATATTTTTGACAAATAATGTCAACAAAACTATGACAAAAATGATATGAAATAACTAACAAGCAACATGAAGTTCATGCTGTGAACCTGAGCCTTATGAATGAGCTTAGGCATGGAAAAAATGCTACAAGTGTTTTTCTCCCCATGTTCCACAGTTGCTTTCCGTGGCTTAGTCAAAAATTTTGAAGGGGAGGGCTAAATTAATTAATATAAATAAAATAAAATAAATTATCATATAAAAAATATAAAACAAGTTATTATATAGTATTTTTTTAATAATAATTATTGGTAAATTAGGATTTATTTTATCTTTTCTCTAAACACAAGAGTCAATAATTTTCTTTTTAAATATTTCTTACACTTAGCATAAAAAAATATACATATTAATATATTATTTAATATCAAAATAAAACATAATAAATAATAAACTAGTAAGTAAAAATTCTATTAAGTTGATAAAATGAGTTAATAAAATAAGAATCTTAAAAATTATATTCTAAAAATATTTATATGTTTTATATTTTTATATGGTACATGCTATTATATTAAATAATTTTATTATTTATTATGTATACTATATATTATTTATTATATATACTATATATATTAAAATGTGGAAAATTTGGGGGACCTGGGGTCCCTTCGGCTCTGGTTGCTTCTGCGGTGTTTCGGGGAAAAACCTTTGATTCCTGTTAAAATGTAAGTTGCACTACAGACCTTGCATCCAATGGTGCCACTCAAAACTATTACGGCATTTCTCCATTTCACACTTCTGGCTGCCGAAAGCGACCGACAAACATTTCATCGCCAAATGCAAAGTGATAAGAATACAAACGAAAGCCGCGCTCGCCATTCAAACTATAATCACATCAATCACTGCATTGCATCTACCAGGTGTAACAACAATCCCAATGAAAGCATGTGAATCAATAAAAAATACAGTACTTTGAAATGTAAAATATTATTTGTCTTTAAATCGTGTATAGAGAATGTTTGTCTTGAGCACATCTCATTTACTATTGGATTGGATATGGATTCTACTTGAATGGGTCCATATCTTATCTGATAGTGGATGAGATGTGAGTCAATACGATGTCCTATGTATAGTGAGTACAAATAACATAACTCCTTTGAAATACTTGTGGCATGTTTGGTTTCGGGATTTTGTTTTTAATTTTTATTTTCAGTTTTCAGGATTTTGTAAAAAAATTACTGAAAATAAAAAATTTGAGCCTGTTTGATTTCAGTTTCCAATTTTCAGTTTTCATATCCAGTTTTTCAGTTTTCAAAGTTTGTGAATGAAACACTAAGGGTGTATTTAGTTTGTGAAAATATTTCCTATTTTCATTTCCTGTTTTCATTTTCTGAAAAGCATTTTCATTTTCAAATCTTCAAAATAAAAAAATGCGTTTGGTTTATAAAAATAAATCATATTTTTAGAAAATGAAAATATGTTTAGTTTGCTTGATATATTTTCAAAATTAAATTTAAAATAATAATATTATATTTATTATTGAATAATAAAAAAGATACGTATATTTGATTTGCATTGATCCATCTGCTAAATAAATTTATAAAAATAACACATTCCTTGAATTCATATGAAATGAATTCCATCCAACAATGATTCCTAATAATACCTAATCAACAATCAATAAAAATATTTAAACCGAAAAAAAAATAGCACTAACACCACTTTACTATACCCAGGAAAAGAAAATTCCCAACTCTCAGCAAACACTAAACACAAACTCACCATCTCTCTCTTCTCGGACAACAAAGAAAAAAAGCAGCGAATAGAAGCAGAGCATAAACAAAGCAGAAGCATATTCGCAGAGGGAACTGTTGGACGACGAGGGATGGCGGCGTGATGGGTGCGTGATGATGGCATGGCTGTTGGGCGATGGTGGCATGGTGGTTTCGATGAGAAAATAGAAGCACGAACAGAAGCAACGAACAAGGCGCGAGGGTGTGCGACAATGGCGAGAAGGTTGCAGGGAAGGGTGGGCTCCTAGCTACCATGGTTCCCATGAATGAAGAGCTGGAAGGATGCAGGGATGAAGAGGGTGCAGGCTTCGGTGAGAAAACAGAAGTAGCGAACAGGGGGCGAGGGTGCGCAAGGGCGAGGTAAGGGTGTGTGACGACGGCAGGAAGGTTGCAGGGAAGGGTGCGCTCCTGGCTACCATGGTTCCCATGGATGAAGAGCTGGAGGGATGCAAGGAAGAAGAGGGTGCAGGCTTGCAAAGACGAGAGAGATGAAAAAAATGTTTTAATTGAGTGTTTCTAAAATTTACGAGAATGCCACCACGTTTTCAATCATTTTTATTCTCAAAATTTTCAAAGGAAACATAGGAAACAAGGATTTGGAGTTTTCAGATTTTCACTCTTGTAAAGTAATATTTTCAGAAAATATTTCCAAAAAAAGAAACCAAACGCTTTTTCAAATTTGTTTTCTATTTTTTCTGAAAATGAAAATGAGAAATGCCTAAACCAAATGCGCTCTAAAAATTCTGAATTCAGTTTTCAATTTTTTTCAGTTTTTTCTTCACAAAAACTAAAAACTAGAACCTGAAAACTAAAAACAGCAAACCAAACAGGCCCTAGAAATTTCAATTTTTTCAGTTTTTATTTCCAGTTTTTCAGTTTTTCCTTCACAAATTCCTGAAAACTAGAAAGTGAAAATCGAAACCAAATAGGCCATAGAATTTGTAATTTTCAAAATTTGTAGTATTCTCTTCACAAAATCTGGAAAACTAAAAAAACTGAAAAAACTGAAAATTGAAATAGAGAACTGAAAACTCAAACTAAACAAGCCCTTAAATTCCTCAAAATTGAGCATAATTAAAAAAAATTATGTTATCTATACTCATAAAATATGAGATATCGTGGTGACTCATATATCATTCATCATTGAGTAGGGTGCAGACATTATTATATTTAAGTAAGGTCCGCATTCCATCCAATGATGGTTGAGATATCAGGATAATGTCTTATATTCTATAAGTATAAATAAAATTTTTAAATTTAAAAACAAGTGTTATATTTACTTTATCATGAACTATCTTTCCTGAAAACTTAAGTTATTGGGTAGAGATATATGAATAGTTTTATATTTAACACATTTCTTCACTCAAATGCTTCTTTTAACCTCAAAGGATGAACGATTTTGAATAATGGGGATAATAAGGATCAAACTTTACACCTTTTAGCCATAAAAACTCTAAATGCCAAGCAAAAATACTATTTTTATCTCTTATCTTTTAGTAATTTTTTGATTTTTTTTTAAATTTTGTCCCTAATGTTTTAATAAAGTCTCGATGTTATCTGATTTGCTAACATTGTTAACGTAGTAATGAATATTACTGATCCTATTTAGAAGTATCTATTTTTATTTCATATGGATGTTGTGTTATACATACAAAAACTCAATTTTCACCTGATCATGGTTATTATAATGAACTATAACTTATGTAAATAGACAATTCCTAACTTTAGACATTGAAGTTTAGAAAATCAATGAAGACAAAATAGAGATTCTACACTATAACATCGCATCATCATGAGATTAAAGAAGAACATGTTTGAGCCTGGCTATCAATCTCCGTTAATAAAAATATTAAAATTAAAAAAAAATGCTAGGGACGAACTTAAAATTAAAAAAATTGAGACAAAATCAAAATATTGCTAAAAGATCATAAATAAAAAATATTGCTTTTATCTTTTATTTAATTAAAAATGTATATTCATGTCTTACCTTTGTAATGTTGCATTTTTGCACTATCAGTTGAAAAATTGTACCTATCACCTTTATTTAAGGAGTAAATATGCATATTGACCCTTAAACGATGCACATAACCTCAATTTAATTCCTAAAACAAAATTGATATTAAATAGATCTTCTTCTTTTTGTCGACGGTATCCAAGCTATGTCGGACTAATCCCTTCGGTCCCTTAATGTAGCCTAAAAAGGCTAAGGGACACGGCAGCGAGGGGAGCCCGAGGTCAAACGATACGTTTTTCCCCTCTCCTAGGCTCGAACCCAGGACCCTAAGGCCTGTGTCTACCTCTCCCATGTTTTTACCGCTAGGGGTCATTGGCGACATCAAATAGATCCTTTTATGTTAAAAAATGTGTCATCATGATAGTTCTTAAAAGCTTTTAACAGTAAATATGTCACTAAAGGTGAAAATGTGGCATCATTTTGACCTCTCGAAATTGCATATGACATTTAATTGATCCATCTCCTTTCGATAAAAGTATAGTTTTGAGGGAGTAATTTGATGCCACCTGCATTGTTTAGGACTAAAGTGACGTTATATTTTGACTTTAAGGATTTATTTGTTATGTAAAACTTTGATGGACGAAATATAAAAGATGGTATGATAATGTTCAAAACAAATATAAAAGAATCCTAACCTGAATATAAAATGAAAATTCATGGAAGAAATATGCCCCTGAATGGTACTAAGTACTAACAACAGTATGTCTCACTGAAAATTACCCTTATATATCTAAATTATATAAGAAGTTTGCACAACATTACTAGCAGGCAAGATACACACACATATACATGTGAACCACATCGGCCTAAAGATTCGACTTCTCCTTTCTCCTGCTATAACCATTTCCTTCCTTAAATGCTGATCGGCTTTCTTTATTGTCTGGTCAACACATTCCTAGATGTATTCCATTAGTTTAAACTCCTTAAGACCTTATTTATCGTTTCTTTTAGGAGAGACATATTTCAAACCAATTAGCTCCTGTACCCCGATACTAAGAGACCTTAATTAGTGTACTTCTAACTTGCTAGAGATCAATCAATATTGCCGAATTTCTGGCCGAATGGACTTCCCACAGTTTTGTCCGGAATCCGGAATAACATCTTAATTACTGTATATTGCTTAAGCAAAATGAAAATACTTAAATTCAATAATTAGGTGTACCACGAATGAGAAAGTTTTGACATATAAAAATATTTGTGGAATTAAATAAATTCACGTCACTTTTCTTATTCTTTATCCAATTTAATTATTGTAAGGAAGAAAATAGGAAATGGATGATAATTGCACGTAACGTAACAAAGAAATCGAACCACAATAATGGGAGGATAAAACATACAAAAAAGGACTCAAAGCCCTGTTTTTATACGCTTAAATATAAAACGCTGGTGAGTGGTGAACATCACTGATTTGTCGGTCTTAACCGGGTTTGAAATAAGAGAGAAAAAGGGGGTTTGAAGTTTGAAACTTTGAACCGCTTGTGAATAAACAAACCAGGGCAAGAGCAAGCAAACAAACTCGCAAAACGAAGCCTAGTTGGAACATGAGCATCCCAAACGACTTGTCCAACGTAATCACCGAAGAATAAGTATTATCTGCCAAACAGCACAAATTAAATAAAATTTTGGATCAATTAATCTGTTGAACAATAGGGTGATGATTCCAATGTGAAAGGTATCGGTGTATTTGCTTAGGAGCGTAAGCAACGGGATTTATCAATAATGCCGTTTACCGCATGGCTCTCTAGTTTGCCCTACTATTATTTCTTCCCTTCAAGGCCAACACAACTTACACAAGGGGTGTGCTTATTTTCTACATATCTCTGCTGTCACAACCTAACCTCACACCATATTTCTACGTCATGCAAGTAAGCCACGTGGAGAAGGATTCAATCGTCAACCTAAATCCCAGTCAACTCTAGCCTTTTTCTTCTATGTTGATTTTATTTTCTGTCTTTCTTTGAAAGTCTCGGAATGGTGGCTTGTAAGTTATATAATATATGTTCATTCTTTAATTATAATTTTATTATTATGTATGCTCTGTCTCTACTCTCCTCCCTATCCCTCTTGTCACCTTGCCTTGTAATGTCCGTTTATAAATTTTTTTAAGGGTCTTCATCAATAATTCAACTAAAATGTTAAAATAATTTGGTTTAATCCCGACGAATTTGAAATAGGTCTACTTCTATGTATTTTGCCTATAGAAAATTTGTGGTAGAGATTTAAGCATGATCTAACGGTGTGAGCGACGCGAGTGAGTGAGGAATTAATTATTTAATACGCAGGCCTATGACTTTTTTGTTTTTAATGACTGCCCATAATTGTTGAAGAAACCTCTATATTACCTGCATTTGCTGACCAACGACCAAGCATATATGTCTGACTAATAATTAGAGTAATAAGAGTTTTCATTTTTCTTTGTTGGAACAATTAAAATGGTCTTCCAAGTCATCACCAATTAATATTTCTGGGACACACAGCTTCCCAGCGCCTTTTTTTTTTTTCGGTACACAACCGGGTGCTAACCACCCAACCAAAAACAAGAAAAACTAAAAACCTCTAACAAAAGCTACCCTTGCAAAGTCCTGCCACAAGAGAGATCTAATACATTGAGGGGGCTCAGAAAATGGGACAATCCCTCTAGGCAATTGGTGTCCCGAGTTTGCGAGTTTATCCATCACTGAGTATGTCAGCTTCCAAGCCTTTACTAGTAAGAGTATTGCTATTTTAACATCTAAAAGTTAGTGTCCAATTGGGACACCCACTTTTAGGTGTTGAAATAACATCTTTGTACTGCTAATTAGGATATTTGGTTGATGTGGTCCTGAAATTGAACGCTTTAAATTTCTGAACTTTTCGCCTAGCCATGGCTACTGTAATGGTTTGAATTTGCACTCTTTATGGGTCTCCCCAATTAATGTAATAGTACATATAGGAACATTCAATTCGAAGAGTTGTTAATGGGAGATTAGTTCATATATATATATATATATTAATATATTATAGAATATCGGAAAAAGATTGTTTTCAGTACTGTATTGTTTTTGCTTCTTTTTTTTTTTCTCTAAATGAAAACATTAAGGGTATAAATTATTCCTCGAGGAAATAAGAGAAGGGTGATATGGGAGTTGAATACGAGACCATCCACTCAAGATAGATGCGACAACTATAATTATTAGGCTATAAGTTCAACTGCCCATAGTGTTTTTACTTTAATTTACAAATAATTGAATAAAAAGTGCTTGTTAATCTCAAATGCATTTATATGAATGGTAGAAGATATGTAGTGTTTTAAGGTATCCATCGTATATAATGATGATTAATCCATTCAAGGCGAAAACTCCCTTAAAGGGTAAATCTCTAACCATAAAACTCTTTCTATATATGTACCATTAAGATTTAAACTCGGATTAAATGCGTAAGGAACTTAGCTAGTTATCAACTCTGACTAAGATATATAATTTTTTTGTAGGACACATGTGAAATCTTCAGTTATACACCGTAACCATGTTCTAAACCTGCGGTTTGTTTAAATTATACACGTTAATTCCTCAAAGAGTAACCTTTTCGCATGCCTTAGAAAAACAAATTTCTGAACGATATTGTTTCCCCCTTGGCTGCCACATTTTCTTATCCTTTTCTTTGGGCGCCGCATGTAATTAATTTGAACGCAGACATTTCTCCCTGAATATATCAATCCAAACATTGTCATGCATGTAGAAATTATATCTACTGTTTGAATGTCGTGCATGGATTCCGAGTCCAAGACATGTGTGTTTGGCTAATTACTAGGAAACCGAAATCAAACACCAATTATTCTGATTACATATATATATTTGATTTTTAAACCATATATAATATATTCCCTTCCTTCTTTCTTCCTTCTTTATTAATAGTTTTATTGAAAAATTATTGTGACTAAATATATCAATCTTTTAATATATTAAATTATTTTAATTTTTTAAGATGACTATTAATAATAAATAAGTAAAGTCATATTTTTGCGCACGTACACACTAAAATCAACGTTCAGCCGACGCTGCCTTTAATGGGCTACGTTCAATGCTTTGATGTGAAGGGTGTGTTTTACTGTTTGGCTTCTGGTACACGTGAAGCTTTTGTTTCAAAGAAGGACTCTTCCTAGTCAAGGTAAAGAAAGGAAGCTACGGATCGTGTGGGTTCTTTATTTTTTTTTCCTTTGTTTGGTAAGGGCATCAACAATCCTTTTTCTCTCAAACTTGAGCAAATTTTCAAAAGAAGCATTAAAGGGCGTTTGAAAGAGACTAAAGTGAAAGAACAACGTCGTAAGAAATTGAAATATGGAGCACTACAATGCATGGAAAAGAGAAAAAAGGTAGTGTGTACAGGATATTAGTGAACAACAAGTATTTCACCTTATTATATATAGTTACCACTGGCACATGGTTTGGGGCACCGGTTAGGTAGGTTTCTCGTTTTAATACTTTGCTTTTTGACAGTGTTTGGACTGTAATAATTACTATTTTTTAAATACACACCCAAATCATAAACTTCAGATAACCAAGTGTAAAAAAACAAAAGCTAATAAAACCGTGACAATCTAAATTAGTCAGTCAAGCAAAAAGCACACACTTATTAAAAGTTATTTTATTTAAAAAATAGAGTACAAGAAATATATAAATTAGAAGAATAAAGTGTATGCGTTGATGAAAGGATGGTTATCAAATTCCATTAACTCCTAAGGTGTTTTGCCTGTATATAATTATTTTTTAAAATTATTTTATTGCTAGGAGTGACTGAATTGCATATCACAGTGATATGTGAGTTTATTTTAAAAAGTAAGCATTGAGAACATGATGTTTTTCCGTAATGTTAATTAAAGAAAGAAAATCTATCGAGAAAAAAAAATACAGAAACGGGTTGACGGTTAAGAAATATGTGAAGTTAAAAAGGAGGGGGGATTATATATTGGCAGAGACCTTATTTGATACTAGGATGGAATATGAATTTACTTGTAGATTATAGATGGGTGACATAATTGAAGAAATTTGACATGATCGATCTGAAATTTTCATCAATGCAATCGCCAATAGGAACCGCGGTTCATTTACTTAGTATACCAAATCCCTTCTACTAATTAGAACATTAGATAACTTTGCTGCCGTCGTACGTATTTCACATAGATATAATCATAAACTTTAGCGGTTATACTTTTGGCATATCTTCGTTGTCAAAGAGAATTAAAAAAAAAAAAAAAAAGCCAAAAGAGAGGCAGGTAAGTTTCGGGTTAGTCTATATTCATAATTTGTTTCCAATCAGCTATCCTATGTGATTGGTATATATATATATATAGGATGGAAAAATTTTGTTCCCAAATAGTATCTTTTTTCCTGTTTCTCAAATTATTTATTATCGCATATAAAAATAAGAATAAAAATATATTTAAAAACTAATAAGTTTTCAAATATACAATGCACTTTTTTCACATGTCAATAAATGATTTGGAGAACAGATAATATAATGGAACATCATTTAGGGATAGAAAATTTCCATACAAAAATAAAGTATAATCCTTCAATGTCTATACAAACAATTTGAGGAATGAGAAAAATAACGTTGTAGCGAATAGGCTTAATCTCACACTAACAAATGTTATTCCAAGTGAAAAGGATTTGAATATCTTAAATATAAGATTTTAAATTAAATCTCGAGATTTATATGTATTAAAAAATATTGTCCAAAAAGATCTCTCACTTAATCATGTGATTATACCCCTTAGTTTCTCATCTACTCGCTTTTGTATATTATCTATCCAAAAACAAAAAAGCACACATTTTAAGAATGCAATGAATGAATCTTGAGAATAATGTAAAAGTATGTTAATTGACAAGATTATTCCTATTCAACAAGTGTAATTATTTTCTTATAAAAACAAAAACAGATTGAGTATTGAATAAGAATATATTTAATGTCTTGTTTTGATTATATAAGGATATAACTTGTAATATAATTAATGTTGTCTTGATCTGACAAATAGATAGATAAAGTGAAACAAAAATTTGAAAAAAAATAGATAAATAACATGCAACAAAGAGAGTATCAAATAGGAAGATATTTGAAAAATAAAAAAATATTAACTTGATTGAGTAGGTCTTTTTGAAAATGTAGGCAAATAAATGCATCCTATACATGAAGTGTTTCTTTACTTTTGTCAATTTCCTTTTTTTTTTAATAAGGAAAAATTTAGATGAGAGGATGATGTCTCAATCCAATGTAGGGAAAGTCTCCAGATTTAGAGAGCACATACAGAGAAACTTATATTTATTTCAGCCCAAGAAAACCAGTAAAAATTTCAACTTGTGATATGTTAGACACTAATCATGCCATACTCTACTCCACCAACCTCTTGAATTACTTTTGTCAATTTCTTGAAACCTACAACTTTAAATTTTTGAAATTTCTACATTTGGAATGTAAGTCGTGCGCATTTTTGTTGCTTTCACTTAATAAAAGAAGAGAATTAACCACAGTGTATACTTCATCCATTTCATGTTATCTATCACACTTTAATACTCTATTTGATCCATAATATTGGTCTTTTAGGATTATACATAGGAATTAATGCGATTATTGAATCTCATTAATCTTTCAAAAAATAAAATAAAC
The DNA here is from genome assembly GCA_031216105.1 of Dalbergia cultrata. Lineage (NCBI taxonomy): Eukaryota > Viridiplantae > Streptophyta > Magnoliopsida > Fabales > Fabaceae > Dalbergia > Dalbergia cultrata. The sequence continues at coordinate 56,251,034 of CM062345.1, forward strand.
GATGAAAATACCCTTTATAGCTAATTATAAATTATTTTTTCATTAAATAACCATATTCATTTTCACTCATTCACACTAATAATAAATATTGGAATAAAATAGGTAAAAAATAATTAATACTTTCTTAAAATATGAAAATAGTTTAGTATATTTTATTAGCCCAGGAAAAAAATTAAAAAATTTATATTTTGAATTAATGGGAGTAATTTGCAGGAAAATTAAGGCGTGATTATGGAAGACGTTTTTCAAATTATTCTTGATTTTTAACGTCTAATTAATTCATCAATATCACACGTCATTCTTTGATTATTGTTAACTTTAGATATCGTGAAAGGTAAAATTGAAAAAACAAACTATATATTTATACTTCATTAATACGTGAAAATGACAAATGTTATTGACCGGGAATTTTTCCCCCCTAAAGTGTTAGATGATATGAAACAGAGAGAGTTTATAAAAATGGATTCAGATATGTTCACCCAATCTGAGTAATCACGTTCACATTACAAAGAAAAATACACATTCACACTGAAAAATAAAATTTAAAGGAAAAAGTCTTTAAAAAAAAAAACTCCAAATGTATGTCACGTCCTAAGATTTTCTAAATGAGCACTATAATCTTTCTATTAGAATTTCATCAATTATTAATGACAAAAAATTGCATTTTACTCTTCTAATTAAACTTGGAGTTACGGACACTTAGTCCCTAAACGAAAAAACAAGTGCAACATTATTCCCTAATCTTTCTCTGATGTGTAATATTTTCATTAACAATGAATAAAAACTTAATGGAAAGACTACAATACATAAATAGAAAAGTTTGAGAGATAATTAATTTTAAACATTTTTTTTTAAATTCAAGGAGTAAAGTGGATATTATCTACAGTTAAAGAATAAAAAAATTACACACACACACTTAACTGCTGGCTGAGTGTAGGTACTAAACCATCTTATTTGATTTGATTTACATATATACACTTTTTTTTTCAAATGCAATTTTGAAAGAATGCCCCTTTTTCTTTTTTCAAGTCAATGCATACATAAACTGGCAAATGATTATTCATTATAGTGAGTAGTTGGCAGAAGACTCCTACTATTTTGCCCATTAGACCCGTTGGCAAAGACAGCGACCAGTTGTCTAACTAGTATCCGAAAGTCATTGAATGAATGATTTTTTGTTCCTAAGACTATACTAATAAGTTATTCTATTATATTGGTTCCCTTGGAATAGATATTAGTGAATTCAACTGAATTGATATTCACCTATTTATGGTAAGTCTGTTTGTATAGTTTAACATAAGAAAATTCATCATGAGTTTGAAGCAAGAGAAATTTTTAGGTGCTCGTATAGTAAGACAAAATAATTACTCTATTTTTATTTAGTAATTAGCAAATCAGTTATTTCATTAAAAATGTAGAGGGGTTGAAAGATAATAATGATATGTAAAACTTATGTGTCAATTAATAAATAGATCAGAGCAAATATTATATCTTACTTTCAGTCTACCGAAATATTTCTCTTAAATCAAACAATTTTAATTATAAAAATGCATAAGAAAAGTAGAACGACAAAGGCTTTTGAAATTCAAGAGAGATTTTTATATGCTCCGTGAGAAAGCAAGAGAAAACATTTCTTCAATATCATTCATTAATCAATATATTAATTTTCTAAGTCTTTGACTTTTCCTACAAGCATTTTTAATATAATATAATAATTAATGTATCAATTAATAAATATTATGGAGTATGAAGAAGATTTTTTTTGCCCTCAAAACATATAAAAATTTCTCAGAATTTAAACCAACGCGTCCACCATTATCTGAGTCATTATTCATGAATGATCATGGTATTTCGTGGGAAGCTTGTTTTTATCAAGCAGAGGCTCTACAAAAGTGTCTAGATTCATTTCAAATTAAAATAGTTGCCAGTAATTAAGGGCTAAGGTTGTGTGATACACCACATAAACTAAGTGTATAACATAATTTGGCCACATTTCATACGTGTGGTTAAAGTTCAAAAAATCTATCAAATTCTCGTAAATTTAGCCACACATATAATTAAGTGCTGTTAAAATCATTCATCACATACACTTTTGAACATAATCAGGAACTTTTGATAAATGTGGCTAAAATCCTGATTTTATGGTAACAATGAAAAGACTCGCATGTTCTTTTCCCGAAGAATGCTAATCACAATCCTGATATCCTCCTTAACAGGTGACTTCCAAAAATATCTCGGAGTTGCACTAATAGTGTAGCCTCCATGATTATAATATACAACAATGATATGCAGCTGGATTATTTGTCAGGATATATATTAATGTATTAAAATGGTGTATCAAAATTCTAAAATAGAGGGGCGAAACTAAACAAATCAAGACTGGAAAATTTGTTGCAGCATAGAAATATTATCTATAATATATTAAGTTAGAGCCGGGCTAGATGCAATGTCTTCATTCAATCAATTGCTTCTGCTAGTCATGCGTGTGATGAGATATTATCTTATCGTAAATGTTCTTTATCCTCCTTCTTTATTCATGGTAGACTCACAGTAATAGGAAAAAGACACAAGACAGCAAGTCTTAAAAAAAATTATTATAAAATTTAAATTTTATATATAATTGAAAAAATTTAAAGCAGATTTTTTTAAAAGTTATTTGTTTACTTTTAAAAAATAAAATAAATTGAGGATTATTTTTTAAAAATTATATAAATACATAAAAAAAAACAATCTTTTTGAATGAAAAAAAAAACGATTTTGACAAGTAAAAAACTCATCCAAATACACCAATCTAAAAGATGAATACAGATTAAATAATATGAAAGTCTTTAGTATCCCTATAAAATTCAAGGATATCAATATTTTTTAGTTACATATTATTGAGAATAAATAACTTGTCTCACTAATTCAATTTTTTTAAAATATATCATACTATAATCATTGATTATAAAAAGAGTATCGATAGCTCATGGATTCCGAAATAAAAATCAAATAACATTACTCTATAATCATATGTAAAATAAACAATGTGGGACAAAAAATGATGATTAATTAAGAAGAGATCCGGAAGGGAGTGTAATAGTAATAAATAGTAACAGTAAGAAACTGTGAGCAGGTGAAGAAGCGGGTCCCCACAAATAAAGAGTCAAGTCAACAAGGTCCCCGGGGGAAGCATTGGGATCTGAATTGAAAGGTGGTGAGGTGGGTGGGCCCATGCCGAGGAGACTAAGTTACTTGCCCACCCAGTCTTCAGTCATCACCCGGGCCACGCACACCACACCACGGACACAGACCCAGGCCGTCAATTTGGTTGACTGGGCTTTTTTTTTGCTCTGCGCATTCTTTCTTCTCTCTTCAAATCTCTTGTCTCTTTTGTCTCTGCCGCTGTGACTATGTCCCACAAGGAGAAAAGACAGAGAGAGAGAGAGAGAAAAGAAAGCAAGTTCATTTCATTTTCGTCACGTGGAACGCCCCGCACCTTTCGGGGGGCGGTGGCTCCCTATTTTTTCTTCGTTTATGAGTCAGTCAAACCCTTTCTTCACGAAACATAGAACGAAACAACCCCCACGTCTATGCCTCGTCCCTCTTTTTCTTCCCTAGCAATAAATAAATACTCTTTTTTCTTTTGTAAAAGGAAAATAAGAAAAAGAAAAAGGCAGTGTTTATTCCGACCAACTGGTTCATTGGGTCGGACGTTCGTTTTCTTAAGTTTCATCGGGATCCGATCGCAGACCTTTTTTTTTTTTTTTTTTTTGGGTGGGTCGATCGTAGACTATTACTAGTATAGTAACTTTGGCTCATTGTGCCGAAAAAAGTACATGTTGCCTCAATCTACAATAATACAATTAATGTCAATTTATAATAGTATTGCTTGATTTAAATTCTTATCATAATACAGTGAATTTTTATCATGACCAGATTAAAGCTTTTATAAGAGCATGGAGAATCCTCTTTCCATGAGCTATATTTTTAGAGTTGAATTAGATTTATTCAATTTTACGAGAAATTTTTTTATTTTAATAGTATGTATTAATAGCGTAAAAATTTCATATACTGTCATCTGTTTATATATTATTAAATTAATAAAAGTAATTAAATCCCACATATGCTATTTAAAAAAATTATTCAAATATCAATTCTATTAGATAATAGTGTAAAAATTTTTAACACACCCTTAAATAAATTATAGTTATTTTTAAGTATTGATAATGATAGTTTACAAACCACTAGATGTGGCATAATGATGGTTCACCTTGTCCCTTAACCATATAATCAGGAGTTTAATCCTGATTCAGGGAGCACAGTTCGTGACTGATTGTTTGTCTCTTCAAGAAAGCTCTTGCAGCGAAGGATTAGTCATTTCTACCAGCCTATCCTGATTTCGATATAAAAGAAAATAATAATAGTTTACATCCTTGTTAATGTGTTTTCAATAGAAAAATTTATATATTCATCTAATAATATATAAACAAATACTTTATTTATTTTTAATAGTCATTTTGAAAAATTGAGAGTTATTAATAAGGAATGGATGAGTAATACTAAAAAATTATCACTAAAATTACATAAAAAGTTAAGGGCCTATTTAGTTTCAGTTTTTTAGGATTTTATAAAAGAAAAATTAAAAATTAAAAATAAATACTGAAAATTAAAATTTATAATTTTTAAAAATTTTCATTTTTTTTAATAAAATTTAAAAAATTGAAAAATTAAAAACTAAAAATTCAGATAAAACATACTGTTTCAAAGAAGAAAAGAGAAATGACGGTCGGGGCGGGTGACCCAACCACCCAAGACAAGTGTGGACTGGGTAATAAATGATTGAGAAAAACCATGGGCGTGTGGGTGCAATTTGCGTAGTAGCCACTAGGGCATGGTCCAGGCCGTGACGCACCGCCTGACGCAAACAAGTTGGATGAAAAATACAAAAAAGAAAAGAAAGATCAAATCCCATGGAATTCTCGCTTAGTCCAATTTCCATCTCCACTTGGTCTACGCTCCCCGCAAACACCCCCAGCTCCAGCCAGCCCCTTTTTATAGGCCATCCCATTGCACTGGTTAAAGACTTCACAGAATCCATCATCCATCTTCCTCCTTAGAATCAATCAATCTCCCACACATATCCCTCTCTCTAGCTATTTCTTTCTCTCTCTCTCTCTCTCTTTTTTTCTTTTTGTGCTTAATTTATGGACAAAGGATGGGGTCTCGCCCTTGATTCTTGTCCGTCTCCTACTCTTCCATTCTTTCATCCTTCTTCCAGCAAGCACCCACATACCGCTTCTGTGAAACCTTTCACTCACCACGATACAAGGATGTTCCCTCTCTTGGGCTTCCCCGTTAAACTTACCCGTCCCAACAACAACAGAGAAGGACAACATCATGACCACGCCGCTCATCATCATCATGATGATGATGACAACCACCACCGCAAGGTAGTCGGTGAAGTCGACTTCTTCTCTGACAGGAACAAGAGGTCGTCACCTCCTCCACCACATGGACACGACCATGATCATGATCATCACCGCCATGTTAAGCCCAACATCATCTCCGTCAAGAAGGAACTGATTCCTCACGATAATGAAACACCCTCCAACGTTAATGTAAGCTACCTCCCCAAACTCCTTTCCAGCTTCTTTTTTTCAATTTTTCCATTTAATCTCCCCTAGATTTTGTAATCAAATCACTATATAAAATATTGGTTTAATTTTGTGGTTGCTAAACAACAACAACAACATCATAATAATAATAATAATAATAATAATAATATGATAGAACTGGATCACATATTCAATACAGAAATGATAAAGAATCACAGAACCTTTTATATTCAAGAATTGTACATTCAGGAATGATCAAGGAACCAGTAGATAGATATTACTCATGGTGGATAGGGATCTTTCAAGAGTCCCTACCTACAAATTAAACTCCATTCCAAACTGATTTTCCTCTTAAGCCTTTCCCTCCTTAGATATCCTATCCTAACTCGTAAATTATTTGCTGAAACGTATTCTAGACTGGTTTGCAACTCCTTACTGCCAACACGGGGAGTGATCAATCTACGGTGGATGATGGTGTTTCATCATCAGATGCTGAAGATAAGAGAGCCAAGTCCACTGAGGTACATATCATTTATTTAATGCTATAAAGATAATACATACATATATATATATATATATATATATATATATATATATATATATATATATATATATGATATCGATATTTCTTTTTTATATCTCTGGTAAATAATTTTCTTTATTATTATATAATTTAATACAAGTATTGTCACTAAATTAATAGAGAGAATTCGTGTTTGTTATTCTTTCAGCTTGCAATTTTGCAAGTGGAGCTCCAACGCATGAATGCCGAGAACCAGAAGCTGAAAGAGATGCTGAGCCATGTGAGCGGTAATTACACGGCCTTGCAAATGCATCTTGCCACATTAATGCAACACCAACAGAACCACCGCACCGAGAGCAAAGAAAATGAGGTAATTATTATTAATCATTAACTATTCATCTCTTTTACTATAATTGCCAATTTAATTTCCAAAAAATAAAAAAAAACATTAGGAGTATTAAAAGATCAAATAAAAATACTTTTGACATAAAATGAATTACATATTAACATGTTAATGGCGTTTAAATTATTCAGGTTGTCCAGGGAAAAGGTGAGGAGAAAAAACCGGATGTTAGTGGAGTAATGGCACCAAGACAGTTCCTCGATTTAGTTGCTGCTGGCACAGCCGAAGTAGATGATCAAGTATCCAATTCTTCTTCTGATGAAAGGACACGATCGAGCACACCTCGCAACAATAACACTGAAGTTGGAACAAGAGATCACGTCAGGAACAACAATGGTAAAAATGAGATGGGTCGGGAAGAGAGTCCAGATTCAGGATCACAAGGTTGGGCTCACAACAAGCAGCAAAAAATGAACCCCTCCAACGCTATGGATCAGTCCACTTCAGAAGCCACAATGAGAAAAGCCCGTGTCTCAGTTCGTGCTCGATCAGAAGCTCCTATGGTGTGTACCATATATCAATCTAATTGTTTCATCCATTAGCCAATTAATGCACAAACGCTTAAAGTTTAAAGCAAATGATAATTAGTTCAATTCTCTAATTGAATTATCTGATTGTTTACCATTTCAGATCAGTGATGGGTGCCAGTGGCGAAAGTATGGACAAAAAATGGCTAAAGGAAATCCATGTCCTAGAGCATATTACAGATGCACTATGGCAGTTGGTTGCCCAGTTCGCAAACAAGTGAGTTAATTTTCTGATCGATTAATAAGCAATTTAACATGAACTAGTACCATTAATTAATTATTGACAGTATCTATTCATTATTATACAGGTCCAACGTTGTGCTGAGGACAGGGCCATTTTGATAACTACTTATGAAGGCACACACAACCATCCACTGCCACCAGCTGCTATGGCAATGGCATCGACCACCGCAGCGGCTGCAAGCATGTTGCTGTCAGGTTCAATGTCAAGTGCAGATGGGATAATGAACCCAAATTTGCTAGCAAGAGCTATTCTCCCATGCTCATCTAGCATGGCAACGCTCTCAGCATCAGCACCATTCCCAACCGTGACATTGGACCTCACACACAACCCAACAAGTACAAATCCATTGCAAGCTCAAATTAGGCCTCCTCATCATCCTGCCCCATTATTCCAGGTACCCAATTTCCAAGGGCAGCCCCACAACTTTGGGTCAGGATCAGGATCAGGAGGAGCCACTAATAATACTGCTACTGCTCCATTTGCTCAAGCACTCTATAACCAATCAAGATTCTCTGGTCTTCAGTTGTCTCAAGAAGCGGGGTCTTCACAATTGGCACTACAAGCTTCAAGGCCACCTGTGCAGCAAAACCAACAACAACAGCCCTCACTGGCTGATACGGTCACCGCAGCCATCACCACCGACCCTAACTTCACGGCCGTGCTTGCCGCCGCCATCTCCTCCATCATCGGCGGTGGTGCTCATCCAAACAACATCGACAACAACGACAGCAATACCAATTCCAATGTCAACAACAGGAGCACAACTATTAGCAGCTTTTCAGGAAACTAGAGCCTTTTTGTTCTTTGGTTCTTTTTTTTTTTTTTTGTCAATTACTATGTATTTTTTTTCTTTCTTGTGTACATGGGTAAGGGAAGATGAAATCATAGAATGTTCATATTCTTTTTGGTCCATGAAGTGTTGGGGGGAAGGGATTAGGATCAGGAAAAAAAAATGCTTCATTCTTTCTTTCATTTTATCGTTCCACTTTGAATAATTTGGATTTAGAATATTCAGAGTAAATACGAAAGCAAAAAAATATCTTATCTCTTCTATTTTGTTCCTTAGTTTTGTTTCATTTGTAGTCTCTCCTTATCTTGGCCTTGATCCATTATGACAAAATAGTGACAACAACGTAGATAGTAATCAATCCCCAAGCGGTCAAATAAGAAAAATAAAAAATTGAAACAGGGTAGATGGTGGACAAAAGCTACCCAATGAACAATCCGCGTTTCCAAAGTATATTCGGATTTTCTCATTGGTCAATAAATACGGCGATTGCTATTTGACATTGACACGTAAATGAGTGGTGGGAAGTAGTAATCCAAAGGTGGACTTAGCTAAGGTAGGGTAGGGGGAGGCTAGTGACTTTCTCAGCAACTTCGTGTATTTTCGGGTTACGTTGTAGTATTTATTAAGTAGTTAGGAAAATTGAATATTGTAGTATAAAATAATTAAATTCATATTAAAGTCAACTTAATGTATATAGGTGGTGGATTTTGATTGGAGAAAGTAGGATACAATGTTGACTTTCTGTGCGATTTTGATGGACAATTGGGCATGGCGTCGCGTTCACGTTAGTGCCACTTTTTAATGGCATTAGACCAATCATGTGAGAGTATTTATGGAAGGAATGGAGCAAGACATGTCACCTTGGGGTGCATGCGAGGTCGCACCGTACCTCATCCACCGTACGAATGGGTCTTCAATCTTCGGCCTTTTGTTTGACTCTATCCGAACCAAGGTGGTGACTTCTTGTGATTGGGTGAAGGGAAAAATAAAAATAAAAGGCCATTTTCTTGTGAATAGGTTCATGTGCTTGCACGTGAAGGGGAAGGCAATTTTGGATTTGTGATCGACTTCCCCTTCCAAAGCAGCCCCACATTGGTGCAAGTTAATGCTCGTGAAAATTATCGCCATTGGGATTAGAATAGGGGCATGCATTGAATGGAAAATTCAGATCCACGGGCTCTATGGACGAGAAAGATTCGGTGGATTTATTGAGTTTGCTGTATTCGGACGGTAAAAAAAAGAGATATAATTGCAATTGATTTTTTTTATTATTTATTTAGTTAACACTTCCTCCATCTTTAATTAGGTGGATTTTTAGCTATAGTTGGTGGTCAATGCGTTTTTGATGCAGTAGTATTTAGCCACATTTTATAAATGTAGTTAAATAAAATAAATTATGTGGTAAATCACCAAAATACTTTCCACACCACAGCCTATCTCCATCCTCTAGGTATTTCTATTCGATCTCTGCCCACTTTTCCGTCGCACCCCTCCTCCAATGATGATAGTCGCCACCAAGTCATCTTCTCCCTCCTTTACCACCACCATCACCACCCCCTCCTAACTCACACTCTTTTTGCTTTTTCTTCTACACCCACACTACACATGCCTCCTCACCTTGGTAAAGAAAGTTCCCCTCCTTGTCTCTTTCTTTCTCTTCCTTCTGTTTTTGAATGTTACTCAAACTCAACTTCAGTTTCAGTACCAGTGTCTTCTTTTGCTACTAGATCTCGATTCCCTTTCCGTTTCGCTTTCAATTAATGCCACAATTACCATAGCTAAAACTCCAAAATATTTCCCTTTTTTTTCATTTTTTATGTTGCTAAGTTCATCATTCAATTTCGTTTTTCAATGCACTAGCTGTATCAATAGGTTGATTTTTTACTTATTTTTTGCTTTCTATGAATGATTTTGGAATTTCTTTGTGTTTTTTGGGTTTGGAAGTTTAGGGTTCTGAAGCTTTTGCATCTAAAGTTGTTGGATATTGATTTGGAAAAAGAGGGGAAAGTTCTCAAAAACATTTATTTTTATTTTTCATTTTGGGGGAATTGGGATTGTTCCTAGGGTTTGATTCGAGACACGGAAGACAGGCGTGGGTTAGAAAGGATATTATGTGTATATTGTGCGTGATTCAAAAATGATCTCGCCGAGTCGCTACAATACTACCTTGGTTGGCTATTCCGCTAATCAGTTTCTAACCACTTCCTTAACTCTCACCGCGGGCTTTTAAGTTCGAGATTACTTTGCCTCGCTTGGCTTCTGTTGGGTTGTTGGTTACTCTCTTTTGGTATGAGATTTTGATGCCTCAGTTGTTGGCTTGGCAGGTGTGAATGAATGCTCAACTTAGGGAGAGGAAGGGGGAAGGGAGGAAGTAGAGTGTGGTGACTGTTTAGCCACATATTTAATTTCATTTAACCATATTTTAAAAAAGTGGTTAATTATAACTACAGTAGATGATATTGACCATCAACTGTAGAAAAGTAACCACCTTTAACTTATAATCACTATTAAAAAAAATCATATTGATTGTCTTTTTAGCATTCCAATAAAAATAAATTATTTTATATCAATTTTATCCCTTATTAATAGTTGGAAATAGAAAGAGAAAAAAATTAGTGAAGTGTATATAGGGTAATTTAGTAATTTAAATATATATTTTTCTAAAATCAATATCATTTATGTGTCTTCATATTACATGTGCTAAAATCTTACACGACTATGATTAAGAAATGGGGGAAGTAACTTTTTAATATTTTTAATTTGATATTGATTTTCAATCATTAAGATTGATTTAGTGGTGAGAGATTTGGATAAAAAACATGAGATCCTAAATTCAAATCTCAATGCAAATAATATAATTTTCAAAGTATTGAAAAAAAAAATTGATATTGATTTTAATAAAACTTTTTACATTAATTTGATTTTGATAAAATCGCGTGAAGCTCAGAATATCCATCCTATTCAATATTCAATGCATGTTAACGACGATTTTATCTTGAATTTTTTCGGAGATTACTTGTATTTGCTCCATATAGTAGACGCGTTCGGTGTTTGTCTAGAAATGTGAATGTGAATTTCTACTTTCTAGAATGGAAATAATAACAGTGATAATCTTCTATAGCTCAACAATTCACTTATTTCTTCGCACGTGTTTCTGTAAAGGGAATCCAATAGGATACTCTCTCTCTTCCCTATTTTAGCATTTTCTGAAAAGACTAAAAGGGCGAGGTGGATTTCAACCTGGTTCCCAGTCTTGGAGGGGGTCCTATTTTCCAAGCTTTTATTGGATATTGATTGGAACTTATTGTTTGAATTTCTGTAATTATTTAAACATTGTGTTAGTCAGATATCTAGCAATGTTTATGTGTGTGCTAAGTAGCTGGAAATAAATTGGTTGGAGTGATAAATTACTCTAATCTCTTAAAATGGATATTAGTGTTTAGATCTAAAACTAAAAGAATAACTTGTAGAAGAAATTGCACAACACTTGGACCCTCATAGCCATACAAGAATTGTTATAGACATTTTTCGTTAGGAGAATTATTATACTTTTAGGGTCATTTATAAAGCGCAATTTTTTTTTTGACCCGGGGGGGGGGGGGTCGAGGACTTAAATCACATTAGTCCATTACATAGACAGAACATAAAGGGCCCAGATGGGATCAGGCCTGTTACTCAATAACTTAAATGGCTAGTGCTAAACTTCTAATGTTATGTGAGCCCAATTGCTTCCCTTTATGGGGGTTGTTGTGGCCTTGAGTTATTTGGAGAACCCAACAGTATGCACCTTTCTGACCAAACATGGCACCAACCAGATAAATGTTTCAGACAAAAAAAAAAATGTTAGACGTCTCATCTTCTATAAAGAAATTAGTCGTTTTCCGACCAAAAAACTAGTGAATAAAGAAAATAATCTTTATCTGCCCATGAGGGATACTCTGAAAAATAAAAATAAATATTATTGTTTATGATGATCAATCAACTAAATTTGTTGAAAAAAAATGTTTTGATGCTGACCAAAAACAAACGTTTTCATTGAATGCAATTCACCAGTGGACAAACGAAAATTTGTTTTCATCTATATATTATTAATTTACATGTTGGGTCTACAATAGTCACAACGAAGTACATTCACTTGACTGGAAAATACCCAAATAGAAATAAACTTTAAATTGATATTAAAATATATAAAAAAAACAGCATATAACATATTCATATGAATATATGTGAATATCAAGCTAAGCTATAGATTAAAATGAAAGAAATGTCGTATGCTAATATATAAAAGCAATGTTATACTTAGTATTAATATATAATATTAAATAGCATTGGGCATGACAAAATTAGACTATTATCATCAGTCACCCAAAAATATATTTTAAAAGTGGAAAATGTTTTAATAATAGAAGGGTTTCATGACGGGATAAACATAGTGGATCCACCACAGTCTAGCTGTTCGGTCAATTGATGTATCTAATATATATATATATATATACACGATATGTTAGGCAATATCTAATTTTTTTGTTCATTATTATTATGAACTTCGAAGTATATATAGAATTGATGATATGATAATTAGATATTTTTAATAATATAATATATAGTTAATTTATAATACAAAAATTTATTTAATTATAAGCAGAGCGTATCATACCAGAGGAGTGATTTATTGTGAAAGTGAGAGGAATATATCTTGATCGTTGAATCTTATATGAATAGTCATGATTAATTAAAACATAAAGTCATATAATTTTTTTAAATAAGCATACGAACGTTAATTACCATTAATCAATTTTTAATTATCATAACTATTCATATATGATTACACATCCCAATTTACTTTTTTTACTCTCATAATAAATCACTTATACCCTATGCTAGGCTCTAATTATAAGTAAATTCATCTTGTATTTGACGTATGCAATCACATCTTGCATTCTTGATTGTGTCACCTCACACGTATATGACTGACTCCGTGTTTTGTATTAAGCATCCCCCTGATAATGTGGGTTTGGCTTAGTGCTATAAGTCACGGCAAATAAAAGCTTCATTTGGAGATAGACAAATGATAATCAGTCAGAGAACATTTACCCAACAACCATTGAAAGAAATTATGGGTGGTTACGGAACTCATTCATCCAATCCAAGAATCAACTCTAATAACGGGATTCTGATAAGGAAAAAAAAAAAAACAATGATTTTAACTCTCTAACATTTTTATATTAGCAAAATCAAAACAGTTTTCCACAATTCGAGGAAAAACCAAAAAGAAAGAAACGAAATAACTCTTGGTTTATGCATGCTTAGTGCTAATCAAACTTAGCATCAATGCGTTTGAGGACTCATATCCTGATTAGCTTTTTGATGTCCATACACTTTAGCTAGATAGCATTCATGATGGAGGGTTAGTTGTTTGTGTGATCAGAGTAAGTAAACGTGTATAATAGAAGAATATAGCCAAACCACCAATCAATTAATGCTTCATGTTGTTTTATGCTCTCTCTCTCTCTCTCTGCCTGGCAACTTCACTACTGTCATAAGCTTTGCTTGCTTGCACTTCCATAACACTCCTCACTGGGGCAGGGCTATTACCTCATGTCCTCATCTCACTCACTCCCTTTCTACCTTCTAGCTAGCTATTATTTTACAGAACTGAATTGTCACATTGGCTTTGCTTCTTGGCAATGTCTTCCCTGCATATCTTTTCCATCCCCCTTCTACTCCAAGCCTTTTCCTAGCTATCTTTTCCTTCTTTCCCACCCTTTCTTCAAGGCTACCTCTTCCACTCCTAAATCCTTCATACTTATATGGTTACCGCTTTCCCACTACTTTCTAATTTTCTTATACTGAAAGCTGTTACCACTGGAAACCGATATCACGGGAAAAAAAAAAAGAGAAAAAAAAAAAAACAAGTTATATTCGTTTGCCGTTGTAGTTTTTGCAAAACATAATAATGCTACTCGTCCATAAAATATTCGGCTTAATTGGTGCTTGCTTATCTCATCTTGGATCAAAATGGATATCTGAGAGTAGCTTAAATATGTCTTTTTTATGACTTATCTCATTTTATATGTATATTTTTAAATTTATTGGCAAGCAGAATTGAATGACTTTAACTCTTCATGAGTTTGTCATCTATCTAATATTGGCAGTTTAACAAAAAAAAAAATAATTATATAATTTTAAAAATGCTTAGATTAAATTAAAACTAAAAGAAAACTTTTTCAAGAGTAAAAAAAAAAAACTATTTATTCTTAAAAGGCATAAACATATATAAACCTTTATGTTTATTTATTTATTTTGTTGATTGACCATATTTAAACCTTTATTCTGACAGAAACATTGAATGCTTCAAAGAAAAATAAAAATCAGTGGTGCGTTAGAGCGATGAGGTTACGTCAGAGGGAGGGTTTGAGTTGAGGAGGATGTGTGGCGTGTTAAGGAAACCACGGCCTGATTAGCATTCTAGTAATACTTTTGAGGCACGTAACCCAAATTCAGTTACTTTACATCCCCAACCCTTCACGCGAAACTCCACACCCCCTTCCGATTCGCGATCAACGACTCCGATGAACTCGATAAACGTGCCCATCGTGAATAAAGTGGGCCTCATCTCGGATCCAACGGTTAAAAATGGGCCCCACGAGGAAGGAGTACGAGAATAGGTTCATAGCTGAGCTGGGCCCAGTGAAGGTGGGTGTCACACGAACTGTGCCAGCCAGGTCAGTTTTTCTTTTTCTTTTTTTTTTTCTTTTTCCGGGAGGGTTTTAAATTCGTGCTCCTCTCCCTCCTCTTTCTCTCAATTCACATCCTTCGTTCTGTTTTCGCCTCGCATTTCTCTATTGTTATTCTCATTCGGTAACCTCATTCTCTTAACATTTTCAATAGCGTTATGTTTTCCCAGGCTTAACCTTTGTGTCTGTTGCTGTTTGCTAACACATTTTTAATCCATGCATTGTGTGTGTGTGTGTGTGCGCTTTCTTTTTTTAATGTTTTCACTAATGTTATCGCTGTTTCATTTTTTCGAGTCAATGACGCGGATTTTTTATCTGGTTCAAAACCTTTCTGGGAATCGATTTCAATGCATGCATTGGTGGAGGAGTTAATGGGGGTTTATTTTATTTTATTATTTTGTACATTGGGGTTTATTCAACAGTGATATACACACAGAATCTTCATTGAAATCATAACAGTTATAATTGAATAAATTGAAATATATGAGATGATTATTCATCAAATATTCATTAGTCATGTCACATTATTATGATAAAGTTTATAGTTATTTAACATCTTTTTCATTTAATTAATGCTACGAAACATGCTCATATAAAAAAACGATTTTTTTTTTCATTGGGATTAATTTTTCATTTTTATAGTGGTGGAAGTTTTTGTTTATTCTGAGGTTGAATTTGTGACCTTGGAATGAACAGGATCAACATGGGAAACAAGTCCAAAGTGGTTGTGTTTGGGTTGTGTCTGTCAACCCTGTTGTTTTCTCTGGTTTCCTCTGCACCCAATGGTGAGAATGGGTTGCATAGGATTACACTGAAAAAGTTCAAATTGGATTCCGATGACCGGTTGGCTACTCGTCTGGGATTCATGGATGCTCAGACCATGCGGTCCACCATTAGAAAGATGATACTCCAAAACTACCTTGGAGGCCCCCAGGACACAGATATTGTTGCATTGAAGAATTACTTGGATGCTCAGTACTATGGTGAAATCACCATTGGTACCCCTCCTCAGAAGTTCACTGTGATTTTTGACACGGGTAGCTCTAATATGTGGGTGCCATCATCTAAATGCTACTTGTCGGTAAGCTTTTTTAATATGCACGTTATGAATATCTTATCAGTTTTTATTTCACCATCATGCTGCTTTATTCATGGCATTTTGAATATTGGTGCAGCTTGCTTGCTACTTCCATAACAAGTACAGGTCTGGCCAATCAAGTTCCTACAGGGAAAATGGTTTGTCTTCTTCTTCTTCTTCTTCTTGTACATTTTGAGTCTGTATTGTTGAGGTTTTGTAGTTTGTTAATCTGATAACTTTGTGGCAAGTGCTGTATTCTTTGAATATAACTTTTATTATTTGATTAAGATGTGGACTGTCTCTAGGATAAATTCTCAAGAGTTATGTCGTTTCGTAAATACAAACAAGCACGTATTTTTTTTTTTATTCTAAACAATTGAAAATTGGCGAGGCCTGCACATCATGCTTCTATCATATGAAAACATAACATAATGAAGTTTTGAAAATTACCGGTAACACCATTATTGGAAGTTCTTTGTTCCCATAGTGAAGTCATATTTGTTTTGTTTTTCACACTTTGGGGCACTTGACAATTTGTCTTTCTGTTATTTAGGGACATCTGCTGCAATTCAATATGGTACTGGAGCAATTTCTGGTTTCTTCAGCTATGATGATGTCAAAGTTGGTATCATAGTTGTAAAGAACCAGGTAACATTCTCAATCCCTTTTACTTTTGTCTTTTCCTTCACATGGAGGGAGGAGGGTGTCAGTTGAATTGGCTTCGTTCATAATATGTCAATAAATTAAAAGTACATTTTAATCCCATCAGGAATTTATTGAAGCAACTAGAGAGCCCGGAGTTACATTTGTGGCAGCTAAGTTTGATGGTTTAGTAGGACTTGGATTTCAAGAGATATCAGTTGGAAATGCTGTTCCAGTGTGGTATCTGTGCACATTTAAACTTTTATTTACTATTTTGTTAATATTTTGTTTAATCTCTATGTCATTATGAGGCACCTGCCTGTCACAGGTACAATATGGTGAAACAAGGCCTTGTTAAGGAACCAGTATTTTCATTTTGGCTCAACCGTAATCAAGAAGAAGAGCAGGGGGGTGAGATTGTGTTTGGTGGTGTTGATCCTGCTCACTTTAAGGGCCAACATACTTACGTGCCTGTGACACGAAAAGGATATTGGCAGGTAAGTTATCAAAATCTTTGTCTATTTATATATTATAGTTATATCGCATTTTTTTTTTAATTTTTATTATCGCTCTTTGTTAATTTTCTTTTTCTCGCACAGTTTGACATGGGAGATGTACTTATTGATGGTAAACCCACTGGTATGTATAGAGAATATGTTAGAGGGAATACCCAGATATTTCTATTTTGACTTGTTACTGATGGCATTTTCATGACTTTTTCATTGGCACTGACCTTGTCGTGTTGTCAACCAGGATATTGTGCTAACGACTGCTCAGCAATTGCAGACTCAGGGACTTCTTTGTTGGCAGGTCCAACGGTAAGAACACATTCATGTAGATATATAGGCTATTTAGATTTTTCATTTTTGTTAAGTATTTCGTATAAGAATGCTTTTTGCCTACTGAGAAAAGTTATATCCAATTGAAGACTCAGGCACTTCTTTGTGACTACATTTTTTACATTAATCAACCAGTTTCTTTCAATGATCAAAGACGTGGGGTTTTGTTGTAGACTGTAATTACGATGATAAATCAAGCAATTGGAGCAGCTGGAGTTGTAAGCCAAGAGTGCAAGTCTGTTGTTCAACAGTATGGACAAACAATCTTGGACTTGCTATTGGCTGATGTAAGTACAGATTTTAAATCACTCTTGGCTTAGTTTGATTGACTAGATTCTTGCTCTTGGTCGCGAGTGACTAGTCATCTTTCGGAATGAATTTTTGTTTATGGTTTTCACTTGGGTATGTAGACAAAGCCGAAGAAGATCTGCTCTAGAATTGGATTGTGCGCCTTTGATGGGAGTCATGGTGTTGGGTAAAGCCCAAATATATTATACCTTTTGTCATTTATTTTGAAACCTTAATATATTTAATATCTTGTGATTGCCACTTTATTAAAGAGCCTCTCAATTTTCCTTTTAGTATGGGCATCGAGAGTGTGGTGGATAGGAAAGAAAGAGAGTCATCTGGTGGATTCCGGGATGCTACTTGCCCTGCATGTGAGATGGCTGTTATCTGGATGCAGAATCAGCTGAGCCAGAATCAGACACAAGATCGCATAATAAACTATATCAATGAGGTGAGTTAGTCTTTGCTACTGGGTATTCAATTCCTGCTTCTCCTTTTGACTCTGGCTTCATGGTGATGTTGCAGCTTTGTGACAAAATGCCTAGCCCAATGGGTCAATCATCTGTTGACTGTGGAAAGATCCCTTCAATGCCTATTGTTTCCTTCACTATCGGTGGAAAAACATTTGACCTTGCCCCACAAGAGGTATAATGTTCTCACAAATGACAAACCTGATTATTTGCTTTTGCAAGGGCTGATCACCGAATTCTTTTTATTTAAGAAAGAAGAATTTGTGAAGAGAAAAAGGAATTACATTGTCAGGGAAGGACAACATCCTCCTATAAAAAGAATTAAAGTGAGAATGGTCTAGAAGATAAAACTAGTTAGTGAAGCTAAAAAAGCTTTCCCATGTTTTTGATTTGCAATCGCGATTCTATATTTGAGTTTTTCCCTATAGAAATCATGAAATCCATAAATAAAGGTCAGCCCAGTGTATGAGAATTCCACATAGTGAGATTTAGGGAGGGCAAATGTTACAATCTTTATCTCCGCTTTGTGGGAAAGCTATTTATGGGATTTGAACCTGTGACCTGTCACAAGGTAAAAATCTTATCATTGCATCGAGGGTCATCCTTGCATGAATTCCATAAATGAGCTATGAATCTAAGATAACCTTATCCTATGATCTCATCGATGTCTTAATTTCCATCTTTTTCCAAAACATGGGAAGGTAGTATAAAGAATTGTTTTCAAGGCTTGGGGCTCAAGTTCCAAAAGATTGAATAATATGTTTTTTTGTTCTTCGTTGGTTGGTTGGTTGCCACTTTTTGTTCCCTGTCTATTTCATGTGTAAGGTTTACTTACTACCTACTAGACATAATAGAAGGAAAAGTAGGTCATTGCCTTGGATTTGTTTCTCAACGAATTTGTTTTTAACCTCTGATAATAAGATCATGAAAAATAAAACAAAATAAAAGGCGGAGCGGGCAGAAGTGGAGTGGAGACATTTCAACTACTAATAGGGTTACAATTATTTGTGGTGTATAGCACTAGGCAACAGCATAGTTTCTATGCATGAATGGCTGCCCTGTTTCATGTTTTACGTTTTCCTAAACCAGTTTTCTATTTGGTTTCTTCAGTACATACTCAAGGTGGGCGACGGTCCTGAAGCTCAATGCATCAGTGGCTTTACTGCTTTGGATGTTCCTCCTCCACGTGGCCCTCTCTGGTACACTGAACTTCTTTTAATTGCTTGAGACATACAGTATATGACATTTGTTGCTTGAATGTGATTTATTTGATTTGATTGCCACTCAATGACATGTGCATAAATGCAGGATCCTTGGAGATGTCTTCATGGGACGCTATCACACAGTCTTTGATTATGGTAAACTTAGAGTCGGATTTGCTAAAGCAGCGTAGAGAATGCTATGTCGTGTCTCAGCTGAATGGCAACCGTTATTGGCCAGTATCTTCTTTTTTTTTTCTTCAGAAAATTAGTATAACCAAACAAGAAATATCACTCGCTAGTAGTTTGTATACTCTTGCAATCACATAATGGGCCTATAATTATAGCTTGCATATATGTATTTATATATCTCTACTCTCGCAGTGGCTTCCCCCGTGGATTGAATAGTTAACAGGTGTGTGGGGCTGTGGCCCTAATTAGGGCCCTATACAACAATGTATATGCGTGCTTAGTTGAAGTCTGTAGATATGGCTCTCTTGATTCCTTATTTTTTCTCCTCATCTTTTATTTTGGATCGCAGGATGCATGTATTATCAGATGCTTAAAAAATTTGAATCTGGAAAAAAGTACATATAAAGGTGAAGGTTTGTCATAACTCATATGCTTCAAACTATATATTTAACTACTCGGTAATCTGTGCTACGCATGGATAATATATAATGAGATTGCTCAATGATTCATATTTATATCAAGTTACTTGAAAAAATACCTTGAATTTCTGAGAAAAATATCAATAAAATAATTGAGTTGATTATCTTATTAATTTCATTTTTTTTTACATGAAATACACAATTATTGTCATGATTATTGCGACCAACAGTAGCAATAGTATAAAAAATTCAATATTCATTCTTCATAATTTGTAACACAATTATTCAGATTTACTATTTCAAACAAAAATTACCAGAACACGAATATGTTATGAAAGACTCTGAAACTCTTAAATACTAATAAAGTAATGAGTAATTTTATTTTAACACCCACATGGGTGTAGATACCTATGAGTCCTATATGAACGTGAGATGAGTGATAAGGAGAGAATAAGCTGAGAGAAAAAGTAAGCGGTGAGACCCATACATTTTATGAGTAAGATGTTTAAATGTTTGAGAAAGTGGGTATTAAAATAGCAAAGTTGTAAAGTAATAGAATGCCAATGAATGCGTAGCTCAATTGGTACCAAATCTAGTCTGTAATTCCTTAGTGTGCAATGATGATACAATAAATTTGATTTTCTATTAGTGCATCTGTCACCATATGTAAGCAAATCGTTTCTTCAGTGATAAACCAAGCTTTTATAGCACCTTCTGTTGATTATATACTTAAGCAAAACTGGGTTTGGAACCTCCGGACATAGTTTGTCTTTAAGTAGGTAATCATTGACAAGTTTAGTTTTAGCAAAAAATAGATTAATATCTAATTGCTTATACTTCATGAAAAATTGAATGTGGTGGTAGCTCCCCGTATTCGTTTTTTCCCTCCCTGAAATAATTAGCCATTGCCTATTATATTGGATCGAGTGAATAGTTTTTTATTTGGTTTCAATATGAGCACAGCCGATTCCAGCGTGTTTTAACAATAAGCGTGACTTTCTATTGGACATGGTTCGTGACTTGATTTGTATACAATTCCTATTTTGTAGAATATAATGCGACTTGCGTTCACAAGGCTAATATTAATAGTGGAGCACAAACGACAAATACATATGACTCCAAGAACTGAAAAATAAACGAATAAAACTAATGCAAATGCTATTTTGTAGAATATAATGCGACTTGCGTTCACAATGCTAATATTAATAGTTGAACACAAACGACAAATACACACGACTCAAAAATAAACGAATAAAGCTAATGTATATGGCTATTAAGTTATATATATATATAGGCTTACTCCTGCAATAAATGAATTGTACCGGCTACTATATTTATATACATCAAAAGTTGCGAAGATAATATTATTCTTTTGGAGCAGTAAATATGCCAGGTTAGAGTTGGAGGTTGAGGAACATGCCGGCGGGTTGGGGAAAATTTAAAATATTCTTAGAATATAATCATTTAGATCTGATTCAACAATATTTTAGATTTGATTTAATAGCTATTATTATTTCGTGACACGTATTGAATTAAGCCAGTTTGGCACCAGTTACAGCTAGGTCAGTTCAATTTGAAAAAGGAAAAAAAAAAAATCAAAGCTAATGCTGAGTGCTTTAATTTTATCGATTATCATTGACTCTCACTTTAATCACATTTTTAAAAGGAGAAATTACACCAAGTTGTAAAATTATTATGTCAACTTTTTTGAGTTTGTAAAATTATTATACCATCATTTTTATAATACAGAATAAATAATGCACTTTAGAAAAAATAATATTATTTAAATAAATAAAAAAATAAGATAAATTTCATCAAATATCGAATACGTTTAATTTAATTTGAACCGGTTAATGTAATTCATAAAGCTTTAAGGATTGAATAGTACTTTTCTTACTGTAAGATCGCATAAAGATCTCTTTAATTTGGGTTACTTAACTTCAATTCAGGTGCTTAGTTAGTGGATTATTATTATTATTGTTATTATTATTTATGAGCTGAATTAGTGGGTGATTAGACGCGAGGCTTCCATGGCATTTGGGGTTGAGGTGACATTAAAAAAAAAAAAAAAGGAGTAAAGAGAATGGCTTTAATTTAGAACTAGAATTGAAAAAACACAAAAAAGGCACAAAGTGGACTCTGAAATCCTCACCGTGGAGCATGCCGCAGCGTGATGGGGATTCATGCACTGCAACACAGTGAGAGAATCAGAAGAAGCCGAGGAATTAAAGCAAAGATGATTGGCTGGCGGCATGTGATGATGGAGACCCGAATGATTGGCTTGCTTGAAATTCACGCAATCGCCCTCTCCTCATCCTCCTCACTAGTAATTTGATTTGATAGCGTGGCACTACGCACGCAAAGCGTCAACGCCAACTCCGTTCCACACCCGCATCCCACTTTCACCCTCCTTTCAACAAAATCACTCTGCTCCTGCCCACTTAACTGCCAGTCCAATAAAACCGCACTGTCTCTCTCATCATCCCTCGTTTCATTTGTGGAGCAGCTAGCAGCTTCGCGATGTGAATGCACAGGCTGGTTGATGCTACTTTTTTCCTCACTATTTTAATTTTGGTGATGAGGCTGCTTAATTATGTTGCTTAGTGCAACAGGTTAGTTGGCTTTGGCCTTTTTCATCCTTCAATTCCTTTGTTGTGCAAAGTGCAAGCGCACATTCTTTTTATCCCTTCCCCTTTGATGCCTCCTTCACTGCTCATTTTACTCACCTTTTACAGTCATCATAAATAAATAAGTAAAGCCTGCTGTAGGAATACTATGGATTCTTTGCTTTTTAAATTGACTTTTCCCTGTTTGCTTTCTCGTTTTTATTGCTTCGCGTACAATTAATCCACCTAACCTTCCTACATGAACTGGGAGTTCTTTTTAAATTAATTAAAGTACCATATCCATTTGACTTGAAAATCAACGAGACGTAGATTAAGGGATTAATTAGGCGGGAAGAAAGCGCGGATAGACGGATTAGAACCAACTAACGTTGTTCTTGTGCGTAGTCAATAATTGGCATTCAACAAATTGAACCGAGATTACTATACAGCATGCCGTCAAAGTCAAAATATTACACAGCAATGTTAATTGTTATCAATTAGCCTAACTCAAGCCAATTCCCGTGAATTGAATCCATTTAACTTGCGATGGTTTTCATTTGAAACATGATCCCCTGCCTGATAATTCAATGATTGTTTGGCAAAGCCTGTCTAGTCTTTTTGACACTATTACCATTTTGCCAACGCAACAATGATCTAGGACATTATTGTAATATAATATACCAATGGCATGTCATTGACCTAATACATTTTTTTAAAATGACCAAAACAAGTCAATCGCTTCACACAGAGTTTGAAGTGACGAAATCCAAAGCATCTTCTTACCGGTGGGATCCAGAAGGTAAAATAACATTTAACAAATTGAAGATAAACCGTGGAATATGCCACTAAAGATGTTCCATTTCCATTCCATCATCCACGCTCCCGCGCCTAATTCCCTTCATTACCTCATGATTCACGAAGCACGCGCACTCTCCCTCTCTCTCTCTATTCATCACCATTCAATATTCACCATACAATACCAAACCATTCACCCCATCCAAGCACCGCAATCTTTGCGCGGTGCCACTTTACACAAGCACGTGCCACCATGTGAACATACTGATTCACTCATTCATTCATTTCACACATGCATGATATTTAATGTACAATAAAATTATATAATAAATACATATCATATATTTTGTTATCATTGTTGAATATGATGTGTAGTTTCTATTTATCTCACTTACTCATCACATCCAACAATAAAAATATAGTGATATATATTTATTGTACAATTTTATTATTAAATAAATATTACTCTCCCCCACACCCTTGCATCCATCTAAGCCTAAAGCTAAGTCGAAGTTGTGCAAGTAGTCTATGCATGACATGACATAACCTGGCCGGCCAACAACAACAAAAGCCCTTTTGACACGTGGATCCCTCCCAGCACAAGTTTGTGATCAAACCAGACGGCGGCCGTCCATTCTACACAAGCTAAAAAGCGCACACAAAAAATAACCACTTTCCACATCACCATCATAAGTTCATAACCCTCTTACCCCTCACAGACTCCCAACCACAACACACCAAACCCAAACCCCCCGAACTATTAACCCCACTCCTTTCCTCATATATATAATTCCATAAATTCACAAACTTAGCTCCCAACAACAACATACCATAAAAAATTCCCCACACCATACACACACGCACTCCCATTACCTAAAGTCAAATTTTTGTCTATGGACTGGACAAGGGGTCGCACCCTCGGCCGTGGTTCCACGGCCGTGGTCTCCATTGCTGAGTCTCGTCAGTCCGGTGAAGTTTTTGCTGTTAAATCTGTGGAGCTCGACCGGTCCGAGGGACTTAAGAAAGAACAAGGGATTCTTTCGACACTGAATTGTCCTCAAATTGTAACATACCGAGGTTACGATGTCACATACGAGGATGGTGCACACTGGTACAACCTCTTCATGGAGTACGCGCCACATGGGACGCTGTTAGACCACGACGGTCCAATGGAAGAGCCATTGGCGGGGTTCTACACGCGCCAGATTCTACTTGGCTTGAACTACCTCCATTCCAACGGGATAGTGCATTGCGACGTTAAGGGGCAGAACGTGCTGGTCACGCGCTGGGGTGCGAAGATTGCGGACTTGGGTTGCGCAAGGAGGGTTGGTTCCTACGGTGACGGAGGGGTCATCGCCGGAACTCCGGCGTTCATGGCGCCGGAGGTGGCGCGTGCGGATGAGCAGGGGTTCCCTGCCGACGTGTGGGCTCTGGGGTGCACCGTTCTCGAGATGATCACTGGGAAGTCACCGTGGCACGGAGATCCCGACCCGGTTTCGGTGCTTTATCGGGTTGGGTTCTCCGGCGAGGCACCGGAGGTTCCGGGTTTTGTGTCGGAGCAAGGGAAGGACTTCTTGAGCAAGTGCTTGACGAGGGAACCGAGTGAGAGGTGGACGGTTGAGGAGCTTCTGGGACACGCGTTTGTTGCGGAATCGCGTTTGGAGGGAAAGGAATTATTTGCGTTTGGAAAAATGAGGTGTGATCATTCGGACACTCCCACGAGTGTTTTGGAACGAGTGTTTTGGGACTCGGTGGAGACCAATCGGGAATCGACACGTGGTGGATGTTGTTCCTTGGATTCTCCGAGTGCTAGGGACAGAGTTCGTAGGTTGTGTGGTGGTGTTGGTGAGCCCGTTTGGGAGTTATGGGGTGACGATGATGATGAGAAGTGGATCACGGTCAGAAGCAATGGGGAGGATGGTTCTATTGAGGAAACGGAGGATTGTGGGTCAGATAACACCGTTTGCATCCTTAGAGAAGACAATTGTTTGGTTATTTTTTATGAACCAAAAGTTGTAGTAGTTGATAATGTAACTGATTTGTGTAGATGGAATGTTGTTACTGATGATTGTTACCTTTGCAGCGGTGATTGTGGCCGTTGCGATGGAGATTCTTTGTTTTTAGGCTGTTTATGTTTAAAGATTGTTACCCATATGGGAACTTTGATTATCAGATCAAGGAATTTTTTTTATCAAGCCATGACTTTTCTGCCTCCTTCTCTTTCCCTCTTTATTTCCACTTTGGATGATTTGGAAGCTATACAATTTGAAATTGATAGTACTCCAATGGATAACGTGTGCCCAACATTATGGGCGCTAAATTTAATGCTATCCATAGCTACGGCTGGCTCCTCCAATGTTTTAGATTACACTTTAACGAACACAATACAGTTGAGCTTAGTTGTAAATTTCTTCTCTTTTTTATGATTAAAGAAGCATTTAAGGGTTTCTGTATAGTTTCAAAAATTAAATGTGGCCTCAAGCATTCCTCGTGGAATTGCTACAACACAGTACCCGATCTTTGCAATTTGAATGCACTAGCCACAGTTGTACAAGATAAATCATCTCACAAACTTCAACTGTCTAATTATTTCAGCTCTATTCTGCCTTTTCCTATTTTTTATGCCGCTTTTTCTTTTCAAAATCAGTGTTTCATATTTCATTTTATTCTTGATGGTGACATCCTCCAAATGGAGTTTGCAAATTATCATGTTATCCATCCTAATTTCCCACGGAAGTGTTTCATAAGCGGTAAGGAGCTCACTGTCGGTAGTCGGTACCTTTAATTCCTGAATGCATCAGCATCTGCATCACTATGGTTATCTTTAGTAATCTTTAGTGTTAGCAACTTTTTAATGCATAAAAAACAAAACAAAAAAAGATCACCTTGGTTACTTAATTAATGTGACTGGTCTGGCTTGCAAGTTGCAAATACAAAGCAGTCTGCACAATGAGCAAATATAAAGAAGTCCACATTTACTTTGAAACGATTTCTTTTTCACTCTCTTATCCCAAGTTCTTTAAAATCCATAAATCGTGGTTATCTTAAATCTTTATCTTTATTAATTACATTTCCTCCTTGTGGTTATCCACCTCTTTATCGGGTTTTATTTATTCCACTGTGAGCCTGTGACACAAATGATCATTATTATTAGTCCCAGGGGACCACAAATAGAAAACAGGAAAATATATGACAACTATTAAGAGTCCCACCCAAAAGGCAGAAACTAAAGGGTAACATAGTGTTTTTACAATGTGTAAAAGCTGTAGCACGATGGTGGTTGGGTTTGCCTTTTCATCCGTGATACTTTGGCTTAATTCGAAGTACTTATCCTTTTTTGGGCTAAACCCTTCATAGACAAGCACCTTATCTTACATTACAAATAAATTGACAATTTTCTACTTGAATTCCCAGCTCAAACTAGAACTCTTTCTTCACAATTTAATTTGCCTAAATTGGCATTCGGTAGAATGCATTCTAATGTACTTCTAACGCTGCGTTTAATTTGTCACTTAAAAATTGACTGACATGTACCGGTTTAAGAAATGCAGGCTAAGAAGGCAATACAATAAATAGCATTGCAACTTAGGCTAATTACATTAAAACAAAAGAGTTTTGGGCTTGGAATTAGAGGCAAATAAAGACTATAAATTGGCAAAAAAATTTGGCTCTAAGGGTATGTTTGGTTGACAAATAAAAATAGGAGTAAATTTTTCTTAATTGAGTTCTTTGTTTAAAATTACACACGAAGCACATAATTATGAAAAATTTATCCTTATTTTTACTGTCTAACCAAACACACAAGATATAAGAATTTTTAAAGGTTGCATTCTCTCGTGGGTTCAATGTATGCCAATCTATGCTGGTGTTCACTGATCACATCATGAGTACACTAGAGTGGGTAATTGTACAGCTGAATAACAAAATAAGTATGATCCCGAATGAGAAGAACTTTACTACCTAGACCAAGCAAGGCGTCATATGAATAGAAGCAATGTCAAATTTAAACAAAATTAAATACCAACAGGTAACTTGAATACCACCAGGCAGTTCTTCTGGCCACATCCCTTCAACGTTTGTCAAATCATAACCGGTGAAACAGAGGTTCTATAAGTCACATATGTGTAGGAAAAAAAAAAAAAAAATCAGAACTACATTTCTGTCATCACTTAAAATTTTTCACAATTTGTTAGGACAAAAATTGATCCGAAATCCAACTCAAAGTGAAAGTCCTACTTCTTGAGGAGCATGTGATAACCTTTTATCAGCAAAGTGGCATAGAATTCCAGAACATTGATCATTCACTGCAATGTTTATTACATGCCTTTCTTTGAACCCGAACGCGTCAATCTGCCATTGGCGGATTGTAGTTGACTGCGGAGGTCCTGGTTTTCCTCGAGTAAGCGGCCGTACTCAAGAAGGAACCCCTCGGATTGTTTTCCTAAGGCAGAAACATTGGCTTCTGCAACATCTACCTCTTCAGTTTTTGACTTAAGTTCAGATTCCAGCCTTTTGACTTCTTCCCTCAGTTTGGCTGTTTCTTCCTCCATGGCTTTAATTTCTTCTGGATTTGCGGCTTTCACATCTTGTTTCTTGACAGCTTCCATGCTCTTTCTTCGAATGCGGAGTTCTCTTATGTAATGATGTAGCCTGTCTACCATGAGTGCAAGAAAAAGTACAGCACCTGCACATAATTGACAATAGATAATTGATGCTAAATTTTCTCTGAGGTCTGTTAATTAAGGATATTAAGGAAACAGAAGGTCCTGAAACTAAGCAGTGTCATTTGGGTTTTTTTTCAAAAGAAAAAAAAAAGAAGTTTTGGGTTGGATTAGAACTGTGATTCCATCCCATAGTCATTTTCTTAATATGTGACTAGTAATATTCAATGGCATAAACCTTTCTGGGAAGACCCTTAAGCAAGTTTGTGCTGAACATGATATAATTCACATATTGTAATTGAAGGATATGCTAGATAAGGAATCCATGTATTCTGTCCTGTATAAGAACAGGACAATATTTTGAGATTTTTAGACAACAAAAATGAATTAAATAAGTCTTGTTCATAGGTGTAATTGAGGAATGTGGGAAGAATATTTAGGCCATCAAGGATAAAGAGAATTTAGGGTATTAAGAGAAGTGGGAAAACCAATAAGGAATTAACCACTGAAAAAAAGCACTGTGACACCAATAAGATACCTGGGCTACATCTACACTACAGAACACAGAACACAGGCCAGAGTGAAGGAATAGAAAGTAATGTCTTTATCTTTTCTACCCAAATGCTTTCATGAGATGAGTTAATATACATAAGTCTGCTGAAAAACTGGGATGTTCATATAGCTTCAGCAGAGTACCTGTGTCCTTTATTAACATCTGGAAAATCTGACCCCACAAGCTCACATTTATTATATTGTTGAGTTACAGAGTCTTATTAAGAAGCTCACATAGCTCATGTCGATCCAGCATTCATTCCACTATACATAAAACAGGTTAAGAAACCAGTAACAAATAACAAAATAGACATTTCGAGGATGACCCAACAAACAAGCAATGAAATTCAATGCGAAACAAGAGCGCACCATGGGCTCACATTGTACTAGACATCCTCAATAACCAAAATGGCAATACAAATCAATTAACATCAAACAAAAACTCCATCACATTGTTTAAAAAGAGAGAGAAAGAAAAATGGAATACCCATGAGTGTTGCTTCAAGGAGATGCTTGGCCATGAGAACCTGATCGGTGGGATTAAGAGCACCACCATCCTCGATCCCACGCTTTTGAATCTTGAGCATGGTGTATACACTGGACAAGAGCACCGCAAGGATTGTCCCTGCAACACTCTTCACCATGAGGGGTCCTCTACCACGCTTCAACCGATCCAGCCCCATGATCACAAGCTTCCTCAATGGGGTCTTGAACAACAGCACCGCTATCATTGCTGACTCCATCAACACCACAAGGAACAGCAACTGAATCATCTTTTCCTCAACACAAACAATGAAACAACAACAATGACAACCCCGGAATTCAAAAGCTTTTCAGATCTTGGATTGATGGCGTGGTGGCAATTCACACAGTTGGATGGACAGAGACACAATTCTTATGGGCCCACTGAGAGGTTGTGCATCACTGTCATCAATCTCAAAATGATCATACCAGATTCAGAAAACAATAATAATAATTAAAAAAGAAAAAAAGGAGGAGCTTTGACATTTAGAAGAAAAAAGAAAGAAAAAAGAGAGATATGGGAGTGTAACAGAGAGAGGAACAACAATAGAAGGCACAGAGAAAATTTGGGCTTCCACTAGTCTTCGTGTCGTGTTTTCTTAATATAAGTCCTCCGAAACTCTTATTTTTGTCGCCAACGTGGTCACTTTTCTAATTTTGCATCATATGTAGTATTGCATTTTTTATGCAAGATCAATTTTTGGTTCTTCTATATTTGCAGCCTAAAAATTTGTTTAGTTGACTAAAAGTGGCAAAATTGTCGGATTTTTATTGACTGGACTATGAGTGATATAATAATTGAAGTAGTTAGCAAATGATTTCTTCTTTATGTGAGTTTTGCATTACTCAAGTGCTTTTTTACCAACCGTTTACCCACCGTTTATATATTATATCATCAACATTTTACGTTAATCTTTTTTCTAATGTTTGATGAAGCGTAAAGTGAAATGAATATGTTCAGAATTGAGTTATTACACATGAATTGAGATACGGATCTAATTACAAGCCATGTAAAATTTGAACAAGAGATTAATTTTGATGGAATGTTAATCTAAAATAATTTTAGTTTACTATACAATCAGATGCTTCTGTTAATATAAGATTTTTAAGATAATGAATGATTGAATTAAATATTTTTACTTACATTATAATTGGATACTTGCATTTTTATATATTCACATTATATATGCAAATGAAATCCTTTCAATATTTGAAGTTTATTTCACCCTTTCTTTTGTTTTTGTTATCTACGTGTTCGAATATGGGAACGGATGCTATTGGCCAAATGGCATGAATATCCCACCTAGAGCTAGGGGCATTGAAAATATGCGCTATGAACAAATGACGCGTGAATAGGACAGTTAACAGTTTTGGAACAGTTAAGGAAGTTGAAAGTTAATTTGATCAACATTGTCCTTCCTATAGTTTCTCGACAGGGGTCGATCTGCAAGGGGTTCGATCCAGGCTTTTGATTTTGAAGGAACAAGAATACTTAATTCTTTCTCTCTTTATCTCTTGCAGCCTGTAGTAGCCATTATTTTTTTCTTTTTACCTAGTTGTGACATGGTGAAACTAAGTACTAAACATCAATGAAAAGAGGAAAAAAAAAAAAAAAAGCCTCCACCATGGTTGCATGAAATTATTGCCCAGTTGAAGCTAATCCAGGTACTTAGCTACTTACAGATGTCAAAAGAAGAAGTTGAATTACGATTTCAACTTAAATCTATGCTTCAATCTCCAAACCTGTCCTACTCACCGTAATTCAATGGTCATGTCCCCTCTCTCTGTCTCACTCTTTATTCCTCAAATCAAGTTTTGTCATATATTTAAATTATGGATAGTTAAAAAAATTTGATTGGACAAAAAATTATGAGTGATATTATTATTATACATATATCAAAATTTTTGTATAGGGAGACAAGAAAAAGGGATAGAAAATTTGTTTTTGTTCACTTGTCACTAATAATGACCAAAATTAATTACAGCTGGTGGCCAAATATTAGGGATTGTTTTCTTTTTTGTTTTTTCCCTCTCTCTTCTTTTTCATTGTTGAAAAGTTGGGCTTAAATTGTTGGGGACTTTTCCTTAAAGGTAGCCATTTGCGTTCACAAGGTAGCACCAACTTAACAAGATCTAACTAAATTTTCGAGTTAATAAGTCTGACCAGAGACAAATAATTGATATATTGATCTTGGACTGTCCTTCGAAATCGTCCTGATTTGGACATTTATGGGTGAAAAATGTGGGTCATTGTGCCAACTCGTACTTCCTTTTATTATTGAGGGAGGTATGAATCATAGTTAAATGAGGTTTATGTCTCATCCAATAGTGGATGATGTATCGATATGATGTCTCACATACAAAAAGTATAAATAATACAACTCTTTATCAACTAAGTGACCCAAAATCATAAATAATCTATTTAGCAGTTAGACACGACCACAAAAGTAAAAAATGAAAAAAAAAAAAAAAGTTGGCGGTTAGACACAATATCTTGTTGACCAAAAGTGAGAAAAAGACAATCTATCGTCTCTATTTCATACATAAACAAAAACGATAATGTAATTTAAGCAAGGACGATAAACAGTCAAATTGTTATCTACCTACTGTTTAATTTTTAAGAATATATCCTTTGAATTTATCTTGGTGATTCTGTTTGAAACATGGTAAACGGGAGAAGAAGGAAAATAAGAGGTGACAATATAATATTGGGCAAATCTTTTATGTAAATATGTGAAAATGACGACGTAAAGGTTTAGACGCTGGCAGTGGAAGTAATATAATCTTAATATAATCTTCTTTGTTCGAGTTCAATCTCAACTTAGGAAGAGCCAACATGGAGATAGCTTTGCTATCTGCTTCTGTAGGTGGCTCGTTCTATATTATAGTAGGGTACCATCCCGAAATGAATAATGCTGCTTAAAATATTTTCATTTAATTTTTATTAATCAAACTGTAATGAAACCACACCAACATATATAGCTTATGAACTGTTGGTTTATGTAGCTTTGAATGATGACAAAGCACTTTGTTGCAATTACATTAATACTGATAAAATTAGAATTATTATGCCTGCTGAACTTTCTAATTATTTTATTGAAGTGTTTCAGATTTAATTATAAAATTAGTTCACATGTGTTGATATGTTCGGTTTTGAGAAAACCAAAAATGGGAGCTGGTACCATTACTGCATTTGTTCAAGGAGCAGGAAAAGGAAAAAGAGTGCAGAGAGTGTTTGTCGAGAATGGCAAATCTTGAGTTCAATGACACTTTGCTTGCTGAAGTGTATAAATAATTATGTGCTGCTATCTTATCAACAATTCAGAAGCTACAAGTCAAAGGAACTCTCTCTCTCTCTCACATGTCCAATGTTCATTTCCTTTCTGGTTAAAAGTTTGAAGTGCAAAACAACTGAGACAAAAAGAGTGTGCATCATTTTTGATCAAAAAGGAAGGACCATATCACGTGGGCCAACTCTCCAAGCCTCCAAACGATCACAAATACTCACCTTCCTATAAAAGTGATCTTGGAAGACATCAACAAACAAGAGGAAAAATCAGAAACCAAGTGCCATACTGCTGCAACATTCAAATTCAAAATCAGAAACATAAGCATCTTCCTCTTCCTCTCTCAATTTGTTGTATCAGTGTTATTTTATTCTGAGAGTAGCTTTTAGAAAGCTGTTATGTTAAAAGAAATATTTCTTGTGAGAGAAACAACAAATTGTAATAAAATACTGTTACTATAAAGGTTTATCTTATGAAGGCAAATTGGTTGGTTGAGCTTGGAGAGGCTAATTGAAAATGCTACTTAGGTTGAACTTGAAGAGGCTCATTGAAAAGACTACTTGGATAAAGCTTGAATAAAAGAATACTCAGTGTTTATATTTGTTATACAATCTGATAGTGGATACACTCACTTAGAGGGTGAAGACTGGATGTAGGTTCTAAGTTTAAGAACCAAACTAGTATAAAAGTCTTTGTCTCAAACTATTCTTTCCTTTCCTCGGCATGTTATATTTCACAAACATTTCTCAGCACTTATTGGTTCAGAAGGTCTCTAACATAAAGCATTTGTTAAACGTTTTCTTTACTGCTTCAGCTTTTCAATCATATTAAGAATTTATTTTTGACTTTGCTAAAAGAAGTTTTATATTCATTTCATCCTTACTTAGAAAGACACCAACCTTTTTCAAGTAGTATAAATTGTCTAGTTCAATTTATTTCAATCAGTAAGATTTATTATTGTAAGTTTGTAACCGCAAGAAAATCTCTTCAAATAATAGGAGATATTTAATTGAACGTGTGTTAAGTGCATAGGAAAATTTTTAGAAACACTCAATCATCCAGAATAACTAGTTATCTTAAACCGTCATGAACAAATAACTAGTTATCTTAAATCATCCAGAATAGGAGTAACAAATTGAAAACGTGAGAATTTGAATTCTTGTCGTGAAGTTTCTTGGGTAGACTGGCAATTTGTCAATCACGTGGTTCTGCTGTTTAATTAATTCATTTTGATTTTGCGCTAGTTTGTTTTCATTACTCTGGATGCAATGCAAAAGGACAATGCAGGTGGGTATCAGAGCAGAAATTTTGGAGGGGCGCAAAATTAATTAACATAAGTAATATAAAATAAAATAAATTTTCATATAGAAAGTATAAAATTAATTATTATATAATTTTATATAAATTATTAATAAATTAAGATTTATTTTATTATTTATTCTCTCTTTTTTCTTGATAAAAGAATTAATAATTTTCTTCTTAAATATCTTTTGGATTCAACACAAAGAAATATGCATACCAATATATTATTTAACAACAAAATAGAACATTATAAATAATAAACTAATAAGTAGAAACTTCACTAAGTGGATAAATGAGTTAATAACAAAAAAAATCTTAAAAAACATATTTTAAAAAAAAATATATATATATATATATATATATATATATATTATTTTTATATCATAGATACTACTGTATCAAAAAAATTATTATTTATTATATATATAGAGATGAATGAATATTTTATAATGATCGTAATATAAAAAATTATATATATGTTATATTTTATATATATATATATACACACACACTCAATAACGATCATGGCACTCTTGGTCCCCCTCCCTCCGCCTCCGTGGTATACACGACAAGATTGAGAAACTCAAAACCCATTAGCTGTGGATCCAGGTTAACAACTGCTTGATGATGAATCATTTATGAACAAAGTTAAACTCGAGAAAAGTTTATCTACATACAATTTTATAGTTAGTTGTACTAGTACACATGACAATGATACTAGAAAAGCTTGCTAGCAAACTCTTCACAAGCATTCTCTTCATCTGAGGATGAAAATGCAGCAGCAAATTGCCTTAGTTCTGAAAGACTCCTTCCTAGGCTTAGAGCAACTTTGATTTCAAACAATTCCCCATTTTCTCTTCTATGAGGGTCTTGTTCAATAACATTTTGCTCTATGCTCTCCTCCATGAGCTTAAAGAAGCCAGTGGTTGCCCTATACAACTCAAACACCATCCCTACTTGACCTCCATGCTCTAATGTGTTAACAACACTTGCCAGAGCCCCACCAATAACACCAAGCATCACAGGCCAAGATGCATTCACAGAACCCAAACAAGCAGAACCAAAAGCTGCAAGGCCAGTGAGTACTGGGCCAGATACAGCCAATACCTTGTTGAAACTCAGCATTTTTTCACCCAACCTCAAGTACTCAGCCAAGTCCTTCTTCCTCAAAGCCTCCACAATTGCTTTCATTTCCCCTTCCAACCCTGCATCCCAACCATTGTTGTTGTTATTCCCTTTGAGTTTCCCATACAACCCTTCTTCTTCTCCTTGCCTTTGGTGTCTTTGCTTGTTCCTTCTAGGCCACCACACTGCTGGCTCCACCCTTTGAGGGAACTTCTCTAGGATGGTGCCTACTAAAGGAAGAGGGTAAGCCTTGTCCAATGCCAAAACTCTCTCCACTGCTTCACTAGCATCACCTTCATTAGGATTCCCAAGAGAAACCTTTGTCACTAGTTCTCCATGGAACTGCTTGAACAACCTAGCAGCATTTCTTTGTTCCTCTGCAAGCTGGGATGGCTGGATCTTGTTCATGACAGCAAGTAAGCCAGTGGCAGCCATGAATAGAATTGTGGAGGAAAACTTCAGTGCCACAAGGGATGCTGATGCTGCTCCACTTGAACTAGTACTGGCTGCAAGGCCAACCATGGTTGCAGCAGAAAGAGTGATCATGTTAACAGATGTTAGCAGAAGGTGGTTCCAATTGTCACGCTGCACCCCAACATTCTTGTGCATCTCTATTCTCTCTGCTACAATCTCCATGATCATATGAAGCTTAACAAGCTCCATGGATATGTGAGTACTTGTTCTAGGTGCTGTGTTGGTGGTGGAGTAGTAAAGGTCTTCTTTGGCTTGGGTTGTGGTGGTGGTGGTGGTGGTAGTTGAAGCGAAATTATTTAGATAACCCAATTCTGCCACCAAACTTCTGGTGGGAAGCCTTGGGGTGGAGACTTTGGTCACCTGGATCTTCGGCACATTGATTGTGGCAGCAATTGATGTTGTTCTGCAATATGAGAAAGAAGAAACTCTGCTTGGAAATAGAAAGGTTGCCATGTGCTATTACCTCTGGTGTAGTGTGTGTCAATTGTGTAGTTTCTCTTGCTTAGCTAATGGTGTTTTAGTTGTATGGGGTTGTAGACTAGTTTGGAATTGAATTATCACATCCTCCACATGCACATATATATATAAAAGAAAATCCAATGAGATTTTAAGTTTCCCAAAAAGGTTGAACGTGGCAATTAAATCTACTACCGTCTTCTTACTTTTTTGCTACATCTGCTTGGAGTTCTCCCTTCCTATGCTGACTTTCAACAGACATAACGAGTAAACCCTCTAGACCAACTAAAATCTTATTAAATAATAATACAATGATATAATTTTCTTACACTATTAGTTTAAATCTCTTCTTTTTATATATTTAATTTTCTAGTCTGTGTTATTCTATTAGGAAAAAATGTTTTCTTGTAAAATTTAATAGTATATGATTAAATAATAGCGTGATACCAAATCAAAATTAATCTCATCAAATACATGAAACGGCGTTCTAAAACTGAGTTTAATGACATTGCAAAATATAAATAATAAAGCCTTTGCTGAATGGTATTTTAGCTAGCTTTTTGGACATCCAACCACCATATCCATAATACTATAAAATGAAATTATTATCTGCAAGAGCAAAACGTATATAGCATATACGTCCACAGGAAATGATATCACATGGCTCTGTTTAATATTTAAGTGCATATCCATGCATTATTAATTAATTAAAACATTTTGAAGGAATTCAAAGTTTTTTTTTTCTTTTTTTACAATTTAGTGTATTCATTCGCGTGGGTTGAGTAAAATGTTATTTCCACACGGTGAGGATGACCGGAATGCCGCGGTTGTTCACAGTATATGATAACTTTGAAATGCTATCAAATATAACTCGAAATTTGTCCAAGTCAGAGGTTTCATTTTCTGACCAAGTGTTCCTCACAAATAAAGCTACGCATTATTATGATCAACATTTTTTAACAACCTCTAATAGCGCCAATGGCATCTCCACGTTCACACCTCGATCACATTTTTTTCGAATTTAAATATCAGACTTCATTTTTCTTCATAAACATTTAATCACTTACTAGATTTGTTATAATTCAATCGCTTGCCAACGTACAGAAAATATTTAGTGTAGTTATGTAAAAGTCATATACATGACTTTGTTTTGAGCAAGCATTATATATAACTAACAACTCAAATTTTGGCTGTTACATTGAAACTCATATTAAAAGTATCTAACAAATTGAAATTTAATTATTAACCATTAATTTTGTTGTTTTTTAATGGAATTCTGATGAATTCCGTAATGAAAGTACACACGTGAGTAATATATTTAATATACATAATATGAGTCTTGTATCATATTCTTCTTAAATTGTTTTGTTGAGATAATAACGTAAAGTTAACGACAGGATAAGTATTTTGTTATATAATTGTTTTGTATCATATTCTGTATTTTCCGATTTGTAGATAAAAAGGCAACGACCTTTTTCTTGTCTATATATACTACACTTTTTCTCACAAAATGAAAGTCAATTCTGCCAATGAAACCGATATTTCGCTCATACGTGACTACAATTTGATTTGATTCTAAGTTTTTTTTATTAGCGAATAATATGTCAATACTTCTATAAATGCTCAATGATTTCATAGGCATGCATGATCCTAAACTAAGATGATCCATTTCTCTTAACTTAAACTTTTATAAGTTTAAGTATATCTTGATCTTTAAAAAATAAGTTAGTTTTGATTTTCATCCTTGGAAAAAAAGGATTAGTTTTGATCCAAACATTTATAAAATTATTTAGTATTAGTCCCCACCATTATTCTATTTCTATTAAATGCTGAACAACCTGAGCTAACTAAGATCATATTATCTAATCCTACATTACATCACATATTCATACATGATATATCATAATCTTATATGTCAAAACTCTACTATAAAATATAGTATTTTTTTTTTCTCAAGTATCAACAAATTTTATTTGTTTTTCACAATTTATGATGAAATCTTGGTAACACGCTTATCTCTTGTAGTTTTTCATGTTTCCCAGATTGTGCTGTTCTGCTAATCAAACTCCCAACCGGTATATTGCAAAATGTTAAGAAATTACTCTCTTTAGAATTTTTGTTCTAGCACATCAATATCTATATTTAAACCCTTAACTCTATAAATCTTGAATTCATATCACATCAATTTTTGAATTCAGGAACTTTTTACTGAACTCTCCTCAAATGTATTCACCATTGAATAAGTTGCCATGAACAATTAATTGGGCGTTGCATGGTTACTGATGTGCCTCCTAACATTTATTGACAATAAACTATGAGCATAAAATTTACCAACTCCTATATTCCCAATACCGGCATAAATAAACAGTAACTAAGTTCCTGCCAAAATATTAATTTTAACATATAGGTCCTCTGAAATTCCAATAGATTGAACTGAAGCAGGCAACTGGGGGAGGAAGTAACACTCTTATGGAAGACCCTTTTACTGTAACCTTAATTATGTAATTCAGGCTTTAATCAATACCATGGACCGTGCTCGTAGATTCAAGAATATACCCCTGAAACAAAAAACACAAAATGAATTATCTCAGTTTTGTCATTGTTCACCGCATGATGCTGAAGTCAAGGAAAGTAGAGGGAAATTAATTAAAGGCAAAAAAGAAACATGTACCAGCAAAATGCAATTAAGCTGTGGAAAACAACACGGAAATGAAGAGGCATGAATTTGTGATTTATGAACCCCACAACAGGCCAGAACTGCAGTCCAATTCATCAGAGGCTCTAAAGTTAGCAAATAATAAATTATAAAGAGTAGGTCTTCAATAAATCCTGCTATTTTCTGCAATAGTAATTGAAGATTACCGTCCATGATGTGTACTGCACTGATGGATAATCCTTCTTAACTTTAGCTTTCACTTGCACCCAGGGTCGACCTGAAGTCAACAATTATTAGAGTCCCATTTTGCTTAAGGATATGAACTAGATAGCCTTTTTATTAAGAGTACATAGTTGACCATGAATATTATTGCATTGGGTACCCTGTTTTCCACAAGGATGAAATTATTTTATTTGTCCACTTGCATCTGACTACGTGTATATCCATGTCCCTTCAATGTAAAGATACAAGTTAGATGTTGAGAAAGGACTAACCTTCAATAACTAGTCCGTAGTAAATCAGGAAGAGCAAATTGGTCAAAGGAGAAGATGTCAACTGTTCAATCACAACCTGAAAACCCCAAAAGAAAAGGAAAAATAATTGACAAAAAAAAGGATAAGTTGTTCATAATCTTTTCTCTCTTATATGTGTTGGGAATATAGAACATTGAAGACTTAATTCAATTATAAATCAATTCTTGTATGAAATATGTCAGGAATGATGCAGTTTAAGAATTCAGTTCATTTACAAAATTTGTAAATCCCACCACTTTGGATAGGATTTGTAATTATGTCATTCCATTATTTTCAGTTCTGGAGTTGAAATGCTCCTACCAGGCTACCACTGCATAAATTTGCTGATTATCATGCTGTGAATAGGGTAAGAAAAGCATATTGATGACAAAAAACTAAAAAAGCTAGCCATAAAGGCTAGATTCCGGTAAACAGAAGGTTTTGTAGTTTCACCTTCTTGGCTACAGTTTTTGAATCTCTCTTCCCTTTGAAAATTTTATCCAGTATTATATGAAAGTAGTGTCCAAAGGGTCCAAGATAAGCGGCTCCAAAAATCTGCATGCAATAAACGATTTATGTGATTCCTGATGTATACAGTATACATATAACAACAATAAAAACCACATACCAGTCAACACTGACAATAGTTGAAAAATAAAGGATTAAGCAAGTGGTAATGGATTGGCAGCTATTTCTTTCCCTTTTTTATACTCTTACAAGGTGTTCCAGCACTCAAAGGGTGAGCCTCATCCTTATTCAAAGTATCCCTCCCCACAATTTTGGTCGTTGGTTCCAGGCACCAGGCCTCCACCTTACTTACCACTTGAGCCGCACTGTTATGGTATTTCTATCCATTTATGCATGGAACAATTCAACAAAAGAGTGACGAATGTCAATAAGCAGCAAATGTAAATTTTTTCTTTTGATGATCAAAAAGGGAAAAAGAGTAAGAGAAACCCTTTCAGCATTTTTACAAACCGCTTTTCGACATATAGGCCCAAATTTCATGAATGAAATTGTCCATACAATTTTTGTCCTCATTTCTACTCCCCAACAAAACACATCCTCTAGGAATTAATATTTTATTTCACAATCAAATTGGTCAACATTATACTCTTTTCAGTCAAATTAATCTTCATACTATATTCTTATTGTTCATATTAGTTCCTAACAGAGACAGGACAAGACCAAAAACTGAAAAAGGAAAAGGAGCTCACAACTTTGAGAAGAATTCGTTTCAACTGAAGTTTCTGTATCCCTGTAAGCTTCTGAGACACTATGTCACTGAGCGCTGACAGCACCCCAGCTGTGATTACCTGGTTTAACACCCCACAAGTGAAGCAGGGGAAGAATTGAGTGAGTAACTAACAACATGCATGACTAGCCACAGTGAAATGGGGGGAAAAATGCTAATCAATTGAACCCAGATAAACTCATCACCAATCTATTATTACCTGAATAATCAAACGGAAGCTCTTTTAGAACTACCAAAACAAAAGGGTCAACGAAAATGGATGCAAAAAGGAGAAAGAGCAACGGAATAGATGCAGAAAATGATTTAACCTTGGTTCTCAAAGGGTGTTGCTGGAGCTGTTTCAAGTAATTGTTCAGTCCCCTTTTCGCTAAAGATCCCATCTTTGCTTCAAACACTCACCTCCTCTGTTTGACTTGGAAACAACGTGGGTTGGTGTTGGTGTTGGTGTCGGTGTCTGGTAATGATGATAGCAATTTTGTGGTAACATTCAGCATATGCACACTACTATTAAGTGTGTGTTTGCAGTTGTACGCTTGTGTGCCTTTCCAAAATATCTTTGGCTAATGGGGTTAGGGGGAGGGACAGGACACTAATCAATGCTGGTGTTGGGCCACATTGACACACTGTACATTTACCGTACGCAATGCCTGCCAAACTAATCACCCTTTTTGGTTTTTGGCTCTCATTTTATCTATCCCATTTCTTTTCTTTTATTTGTGTTTTGGCCCACGTTGGTTGTTGAAAATTTTACGTGCCCAACACCTTTCTATAATATAAAAAGAAGACAAATAAGATGATGAGCTCAAAAAAATAAAAAAAAATTAAAATAATGTTATAAGTGTATTGTAAAAAGATGTTATACACATATCATTTCTCTTTCTTATTTTTTATTGTACTCACATTTATTAAATAATCGTAACATATTATATAAATTATAACTTATATGTCATGAGTAAAATTTTAAATTAAGATAACTTTTAAGCTAATTATTGAAAGAATATAACAACACATTTTGTTTAATTTGGTTTCCCACGATATCTACTATTGATAACAGTGACTAATTAAAAGTTTAAGTATTTTAGCTAGCTTCTAAGTGTGTTGGTTGTTTTTTTTTAATTTGGTTGTCCACTTGTTGTGGCTTCCCGGCTTTCTAATTATAGATCTCTTCGTTATTGGCTTGTAATTTTTTTTTTGGTCGGGGGAAGGGGGAAAGTTGAGTTCCTTTCTCCACAGCTAGCTCTGCTAGCTCGAACCCGATCCAGTTTATGTAGAGGTAATGCCATCAACCGTTTGTGCTGGCCTCCAACTACAGCTTACAATTGTTAAACGTTCACTAAATTGCTGCAATTTTGCTGCATTGTTATTGTTTACTTCTTGTAGAACCCAAATTGCTGCTTGTAATTGTTTGAATATTCTGGGCCTTCGGTCTAATATCATTTGTATCTCTGTTCCAAATTAAAATTGCCTTTGTAAGAAAGTTCTGGCTCCTGCAGCTAAAATTGACCAATTAGGGGGGGTTATTGGTGCAATTTTAAACTTTTAATTCAATGTTTTGAAAATCAGACCGATCCGGACCGGCCGGTTAGATCGATTGAACCAGGAACCGGCCTACTATCCGATTAAAGTTGAACTTGAAAACCACCTTCCATAGAACCGTTGCGAACCACTCAGGAACTGGTAAACCAGGCAAATTGGCCCAGTCCATGTGGTTTAGTAGTTTAAAAAAAAAAAAGAAGATGCAAATGGTGTCGTTTTGGGCTTTTTGCCCTTTTTCTTTTCTGATATCAACCAAAGTGTCAAAGTCAAACCTAGTTTCAAAGTGCCGCTTTTCCCCTTTTCCTTTTCGCGAAGAGAACCAGAGGACCAACGGTCACCGTGCCGCGTCGCCCCACGATACCACCTCCCTTGCCATCGCCGGCAACTCTTCTGCCTGCGTCCTGGTCTACACCTACTTCTGCCTCCTTCGTCTGCCATGCTTGAAGGTAAGCTTGAAGCTTGAAGCTTCCGCCTCCTACCTCCATCACTAGTTGAAGTTGAATATTTGAAAGCAACACTGCTTTGCATTGAAGACTTTCCTTTATTGTTTTTAACTTTTTATTCCATTTTTTTAGGAAATTTGTTGTAATTTGATTATTTGCTTAGTACTAATTTGATTGGTGGCTTTGTACTAGATTATTAATTTTAACTTAATTTAATTTTTAGTTATTTTTTGACATATATTTCATTTTATATTTTTATATATTTATATAAATATATGTTTCATTATATACCGATTATATTTTGGTTGGACTCCCAGTTGAACCATTAAAACTCTAAACCCTTATTCTAACCAGTTCGATGTCCTGTCTGAGTTTTCAAAATCTTGAGTTTTATTGGCCACATGAAAGTTGCAATTGGGCTTGGCAAATTTGTTGAAAAGTTAGCCTTGATCCATTTGAAAGGGGCGAAAAGCCCACGCTAAAGGACCTGAGGTCGTTGACCAAAAATCAAAAAGGACCTGAGATTTAATAAAGTATATATACCCGAATATAGTTTTTGTTGAAGAGTAAAAATTGGGATAATTTTTTCATAAATTAATTTTATGTGTAATTTTTCACATAAAACTCATTCATAAAATTTTATACTTTATTTTTATCGTCTAACCAAACATACTTTAAGTATACTCTAACAAAAAAAAAAGAAAAAAAAAGAACCTAAGTATGTTTAGTCCTTACATTTGATTTGGCTGAGATTCTTGCATATTCTTCTTGGGAGGTGTTTGGTGTAATGTGTAAAGTCTATGTTTGACTTTTAAGTGTGAGATAGGAGAACGACCCAAAACAAGCATGAGATAGGAGAGATTCTTGTATAGTTCAGTATATTTGGTTTAAGTATTTTAAAGTAGTAAAATATAAACACATCATCAATTCTTATTAACCCCATTGTGTTTTCTAGTACATTGATGCAAGTAAATGCTTTATATTTTCAGTTAGTATACGTAAGATAAACTAATAACTTGATATAAGAGCCTCTTGGTACAACAATGTATGTATATATGCATATTTCGAATGTCATGCATTGTGCTCTTTTATGCCACGAAAGAAAAATAAATAAATGTAGTGTGTCTCTTTCATCTAATTCAACCTAAATTAAAATACCAAACCCAACCGTAGAGTGGGACTAGTAGGAAAAATAACTACAATGGTGTGTTGTTTGGTTAGGACATAAAGATGAGATAGAAATTTTCACATATAAAGTATATATATAAAATTACACATGAATCTAATTTATAAAAATTTTTATCCTATTTTACTTCTCAACCAAATACGCCCAAAGAA
Organism: Dalbergia cultrata; assembly: GCA_031216105.1. Taxonomy (NCBI): domain Eukaryota; kingdom Viridiplantae; phylum Streptophyta; class Magnoliopsida; order Fabales; family Fabaceae; genus Dalbergia; species Dalbergia cultrata. The sequence goes on from CM062345.1 coordinate 56,294,502, forward strand.
TAAACAATGGAGGATTAAAAAGAAAAATTGCTTGAAGAGAAAAATAAATACAGAAAAGTGAAAATTAATGTCTGAAAAGTGAAAACTTTTTAAGCTGCTTATCTATATAGCATCTATTTATGGTGTAACAAAATTAAAAAGAAAAAAGTTACAAACATAACTTATTGTAACCCAAAATAAACGCCAAAAACTGAGATGGGATATGTATACGTTTTGATTAAAAAAAACTTTAAAATTTCATTCCTACTGTATAAACACAAATTGACATCTTTATTGACAATTTGATAAGTTGTGAATTTGTCCTAGCCACATTTCAATTCTCTGAAAATTTTGACTTTTATGAAAGGGATTGAAGAAAAGAACACAGAAAATTATGATCCATATATATAATATATTCTTCTATCCTGACTTGGTACACATAACACTCCGTCGTTGAATAATATAAATATACTCCAACTCGGAGGGAGTGGTTGATGGCTTTTACCACGTCGCACTTTGAATGTTAAAAGGGGGCCAACGCAACTAGGGGCTGAAATTTGTGTACTTGAAATTTCTTTTAGGTGGAGAGGGTCAGCAACAAACGAGCCAAGTCTAACCTTATGGATCAGTCATATATCTGACTTCTTCACATATGCGCTTTGGTTTCCTTGATATATATACACATAACCCTCACACCTTAACTGATATAAAATTCTCATCCACAAAATTTACACCAAAGAGGCAATTAGCAACCCTGAAATTAATCAATCCCATGGCTTCCTTACAAACTTCACCTCTAATTTCTTCGTGTTCTCCTATAAGGGGAGTCAACGCTGCTATCCATGTGCCAAAACTCCCAAGAGTGCCTTATTCCGTTCCACAAGTACCAAAGACAAAGCTGGTTCAGGAATTTAATGGATCCATAGGGATAACACATCAGTTAGAAAAGAATGTGCTCACCACTCAAACATCTGATGGTTTATGCAAACCCAACAACAATAACAACCAGGTCACTATTCAACTCTATGCAATTCTAGAGGCAGTAGCTGACAGAGTTGAAATGCACAGCAACGTTGGCGAGCAAAGGGACAACTGGAACACCCTTCTTTTGAACTCCGTCAATATGATTACTCTCACTGCTACAACCATGGCTGGTGTTGCAGCTGCAACTGGTGCCGGTGCACCCCTTTTGGCTCTAAAACTATCTTCTGCTCTTCTGTTTTCTGCGGCTGCTGGGTTGCTGCTTGTGATGAACAAGATCCAGCCCTCACAGCTTGCTGAGGAACAAAGGAATGCCACAAGGTTGTTCAAGCAGCTTCAGTCCCACATCGAAACCACAATAGCCCTTGGTAACCCCACTGAGGAAGATGTGAAGGGTGCAATGGAGAAGGTCTTGGCACTCGACAAAGCATTCCCACTTCCCTTGTTGGGAGCTATGCTTGACAAGTTTCCTGCAAAGTTTGAGCCTGCTGTTTGGTGGCCTTCGAAAAGCAAACCCCACCAAGGAAAACCAAAGACCTATAATAAGAAAATGGGGAGATCGAATGGATGGAGTGAAGAACTAGAAAAGGAACTGAGGGAGGTTGTTGAAGTGGTGAAGAGAAAAGACGGTGAGGACTATGACAGGCTTGGGAACATTGCCTTGAAGATCAACAAGGCTTTGGCCATTGCAGGCCCTTTACTCACTGGCATTGCTGCTGCTGGATCAGCATTTGTGGGGAATGGATCATGGGCGGCGCTAGTGCCCCTCATGGCAGGGTCAATGGCTGCAGCCATCAATACATTTGAGCATGGAGGGCAAGTAGGCATGGTGCTTGAGATGTACAGAGGTAATGCGGGGTTCTTCAAGATGCTGGAGACCTCAGTTGAATCAACTTTGGAAGAGAAGGATTTGGAGAGAAGAGAAAACGGGGAGCTGTTTGAAATGAAGATGGCCTTACAATTGGGAAGGAGTGTATCACAGCTGAGGGAACTCGCTTTGAAATCAGCTTCCTGTCGCATGGAAGGAATTGACATTGACGAATTTGCCAGCAAGCTCTTCTAATAAGATTAACTTTATGACAAACAGATTCTTTCATTCTTTCATTTGTTTTGTATTGTATAGTCCTATGACATAGAAAATGTACTATAGACTACAGAGAACCTGCACATACATTTTGTAACTTGGGCATGTAATTGAGGTATTGACCCCTTGATATTTGATTTTCACAGTTTTGCTTATGAATTAATGAAAAAAGTGTTATCTTAGTTAAATTAATAAATTTGTACCGATTATTAATTTCTATATGGTGTTTTAAAGAGTAATTTATGAGATTATGGAAGAATTTATCAAAATATAAAGGGTGTTTGGAAACCCATTAAATTCAATTTCATTCAAAAATTGAATTCTTTTTCCTAATTTGGAATAAGTAACATAATTCAAGAAATTAAAATATGATAGGAATTGAAATTCATCAAAATCAAACCCAATTTGAGTCCGATTTGGTGATGAAATTGAACTCAAAAATTAAAATTCTCAATTTACCCTTAGTGACCTGATAAAACGCAAAACACCCACTACTCCACAGAACACTCCACAAAGCACACCCAATGCATACGCATAATAAAACAGAAACAACGCAACCCATTTAAATCTACTAGATGTTCATGCAACTTTACTTGCTTCTGCAACATCAAGTTTTTGTTTTGCAGAATCAAAATTTTCTTTCATAAAACTTTCCTCATTGTTCTCTTCAGCATTGTCACCGCCATCATCCTCATTTCCTGTGTCACCAACAACAGCGTCCTTCTCATATCATCAACAGTATCGAGTGGCTTACGACCATCATCATTAACATTCACTACAAGAACATTGGATATTTTCAACCGTTCTCCACAATTAAAGTATCAATAAAAGTGTTGTAAAGAAAAGTAATTTTGATATAAAATGATCGTTGAAAATATGTATAAACTTCCATTGACCATTAGTACATATTGAAAATGCCTCTTTTAGGTATTTTTTATATATACTAATTATCGATATACGTTTATAAGTATTTTTAACGGTCATTTTATGTCGAAATTATTTTTCTTGATAATATTTTTATTAATACTTTAATTGTTAAGAACCTTTGAAAATGTCCATTTTTCTCGTAGTAATTGTCAGTGTCACCATCGCGGCCACCACTAGAATAAATATCTTTGTCTTCATCATTAACCATCTCAAGGTTAAAGGTGATGTTATTATTATAATGTTTGAGACGAATCATAATTTAATTAGTTTTAGTATTTGTTTAGAGAAAAAAAATTATTGATAAATTATTTTATCAAGTCATTTGGTTTGATTTTCGCTATGTTATATTGTCTAATGAATAATTAAAGTTATTATTAAAATATGATGTTTCATTAATGAAGGATAAAATAATTAATATATGCTATTAATTTTATTTCAGATACTTTCTAAACCAAGAAATTGAATTTAATTCTATAATTTAAAAGACTTATTTCAAATATAAGAGTTTAATTCTATCAACCAATTCAATAACTTTCCAAACACCCTGATTGTGTTTTCAGCATGAGCATATGGTGAATTCTATTATAAATACAAGAATAAGTGGGATCCACATATATCGCTTTTGATGGATTCTGTTCTAAAAAATTATTTTTAATATATACAGTCCACATTTGGTGGATTTTTTTTCTAAAAGATTTATGTATTTTTAATAAAAGGGACCCTCCTTTAAAAATATGCTTTCTTAAATATTTTATAATGACTAGAATCCATATTTAGTGACTAGCTGTTTAAAAAAAATCATAATTTGACACACTTTTTCAAAACATCATGTTGGTGTAATTTCGCCACCAAAATGCCATTAAAAAATAAAAAGTCAAATTTATACTTGCTATAACTTCTCATGTTTAATCTACTTCCAAAATAATAATTAATTAGGCTAGTGTGGCATCAACAGAGATTAACTAACTTCATTGACCTCTTGCTTATGAATAGCTATGATTTGAGTTTGATTTTTAGGTTTTCTCTATTGATAGGTGATCTATCCGGCTGTGGATTGAACGAACTTTCACCTTAACTTAAACTTTTATCCAATGAAAAAAGGAAAAAAAAAAGCGTTGTGGCACCAAAAAGAGAGTCATCTCAAAAGCAAACCTTACCTATTCCTTATTGCTACTCTATTAGAAAGTAAACAAGTAGACAAATGTGGGGTTCCCATCTTAGTCATAACGCACGTTCACACGAGTTTGCCTTACACAAAGTACATACGTGCCAGTGATATTTTGTTATTCACCAACCATCTTGTATTGGTGATTACTTAAGTGCCTATAGCAGTCAATGTCTATTGTGCCATTGATATTTAATCACATTTCAATGGCTACACTAAAAAAATAATGTGGCTAAACACCCCCAACAAAAAACTCTCATAATCAATCATCCACCTGCCCAGATTCCTCTCCATTGTTCACTACTCCTCCCGTTGAGCAAGAAGAGGGGGTCTATTTTTGCTACAAGTTTACATTTTTTTTTCTTTTCTATATGTGTTGTTCTTATTAGGAAAACCATGACCAAAGAAGAAGTACGAAGATGGTGGCTGAAATGGTTAAAGATTTTTGCTTTACGAAATACTGTTATGACATCCTCTAGATCCATCAAGGCCTGGCCACCAAGATCCACCTTGTCACCAAGTTTACCACCAACGGTAGCTTTTCTCCAGGATCTGCTGTCATGGACTGCTGCCGGACCGAATCGTTGCCACTTCCAATATATAGCTTGCCTCCGTACTTTGATTCTGTCATTGCAACGCACTGCAACCTCATGCCATAGAACCTTCGTCCTTGATAGATGACGAGTCTGCCATTATCGTCAAGGTGGGAGATCGTGGCACACCTGGTGGTGTATTTCATGAAGAAATGGGTTCACCCTTTGACCTGAATCCACCATCTTCGAAGAACGAGGCAGAGAAGTCGAGGGTTTGGGCTTTGATGGAAAACCCAGAATCAGTTATCTTTCAGTAAAAGAGACGTTAAGGGCGCAAGACAATGTAGAGGGTGGAGGAAGAGATAAGGAGGAGAGAAGTGGTGAGCATTGTATGTTGTGTTGTGTTGTGTGTGCAGCTGAGTGTTTTATGGGGGAAAGGATTTAGCCACAATATTTTTTTTATCATTTAGCCACACTTTTAAAATGTGGTTAAATGCCAATGGTGCTATAGGCATTGACTGCCATAGGCACTTGAGCAATCACCTCTTGTATTAACAAATTCAGAAATATCGCCCACAGTAGTGTCATAAATATAGAAAATTGTGGTTTGATAAGTTGTGCTCAATCTCTCCTCAATTCCCTCTCTTTTTCCTCCAAAACCCAAAACTTATATACATGTATTAAGAGTCTATTTAACACCAAATTTTGGAGAATGAATCCCAATGTCACAAGCTACCAATAACTCCACACGAATACTCATTAATACACATGATTAAAACACCAAAGGAAAAATCCTATCATCTTTTTTGACACCTAACTTTTTAGTCAATGCATTAATTCCTGACCTATCTACGCACATAACTTTCTTTTTTTTTTGGTAGTGCATGCTGAAAAATCAACACTAGATATGTCTAGAAGTTTGGCACCAGCATGAGAAGATTCTAGAAACTTGTGGAACTATCTAGAAATATGTAGAGATATGTAGAACCATCTAGAAGCATGTAGAGATATGTAGAATTATCTAGAAGCTTGTAGAGATACGTAGAACTATCTAGAAGCTTCTAGAGACATGTAAGAGTTATCTAGAATATCCTTAGTAGATATGTAGAGATGGTTCTAGAAATGTGAAGATATGTGTAGAGGGTGAGAAGGTTCTAGATGTGCAATCTAGACCATCCATTAGAATTAATCTCCTCCGTCCATTGAGAAGGTGGAAGCCTATAAATAGGCAAGAGGATTATTTGTGTAGTGTACATGAGTGAAGGCATTAGCAAGTGCATGAGTGAATGCATTAGCAAGTGCTAGTGAGAAGCATTAAGAGAGTGCTTGAGAGTGTGCAAGTGTCTCTTGAGTTATGTGTTCAAAGTGAGTGAAAACACAAGTATTAGTGTGCTCTAGTGTACAAAAGTATAAAGTTATTCAAGAAATAACAAAGAGAGTTTTATTTTTAGTGCCTCTTAGCTCAACAATTTGGCATCAGAGCTTGACGGTCTGGGACCGATTCAAGTGGGAGGATCATTAGTTCTGGGGGAGTTCTTGCAAAAACGCAGTCTGGGACTGTGACGCTATTGGTCTGGGACCAAAGCAGTTGTGAGAAAATTTCATCAAGTCACTATGGCAGATATCCAAGTGGTTGGTGGAATTAGGAAGCTCAATGCCCAGAATTACAATACATGGCAAACATGTATGGAGTCATATCTCCAAGGCCAAGACCTGTGGGAGGTTGTTGGTGGTAGTGAGACCACACCACCTTCTACAAATGAAGTTGAGGCACTGCGAAAGTGAAAAATTAAAGCAGGCAAGGCGATGTTTGCGCTGAAGACTACTGTGGAAGATGATATGCTGGAGCACATAAGAAAGGCGTCAACGCCGAAAAAAGCATGTGACACATTTGCAACACTATTTTCTAAGAAGAATGACACGAGGCTGCAACTCCTAGAGAACGAGCTCTTATCAACAACACAAGGAGACTTGACGATCAACCAATATTTCACCAAGGTAAAGTCTCTCTGCCAAGAAATCTCTGAATTAGATCCCGATAGTAAAATATCCGATCAACGCATGAAGAGAATTATTATTCATGGGTTGAGACCAGAGTATAGAGGTTTTATTGCTGCAATTCAAGGATGGCCTACCTAACCTTCCCTTTTACAATTAGAAAATTTATTGGCTGACTAAGAGGCATTAGCTAAACAAATGGCTGGCGTATCAGTGAAGAGTGAAGAAGAAGCACTCTTCACTGGTAAAAGAAAGGGAAGAGGGAAGCCACATTTTAATAAAAATTTAAATAACAAGAATGAGAAGTCGATAAATGAGAAAAAGGGAGGTTCTCGACTTGGAAAGGCAAAGAAAGGTGATAATGCCTGCTTTATCTGTGGAAAGCGGGGACACTTTGCAAGAGATTGTTGGTTCAAGAAGAAGGTGGCAGAGAGCAATGCAGCAACCTCAAGTCGTCAAGTGGAGAAAGAAGATAACAGTGAAGAAGAATGGGATGCTTCTACTTCACTGGTAGTCGAAGAAGACATTGGCCAAGAGGAAAAGATAGATTTTGACAAAACTGACGAGAAGCTTGTAGAGTCACCAAAGGCAAAAGTGGCATACACAGTAACAAGCCCGTTAGTTGTCGATTATAATAAGGATTGGATTATCGATTCAGGATGCTCCAATCATATGACAGGCAATAAGGAGAAGCTAGAAAGCACAATAGAGTACAAAGGTAGTCGAGTTGTGGTGACGGCAGACAATTCGAGGTTTCCAATTACTCATGTTGGGAAAACAGTGATCTCACCTTGTTGCAGTGACAATCAGGTACGCTTACAGAATGTCTATTATGTACCTGGAATGAAGAAAAATTTACTTTCAGTATCACAAATAACGAAGTCAGGGAAGTACGTAGTATTTGGCCTAGAGGATGTTAAGATATATGACAAGATTAAAGTTATTGGGACACTAGTACTACAAGGACAACATTTAGAGTCAATTTACATAATGTCTGCAGAATCTGCTTATGTAGATAAGACTCGAAAGAACGATACAGTTGATTTGTGGCATGCACGCCTTGGGCACGTAAGCTATCACAAGTTGAAGGTGATGATGAATAAGATGATGCTCAAGGGTCTCCCTCAATTGGAAGTGAGAGAAGACATCATATGCGCTGGATGTCAATATGGTAAGGCTCACCAACTTCAGTACGAAAGTTCAAAGTTTCAAGCCAACGAGCCGCTGGAGCTAGTTCACTCAGATGTGCTTGGACCAGTTAAACAACCTTCAATTAGTGGATATCGTTACATGGTGACCTTCATTGACGATTACTCAAGGTACGTATGGGTCTATTTTATGAAAGAAAAATCTGAGACATTATCAAAATTCAAAGAATTTAAAGAGAAGGTTGAAAGCGAAGTTGGAAAGAAAATTAGATGCCTTCGCACAGACAATGGGGGAGAGTATACTTCAAAAGAATTCTATGAATTCTTGAAGGAGTGTAAAATACGACGACAGATAACATGTCCGAACACTCCTCAACAAAATGGCATAGCAGAGAGGAAGAATCGCCATTTGGCAGAAATTTGTCGAAGCATGCTACATGCCAAAAATGTTCCAAGCAGATTCTGGGCCGAGTGTATGAAGACTGCAGCACATGTGATAAATCGACTTCCACAAGCCAAGCTAAGGTTCGAGTCTCCATTTGAGAAGCTGTAATATCCCCTGCTGCTTTATGAATTGACGACTGTCCCCACAAACCAACACGGGTCCTTTTAGCATGTTTTGTCCTCACTCGCACGCTTCCTAGGAAAACTTCCCAGGAGGTCACCCATCCCAAAATTACCCCAGGTCAAGAACGCTTAACTGTGGAGTTCTTTCAGTTTGGGCTACCGAAAAGAAGATGCATCTTGTTGGCATAGGTAGTACAAATCAATTCATATAAGTCCTCCTCAACTGTATAGTCCCATACCTATACAGTCTCAGGATCCCTCTCATTCGGGTGTGTAATCGGTTCATTCATGTACCCCTCCGCTTGGAGGACCTTGCGAGAGCCGCTCCTTGTCAGTGCCCTCTTTGCCAGCGATCACTCCTCGTCCTCGTCCCGGGCGTTACATGCCCACCAGCTTCCGCTTGGTTCGTCCCCGAACCACACCGTACTGGGAGAGGTGCAGGCTCTGATACCATTTGTAACATCCCCTGCTGCTTTATGAATTGACGACTGTCCCCACAAACCAACACGGGTCCTTTTAGCATGTTTTGTCCTCACTCGCACGCTTCCTAGGAAAACTTCCCAGGAGGTCACCCATCCCAAAATTACCCCAGGTCAAGAACGCTTAACTGTGGAGTTCTTTCAGTTTGGGCTACCGAAAAGAAGATGCATCTTGTTGGCATAGGTAGTACAAATCAATTCATATAAGTCCTCCTCAACTGTATAGTCCCATACCTATACAGTCTCAGGATCCCTCTCATTCGGGTGTGTAATCGGTTCATTCATGTACCCCTTCGCTTGGAGGACCTTGCGACGCCCGGGGACGAGGACGAGGAGTGATCGCCGGTGCAAAGAGGGCATGGACAAGGAGCGGCTCCTCGCAAGGTCCTCCAAGCGGAGGGGTACATGGATGAACCGATTACGCACCCGAATGAGAGGGATCCTAAGACTGTATAGGTATGGGACTATACAGTTGAGGAGGGCTTATATGAATTGATTTGTACTACCTATACCAACAAGATGCATCTTCTTTTCGGTAGCCTAAACTGAAAGAACTCCACGCTAAGCGTGCTTGACTTGGGGTAATTTTGGGATGGATGACCTCCTGGGAAGTTTTCCCAAAAAGCATGTGAGTAAGGACAAAGCATGCTGAAAAGACCCGTGTTGGTTTGTGGGGATAGTCATCAATCCATAAAGCAGCAGGGGACGTTACAAATGGTATCAGAGCCTGCACCTCTCCCAGTACGGTGTGGTTCGGGGACGAACCAGGCGGAAACTGGTGGGTATGTAACGCCCGGTGTCGAGGACGAGGAGTGATCGCTGGTGCAAAGAGGGCACGGACAAGGAGCGGCTCCTGGCAAGGTCCTCTAAGCGGAGGGGTACATGGATGAACCGATTACGCACCCGAATGAGAGGGATCCTAAGACTGTATAGGTATGGGACTATACAGTTGAGGAGGGCTTATATGAATTGATTTGTACTACCTATACCAACAATATGCATCTTCTTTTCGGTAGCCTAAACTGAAAGAACTCCACAGTTAAGCGTGCTTGACTTGGGGTAATTTTGGGATGGGTGACCTCCTGGGAAGTTTTCCCAGGAAGCATGTGAGTGAGGACAAAGCATGCTGAAAAGACCCGTGTTGGTTTGTGGGGATAGTCATCAATCCATAAAGCAGCAGGGGACGTTACAGAAGCTATGGAAACTCAAACCTACGATGAGTCATTTCCAAGTATTTGGCTGCGTGTGCTATGTCTTTGTTCCAAATCATCTAAGGAGCAAAATGGACAAAAAGGCTATTCGCTGCATCTTTGTGGGATATGATAATCAAAGAAAAGGATGGAGATATTGTGATCCCACAACAGGAAAATGTTATACATCAAGAAATGTAGTGTTCGACGAAACCTCCTCTTGGTGGCCGTCACTACAGGTAATTCTACTCGACTCTAAAAATATTGAAGGCATGACAGAACAAAAGATTGGGGAGCAAAAAGATGGCGAAGAGCTACAATCTCCAAGTCCAAGCAAGGTGCAGAGACATACACAGAGCCCTTGGAAAACTGGAGTTCATCAAAAGGGACAAGAAGAGTCTCAACAGGAAGATGAAGAAGTAGCAGAACAACCACAACTCAGGAGACCTACGAGGCAAATAAAGCCCAATCCGAAGTATGCAAATGTTGCAGTAGTTATGGAAAGAAAGAAGCTTGCAACGTATGAAGATATTTCATGGAAGAAAGAACGAAACATATCTAGTGTTGAGGGGGAGAAATGAAAAATCAACACTAGATATATCTAGAAGTTTGGCACTAGCATGAGAAGATTTTAGAAACTTGTGGAATCATGAAGAACAATGTAGAATCATGTGGAACTATCTAGAAACATGTAGAGATATGTAGAACCATCTAGAAGCATGTAGAGATATGTAGAATTATCTAGAAGCTTGTAGAGATACGTAGAACTATCTAGAAGCTTCTAGAGACATGTAAGAATTATCTAGAATATCCTTAGTAGATATGTAGAGATGATTCTAGAAATGTGAAGATATGTGTAGAGGGTGAGAAGGTTCTAGATGTGCAATCTAGACTATCCATTAGAATTAATCTCCACCGTCCATTGAGAAGGTGGAAGCCTATAAATAGGCAAGAGAATTATTTGTGTAGTGTACATGAGTGAGTGCATTAGCAAGTGCATGAGTGAATGCATTAGCAAGTGCTAGTGAGAAGCATTAAGAGAGTGCTTGAGAATTTGCAAATGTCTCCTGAGTTAGGTGCTCAAAGTGAGTGAAAACACAAGTGTTAGTGTGCTCTAGTGTACAAAAGTATAAATTTATTCAAGAAATAACGAAGAGAGTTTTATTTTTAGTACCTCCTAGCTCAACACATGCACGCAACCAGCTCACACTGATAATAGATTTTTGACATGAGTGAATACCCTAGTTTAAAAGAGAGAAAATGGCACTGGTCTCTTCTTACGTTCTCACGCAAAGATCGTCGGCTTAAAATTAGAAAAAGGTCTATTTAGACATAAAACCAGTAATTAAATAAAAATAGGCCCTCAAATTATAATGTTCCTCATTCTTGAAATCTTCATTTTCTTATGAAGTCCAAATAAGAGCCTTTTCTAGTAGGAAAGTACAATTTTTGAAATTAATCAGTTGGAGCATTCTGGGACAGATTACTCGTACTCTAATACAATGACAGTACAAAATAATAAAGAACATTATAATTCATATATAGAGTGAATTCAAAATGATAGAAGCCGATTCAATTCTATGCGAACTTGAATCATAATTCTTGTGCGATGATCAAAGTGTTCGTGCAGTAGATATTTTAAATGGCTAATTAATTTGCGAAAGAGGGCTGCTTGATGTGATGAAAGCATTTTCATCTAATACATACGAATGAGATATACACGGTCCAGATTTTTCAATTAAAAAGTAAAAAAAATAAATTATAAAACTGCAAAAGCCGTTGAGATTTTTCGTATGAAAATTCGCACACTCATTTGCCGAGCCATTAAGCAATTTTCTTTGTGAAAATATCCCATTCTTAGAAAAAAATATTTAAAAATTATGAGATTAATTTTAATACAATGCTATCATTATAAACGAGTTTTACACTACCATCTAATTACATGCTTATTTTTCTAAGACTTTTAAGATGATATATACAAGGGCGGAGCAGCTAGAGCGTATTTTCAAGAGAGACCAATATTAAACAATTTATTTTAATTTACACAAAGAATATACATCTTATAGTTTTTACTTTAATTTAAAAATTTAAATAAAAATATTAGATATGAAAGAAATACATATTTTATAGTCAAAACTCAAGAAAATACAAATGTGTATACATGTAACTTAATATCTATTATAATATTCAAACATTTAGTTAAAGAACATGTCAATACGAGTCATCCAAATAAAAGAAAAATAGATGGGCCAAATTTAAAAAATTACAAATTTTATAAAATAGATAGAAATGTTAGGGGGCCATTCCCCCTTCCCCACCCCCGACTAACAATAGGCTCCTTCTGCAAACAGGTGGTTGAATAAACCACTTTTATTGAAAATAATGCCCCTTTTTAATACAGATACTGTATTTAAATTATCCGAATTATATTATCGTTGAATATCAATGTGGTCGTAATTACCCTATCAGTTGAAGAAGTAAACATTACTGAGTAAAACAGATAGGAATGATTCCGGTGTGGGATAAGATGTTAAAAACACAAGAGTCATAAGTCATAACCTTTGTTGTACGCTAATTCTTTCGTAGTGCGAGTTAACGGCAGGCAGTGCAGCTTCGTGGTTTTACTACGTCCATGTTGCCACACAACATAAACGAAACGAAACGAAAGGAAATCTAGTACACGACGAGGCTGGAAATATTGAACAGCGACCATGTCAATTATATTAATCAAACTGCTGGTCAACCGCATGCATGAGTGTCCATATTTGATCCTGTCTTCCTCTTGGTTCCTTTATCTATAAATATACTCATCACCCACCCTAGCTACTCATCGAAACATACAAAGCCTTTTCCTCAGTTCATCCCATTTTTCCCTCAACACACAAGCAAATTAAGCAAACACCACGCTTAAGCTTCAAATTCAATTATAATTACCACCCTTAATTAATTCTCATGGCTTCCATACAAACCTCAGCTCTACTTTCTTGTGCTCTAAAGAAAGTAAATGCAGCAATCCATGTCCCCAAAGTCCCTAGAGTCGATTTCTCGCTCCCAAAGATACCAGCTGCTGCAACAAAATTGCAGGTTGAGGAATCAAAATTCACAGACACAACCCCTTTATTAGGAAAAAATAATAATGTTATCCCCACACAATTGCACGATGATATTGTAGAACGCCAGTCAGCAACATCTAAGCACGCAATTCAACTCTATGCAATCTTGGAGGCCGTAGTTGACAGGGTTGAGATGCACCACAACATGGGCGAGCAACGTGACAACTGGAACACCCTTCTCTTGAACTCCATCAACATGATCACTCTAACCGCTACCACCATGGCTGGTGTTGCAGCCACAACTGGTGCCGATGGTGCACCCCTTTTGGCTCTGAACCTATCTTCGGCTCTTCTGTTCTCCGCGGCCACAGGGATGCTGCTTATCATGAACAAGATCCAGCCGTCGCAACTCACGGAGGAACAACGCAATGCTACTAGATTGTTCAAGCAGCTTCAGACCCAAATCCAAACAACTCTTGATATTGGTAACCCCACTGAGGAAGATGTGAAGGGTGCAATGGAAAAGGTTTTGGCACTTGACAAGGCTTTCCCACTTCCCTTGTTGGGTGCCATGCTTGACAAATTCCCTGCAAAGTTTGAGCCTGCTGTTTGGTGGCCTTCGATGAAAAGCAAACACCACCAAGGAAAATCAAAGGGCAATAAGAAAATGGAAAGATCGAATGGATGGAGTGAAGAACTAGAAAAGGAACTGAGGGAGGTTGTTGAAGTGGTGGAGAGAAAAGACAGTGAGGACTATGACAGGCTTGGGAACATTGCCTTGAAGATCAACAAGGCTTTGGCCATTGCAGGCCCTTTACTCACTGGCATTGCTGCTGCAGGGTCTACATTTGTGGGCAATGGATCTTGGGCGGCAGTGGTGCCTCTCATGGCAGGGTCATTGGCTGCGGCTGTTAACACGTTTGAGCATGGAGGGCAAGTGGGGATGGTGTTTGAAATGTACAGAACCTCTGCGGGGTTCTTCAAGATGTTGGAGACCTCAGTTGAATCAACATTGGAAGAGGAAGACTTGGAGAGAAGAGAAAACGGGGAGCTGTTTGAAATGAAGATGGCTTTGCAACTGGGAAGAAGTGTATCACAGCTAAGAGCACTTGCCTCAAAATCAGCTTCCCGTCGCATGGAAGGAATTGATATGGACGAATTTGCCAGCAAGCTCTTCTAAGATTAACTTTATGGCAAACTAAACAGATTCTTTCATTCTTTCATTTTTATTGTATTGTATTGTATTGTATAGTCCTGTCACATAGAGAATGTACTACAGACTACAGAGAACCTGCACATTTAATTGAGTAATTGACCCCTTGATATTTGCTTTTATCACAACTTTGCTCATTTTAATACAAAACTTTTATGTCAAGTAAACTAATCCTATTTTCTAACTCGTCCAAAGAATAAATTAAGTTGGTGTTAGTAAATTGATCCTATTTTCTAACTTGTACATATTAATAATTTATTTTCTTAATATAGTATAATTTTAAAAATTAATTAAATTAACTAAATGGATATATAAATATATCAACATTTTGTATATAAACCACATATATTTTAATTTGAAAAAGAATGTATATAGATATATATACAAATATTAATAAAGGATATTTTGGTAAAAAAATGAAATAAAAAGTGTAAGAAAATGGACAGTTAATAAAAAATTGAAAATGAACTAAAGTGTAGCTTTTTTAATTTTTCAGGGGAGGGGAGTATATGCGTTAGAAATAGAAGGGAGAAGAATATAATAAAATCTTTTCTTAAAAGGGAGGATTGTATTTTTCTAAAAAACAATTATATGAGCTTCCAGTATAGAAATTTTTAAATTCAATGATATTGTACCTTTTTTAATAAAAAAAACAACTAAGATTGAAGCTCAACAACACTTACAATTAATTGAAAAAGATGTAATAAATCAAATAAATAAAAAATTATGCCTTAAAAATTAACCAAGGATTGGATATGTTACCCTCTTTTATAAAAAAAAAAAAATGGACACCTTTTGTGAATATCATAAAGAAAGAGGAGAACTACCATTTTAACACATAAAAGATTATATCACTAAAAAAATACTCTTTAAAAGAAATTATATTTATCAATATTCATTCTACTTGAAAAATCTATTCAAATATATATCTCAACTAGCCTTCATTTTCATTAATGAAAATGATTATGTGTCACATTTTGTGTTCACTTTAGGTTTTTAAAAGATGATGTTATTGGCAAAACAGCTTTGAAATAATCACTATGTTAATATAAATAGAGATCAGTTAATGTTTAAGTAAATTTAATTTGTCAAAAAAAAAAGAATTATTTTTAGAGTCACTGGTGAATATAATTTACTTTTTAGTTATTTTATTAACAACATAATATTTTAGGAAGCAAATGATAGTTATTCATATAGCAAAAGACATAAAAATATTTGGTGATGGTGAATGAGATCAACACGGACTTTGTCTCTTTTTATTCATGTGAGATGTTAAAAAATGTTCGCTTTTAATACTTGTATTACTCAAAATATAAATAAATTCTAAATACTATACTGTAATCTTCAAAGTGTATTTTTAGAAAGAAAAAAACTATAAACATTATCTATGGTTCAACAAATATATAGTCAATATTGGCAATGCATTGAAGAAGTAAAATCTACCGAGTGTAATGGTAAGCAGAATAGTATATCATGAGGGAAAGAACAGTCATAGCCTTGATTGTACGCTATTTATTTGATTTCTTTTCACCTAGCGAGTTTACGGCACGGGGTGCGGCCTTGTGGTTTTACTAGTCTACGTCGCAAGTTGCCACCCAAATGAAACCAAAACCAACCTAGGCCACTACGAGGCTGGGAATTTTGAACAGAGACTATGTCAATTAATCAAACCGGTCAACGGCACGCATTAGTTTCCATGTTTGATTCTGACCCCTTCCTCTCTTCCCTGCCCTTGCTTTGCTACTATAAATACTCACCCCAACCTACTCATCTCAACATTCAAAACCTTCTCCTTAGCCTCATTTTCCTCAACACAAACAAATTAAAGCAAACACCACATTATAGAAAAAATAAGCCACAATATATCATTATTGTAACCCTTAATTCTCATGATGGCTTCCATACAAACTTCAGCTTTACTTCCTTGTCCTTCGAAGAGAGTAAATGCCGCAATCCATGTCCCCAAACTCCCTAGAGGAGTCGGTTTCTCAGTCCCAAAGATACCAGCTGCTGCAAGAAAATTGCAGGTTGAGGAATTAAAATTCACAGGCACGACTCCTTTATTAGAAAAGAACAATGTCAACACCACACAATTGCATGATGATATTGTACAACACCAATATTCTACAACATCTAATAAGACCGCTATTCAACTTTATGCAATCTTGGAGGCTGTGGCTGACAGGGTTGAAATGCACCACAACATGGGCGAGCAACGTGACAACTGGAACACCCTTCTCTTGAACTCCATCAACATGATCACTCTAACCGCTACCACCATGGCTGGTGTTGCAGCCACAACTGGTGCCGGTGGTGCACCCCTTTTGGCTCTGAACCTATCTTCTGCTCTTCTGTTCTCCGCGGCCACAGGGATGCTGCTTATCATGAACAAGATCCAGCCCTCACAACTCACGGAGGAGCAACGCAATGCCACTAGATTGTTCAAGCAGCTTCAGTCCCACATCGAAACCACAATAGCCCTTGGAAACCCCACTGAAGAAGATGTGGAGGGTGCAATGGAGAAGGTTTTGGCACTTGACAAGGCTTTCCCACTTCCCTTGTTGGGAGCTATGCTTGACAAATTCCCTGCGAAGTTTGAGCCTGCTGTTTGGTGGCCTTCGATGAAAAGCAAACACCACCAAGGAAAATCAAAGGGCAGTAAGAAAATGGAAAGATCGAATGGATGGAGTGAAGAACTAGAAAAGGAACTGAGGGAGGTTGTTGAAGTGGTGAAGAGAAGAGACAGTGAGGACTATGACAGGCTTGGGAACATTGCCTTGAAGATCAACAAGGCTTTGGCCATTGCAGGCCCTTTACTCACTGGCATTGCTGCTGCTGGATCAGCATTTGTGGGGAATGGATCATGGGCAGCGCTAGTGCCCCTCATGGCAGGGTCAATGGCTGCGGCCATCAATACATTTGAGCATGGAGGGCAAGTAGGCATGGTGTTTGAGATGTACAGAGGCAATGCGGGGTTCTTCAAGATGCTGGAGACCTCAGTTGAATCAACTTTGGAAGAGAAGGATTTGGAGAGAAGAGAAAACGGGGAGCTGTTTGAAATGAAGATGGCCTTACAATTGGGAAGGAGTGTATCACAGCTGAGGGAACTCGCTTTGAAATCAGCTTCCTGTCGCATGGAAGGAATTGACACAGACGAATTTGCCAGCAAGCTCTTCTAAGATTAACATTAATTAATTCATTGATTCATTTATTATTATTATTTTTGAAAGTGTACTCATATTCTTTGATTCTTTTTGTAACCTGATGTAGAAAGGAAAGCTTTAGATAAACTATATAGTGCATTTTTCTTCAAGAGAAAACAAGACACATAAGTGATCTTAAATTTATAATTTTTTTTTGGTCAAAATTATCCGTAGTATTTAATATTGGTCATTCATAGAATCTTGACTTGGATAATTTGATCTCTACTTCTGATGATCGGTACCATGAATTAAGTGAGAAAACAATACAATCTTAAGAATTTTCTTTCTTCCTTTATTCGTTTGATGAGGTTGAAGATTTATTAGTCTCTTCAAGATTATTGAGAAATGTAAGATTATAAAAATAACAAAAATACTTACTAAAAATAATAATTAGTAGGGATAAGGATTAAATTTTCATCTGAAATATAATCCTTTAACTAATAGAAATTTAAAGATAATAAATATCCAATAAATGTATAAGTATCTGGAAAAAAATATAAATGTATATATACTTATTATATGTAATAATGTCAGATGTTATATGATCTAAATTAAATATAATAGGTCACTAGTTCTATATATATATAATGCCCTTGCATTGTACTTAATTTTTCTCTCTTTTCTCAAACCATCAATCAAGATTATGTTTAGGCTTGGAAATATCGTTTTGGCCCTGGAACATTAATAAGTATTAGTTTTGGTTCGTAAATTTTTTTTGTTTGATAATAGTTCATATATTTCTAAAACAGTTTAGTTTTAGCCCCTGAAATTAATCCATCATTATTAAATGCTAAGCTAGAAAATAAAAAAATGTTATTCAATCTGGTATGGTTGTCACTAGCCATACATGGCATTACCATAATCATATGTATCAAAATCATATTGTAAAATGGGTTTATTAAGCTCGATGAGATGCAATATAAGTTAGGTTCAATGAGTTATTAAGTAAAGATTTTGATACAAAGGATCAAAATGTGGCACATATAACTATTAACTACCATATAAGATTGGATAGTGTGACTTTTTATCATCATAGACTAATTTCAGAGACTAAAATTAAATAATTTTATGAATATTTTGACTAAAATCAAATAAAATTGTTTACAAGGATTGAAATAAAAAAAATTGATTATTTTTTGAGGAATAAAGGTATTTAACCCTTACAATTTGCAATGTTATAGAGAATTTATTTTTTCTCCTTGCATCATACATAATTTATCTTTCTTTTATTTCAATTTTATTGAATGTAATAAAAGTCAACTGCAATCCTTGTCAAAACCGCGCATATAGTGTTGATTTTTTCTTATTGATAAAATTTTCAAAATTATACTTTTGAAACAATCTTTTCCATGTCTTTGTCCAACTGGTAAAAATTCCTTAACAAAGAATATGACAATTTTTTATTATTTTTTGGTACGAGGTGTGTTTCGATATCCTCACTCCTTATAATCTGGAATCAGTGTACTCATGTAAGCACTAATTTTCAGGTTTGGGTACCTCAGTCAAATTTCTTGCCTCGTTCGTCTTATTATTATATGTTTCCTCTCAAATGAATTTGATAATTTCTTAGAGCAATGATAATTTAAAGAAAAAGTTATTAGCGATTATGTGGTTTTCTTATTTTTACTGAATTATCATAAGGTTTAATTAGTCTAGCTGATTGAAGGTCCATATAATTTTACTCAATTTTTTATTAGATTTCTATAATCTAAAAATTTATAATCAAATTCTTGTAATACACAAAAATTTTCAGTCACATTTCTATAGTTTAAAAATTTATAATCAAGCTCCTATATAATGTATAATTTTTTTTAATCAAATCAAATCTCTATAAAGTGTAAAAATTTCCTATCAAATCCTTATATTGTACAAATTTATAAGGACTTGATCACAAAATTTTTAAATTATGTGGACTTAATTAAAAAAATTTATATAATATAGAAACTTAATTGTAAATTGTTAAATAATATAAATTTAATTGAAAATTTTTATATAATATAAACACGTGAGTATAAAATTTTAAACTATAGGACTTAATTAAAATAAATAAATAAAATTTTAGGGATTTAATTGAAAATTGAAGGAAACTATAAAGATATCCAGAATAATTAAACCTTGTCATAATTCAAATAATGAAACTGTAGAAGAGAAAGAAAAAAAATAGAAGATTTCAACCCATATCTCTCATGTATTTACACGAGACACTATGTCGACTTACACCATATTAATGAAATGAATTGACACAGTATCTCATGTACCATGATTATGATTAAGAAAGACATCTCAAAATTCATGAGTCTACTTGAGAATGATTAGCGAATTATTCATTTAGGAACACCTACGGTTCTCAAGCCAAAATCTCATCTAAATAAAATAAATTAATATCATATCTTGTGAAGAAGAATACTTTTTAAAAATTATTTTCGGTTAGATTTTAATTATAAACTGTTTTCAAAAAATAAAATAATTTAAATGCACTAATTAATTAAATCTCAATATTATTTGCATGGTGTCAAATTAAATTTTTCCAGCACCAAAAACAAAAAATTAAACTTCTTTGGCCCAAAACTAAATATCTAGATCGCGTGAAATTTGTAAAAACTATTTGCGAATGATTCAACATCAAACACAAGATAAACTCTAATATTATCTTAAAATTATAGGTCTAAGTTTACCTCAAAAGCAAGTTAAGGCAAGAGAGATGTCCAAATGGATAAAATGACTATCTTTATCATATTCTTCAGTAAGATAGGATTTAACAAAATTTCAATGTCAAATTATATTCTTATTATTTGACTTTATCTCATCAACCTTTTATTCAAACAATACAATTTAAATTTAAAAGTCATCTTCAAGCATGTTTACCTGAAGTTTTCTTTATATTGATAATGCTTTTAATTCTTTTTTAAAATTTTTTCTTTTTGTCCAAAGGAGATGTGTTATATTATTGACCAATTTGCTTTAAACCAATAAGAGACTACAGAGGTAAACTGCTCAAAGTTTCCCAAAAAAAAAAAGGGACAAATTAAATTAAGAAGTAAAATTAAAATCCGACTTTATATGGGAAGAATCCTTCCTTAGTTCCATGGGTCTAATGTTGTTGAAATGTACGTCATTAAAGTTAATGAAATTTACGGATATATTCTCTTATTAATATTTACAGATATATTCTCTTATTAATAAGTTTCTTTAATTTGTCGATAATATATAAAATGAAGCTTGCCTTACTTTTACAGATCGGTTCCATTAGACCTTACTAGAACCAGATTGAAAATTAAACATTATATTTATATTGCCATGATCTTTAACTTCTTTGTTTGATTTTACTGTCTCCTTTATTATTATCATTATTTTTTTTTTTATAAAACCCTTTCTTTTTAGCTTAAGCACACCCATAAAGAATATCTCCAATTTACTTGAACAGAAAAATTCTTCAACGAATTAGCAGCGCTTTGACCTATGTGATATTTCTATTCTATATTCAAAATCAACAATTTTATGAGCGATTTAAACAAAAGACCAAGTAAAAGCCTTTGCTTTCGAGCCAATGAACATATTTGTTAAAACTCTTCGGATGTCATGCTGCATCATATGTATGGAATTATGGATGTAAAATACAAGAATAAGATGTATTATAATTAACATTTGAAATATTTATGTGAGCTGAAATTTATCTGAAAATCGAACAAAATATTCTATTTGATTAAACTGGGGATAAATTCTAGATCTTTTGATCGCAGAAGTTTTAATATCACATCATAAATCATCTTTTTAAATATTTAAGTCAATGAAGACACATGAATAGATTTCATATATAGCATTACAATATATGCAAAATATATAGGTAACAAATAATATTTAGTATCTTCTTCTACTTGAAAAAATTGGAATTTTCTAAGTATTTTGGTCATGGTGTTTTCTAAGTAATTGAATGGGAAAGTGCTACTTTAGAATCCATGCTAAACTTTTCATCACTACGTCAGCATGCATGGTGACCAAGGCAAGGATTGAATAGTTTAATTAGAACAGGAATGGGTCAAGTTAAAATAAACTCAAGATGACATAAGTGAATATGCTAGGCTAATTAGTTGGTGGACCCCAATATATACTATTCCGTATCTAGCACCTTCTCTTCGGCTTTGGTTCGTTATTATAAATACACACCTCCTCAATATCTGCATTCAACGCTTCTCTACCTGAAAGAAATTAATCAAACACAAGCTCTTGCAATTATATAATCTCACCTATATATAATGTCTTCCTTACAATTAGCTTCAACTCTACTTCACCCTTCATCATGTGGTTCTAATTCTAAATTTTCATCATCATCAATATCTTTGAAGAGAACTACCAATGTCCCGAAACTATCTCGAGTTTCGCTATCTGTTCCAAAAGCATCAACGAGAAATCTTGTTGGTCAAGGATTGGACAACAAATTCACAGACACAGCCCCATTTGTAGAGAATAATAGCACCATCAAAATCCTACACGGTGGTGATCTATATAATAATTCTACAACTTCTAATGAGGCCATTACAATTCATGAACTCTATGCAGTCTTAGAGGCTGTAGCTGACAGAATTGAAATGCACGGCAACCTTGGAGAGCAACGTGACAATTGGAACACCCTCCTTTTAAACTCCATCAACATGATAACACTCACGGCCTCAACAATGGCTGGTGTTGCTGCGACTGGTGCACCACTTTTGGCTCTGAAGCTATCTTCAGCGCTTTTGTTCTCTGCGGCCACCGGGATGTTGCTTGTGATGAACAAGATCCAACCCTCACAACTTGCCGAGGAACAAAGGAACGCCACAAGACTGTTCAAGAAGCTCCATACCGAAATCCAAACCACAATAGCACTTGGCAATCCAAGTGAAGGTGATGTGAAGGGTGCAATGGAGAAGGTTTTGGCACTTGACAAGGCTTACCCTCTCCCCTTGTTGGGGAAAATGCTAGAAAAGTTCCCAGCAAAGTATGAGCCAGCTAGGTGGTGGCCTAATAATTCTCAAAAGAAAAGTATTAGTTTGAACAATCACAAATTGCATGACAAGAATAAGGTGGAGAATAATAAGGACAACAATGGGTGGAACATTGAGTTGGAAACAGAATTGAGGGAGGTAATTGAAGTGGTGAAGAGAAAAGACATGGAGGAATATGAGAGGTTAGGGAGTTTGCCACTGAAGATGAACAAGGCCTTAGCTATTTCAGGACCTTTGCTCACTGGGATTGCAGCACTAGGGTCTGCCTTTGCAGGAGATAATGGACCATGGGGAGCTGTTGTTCCTGTCCTTGCAGGAACACTGGCTACTGTGGTCAATACCTTTGAGCATGGAGCGCAAGTTGGCATGGTGTTTGAAATGTACAGAAATTGCGGTGGGTTTTTCCAGCTTTTGGAAGAGACGATTGAAACCACACTTGAAGAGAAGGACTTGGAGAAAAGAGAGAATGGTGAGCTGTTTGAAATGAAGATGGCTTTGCAATTGGGAAGGAGTGTACCCCAGCTGAGAGAACTCGCCTCAAAATCTGCTTCAAGTCGTATAGAAGGAACTGAGCTTGACGAATTCGCCAGCAAACTCTTCTAAGATCACCAAATATTTGTGTTTTGATTTTTCACATACCCATTATTTTTTTTATGAGATTTTACTTAACCATTCTTTCATTATTTAGAAAAAAGGAGATGTTAATTTGATGAGATTGTTAAGTTCATGGTGCTGATATGCCCTGTGTACTCATTCTCGATTGCGTGCTATATAATGTCAAACCACGAGCCTTTCGTTCGTAAATTACACTATAATGTTTTCTTCCTGTTTTCGTGTTTCGTACGGGCACAAGTTGTTGAAAACAAAATTAAAAATGTTATTTCAATATCTCAAAGTGGGTGGTTTCAATTTTTTATCATATCCAATAATAATGAAATAGGTATTTCGATTGAATACCAATTTTTACGTGTTAGAACAGTTATACTCAAACAATATACTCTTTGAAGTAAGAATTTCTTAAATCTTTTATGGATTAAAAAAAATAATGAAATTTCCAATTCAGATATTTTAATTTAAAAATCTCATATTAGTCTCTTAAATTTAACAAATAGGGATAAATTAGTTTCTTCGTCAAATTGTCATATGAATTGTTAAAAGAAATATCTACGTTTTCTGTTAACTACTTGCATACTTGCACAATTAATTTTCATAGTGGATTCTAATTTATCTCACTCATCTATTCTGCGCGAAACAAATAATAACTTAAAATAAAATATATTTTTCTAAGCAGAGAGATATGGTGAGAGAAAAGATGAAGAAGAAGTTATAAAGGATTTCATTTAAAGGAGTGAGTCAAGTTAGGATTCATCATAAAAATTAATAGTACACGTAAATATATTAATAAAGCACACGAGTAAATTAACATGACACAATAGTTTAGACAATAATTTTACAGAAAGACTAACTTTATCCCTATTTATAAAATTTGAGGGACTAGTATGAGATTCTCCAAATATGAGGGACTAAGTTAGGGTTTTAGTAAAACAAAAAATTGATGTTTTGAAAACGATATTAGTTATTCTTTCCATTTTAAAGTAATTGTCATTTTTTGGTTTTTTTAATATTTTAAAATATCTGTCTATTTATAATATCAGGGTAATATTAATTTTTTCCTTCCATTTACACCTTAGTGTAAATGTATTAATTAAGTAATTAATTAACACATTTACCAAGATGAATAATAATAACTATATAAAGATAGTTTTATCAACTTATAATTTTCTACATTTACCTTTTTTTATTTTTCTTAATATATGTATTGTTTAATTTTTTTAAAAATTATTTTGAAATGGAGAGAATAAAATCTTTGAAAACAATACTATCTCTATCCACTTTTAAGTGTCTTTTTAGAAAATATCAGGAATTTGGTACATTGAAATATCAACGTATCTGGACACAATTTGTGAGATACATCAATTTTTCAATATATCAAATTCTTGCTATTTTCCAAAAATACATTTAAAAGTGGACGAAGGAAGTATTAATTAAAATCAAAGAATAGTTCCCAACCTCATTAAAAATACATGTATAGATGAGATAAATATATGAGTTTAACTAGCATGCATGATAGTGTAAAATATCTTTATACTGTCAGCCAATGAACAATTGATAAATCATTAATGATGTGCAATTCTTTAAAATTTGAATTAGAGTTAGTTACAAAATAAACTATGTGACAAATTTTTAATTGCTAACAGTGTAAAAAGGTTATACACTATTAGTGCATGCCACTTGACCCCTAAATACATTACTATTTTTGGTTTCAAATACTTTCATTTTTTTTTTAATTTTACTTTTTACAAATAATTTTTTTTCTAAAAAATGCAATATTAATTATTTCATTGTCAGACAATCCTTATTAAATAAATGAAAGAGAGACTAAGTGAAAATAATTAAGAATTTTTTTCAACAAGAATCCTAAGGATATTAATTAAGAAATTAAAAGCGTGATAAATTTTTTATTAAAGAATGGAGTTTTTAAGTTTTCAGTGCACTAAATGCAAAAAAAAAAAAAAATGGAATCTTACCACTTTTGATTTCAAATAAGAATAATTTTGTAAAATATATCTAATCTTTTCTACTGTAATATTGAAACAAAACTGAATTGTTATTTCAAATCAAAAGTAGCATATGTTCATGTGAAACATGTTATATTTTATCTCAAAATTGATGTGGAAATAATATGACTTAATATATAATATATAAAGACATCATACAAGACAACATATATTAAAGTGAGGAAAAATACTTGTATAGGTTCTAGCGTAAGTGTTTTTTCTTGATCTAGGTAAATTCTAATTAGCCATTAAATTAAAAAAAAATACGATAGATATATAAAATATAATAAAAAGATGTATGAATGGATTGGATGTGACATAGAGGAAGAGTTATCTTGCTCTAAAAGCACGGTAGAATGACTCTAATAATGTTAGTTTAATTTAGTAAGAAGAAACATGTGTAGGATAAAGATAAAATTAATATATGTTTATATAAGATATTAGCTAGAGATATTATATTTGATGTCAATTGATCTTGTTTTACAAATAATATAACTCTTTAAATAGTGTTAAGTCGTTGTGATAACATCATCACATTTTAGCGGTAGTCATTTTTCATATACTTGGATATATCATTTACACCTTTTTGAAGCAAAAATACTCATTAGATTATATTTTAAAAAATGTATATTGAATTTTTTTCAAAGGAAGAATATATAGAGTTCTCTCTCTCTCTCTCTATATATATATATATACACAAATTAGTAAATCTTGAGTCAGCTAGTGGGTCAACGGTATAATGCATTTTTTTTGGTCCCCAA
This sequence comes from Dalbergia cultrata, assembly GCA_031216105.1. Taxonomy (NCBI): domain Eukaryota; kingdom Viridiplantae; phylum Streptophyta; class Magnoliopsida; order Fabales; family Fabaceae; genus Dalbergia; species Dalbergia cultrata. The sequence goes on from CM062345.1 coordinate 56,320,383, forward strand.
GCAAACAGATAAATATATAAATCTTGAAAAACAAGCGAGCGATTTTATAAGACAAAGTAAATGCCATTGTCGCAAGAAATTTGAACAAGCCTCGAACACGGTTTCCACCCCAACTCCCAAGTTCCACTTGTATATTATAGGATGAACATGATGTGAGCGTGGTCCTCCTTTATACTTTTCTAATAATTTTTTGACGGGCACATATACCAATCCTCAACGTACCTGGATTTTGTATTAATTATTTTAAGCAAGCTTTCATCTTGTTTATTTAATATTTGACAAAGATGATGAGGATCGGATCGAAATTTAAATAAGTAAATCAAATTAAAAGGCCGCACTCATTAGCTTTAATGTGTGCACTTACGTATATATATGATAATATTTTATTTTATCCATGCATGGATATTAATAAATTTTATTGAGTGACTCTCTCAAACGAAAAATTACATTATATTTGACATTATTGCTGTCTATGTCATGAAATAAACCTTGGAAAACAAGCAAGTTGTTTATTAAGGCTAACTGATATATCTCACGAAGTAAAAATAAGTCCTTGATTGCAGTGAACAAAAAGCTTAAACGTCGCAAATTGCAACGGACACCCGAGGCCGTGGGAGAGTATGTATGTATCCGAGTATGAGACGACATATTTTGAACAAGAATTGTGGAATGAAGAAAATGTTCAAAGGGGACAAAAGTCAACCCCCAACAGCCAGTCAACAGTTTCCTTATCTGACCCCTTCTCTTCATGTTCACACGTATACTTATCAGCCACTATATATTACAATCCACCTAGGCTTTTCTCCATCAAATCAAATCCAAGACAACCAAACCACATTCAAGTACTGAAAAGCACACACACTACAAAAGTTAATTACAAGATCCAACTCCTGAATCCCAATATATGGCTTCCTTACAAATTTCATCACTGCTTTCTTCATCTTGTTTCTCATCATCTTCTACTTCTTCTTCACAAAGAATCAAATCCTCTATCAATGTCCCAAAACTCCCTAGAGTTCCTTATGCGGCTCCAACAGTACCAATCAGAAAGTTATTTGAGGAATTGAACGGCTTCACATCACACACAGACACAATTCCAATAAAGATCCAAGAAGATTATTCATCCAGCAATAACAATTCCACTACTACTACTACATCAAACGCCACTACTCAACTCTATGCAATTCTAGAGGCCGTAGCAGACAGGGTTGAAATGCACCACAACATTGGCGAGCAACGTGACAACTGGAACACCCTTCTCTTGAACTCCATCAACATGATCACTCTCACCGCAACCGCCATGACCGGTCTTGCAGCCGCAAGTGGCGGCGAAGGTGCACCACTCTTGGCACTAAAACTATCCTCAACTCTCTTGTTCTCTGCAGCCACGGGAATGTTGCTTGTCATGAACAAGATCCAGCCCTCACAACTAGCTGAGGAACAAAGAAACGCTACAAGGTTGTTCAAGCAGCTTCAGTCCCACATCGAAACCACAATAGCATTTGGTAACCCCAATGAGGAAGATGTGAAGGATGCAATGGAGAAGGTCTTGGCACTTGACAGGGCTTACCCACTTCCCTTGTTAGGTGCTATGATTGACAAATTCCCTTCAAAATTTGAGCCTGCTGTTTGGTGGCCTAACAGGAAACCATCTCATCAAAAGAGAAGCAAAATCCAATTCTTCCACGAGTCAAAGCCGAATGGGAAGAATAGCACTAATGGGTGGAATGAAGGACTAGAAAGGGAACTTAAGGATGTGTTGGAAGTGGTGAAGAGAAAAGACATGGAGGACTATGAGAGGCTTGGAAACATGGTTTTGAAGATTAACAAGACTTTGGCTATTGCAGGGCCTTTGCTCAGTGGAATTGCAGCATTTGGGTCCCTGTTTGTGAGCCAAGGGTCATGGTCAACCATAGTCCCCGTTATGGCTGGTGCATTGGCCACAGCAGTTAATGCTTTTGAGCATGGTGGACAAGTAGGGATGGTTTCTGAAATGTACAGAAGCTGTGGTGGATTCTTCCAGCTGCTAGAGAATTCGATCCAAGAGACAATTGAGGAAGATAACTTGGAACAAAGAGAGAATGGGGAATTGTTTGAAATGAAGTTGGCTTTGAAGCTGGGGAGAAGCTTGTCCCAATTGAGAGACCTTGCTAGAAAATCAGCTTATGATCGTGTGGAGGGAACTACCACTGATGAATTCGCCAGCAAGCTCTTCTAATAAATTGTAGTTAATATCTAACAACAATTCTTTGATTAATTTCATAGTTTTCTTTTAAACCCCCATCAATTAACCCTTTGGGTATTTTTGTTTTTTGTTTTCTCTGGGTGGATATAGTGTTCATAGTGTTTGTTTTTAACACACATCAATTGACCCCCTATGGGTTTTTTCTCTGGGTGTATGCTCAGGTGTAAAGAAAACTTGTATTGAATTACAAAATAATACAATATGTAATTGCTTTGACAGTTTGTGGTCAAATTATTGGAGCTTCATTTGTTCATTGTCATTATCTAGCTTCTAAAAGTCGACAACCGTGTAGACCTTTCGAGTTACAAAGAATAGTAAAATGCTACGGTCTCGGACATATTGTGTAGCGATGTACTAATGTTATAGCACTTTCTTAGAACGTCACTATACATGTCATTGTTGAGAATTGATAAACTCATGATATTTTCCCTTTGTAATAAGCAATTTGTGTTTCGCCTGCATGGCTAACAAAATTGCTTAATAATAAAATAATAAGAAACAATCTAACTGTTTCTTTATAAATATAGAGAGACCAATTAAATTGGTGTATTTTATTCAGAAAAACTTTACTTTTCTCATAAATATATGTTTTCATCTGAAAATAATATAAATAAAAAAACGTAAAAAGGATAAGACGAACAATGATTCACCGCCCATAACATATGACAGAGATATTATTAATTAAATTCAACTATTCTTTTATTATTTCTTTGGTATATTAATTTACAATATTCCACACCAACAAACCTAAATGATGTTTACAATAAGTTTTTTTATTTCGATTACAATAATTCAGGGTCAATAGAAAAAATTAAAAGATAACTGAGTGGGAAAAATAAAATTTGTTATGAGATTCAAATCTGCCAATAAATACAATAAATTTCAAGGGTTTTCGAGGTCATAGATATGTAATTGCATTAAAATTTAGAAAGAAGAGACTTTAATGGAAGAATACTTATGGTTACCAAAAAAAAATGAGAATTTGAGTGAGAAGGACTCAAATTTCTTAAACATGTGATATTAGGCTCAATACGAAAGTCATGAATTCATTCACGATTCCAATATATACAATAGGACGTTCTAGGGTTTCTTTCCCTATAATTTGGAGTTTTCTTCAATTTGGTAGTTAACAAAAAACCATAGAAAAATTAATTATAAAAAACCTGTAGAATAACAAGCTCATTCCTTACCACCACATTGGAAACTTGCATGCCACATTTGTACCTAGGGTGCTTCAGTGAAACATAACATTCGACATATAGGGTATCATATATAGTCACGGACGTTGAAAGACAAGACAAATGAGACTAAACTTCATTTTAAATCTTTGATGAACCATATCAATGATACAATTTTGGAGGATGAAATTATTATCATGTGATTTTTCAAGGACCAAATTGTTAGTTTAATCTAAAAAAATTATATACTCCTAGACCAACTCTAATTAGAGTAATATTTAAATTAAGAGAAATGCTAGACAATTAAAAGCTTTGTTATAATTTGTATCAATGTGTCATGATTATTAAATTTTAGATAAATTAGTAGATTATACTATTTATTTCATCCAATAATTATCATAATTTATCAAAAAAAAATTGAAGGAGAGTCCGAGTCTCCGAGACATGCTTCTTGCAAAGAAATTGCTTTAAGCTTAAGTAGAAACATTTGATTATTGCATCACTTACTTGAGAACGACATCAATTCATGTAAATTATAAAATTAATTTTAATATATTGTGAATGTAAATAATTTTACATTATTATTATATTATAGATATAGTATGTGTAAATTTTAAAATAATTTTACAAAATATGTTTATAATAACACTACAATAAAATTAAATTCATTAATAATTTTGACGAGGGGCGGAAGAAAACTCGGCCGGGCAATATTAATGCTCTGACTTCTGACCAATTTAGCTTTAAAAAAAATTAGAATAAGGCGAAGTAAAGTTCATATTCTCTTGAAATTGTCATGATCAAAGCTCAAACTAACATCAACCAATGAAAGTGGCAATCTATGTATCTCGTCGCGTGCTTCTTACTCATGAAAGGATGGCAATGAAATGAAAGTACATAAAGCATGGCTTATCTAGTCTGGCATAAAGTAATCCATCAGTATACCCAGAGAACCATATTCTTCCTCAGGGATAGGGGTGTTTATGATCCGTCCCGTCCCATTAACCCGACCCGACCTGAAACTCATTGAGATAGGTTTGGGTCTTGTAATTTGACCCGGTGTATTTTTCGGGCCGGGTTCGGGTTATACAGTGGGCTGACCCGATCCGACCCGAAATTAAATAATTCTTAAAAAAATATATATTTTTATAATAATTTATAAAAATTATAAGATTTTAAAGTTCGATTAATATATTTTACATAACTTGATATTATTTCAAATTTGATATAGTTTATTTTGAAACCTATATCATAAAATATTCCTAAAATTTTATTACTTATTTATAAAATTTTATAACTTTACTATGTACAATATCTAAATTCTCGTATATTATTAAAATGCCGGGTTGACCCGGTACGATTCAGGATATAATCGGGCCATTATCGGGTCGGATTTTGATTTTAAAATAGTCAGGGTGTCACCAATCATCGTGCCTTTACTATTTGAACTTCTTTGACGGTCTCTCACTTCCACTCAAAATCAATCATAACTGATATAGACAATATATAACTACATAATATAGCTAGTTAAAGGTAACATTAGTACATATTGGTTTTTAAAATATAAGTCTAACAGTATTACTTTTGATGTTAATTTTGCATACTATTCTTTTAAATCAAAGATTTTGTGATGACTTGAAAAATGCCTAAAAGAAATAAATTCAATATTAAATGTAGCGAGATGACTGTCTGCGAAGACATTGGAATTAAAGAATTTGTGTAATTATCAAATATTCGATAGGAATATATATAGGTAAATGTGTGTTACAGAAACATCTCTCAATAGAAAAATATGACTCTGACAGCAAAGCATGTCTGCGCCTCACGCTCGGCCTCCTCCGATCTAGTCTAATCTAATGGAAATACAAAAAAGTTACGATCATAAGGGATGGGCGAACCGCAAAAGGTCACATACAATTTGTATTATTTTGAAAAGAAATTACAAATTAAACAAAATACTTCTTTTAAAGAAATTGTATTATAGTTATACTCTTTTATAGTTATAGACTTATAGTTAGCTAGATAGCACTCAATCTCCAATTAGAAATAATGGTATAATATTGCAATGTGAGGACATTCCAGATCCTTCCCGTCCTATACAGACCGAACAATTTCATTATGGAAGAATAAATTTTTAACCCCTCACATTTCAGATATCATATCGATACTCAATTTATCACTCTTAAATTATATATTATCCTCAATTAAAAATATAAATTTTAATTTTTTACTTTTAAATTTAATTGAATATACATAGACACTGACTTTTTAAATATTCTGTTTATACACAAATATTCATTAGTTTTAGTTTATTATTTTAGCTGAACCCACATTCCATCTTGCTCATTCATGCACATATTCATTAGTTTTAGTTTATTATTTTAGCTGAACCCACATTCCATCTTGCTCATTCATGCACAACATAACCACCAATACCAGGTGGCATTCTCTCTATCATCTCTGTTCTGTGTGCATGTGTTCGCAATTCTCTTCACCATTATATCGTTACTTCTTTTGTTTGCAAAAAAAGGGTTCCATCATGTGGGCAACCATCAGGCGCAAAGTAAACATTCTCTCTCTACTTGCATGTCTCCTGTCTCCAACTAATAATACACCTCAACTTCCCTTTTTTGTGTTTTCATTTTTCTTTCAACTTTTTTATTTTTATTTTTTCGTTGGTCTGTTTGGGAGAGTGCAGGTTTTGAAGCAGGCACTGCAGGGGACTTGACCTGCAAATTCACGACGTTATGCCACCAAAGCTAAAGAGGTAGTAGCTATATACTATATATGCCTGCTTCACATTATTTCACACATGACATAACTCTCGTGCTGAATTTCACGAGTTTGGGTAGTGGAGTGCATCAATGACCAACTCTTCTAGAAGTTTAATTTGTGAGCTGTTGTTAGGTGAAGACATATGAATGGTTTTACATGTATCTCTAATAAGTCTCAACTCTTGTATGAGGACTAAACTAACTTCCCTAAAAGCTTAACTTGTTTAAGACGCATGATTGGTTTTCTATCCAATAGAATTCGGGAACAAAGAGAAAGAGGGAGGAAGAAAAAAGGAAGGGAGGGAGGTTATTGTTACTATTTCTAGTACTATGTTTTGGTTGGGATGTGCCATGTTTTAGTTTTATCGCCTGTCAGCTTCACAAATTCGAGATCTTTAAATTTTGGAATTTGTGGCACATGAGCTTCAGGGCTTCATGATTTTAAGTTTAATCCTGCATGTTAAACTGGCCTAGTGTACTATTTGATTGAATTCAAGAGCACCACCATTGGGGACAAAAAAGTTTACTTTTTTAACTTGGATATTCAACAATGTTTGAGAAGGAAAAAGAAACTTAAGTATTGCAATGCCTTATTTTCTTGCATATCTTTTATTTCTCATTTTACTCTCGTCTAGAAGATTTGTCGTTATGCCATTTGCAATAATACTTGGCACTGACAAACTTCATAATTATAACACCTTCGTTTAGATATTCATACATGTTTCAATATTGATCGCAGTCAATACTTCTTGGAAGAGAATCAAGTCTTGTTAACAACATGGGTCACCAAGGTTGCCTGGGTATTCTGATGTCCAATAATTATTCATTTTTGTTACTTCATATTAATAATGTTGGCTTACACTTGATGACAGGTTGCCCAGCTCATGTCAAACATATCAGGTCAGTAACATCTTCCTTACTTCTGGAATTTCTTTCTTCTTTCTTTACTTAAAACAATCATTTTAACCAAGTAGGAAAAAAGGGGGGATGTCTAGGCGAAAAACTTGAATTGATATAAATTAAGATCCTCAATGCATTTTCTTGGTGCAGGGGCATTCAAGCAGCTTTTCCTATGTCTATGTGGGGTAGGCTTTATTCTTCAGAAAATGGTATCTTATTTTGCCAAATATGAAGTATGATCTTATGCTTAAAATTCAGTATACTGAAATTTTCAATTTTGTTGTTGCAATGAAGGAGGTTTAGCTGATGCTGTTGTGCCCTTCATGGGTGAATCAATTAGCGGGTACTCTTGCAAAATTCTTAAAGAGTAAGTTGTCTAAAAGAATGATTTAAAGGAAATAATTTCCTACAAACCTGGATTTGATAGAAATTGTCCTTATAAAACAAACCTTTTGTGTTGTTTGTGGTTAGTGATGTAATAAATTGGGAGCAGAACCCGGTGACCATGTTGAAGTTGATGAGCCAATCTCCCAAATAGAAAATGATAAGGTATATTGGAAAATGAGTTTTCATTCAAAGGTTTATGCTTTTGACCAACATTCCAGCCTGAATTTCTTATTTCTTGGTGTGAGACAAGTAGGTGACCATTGATGTGAATAGTCCAGAGGCCGGCATAATACAGAAGGTACCAGATATGATGAATTTATGCATTATACATTCTGATGCTATAAATATGAAACTGGTTTTGACTTTGACAAAGTTCTGTTGAACTCCTCCTTAGCTTGTTGCGAAAGAAGGTGACATTGTTCAGCCCGGTACCAAGGTAGCTGTAATTTCAAAATCAGGTGAAGTCGTTGCTCATGTAGCCCCATCTGAAAAAGTAACCAGCAAGCCCGCTCCTGAGCCATCTACCGTAGAAAAGAAAATGGTGACTAGGAGCTTCCTAAGGCTGAGCCTTCTCCGCCCAAAGCCCCGTCTCGTCCGTTGACTCCATCCTCAGTGACAGATGCACAGCCTTCTAGACCCTCAGGGAAGGAACCTCAACTTCCCGCCAAGGAAAGGGAAAGAAGAGTAAGTATTATCATCTTATTTTTGTTTACTTGTTAAATGCTCTATTTAACATTTGCTTATTTGTTGCTTGTGTTGTGCAAATCATAAAATCTCAGGTTCCTATGACAAGACTCAGGAAACGTGTGCCAACACGTTTGAAAGATGCACAGAACACTTTTGCCATGCTGACAACCTTTAATGAAGTTGATATGTAAGTTTTTTTTGTCAATAAATTAGATATGTGCATTGGCTTGGCTCATGAAGCACCCAACTATTTGTTTTGTCGGATGAAATTAGCTTTGTGACTTGTGATGTGCTCAGAAGTTAGAACTGAAGTAGACTTCATTTGCATATGTTACATGCTGAGAAGCATGGACACTAACATCATACACTGACATGGATACTCAAAAATTTAATGTGTCATGTGGTGTGTTGTGTCTGACACTAGAGCATGAAATATATGTGTGACATGTGTGCAAATCTTCTTTTGACTGCCTATTCTTCATAAGTTGCTCGTATATTTTCATTGCCTTACAGGTCAGCAAACCAGCCTGTTTAAAATTGCATTTGATAACTTCTTCTGTTGGAATATTCACCATTTCAGGACTAATTTATTGAAGCTTCATGCCGATTACAAGGATGTTTTTGTTGAGAAACATGGTGTGAAGTTAGGACTTATGTCAGGATTTGTCAAGGTACTTTTGATATGCAGTGTGTTTCCAATGCCTATCATGGCTATTTAGTGACTCTTTCCATTTCACTTCAGGCTGCTGTTAATGCACTACAGCACCAACCAGTTATCAATGGTGTAATTGATGGAGATGACATAATTTATAGAGATTATATTGACATCATTATTGCAGTTGGTACATCAAAGGTGTGTATCTTACCGCTGTGTATAATTATTTTTAAAAAGGTGTTTAGATTATATTTCTTCTTTGAACGTATTGCTTTGACAAGCAGGACCATGATCCCATACCGTGTTTGATGCCAGAAGCAGAGCCCTGTGATTCTTCAAGAGAATCTTCTAATGGTCCCAACTAGAAATAGATGTTTTAGTTAAAACGTATTCAGTTCAGATGTTGGAAAGCCATACAGAAAATTTTGCAACTCAATTAGTCTCATAAGTCTGGGTTTAAGGGTCTGATTTTTATACTTCTAACAATTTAAAAGATGAAAGCTGACATGAATCACCATGAAATATAAATCAAAATGATTATTATCTAGACAAAGATAATACGTAATATGCAAATAAAATTGTATAATATTGTCTAACCATGACTACATCATTTAACTATAGTTTGTGTAATGCAAACTCTGTTCAAAACGTGGATGCAGAACTTAAAAACTTCCATTTATTGTTCTCTAATTATCTGGTTTCCTGTCTTCCTTTCCTTTTCTTTCTTTCTTTCTTTCTTTTTTTTTTTTTTCAAAATCTTGAAATTGTGTGCATGTGTTCAATGCAGAGAATTCAGTTTGCCAATTTTGACTCCGCTTGCATAAATTTTCTTAGGTTATCTGAGTCACCCCTTACTAGCTTTGTATTAGTAGTTGTATATTATTTGAAAATATTTTTTTCTCTCTTCTACTATCTGCAACATCTGATTTACTTTCATGAGATTTTTTTTCAAGGGTCTTGTTGTTCCCGTATTACGCAATGCTGATCAATTGAATTTTGCTGAGATTGAGAAACAAATCAACATCCTTGCAAAGAAGGCTAATGATGGTACTATATCAATTGATGAAATGGCTGGAGGCACATTCACCATATCAAATGGTGGGGGTCTATGGAAGCCTTGTAAGTACCCCAATCATTAACCCCCCCTCAGGTAGGTTGCACAGAAATACTCTACAATGTCAATAAAACGATAGGAATAATTTTTCCCAATGACTTTACATAAGTTCATACTATGCCAGCCACATGATTGCTCAACTATCCCCTTTTTTAGATGGATCCTTTCAAGTGGAAATTTCACCTCATTTGACTATATGTCTTCGTTAATCAGGATACATACTGGTATGTTTTCATATTAATATCTTAAAAATGTTGGCAGTCAGCAATACTTGGTATGCACTCAATGGTGAATCGTCCAGTGGTTGTTGGTGGTGAAGTTGTTTCAAGACCAATGATGTACATTGCACTTACATACGATCATCGATTGATTGATGGGAGAGAGGCTGTCTTTTTCTTGTGCCGCGTCAAAGATGTTGTGGAAGAACTGCGTAGGTTGTTGCTTGATGTATGAAGCCACCTGAGGAGACATATATGTGCTTACCTATGTTCCTCCATTTTTAATTTGCATCAAGTTTTGCAGGGAAAATGTGCCATCCAGACTTTGCATGTCAGAGGTCTCGCCATACGTGTCTTGGTTTATTTAAAGTTGCTTTTGCTCCACACTCCTGCTTTCCAAATAGCTGCATGAATTCTTGTTTCAGTTTAATCTAGTCTTGCCGATGCTTTTATGCAAGATTGCTGCTTTTGGGAAGAGATTTATAAAGTGATTTAATAAAGTGATATGTCAATTGAATTATGACTTCCAATTGAAAATATCAGCGGTTTATGATCTAGGGTTCTTTCATTGTTTAATATGAATGTTTGCAGAATATTAGTCTGCAATAGAAAATTTTTTATGTGCCTTCTTAACCATGCTATACGTTACTAGGAATATTCTTCAATGCATCTAGAGGGCTACGTGAGTATGCTCCATGTCTACTAACAAAGTGATATTTCATATTTCTCTGGTGAATATATATGATCCACATCCAATTTCATAGTTGTCATCTTGACTTTTGTGTAGAAGTTTATGCCAACAATGCCAGCAAAATTTCAAGATAATACGTTGAACTCAACCATCATACATGTTTAAAATGAAATTGAGTCATTAATGCAAATCGTTTCCTTGTACTTGATATGAGTAGGACAGTGTCATTAGAGTTGAGTAGAACATTCAGATTAAGGAAAAACTGGTCAAGTGGAGGGAGTATGGAGAAGATGTTCAAAGCGATCCCAAGGTTAATCAATCAGGACGGCTTATAGTATTTGGTTGGTACAAATGGCATTTTTGTAACAACCCCTTCATTGGCTTTCCCTCGAATAATGATCTTTACTTTGGTTCCTCCCTTGTGCAATCCTGATTTCACATATCCCATGGCTACGTTCTTCTTGAGGCAAGGGCTGAAACCGCCACTGGTGATTTCTCCAATGTTGCTCCCACCTTCATCTTGAATCTCACTGTGGCTTCTAGGAGGTGGTCCAGAAGAGAAGAAACCGACACGCCTGATCTTAGGGCCTTCTTCAAGCTGTTTCAGTATAACCGCAGCTCCAAGAAAACCACCTTCTGCTCTTCTCCTCTTACCAATGGCCCATGTTAGTCCTGCCTCCACGGGTGTAGTGTGCTGTTCCATGTCATTGCCATATAAACACAATCCGGCTTCAAGTCGCAGACTGTCACGAGCACCCAATCCGGTCAGTCGTATCTTCCCTTCAGATTTCTCCAGAATTGCCTTGGCAAGATCCACTGCATTCTCTGAAGGAACTGAGATCTCAAAGCCATCTTCCCCAGTATACCTGAAAGTCTCAGTGATATTATGCATAGTACTGCCTACCAATGGCACTGAGCATGGGAACCTGAGAAACTATGATTTGTCTAACACCACAAAAAGACTAACTGAAATTATGAAACCAGAGACATTTTTATCAGTTAGGAAATTACTGTATTCTATAAAAGGAAAGGTTTTGACTGATATAGCAAAAGTGACACAGGATGGGATTTCGGATAGCATTACTATAACTCAGACGAACTTTGCAGAGTAAATTGCTAACGTTTGAGAAAGGAAACCGCAAGAAAGCATACCCGGTTCGCGTGAGAAAGCACTGTGAGCCATTGATGTCCAGCACACTGAACATCCCAAAGTACAGCTTGCTCAAATCCTCTTTTGTCAGGTGCTGAAGAACGGGAGCAGCAAGAGGACCCTGTTCCAGAGAAAACAAGAATACATCATTGGTGTTATGTGAATAATAGTTCATTAGTTCAATATTGTTATCAATTTCAAGGAGCAGGATCGCCTTCACAAGCTAATCATTATTATTTAATGGCCATACTATACAGTGCTTAAAGGTTTGTTAACAAGGGAAGAAGAAATAACAAGCAATTTGGCATAAAGGTGTCTCCAATGACACTACACACATATATGCAAATACACTAAACCAAATATATACAGGGGCAGGTAATGGTAAACTGAATTATCTAGTAAGTTCTCTTTCAATGTTTACAGCCATCACAGTGCTTGCCATTAAGTTCTAGAACTTAATAAATAATAACAAAATACCGAAGCTGCAAAAAGAGAAATGAAAGGAAAAAGGGGAAAGAAAACCCCTCAAAAGCAGAAAGTTCAAAGTGTGTGTCATGAATCCTGAAGCACATGTACAGGAGTGTGATAAATGACCTGCAAAGCAAGAAGGGATCTCTCATCATGGATGTGCCACGACACATCACCACCTTTGGACTTGAATGCCTTCATATGCTCCTCAATATGAGCCAGATCCTTATCCCTACACCCAGCATTCACAACCAAGTATATGTGATCATCCTTCACCTTGGTAATCACTGAATCATCGATTGCCCCGCCCTTTTCATTTGTGAAGACAGTCAATGTTCCAGTTCCAGGGGCAAGCCCAGCGACATCAGCAATGACAAGCTTTTCAAGGAATGGAACACTGTCCTTTCCTTTGAGGCTTAGCCCACACATATGTGAAACATCAAAAAGGCCACCATTCTCCCTACAGTTTATTGTTGAGTCCATGATTGAGTCCTTGTACTGGATTGGCATGCTCCATCCAGCAAAAGGCACCATCTTCCCACCATTAGCAACATGGAAGTCATGCAGAACTGTCTTTTTCAGCTCAGCTTCAGTGGCCAAAAATCGACGAGCAACAGCCTTCTTATCGCCATGGCCAAGCCGGCGGGTGATCGATTGCCCAAGCTGCCACAATGCCCCCCTCATTTTCTGTTATCTGAGACACAAAAGAGGTTGAAAAAACAAATACTGATTAATACACAGCACAAAACCCAGCTCATACCTAATTGGGAGTCAATGATGTCATTTCCAGTGATGTATTATTCATTAATTTACTCTCCTTACACAAAAAGGGCCAAAGTTTCCGTGTCAGAACAGAAAATGAAACAAGCTATTTGATGCCAATTCATTGAGATTTCGTCACAGTTCCAGAAATGATCGGAACATTTCAGGCAGAAACAAATGGTGAGGCTAATTGCCACCAGCCAGATTCTTAAAAAGTGACACTTGAATCAAGACATCAATGCAACGTGGCAAGTCACATATGCCATGTACAATCAGATGATAAATAAACAGAGATTTTTTTTATCACCAACGACAACACAACACAAATCCGCCCACACACCCAGAAACATGGAAAAATTGAATCTTTGTCAGTTTTCTCGATCCGAGTTTCAAATCCCAGATTCACCAGAGTCATCACAAGTGGCAAAATGCAACTGATGAAAAGATAAGAGAAGGGTAGAGACTAGAGAGTGCTTACGCAATAGGATTTGTGGGTGTGTGGAGTTGTTCAGAATGGAGCAAATCTTCGAGCCAGAAAAGGTATCAGCAGTGCCAATGCACACAATACAAGGGTCTAAGGCAGATAACCTTTTTCTTATCAAAAATAAAAGAAAGGCAGATAACCTTTTCTACATATATGTATGAAATTAAAGGCTTTGCATATATAACTTGACATATTTGAATAAAATAATCCAAAATACAAAAACAAGAGAGAGAGAGAGAGAGAGAGAGAGAGAGAGAGAGAGAGAGAGAGAAACAAAAATAAAAAGGAAATATTAAAATGGAAAGTGGTATGGGGGTTGGTGGCTGTGAGTGTAAGGATGTTGAGATACCCCCATCGTTAGTGAGTGGTAGGAACACTACCTGACAAGACTTAACCTTGTTTTCCCTCAGCAGTCTCATCTCTCTCTCCTCTCTCTTATTTTGCACAGTTTCATGTTCAAGTGTTGCCAATTGCTATGCTTTCTGTGTACCCAAACCCAAGCAGTATATCTGATGGTGATGCAATGGCAACCCCACAATAACTAATCTTGGCCGGTCATTCTCTCCGAGGTTACTTACTGTTCATGGGACCCACTTAAGGAATCACCATATGGGTTAATTACATTGACATTCCCTAATTAAAAATATTCAATCAGTCATTTAATGATAATTATTGTCATTAATTTTGTTTTTCAAGGTCATTTCTTTTAATGTTAAGATTAATGATAATCACCGTAGTGTTGCTTTTTATTCAGTCTTTTCTTTTGTCCTTTTGGATATTTACCCAAAAAAAATAAAAAATAATATAGATGAAGTTTGTTTTAAAGTATATTTATTTCTTCTCAGAATAATTATTTAGAATGATATGCTCTCATATTTATTGTAAGTTATATAAAATTATTCTCTTGTATTAATTATTTCTTGAAAAAATATTTTTTTACAATTTATTGAGATCTCATTCCCACAATGAAATGTGAGAATAAAATGTTCCCATGATTTGGGAATGATAGTTATTAAGTATAAATACAAAAATATCCTCTATTTATTTGATTTTTTCTCCATAATTTTCATTTACTTACATTTATCTGACTTTATAAACCCATTACGCTCTCAATTTAAATTTTTTTGTTACTTGTTATATTGATCGAGATGAAAAAATTTAAAAAAAAATAATTTGTTAACTTTGTATTCTTTTATGGAAATATAGGGCTATTTTGAAAATTATGACATATTTCCAATAATATATATTACAAAACAAATAAGTTTTAAATTTATTTATGAAAATCTTAAAAAAATAATCCTAATAATATTTAATACTACACATATAATTTGTTTAAAATATTGAGGAATAACATTCCTAAGAATATCATTATCAGAAATGTGATTATTGGGAACACAAATTTAAACTTTAAAACAAACACTCATAGGGTAAAATATATTTTACCTATAAACTTTAGGTCATGTGCAGTTTATACCCTGACTTTTCAAAATGTGCATCATGACACTTTTTACTTTTTAAGCAGTGCAAAACACTCCTTCTGTTAAATTAACATCCATTTCTAGCATTAAGTAATTATGTGCACATTACGTATACAATTAAATGGATAAAAGTATTTTTCCTTTTAATCAAATTTCAAAATCCTAAACTGTTCTTCACTCAGAAATGGACAAAAATGCCTTTTTGTTACAATCAAACTCTAACATTTGAAGGTTATTGTTGTCCATTTCTAAGTGGGGGAGGATTTAGGGTTAGGAGATTTAATTAAAATGAATAGTATTTTTATCTATTTAATTGTGCATATGACATTTACATAATTATTTGATGGTAAAAATAGATGTCGACTTAACCAAATGAAATATTTTACATTGTTTTAAAAGCTTAGGATATTGCAACGCACATTGTAAATAATTAGGGTGTAACGCAATGACTTAAGGTTCAAGGGGTGAATTAATAATAAATAGTATTAGTTTGATGCATTTATGTACCACCAACATTCATAGAAATATTTTAAAAAAATTAATATTTTAAAATTTTATAGTTACTCTTAAAAATTCAATTTTAGTCTTTTTTTTAATCTGAAATGACACTTACAAATTGAAAAAAAAAATCTAAATATAAATTGAATAAAGGATAAATACATTCCTTTTCCACAAAAAAAAAAAAAAAACTAATCAACAATTTATGGCCCTACTTCTTGTCCAAAAACTACCAATATTAAAATATTCACGAAGAGGACAATGAAAACAAAATGAAAAGCTTAAACAATTGAAAAAAAGGAAAAACGATAGGACTATAAAAAAAAAAGTGGCAATTCCCTCGCTTACAGTTATACGGAAAAAGAAGGATTAGGGCAATTTTACTTTATAACATTAAAATATGTAAATCTATATTTAATCACATTCTGATTTTTTTTTCTCTTTTTCTTTTTGAGGGGGGAGGTTTGGTGAGATCAGGGTCAGGTCAAGGTTATTGGTGAAGAAAGCGAAATAATTTTCAAACATAGTTTTAGAGTAAAGCTTAATTTTGGTTCTTAAAATTATTCGTGTGTTTTATTTTAGTCTATAAAACTAAGAAATTATCAATTTAATTTCTAAAGTTGTAAAAGGTTATTTAAATTAGTCCTTTAAATAGTTGAAGTTGGTTTATGAAAATATTATCGCATTGATCGATTTGAATATATTTTATCATTTAGGGATTAGGATAACAATTCAGGTATGACTACTCACCAACCCCACTTGATTTGTTTACTTTCTCATGGTTACATTTATATTTTTACACCGTCCATATTTGCTAGCCAAATCATGTCATTGATGATTTTTCTTTCTGTCCTTTTTTGGTTGTTGTTAACTTTTGAAGGAAATAGTATTATCATGCAAGTCATTGATATGTGCAAGTCATAAATGGCTGGTATGCAGGTTGATATATGTCTGGTTGATTATTATGGCGGTGCTGGTGATTGATATATGCTTTTTGACATCATGTATATGCATTGCAGAGCAGGCTACATGATTCCATCTCATCAGATGATGAATATTGATCGTCACGCAATTATTGATCGAGGTGGAAATGAAAATCGTAAAGTATGTCCAGCACCTTATTTGACATGCTCGCACACTTTAGTTGTTGTTGTATATTAAACTTTTTATTTGCATGTTTTCACTATCGGGAGTTCATATCTGCTGGGGTAAAGGCATATGCACTAGGATGTACTGATGAAGGATTAAGTAAAGAACTCACTGATGTGAAACTCTGGTATTCAAATTGAAGCCATGGAAAGTTATGGTGGAAGCACAAGCTTGAAATCTAAGATTATATCAGAGGAGGTAAGTCCTACTTCAGTTTCAACCTGCTGGTAAAACTAATTTTTATAGGCAGGAAATAAAATTAAGGCATTCTTCCATATATGAGGCAGAGTGTTTCAAAGTCACTCTTTATCCCTGGAACAATATACTTGGCTGCTCATGAATTCTGATGGATCTCATTTGTCTTGATTATCCTTCGTGCTATGTGTGATGCAGGTTGATGAGTGCATTCTTTGGCCAAGCATTGTATTCATCACCATCTTGTGTACACCTCAACCAACTATTTTAGATGGTCATCTACACCTTCAGTGGAAAGGCTTTTGTGCTCTCATTGCAAATGCATATTCCATGAAGGGAATGGCATGGTGAGATGCCTCACTTCTCTTTCTTTTCTTTTCTTTTATGTTTGCTTCTAGTTGAGGGTGAGCCTCGACATACCAGTAAGGTTGTTGTTGTCTAGAGACCAGTTGTGATGAGTTGAAATCTCAGAAAGACCCTCTTTTTATTGATGTTACTTGCTACCATTTTTTTTATGTATTAAATTTAATTCAGTGAGAGAGCTTAGTCATGTTACCACTTACCTGGCTTTTATTTCCTGTTTATTGGCTGAAGTGAAATCATGTTTACAAGGAACAAAGCCTATTGAAGACTCTTCAACTAGAGCAAATGGCTGTGATGGGTCAAGCTGAGAAGCCGTCAATTGTTGCTAGCCGAATGCAATTAGTCTTTAGCACACTCTGAGGTTAGACATTTACAATTTCTGATGACTGCCAAAAGAAATTGTTAATTAGCAGACAGAAAATAATATTTTTGAGTATTCGAGAATTTCAAGATAACAACTATTTTGAGATAACGGAACAAAAAATTGTGTCAACAATGAATAAAATTAAATTAAATACATTGGAGATTATCAAAAGGTCAGGCTGCGTGAGTATTACAGAATCATTTTTTCTCGGTGTCTCATATGTTCATAGATTTTGCTTATGATAAATTTGCTGGTGCAGCAGGTAGTCCACATTGGCCAAGAGTATAAAGAGCTTGGCAATTGGCATCAAGTTAAAATACTTAAATCCGTTTCCCAACAACTCCACGTTCACGATGATTCCAGCAATGTCGTCTCATATAATATGTCTTAAAAGAAAAAAGAAAACGGAGCAAGTGGTGCCCAAAATACTCATTCACTAGAAGAAGAAAATATATAAAGAATAGTCATATTTCTGTCTTCGCATGTTGAATAATATCATAATCATCTATAGTTGTTGCGTGGTAGAGTTGGCGTGGTAGTGTCTATGTGGACTTCTATTCAAGCATTATATGTGTTATTAACCCATAAGTCACAATCGAGAAAGGAAGGACTAATGGTGTACAAAAGATCGGTTAAAATGAATTTTATCAAACTCAAACTCGTCCCATTTGAACCCCAAGCCAAAATTGATCTGATTGTAGAGACTTATACAGCAAACAATGTGCTTTCATGGGCATAGCGTTGGTAAAACTTGCTCACCATAAAACACCACTTACACTGATACAGTGATACAAACTTAATAATTGGGCTTTGATTGAATTGGGCTTCATTGAGCTGTGTAATTTAGGCTGCAAATCACTTAACAATTGAGCTTCAGTAGGCCTTCTATTGTTCAATAATTTCATTGACCAAAATCTATAAAATTCAATGTGTTGAGTGAATTAAAAATTGTTGGGCCAGGCCAAAAAAAAATTCGTTGGCCAAAACTTAAAAGTGAATAAAAATTCAGAGAAAAAAATGAATTTAAAAGTGTCGTATATATTCTATGTCATGGATCATTATTGACCACTTGGTGATTATGTTATCTTGGAGCTGTTGAAAACAAGAGTTCTCTATTTTTATTATATTATTGTAAGTAGTTGATAAAGGCCAAAGAGTTATAAAGACGGAAATAGACTTGCATATTGCATGACAACTCATTCTCATTCTTTTCCGTATGGTTTATATAGTTCTTTGTAGAGTCAAACAAGTGGCTGTGAAGTTATTGTAAATAGAGAAATTTTCAGACGATTTCAAAGGTAATATATATATATATATATTATGTTACTTATAGTTTAACACTTCAACTATTACATTTAACATATGATTCAAGTCGGAAAAAAACTGTGATAATATTATAATATAAATATACATAGTTAATACCTTTTCATCAATTTAAAATTACTTTAATTTTTTTATATATAAATAATGACTCGGTTGATGAGGTCTCTATCCCTAGAATTATGTTAGCATCTTGGAGTAGCTGCCTCTTTGTTGGCTAATCCAAGTGAAGGATTCGAGCGAAGATAATAATTAATGTCAGTTAAAAGATATAGTATTCGAAGGCCAACAACAAATCACGCCATGCATGCCTTCCCTTTTGCCATGGTAAAGATAAATTTTGTTTAATCATGTGCTTTAATATCTATGGTTTGTGTAAAAGGTTTGGAGGGCTACTATTTTATAGTATATGTTACCATATATATTATTTCAAGAACAAAAGTTTAAACATATTACTTAACCCTGTTAATACTAATTAAGAGTTTAGTGTAGTAATGACTAGGGCTCTCACAAAAAGTATCAAGATTTAAATTTTAGGAAAGGAAAAGATAATTGTTAGATAAGAATATAATACCTCTTAGCCTCAAGAGTACATGAGGATTGAAATATAAAAAAGAGCGGCCCAGTATATAAGATTATCATCTAGTAGAGTCTGAGAAAGATAGATGTATGCAGTCTTACTCCCA
Source organism: Dalbergia cultrata (assembly GCA_031216105.1). Taxonomy (NCBI): domain Eukaryota; kingdom Viridiplantae; phylum Streptophyta; class Magnoliopsida; order Fabales; family Fabaceae; genus Dalbergia; species Dalbergia cultrata. The sequence goes on from CM062345.1 coordinate 56,340,149, forward strand.
CTTTGTGAATAATCTATTTTTAGAATTTAAATCCATGACTTCTAGATAACAAAGCAATAACCTTATAGTGGTACCAAGACTCATCTCTATAAGGATTGATATATATCTTACTAAAAATCCCTATTGTTGAAATGTAAATGATAGTTAGTACTTATGCTTTTAGGTTTCCTCGAGCAGTCAAGTATAAGCTAGAATATTATATATGGAGCAGCTTGGAGTAAGCCACCATACCATACTTTTGTTCTTCTGCCAAATGGTAATAGGGTTGGTTGTGTTACAAAAAGGCTATGTTTAGAATGATTGCAGGAGTAAAAATCAACGTATAAAATGATCAAATTCAATTAAAATGTGTTTCAGAGTGTTTAAAAGTAAGGGTATGGAATGGTGAGAAAGACTTAAGGAATCCCTTTCTTTTCATTCAATTTTTTTTCATTCCAATTTGAATAAAAAGAAGAAGAGAGAGAATGAAAAGTATTTTATAGAAGTTCATTCTCTTCCTTTATGAAATAAACAAACAGATAGACAATTAGTATATTTCTATCTTATTTTATTATTAGTCATTTGCTTTCATTCTATTTAAGATTTTAAATTTCCGTAACATATTGTCAGAATTTTTCATGAGTTTATTCTATTTGCTTCAACGTGAGCTTTGGGCACTGTTGTCTCACTTGCTCTGCATGAACTGAAGGTACACACGTAACTAATGCATTTTCATGGCATAATAACATGGCATAAAGAGTGACTTATTAGAATGTAATTACAAATTACTGTAGCAGTAGAAAGAATATAATCACCAACAAAGCAAAAGAAATGACCATACTTGTAGGTAGATAAAAGCATATCACTAGAGATTTTGAAATAATGAATAGCATTTTATTCTGTATTAGAGAATGTGATGTGTTTATAAATAGGCTAGGACAACAAAATTAAACATTAAAGTGATCAAACAGTTTTATGAATCCCATCACTACAAGTCCAAAATAACATGCCAACCTTTATATGCCGAGTTTCAAACATCTATGGATGATCTTCAAATTAATTTTTGGCGTGTCTAAGGGCCATGGTTATTGGTAAGATCTACTCCATTGCTTCCGATACCAAAACCAAAACCCATACCCATGCCAAATCCAATTCCCATTCCATTATTATTACCTTCATGTCCATTGCCCCCACTTACTCCAAAACCACCACCTTCACCATGTCCGTATCCTTCACCGTTATATCCTCCTCCTCTTCCACCTCCACCGCCCTCGCCACCACCACCCCCTCCTCCTCCGCCCATGCCCATACCAGCACCAAAGCCACTACCATGAACATACCCTCCTCCATTGCCCCCTCCTCCTCCTCCTCCTCCTCCTCCTCCACCCCCTAAGCCACCTATGCCTGACCCAACACCATAACCACTGCCATGACCTTGCCCTCCATTGCCACCTCCTTCACCACCTCCACCTCCACCATCACCACCACCTCCCATAACACCTATTCCTGCACTTGCCCCTGCACCATAACCACTACCATGACCTTGCCCCCCATTGCCACCTCCTTCACCTCCACCACCACCACCGCCACCTCCTCCTCCCACAGCATCCATTCCTGCACCTGCACCATAGCCGCTACCTTGACCTTGCCCTCCATTGCCACCTCCTCCACCCTCACCTCCACCACCACCACCACCTCCTCCTCCTCCTGTGCCACCCATTCCTCCACCTGCACCAAAACCATTGCCATGACCTTGTCCCACTTGAGAACCACCTCCACTACCACTGCCGCCACCACCACCACCTCCTCCTCCTCCTCCACCACCATGTCCTCCATTGCCCCCTCCTACGCCAAAACCTGCACCAAATCCACTACCTTGACCTATCCCTGTATCACCTAAACCATTACCAAAACTGCCACCGCTGCCACCACCTCCACCGCCGCCACCACCTCCTTCAGCACCTCCAATGCCTACCCCACCACCATAACCACTACCATGACCATATCCCTCACCACTTCCATTAATGCCTCCACCCTCTCCTCCTCCTCCTCCGCCACCGCCACCCCCACCCCCACCCCTCCTCCAGCCACATTGCCTTGCTCACTCCTAGAATCGCTACCACCTTTTCCAAAGAAGCTCCCGCACCCCCTCCAACTTCTATACGAACAATCATCATTATCATCTCCAAACCTCCACTGACTAGGATCAGCAAAACCGGCACCATCTAAATACCTCCCATGGCCAATGCCACTCAGAGCACAAAGAGAGCTCAGCAGAACCAGAGCCAAGTACAAAAACTTAGCACTAGTAGCAGCCATCTTCTCTCTGCAAATTGCGCAAGTAGAGTTTACTAAAGAACTCAAGCTTACCCTACTTGCTTGACGTTCGTGGTTGCAATGGTCTCCTTATATAAGGAGCCACGTCCACTAAAATAATTCCATCCTTCTCATTGAGTTTCGAAAGGGAAGTGTCAGATGAAAACATCCAAGTCGAGAAAGGTCCAATCAATTTCTTCATTGGTCAACCATGGCCGACAGAAAATATTATATAGTACCTTCGCCCAATTATATATTAATTTCTCCCTCTATTAGTACTAATCCAAGACAATATGTCCATATGATTCTTGTGATGTTACATTTTATTATTAATCTCGAGCTTGACAGCGGTGTAATATAATTACATATATGTAGTGGAGTAGGTGACAATATAATCTCCTAATATCGAAAGGGAAAAAGAATGATATTTTTGTTTCATATATAATTGACACATGTGTCAGTCACTAATTATTCTTTTGATTCAAGAACTGCTTTTAAATCTAATCTCCATTCCCTTATCTCTGATCTCTAATTAATTGACTAATTAACGGATGATCATTAATTAGCTGAGGGGATGTAGGCAAAAAGAATGCAAAAGCACCTTGTGGGTGCCATGTGACCAATTAAATGTATTGAGTTTTGGCTGCCGATAGTTGTTCCTTCCTGTAGGAGTTTGCTTTGTTTGTATAATAATCACACATAGTTCATTTTGTTAAAATTGTTGGAGTATTTTTATAGTATGGGAAGGCTTATGCCTTGCAGGTGGTTTGAGAGTAGTTTGGGTGCCACTAACTAATTTGCTTTGCATTGTATGGGATGAGAAAACCATGAGTAGTTTCTGTGCACTAAGGTGCAATAAATTTTATATTGTTATTTAATTATATATTGTTAAATCAATAAAAATAATTAAATTTCACATATACTATTTTATAAGTCAATAAAATGAGATGATTTAAAATGTAAATTTTTTTACACGGTTAATGTATCAAAATTAAACTATTTTTATTATAATTTTATATACATAATTATATAACTATATAGCTACAAAGTTACTCATATAATAAAATTAATTATATTTTATAACTAGAATATATAAAATTAATTATATTTTATTATACTATTTTCAGGTTACTTTTTGGATAATAAAATTAATATATATATAAATTTTTAAAAAATGTTACAATAAGGAAACCATTTTCTGTTAGGTTTTGAAGTCGCTTAATTAAACACTTGAAGTCTCGCCTAGCGAAGTACTGGCATATCCCCGCTAGCAGCACCCCTTAAATTTCATCACTGTTGACACTGAAAGCTTTAGACAGCTTGGCTCGTTGGTTTGATGGATAGTGGACCAATCTTCCTACAGGCACCGAATCTTTTGATAAATCTTTATATGCAATTATAAATGAAAAAAAAAGTATTTACTTCCTAATATTTAGTGTACCACTTTATTCATGTGAGTCATTATTATTTTTTGTTTCAATAAATTTTTTAACATTATAGTCGAAGTGACATGAATCATGCATGCGGAGTATATATATAAAAATCAAATAAGTATTCCTTTAATTTATCTATGTGTAACTTTAAGGAAAGTTACACTTTTAATAATTTTTTATCAAATATTTTTTTAATTTAATTATTAGATTATAATTATTTATTATAAAGATTATTTGTTTCAAATTTCATAAAAACTGATACAGCAACAATAATATAATTATGAAACTCTTATTTTTATTCATTTTAAATATACGCGTGAGCACTTAAACACACATATATAAATTATACCAAATAACTATAGATTTATTTGAAATTTCATATAAATGATCTATGTAACGTTACTTCTAGCTTAATATTGGTGAGTTTTGTTAAAAATTAATCTAATAAAAAACTATTTAATAATGTAATAACTATTTAAAATTACCTTCATGTATAGACACACGCACAACCATCGTCCACTTTCTTCCACGCATTGTTCTCTGCATGCTATGTGATGCCCTTAACGGAAGTAACCGGGTCTGGATGGCAAAGCTTAAGCAGTCAATAAAGTTATCTATTTTATATTACTCTCTACTTCATATAATAGGGTGTTTTCTGCAATGCTTTTGTCATGTTGTTTTAAGCTTTTGGACTGCTACATTTCTTTTCTCTATTTTTTTTCTGTACTTTTGCTCGCCATTTATTTCAGCTGGTTTGTATCTTTCGTTGTCGGGAAAAAAAAATGTATACATACATACTCATAATTTTGAAAATTTTCTTTGAATTTATATTCGTACTTCCATTTCTAAAAATTGTATTTGCATTTTTTTAAGTACCCATATAAAACTACATCGATCGAATACTTATTACTTTTGAGATTATCTTTTAGGTTTTGAGATATGTCCATTGTACCAAATCTTGATGCAACCCAATTAATAATGATAGTATATATTAAATGCTTTCTCTCGCTAGTGCGCTTATAATGAGCAAGTAAAACCATGTACATTTTCTTTTTTTATTACTTCTGTGACATTTATATATGTTTTGTGCTCCTTAATCTATCAACACCCTAAAGATGTTAGCAAAACCCCAACTAAAATCTGTTAAAATTTGATTAATTTCTCTGCTTTAATATGTATTTATAGCTTGTAATCGGTATAATTTGATTTACCTTCCTATTGTTTGTGGTTGACTGCTTGATTATACTAGTATATGTGTGTGGAAAAGTCAATCATTTTCTTCCAGCGATCAATCAAAATGAAAGTCAATCATTTTCAGGTTAAACGATATAATTGAATGAGGAATCAAGACTTTATTAAGGGACCTTATTGCTTTCCTGTGTAGATCAAATTAATTAAAGTCTCCGCGCGCATATGGAGTTTAGCGCTTATATGTGTCTCAAGATGATTGCTTCTTTTAGCGCAATCTTCTCTTTTAGAGTCTCTTACCACTTCAAATATTTGCAACGTTATAACTAAGAAAGCTAGAAAAGTAATCACGTACAAAAAAAAATAAAAAAGCGCTAGAAAAGTACTACGTACAATGAGGGCACGTTTCTTTAATTTCCGAAGAGAGTGATTGATCGAATTAAGAGCAGAGCATGCACCACTTCTAAGTTACAGAGTTCTGAAAGCTTTGGGTAGGTCCAAAATCTTCCGAAGATCTTACTTAATATAGTAAGAGAACATTATTCACTGTAATTCTTGTCATTTTCTGACGATAAATAAACAAAAATGCTATTTTGACACCTAAAAGTGGGTGTTTAAGTGAGACACCCACTTTATCATCATTGGATGGAATGGTGGTCCCCATTATTTTCACCCATCCATCACATCCGATGGTGATAAAGTGGGTGTCTTACTTAGACACCCATTTTTAGGTGTTGAAATAGCAATACTCATAAATAAATCTTAATTGATTTTATAATGATATTCAGTATTCAGTAAAGCTCAGCTACTCCCACTTCCGCTTCTGATCAATTCTATAAATTTTCCTTCCAGATGTAAGCATATACGTATGCATAACCACTTAAAGGTGTGTAATAATCCCAAGGTGGTTTACACGGTCTCCCAGGCCTTGTTATATATAGAGTTATAGCTAGAGTTGATATATGAGAGTTCCATCTATTTGAAGTTCATAAAATTAAACTAATCTTTATTTGATTATGAGAATACAAGAATAATCTTTTTCCAAGTTATCTCTTTGAGACGTCGATCCAGCTAGTGAAATTTTAAGTAACTTCTATTTAATTGAATAACTTTTCAGCTAGTAAAATACTTTAATATACTAATAGTATAAAAAAAATTTAATTATCATCTAATCATATATTATTATATCAACTAACATAACTCTCACGTGTTCCACTAACTTAATATATATACTAATAGTTAAGTTTCATTATCCAACCAGTCTCGAACGCGCGGCACTGTGCTCTTTCACTCTTACAACTACCTCAAGGAGTAAATCATAAACTAACAGGTGGTGCATGAGATTTGCATGTGATACGAGAGAGGATGAGAGGTATAAATGCAACGTTTAATTAGGGATAAAAATTATATAAAAATTTTTATGAATAAATTCTAAATATAAAATTATGCATAGAACTCATTTATAAATTTTTTTTATCATATTTTTACTCCAATCAGACATATCTTAAAAGATAAATAGTTGGTATTACTTGCACAAACAAATTATTGTGATGAAATCTTTGTCTTTTTAGCCGTAAAATGGAGTATTGCTAAATTATAAGCTGCCGAGTTTTTCCCCCTATTAGTAATGAAGGAGATTAATTCCCTTTTGAATATAGTCTGATCTGTCCTCTCAACTAGTGGTTTCTCTGAAAATTAAACTGATTTCTTGGACCGTAACGTGCTTCTACCACTATATATGTCTCCTCCTTTAATTTAAAAAATTTCTTATTATTGATTTTGAAATAACTTAAATTTTAAATTCTATTACAAAATCCATCTCAGAAATTAACAGGCAACAGCAAAAATATTTCATCATTTAAAATTTTGTTTCAATTTAAAATTTTTTTCCAGTAGTAATTATGGACCATAACTTCTATAATTCAGATAACCATCGATAGAAGAAGGCACTATAAGAAAAATGATTATTTTTATTAATTAATAATATAGAATATATCAATAAAAGTAATTTTAACATAAAGTAATTGAAAATATTTATAAGTTTTTATTGACAATTCTTAACTATCAAAAAAACCCAAAAGAATTGTAGTGAGTGTTTTCAGCGATCAATAATTATCAATAAAAACTTATAAATATTTTCAATGTTCGCTTTATGTCAATTTTTTAATTAATAATACTTTTGTTGACACCTTCAATATTATTAATTGCTAAAAATACTGATTTTTCTTTTGAGAGCCATATAGAGTGTGTTTGTTTCAGATTTTGAAAAAAGTAATTATGAAAAATAAATTTTATATATAATTGAAAAAATTGAAAATTGATTTTTTTATAAGCTATTAATTTTAGCTTGTACTAAAAACTGAAAACTATTTTTTTTATTTTTAATTATTTTTAAGAATTATACAAACATACAAAAAATGATTTTTTGAGGGAAAAAAATGATTATTTATCAAAATAATCACAAACAAATGCACCCATAATCATATCTCTAAAAAAAATTAGATTATTTTTCAAATATTTTTTAAATATAAATATTTTCAATATAATCACATATATTTGATGAATATATAGAAATAAAATCATTATAATTTTCAACTTCTTTTTATATAAGAAAGAGTATTTTTTTAGAATACATTATTTTTAAATATATTAATTATAAATAGAAATTAATTATTTTAAAATTATAATAATATATTAAATTAATCATATGTATATATTATATGATATAAACAGATAGTTTCATATTTTTTCTTCTAATCTACTGTATGTAAGTAATGTTTTCGTACAATTCATACCAAATCCACTAATTAATGAAAAAATAAAGGATAACATACAAAACCCACTAAGAAAACTGCATTCAACTAAGAAAACCCTTATTTTTTCAATGTGTAATTTTTTATTCTTAACTTTTTTAAATTTTAGCGCTATAAATATTTTATTAATGTTTATAAAATATCCTTTCTATTTCCATTATATTAATTAATTAATTAATTGAATGCAGCTTTCTTAGTGGACTTGGGTGACCCGAATCAATAAAAAGCCCATACCTAGTTGACTTGACGCAGAGAATTGATGGCCAATGGAAATTAGTTTTGCTCTTCTTGAATGACAAAGTGAAATTCTTTAGTGTCATTGTTTGACGTTATTCTTTATTTAACACATTAATTATAGTATTAAAGATATTAATATCGTATATAATTGTTACAAATTTAACCCTTTTTCTACTAACTTCTTTTCATTTGAGTAGCATACAATATTGAGTTTAATATTTTGATGAATCTACATGGTAAAACACCTTTATATTATTATTCAATAAAATATTTTCATAGTGGATTTGAGAATTAATAATGATGACTGATATCATCATGATATATAATTTCATAACTGTGTAAAAATCATTGCATCGATCATAAAATATATAAAAAAAAAAAATATTGCATCAAAACACGTGTGATGGTCATTGCCCCCCATTGTTCCCTCGATCGTGCTGTGGAACTCGTGGTGGCCAGTGGTCGCGTGGTGTGGTTGTGGCAGGGATGTGTTGAGTGTAACCGATAAGTAGGGTTCATGGTGGTGCTTTCGGTGGAGCTTATCGATGCGGCGGTTCAGGTCGTGTGCTGCCGTTTTGTGAAAGTTGGTGATCCCTTCGACTGTCATGCATTGGCCTGGCTGCTCCTCATGACGTTGCTTTGGAATATGGTTTTTGCGGTTCAACTTCACTTGCCTTCAGTTTCGGGTGATGGGCCATTTAGTTGTGATCCAACTCGTTTCAAGATGAGATGAGCCTTGACAATTTCTGGGATTTGCTCTTTGGTGGCTTCGAGGGCCTTCAGTACTTGGCCCATGCTTTCAGTCTTGTTTGTGATGCTTAGTTTCGGTTTCTTCATGTTTGTTCTGTTTTTCATTTTGCTTTCTATACTGTGTTGTTTGTTTTTAACCCTTAATGTACTCATGCTTCTCTTTTAATAGATTGGTCACTTTCGTTTGAATTTTTAATTTTCAGTATTTTAATTTTTTAGATATTATAAAGGAAGTACTGAAAATTAAAATTAAAAAATTGAAATACTCATAAAATCTTGAAAACTACAAATTAAAAATTGAAACCAAACGTATAGTATTTTTAAATTATTAGAGGAAAAAAAACATTATATCAAAAATACATCGTGTAACATTTTATCCTCACAAATTTCATCCTCCAATCTTCACCAGAGATTTCGTTGACAGTAAAATTTAATCGGAGGATTTCGTTTCTATTATTCAACATGGTAATAAAAGTGGGGAGGCTTATTTCTAAGAAAATTATTCTGACAAAATTATTTCTAAATGCTACTAATTAACCACAGCCCCTACATAAATTTAGCTGCATTTGAAATCATCCCATCAACTATGCGAACATCTGCTTGATCAACAAAAAGAGTGTGTGTAGCTAGGTGGGAAATTTTAATTCGAAGTCATGGTCATAGGCGGCCGATTCATAATCTCTCCACCAATTCCCCCACCAAAACCGCCTCCACCTCCACCTCCACCTCCACCACCAATGCCACCGCCATAACCACCACCCATTCCGCCGCTGCCACCACCACCGCCGTACCCTCTGTTTCCATCCCCATTGCCACCATCATATCCCCCTCCTATGACACCACCACCTCCACCTCCATGCCCACCATTTCCAGGTCCATACCCACCTCCAACTACACCCCCAAAGCCAGGTCCGCCCCCATTCCCTCCACCGCCTCCCGTACCACCGGCACCGGCACCACCCCCATACCCGCCGGTAGCACCACCGCCTCCTTGGCCACCACCATAGCCTTGCAAGTGGCGAATCTTCTCTTCACCAAATCCACCTGCAAGCTTTCTAGTGGCAAGGCTGCAGCAGCTAGTTATTGTAGCAAGAAAAGCAAGCAAAATCAGCTTGGAAATCATGGCTACTTATTAGGGACAACGCTAATTAAGTAAGTGATATACGAGTTGGTGCTTTATATGTGCAGATACTACAAATATATATACGTAAGAATTGTGTTTTGTGTGTGTGTGTTGGGGGGAGGATTAATTTTGCAGTTGTACCACGTAAAATGTGCTCGATACAGCTACCAACATGGCGCCACTACCTGGTGCCCTTCCTACTTTTGGCATTCAAGTGGGGTATGCTCACATTAAAATCCACCCTATAGATTGCCTTCGGAAACATGTAAGTCTAGCTAGCATCTCTCACATTTACAACAAACTAAAGTCATCAGAGGGTATAGAAAGAAATAAATACATCTTGAGTAAAGAATAAAGTGATGGAGGCGATTTTATTGTGAATAAATTAATTGTTTAAATTATTTATAAGTGGGAAAAAATTGTGTTATGATTCATTTACAGTTACTCTTTAGTTATTGCATTAAGATATAGTTAATTAGTCCCTAAATATCCCTACTTAATCACTTGATATTCAACAATTTACTTATTGATCGCTTTGTTTTTCCAAGGTATCTATTGCGGGTAAAGGTGACTAATTCCTTTAGAATATGTTTGTGAGTTTAGATTTTGGAGGGAAAAGAAGAGGAGGAAATGACTCGTAGTATAAAATTATATTATAAGTTCTTCTCTTCCCTCCAAAATCTAAATTCACAAATATATTCATAAGGTGTGGTGCTTCTTTAAGGGGTTAAATCTCTTGGCCACAAGACTTTTTATGTACACATCATTGGAATCAAACTTATAAATAGCTACTCAGAGAACTCAACTGATTATTAACTATGCTATATCTCGTGGTTTACTTATTTATCTTTTGTTAAAATCAATAACACATTAATTAGTTTTCTTGATGATTTTCCCCCTTTTTTCAAAGATTAGATGAGGAAAGTCTAAGCTTTTAGGACCTGAAATGATAAACAATAAGGGTGCATTTGGTTTCAATTTTGATTTAGGTTTTGATGAAAGCAGTTTTTCCTTCACAAAACTAAAAGCGAAACCTGAAAACTGGCAAAGCAAACACACCCTAAGTCTCTCTCCAAGAAAGCCCCTCAAGATTTGAACCCATAATCTTATGGATAAAGCTTGCTCAAAACTCAAATGTAAAGGGTATCTAATGAGTCAATATTACCGAGGATTTAGATCAAATACAGGGCATATTGATATAACTAATAACAATAGACTAATTAATATTATGTTCTTAATTTGTGCGCTCTCTCTACTTGTGATCATGGGGCACAGAACTGAACTATAGAGTTAGTGATTACAATTTCTTCGGGGCCATGAACCGTCTAAGATGGGATGAAAATTAAAGGCTTGTTATAATAGCCATGATTTTTAAGAGAGAGCGAGCTCAAGAGAGATATCATTCACATCTCGACTGTGGTGGCTCTGTTTCAAGAATGGATGTAAATCTCTTGAGCTCAGTGACAGGGACAGCATGTCTTCTTCACCCACTCTCTTTCCTCTCGCGGTTATGCCTTCGAATCTTGGATGGTCGCTTTCGTAATTAGCAGCTGCCCCTAGTGACCCCTTTTCAGAGCCATTTTTGTTCTCCTGAAAATTGGAATCAACTGTTTTTAAACTGTGGTTCATTTTTTGTAGCAAAGGTATATAATCAAAATCATTTCTCAAACCATTTTTAAAATCTAGTAGAATTTTCGAGAACGTAGACAATACAAGTGGGAAAAAAAAAAAGAGTAATGATCTTATATCTATCAGATTATAAATAATGTTGTCACATTATTCTAATAAAAAAATTTGCTAATAGAATTCTCTTTAATTTATTGTTTTTTGTTTATCAGAGAAAGATATCAAGGAAAAAGGACAAGAAAAGGAAGGAGAATAAATAATTTAACCTTTGCGGTTGTTTGAGGGTTTAAAATAAATAGAAAATACTGTATGGTACTAACAAATTTCGTACTAGTCTTAGTCACCACTATATGATTAGTCCCCGTCAAAAAAACAAAAACAAAAAGACACTATGATTAGTCATACTCTCACAATTTTCGCTCTCATCTTGGTTAATGGTTACTCTTCACTTTTTAATCCGTCCTTTTGAATTTTGATTGTTTAACAGCATTTTCGTACAATTGTTTACAAACTGGTTTCATACCAAAGTCCCAAACATCTCAAATGAATAGTATATGATTTTGTAATTGTATATCGTTTGTCAAAATAACTAAACAGAACTCAAATGATATGTAAAAATGTGATTTCAATGCTTAAATAAATAAATCTAGTGTTTTACAATCAATATCCAAACTAAGGGACTAGGAGTGGCAAAAATTTTATTGAGAATTGAATTTTAGGTTTTCAACACAAAGAATATATTAAAGAAATTCAAAACTCTTTTAGCGAATTATAGTTTGATCACACTTTAATCTTTCACTGCTTGGGTTGTGTTTAGTAGGCGTTAAAAATAAGGGGAATTTGATTTAAATGCACTGTATTTAAATCAAATTCTATTAAAAAAAAAATCCAGTTTCTTTCAACTCTTTTCCTTTATAAAACTTTTAGAAAATGTGAAATTAAAGTTTGTGGTAAACTTTCTTCCCTATATATATATATATATATATATAAGGACCATGCACCATAGGTGAACGAGAAATTGAGAGAGGGGCATCACTCCTTTGGTTTGCATTATTGTGAGACTCCTCCTCGTTATGATTCCTGGCATAAGAAAACAAAATTAGTTGCTTGTAACATTTTTTTTTTTCCATTTTACAGCCCTTTTTTTTAGCCTGTTTGGGTGTGCGAATATTTACTTTAAGCAGGGGTGGTGTGATCGAACGGTGTGATAGAGCCTAATTTAATCTAACCTATCTATTAAATAAGTTAGACAAAGCTTTTTTTTTAAAAAAAAATTGACTAAAAATGCCATACTACAAATAATAAAAATATTCTATTAGGAGGACTAATAGATTGTCTGTTTATATCATTATTATTACTACTACTACTTAAAATCTAATAATAATATAAATATTTTAATCTATTTAAAAATAGCATATAACCTATTTAATAAGTCTTCTAACATATTTAAAAATATATAAGTTTTTGACATATTTACAAGCCTTTTAGTTTATTTAAAAGTAAGTGTTTTGGCTTTTTTTAAAAAATTTATAATCATGCAGATATTTAAATAAATTTTTGGGCTAGACAAAATTTATAAGAATTCTAGAATAACATCATAAAAAATACCTATAATAGGTAATATACCTATGTTCAGACTACTTTTTTAAAATATATGTTAAGTTTATTTAAGTCAAAGTTTAACTTACTGTAACCAATTTTAATCTCTAAGTTTATGATAGTTAAGGAAATTGAGAAAATACATCCTCACTCCTTCACTTTAGACAAATGTATAATTTGGGGTATTTATATATATAACAATGAGAGGAATTTAAATTTTTAGGTGAACCTAGGGTATTATTAATTATGGAAAAAGAGTTTTAAATTTTGGTATCACAAAATAATAGGTATTAGGTCATTGAAATATTTTTACTCATAGTAAAATTTTAAATTTTTTATCTAGAAATTAAAAATTAATTTTAAAATAAATATTATTGTGTTGTTAAATTTTAAGTTCTTTTACATTGCACTTGTGCAGGACATGATGATGTGGTGTTTTACATTTATTCCGACTCAAGATTAAACTTTTGACCAAAAAAAAAAAGTCATTAATTTAAATACAGATTGTAAATTATTCAAACAATATTTTTTATCGTTAAAACGTAAGTTAATGTCTTGATATAAAAGCCGTCAAACACATGTGAGATTTAAGTTATCTAAAATATATGCTAATTTTTCACCTAATTGAAATTGCATTGCTTATCTGTATAGATTATAGAAAGATAAGGAGGAGTCAGATGTGAAACAAGAAAATTTCCCACATCTTTTTCAATTGGAAAAATAACTAAGATTATAACGCAAACAAATTATGTGAAACCAAAAATTAAAAAAAAAAAAGATAAAGAATAAAAAATAAAGGAAAATTAAATTTGGAATTACTTAAATACCATTGAGCTTGGAGTTTGGTGCGAGCAAGCTCTTCGGTATAATGAGTTCCACAGCTCCCTTGCAGAAGATTCCGTTGACCGTAGCTTCGTTCATCATAAGTTGAGGAGAATGTGGAAGCTATGAAATCTGGTTCCACATCATTCTTCTTTGCTGCTGGTAAATTATATATACTTGAAATTCTATTAGACAAAGCCTCGTATATATTAAGACAATAAATGAGCTCACTGAAGAGGGGTTCTACCGTGTTTTATTTAAGGTGTATAATTAATTTCCTTATGAAATCTGAAGAGGAAGTTCCAGAAGCACTCCAATTTTATACTGTTAATTTTCTGGGAACAAAGATCTCGAAGAATATTTGACGTAACGTAGCTTTCATTTTTATTTTTTTTACCTTGGTCACGGAAAAGGGGAATCAATCTGTTAAGGGTGACGCCACTATATCTCTGGTTTGATTCCTTTTATATTTCTTCATTGTATCATATGTATGTGTATGTATGTTACTGTGCATGGATATCTTCTTTTGAGTGTTTACAGATCTAATTTCCTCAATTGTACCAAACAAAATGTCTAATGTCCTATACAGCTAGCTATTTCCTCTACTTAGAAGATGCAAACATAGGCATTCTGAACAATGCATACATATAAGTAACTTATGTACGGTATACAATTATACCTTGACTCATCTGCTCGTGCTTCATGCTCCTGTACATCTGTCAATATATATATAGACAACATAAAAATCTTCAAACTAGCCATGAATTAATTATGAATTATTTTTAAAATGTACTATTTATTTTTTAATAATTATTTTTCTTTAAAGAAATTAAAGAAAGAAAGGAAAAAAGAAAAGAAAAGAAAAGAAAAGAGGAGAACTGGTAATAATAACGCATTTCTCTTTCTCTCATGCATCATCTCTCTTTAATTAGTCTTTGTTCATGGTTGAGGGAGAAATGTACCTGAAGGTGGCTTTTAACATGAGATATGGTAAGCCCCGTAACATTCATCAATTGCAACACCAACTTTGGTGTGGCCCCTGTTAAATCCAAATCGATCCATATCAACAGCACTAAAAAAATTTCATGAAAACAAAGAGATTTTAATTACTAAAAATTTAGATTTTTTAATTTGTTGACACAAGATATATATATATGGATCACCCTGAAAGTAAGAGAGAATTAATTAAGAGTGAAGGAATTAAGAATAATCTAATAATGTTAACATATATATACAGACACACACACATTAATTGAAAATTAAAAGTGCTACTTACTGTCTTCTCCTCCAAGCCTTTGAACTGCATGGACGAAGCAACGGTGGAGGTCTGGTGTCCAACGAAGGCGAGGCATTTTTGATCGAACATAAGGCCTGACCATTGGTGATCTCAGGCTTATCTCTGGAAGCTTTTGATGATGAGAAACAAAACCTTGGCGAATGGCTCTTGATGAAGGGCTATGCCTATAATTATTATCAACGACACTGCTAATAAGAGAAGAAGATGATGATGATGACATAGTTGGAGTAGGAGAACCTTTTAGATAGCTCTCCTCCGTGTCACCCTTCTTCATTGAAAGAAGCTTTATATTTAATTCTTATTTTGTTTCTTTCTGCTTTTTGAGGGGGTGAGTTACTTGAGCTAACGGGAGAGAGGGTAGGGGAGAAGGTGGTCTATGAAGAAACAAAAGAGAATAAATACTAAGCAAGACCCTCTTGCTGAAAGGGCTTGTCTTTTAGTGCAGCTTTTTTGTTACCCTCTCCTGGAAGGGTCAGTTTTAGTCCTAGAGACTTTCGATGGATAAAAGGAAAAAAGAAAAAACTCAAGACACGGAATCTCAGATACTAGAGATTTTTTTTTTTTTTTCTCTTTGTTGCTGTTAAAAAATGCCTTCATGATTGGGTGAAAATGAAAGGTTAAAAAAGCGAAAGAGCCGTTCCATCACAACAGAGGGTCTTTGTGATATCATTTTCTTTAGACATTCCTTGGGTCTTTTCCAGACATTCTTTGTCTCTTAAGGAAAAGAATCGGCTCTCTATACTTGTTTATTAGTATGAATACTATGGAAGAACAAGAGACCAATATAAATAATTATTATATAGTAATAAGGCAAGGAAAAAGAAAAAGTAACAAAAAATAGCAATATATGCTTCTTGTAAATTTATTCTTCTTTAACTACTAGTAATTAGTTTTAATACAGTCAAACACCACCATAATAATATTTTTTATTTTGAATCCATTATTCTTTATTAAAATTCTTGTTAATAATTAAATGGTAATAAATGCCAAAAAAAAATCTTATGTCAAGTGAGAAAATATGCCAGCCTCCCGAGTCAAAATTGACTGCGACCTGAATGCTGTTACAGTCATCTAACCAAAAGAGAGAGTAAGTTTTATATTATAGAACTTGGAATTCTTGATATAAAACCTTTTAAAGTTACATTATAAAAAATTAAAAACAGTAAAAATCTTGGAAGAGAATATATCAAAATTACCTGAGAAGTGTTTAATTAGATTGCAAGAAAAATAGTGACACTTTGTTCTGAAGTTTTAAATTATCTTAGTTCTTATCATTATTTAAAATGGAGGGAATTAAAGAGAGAAATAATAGCTTTTACAACACTAAAGTCTTAAACTTATAAAATACTCAATTCCTTTTAAAATATCTATCTATTAAGGACAAACATAAATATTAAGAAAAATAATAAATGATATTTATAATTGAGTAAAATGTAATGAATAAACCAATATATCCCTACATATCAATTAATACAACATAATATTTAAGATAAATATTAAATGAAATGTTTTAAAATGTGAAATTAATTAGAGATTATATTGAAAGAAAAAATTAATATTTTACTAAAATATAAAATTAATAGATATTTTAAAATATAAGTTATCAAAAAATGAATAAATATTATAAATAAAAAGAAAGAAGTAGATAATAAGAGCATTTTGTTTTTCACTCTGGTAATTCCTAGGAGTTTCTCAAATCATAATGGGAAATAGCTGGCTCAGACAAGAAAGAAAGAAAGGAGTGAAGTCAAGACATGGTGAAATTGTGTGTATACAAAGATGCATGACATAAGCAGCATTGAATGTCCCTGAGAAACCACCCCGGCGTTCCCTCCCTTTTATGTTATAAGCCAAGCCCAATGCATTCCAATGGAACAAATTAAAGCTCTCTTCATTCCGGACACTACCGAAAGGTCCCCAAATTCAGGCCAGATTTACTTTGGCCACTCCACTCCACTCCACATTCACACCGAGCTAGTTCCAACCAATCATGTGACGACAGGTGTTGCCACGTAGGCATGCTCCGCATGTGAGGTCTTTCTCCTATGCTTACACCTCATCATATGTAGAGTTGCCATGCATATATATATATGGAGATATATTTATGGGATGAGATATTCTACTTACTCATAACTTATTTACTATTAGATGAGATGTAAATTTTAATTAGGGTGTATATATATCTCATTCAATGATGAATAGAATATGAATTAACATGGTGTCCCATATTTCATTAATACAAATATCATTTTTTCAGATTATTGAGCATGTGCATGGAAGCTTCGGCAGACAATGCCAAAATGGCTGAACTCAATCAAAGCCATATGAGGTGATAGTGTCTAGCTGGGCGTGATGACCTCTTCTCTCTCTAATATGCCATGGCGATTATGGTGACACTCTCACGCATATGCATACGCATACGCATACGCAAACACAAACACAAACAAAGACACATAAAGGAAAGAGAAAAAGGGGGAGGGGGTGGTAGTGTGTAAGCGCAAATGCATGCAGCTACCTTAGCTCTATAAGGCGGTTTCAAAATAAGTGGGGTGGGGGGAATATTCCCTTGGAATAGAATTGGCAGAGTTGGACATGTGTGTTTCCGTGGCTTCGTAAGCACAAAGGACACGGTGAATGGATGATGGCACATGAGTAGCAGATTAAAAGGTTGTCTCAAACTCAGGAAAAGAAAAAAAATCATCACTGCTAGTGGTGGGTAGACAGATTCTTAGGTGCATAAAAATTTAATAAAAATTGTATTTTATCAATCTCTTTAAAGATATACATACATACTCTCACTTGTTTGTTTTTTCTCAACTCACCTTTTTTATTGTGAAACAACTGAATTATATATAAAAGATATTATTATATTTATATTATACATAGTTTTTGTCGGTAGGATGTGCGCTTAAATTTAATTACCTTAGAAGCCAGTGTTCTGCCATTGTAAACGGACATAATCTTTTGCTTTTGAAGTTTGAATTTATTTAATTTCTTTCAATGGCGCTGCATCTAAAAGAGCTGGTAATTATTGCTTTCTTTTTTGGGTTACAGTAATTATTGCTTTCTAATCAACAACGGCATTGTGTACCAATAAATAAATAAAATCCACGGTGGCATTAAATTTCATTTTGGAAGTCATTGACGCTCGTGTGACAATCATATAAGGTATGACCGTATGAGAAGATAAGTTAATATAATATGTAATAATTTTATTAATTATTTGATGTTAATAATTATTGAATAAAAATATTAATCAAGTTTCTTTTAATTATATGTTAAAATGATGTATTATTTAATCAAAATTTAGGAAAGTAAAATAAAGTCAGATTGACTTCTAATGTATAAGATCCATTTAAAACAATAATCTAATAAATAAGATAATAAAAATATCTAACATAAAATATTATAAATAAATAAATAATAAATAAATATAATTAAATATTTTAAATAAAAAATAAATAACATTTAATATATAAAAGTGAGAATAAATAATAAAATATTTTATTATAGCTAAATATTTCAAATAAATAATAAATAATATTTAATATATAAAAGTTAGAACTAATAATAAAATTGACTTAATTTAATATGTATTTTAAATATTATTTTAAATAATTATGATAAAAAGTACTAAAATATATAAAAGAAAGACAGTTTGACATTTTTACAATTTATTATAATAAATCATTATAAAATATTGAAATAAATAATAAATAAAAATTCATATAAAATAATGAAGGTTCATTAATATAGATAATATATAATTTAAATAATAAATATAATTTTAAATTTGTATTTAAAAAAATAAATAAAATTTATCATTTTTTATTTTATTTTAATTCATTATTTACTTATGATAAAAATAAATGTAAAGAAAGGATAATATAATATAATATATCTTATATATTATCATACTAAAATCTATGTAGTATTAAAATTTTACTAAATCTTATTTTATTAGGTCTAATACTATTAGAGATGTCAAACACGGCTTGATTACATTATATAAGAATTTTTTTGTTTTAATGGTCTTGTTCAACTCAAATAATATTATCTCCAATAAAAAGATAAATGTCATTTCAACAAAAAAAAAAATTATATGAGAGTTTTGGTTAAAACAATTTTCTTTTTTGTTGTATAGAAAACAAATGTTGATAATTTTGTTTTAAAAATAATTTTTTAACTTTTTAAAACTCAAGTAAACCGACTTATATTTTAATTAAGAATAATTTTGATACAATATCAATATAAAACTCTTTCACATAATTATCTAGTCATGCCATGTTATATATCCATAAATCTTTATTTTTACAATAATTATCCTAAGAGTCATGCATATAATTAACAAGATATAATTAATTAATAATATAACGGTTTTCTAACATTGAAGATGAATAAAAACTAATATCTTTATTTTAATAAAAATTAACATCTTTATTAAAGAGTAATTTATTATTTTAATAAATGTAGAGAATGTGATGTGTGTCAGAGACTACTATTAAATATATAATATTAGTTTTAGGATAACATCCCTCTATGTGTGTGTGTGTGTGTATATATATATATATATATATATATATAAGCGAGAACTTCTTTTTAACGATAATATTTTATCCAAATTAACATTGAAATCAAACTTACTTCCACATGTTTAAAGGATGTTATCCCTTTCACTTAGAGCAATATCTTGCTAATCTTACTAATATATTATAGCCATATTTTGAATCACTTCATCCTCTCCTGCATAGCAACTTTTTTCCCCCAGGGTGATGTCTCCAACACTAGTTTATACATATGAATGTTAAATTAATGAGAAAATAATTTATTATGCTACGCTAGTTGACTGATAGCTTTTTCTTTTACGCTTTTACCGTGTTTCATCAACATCTTCAACTTATATCCAAGATCATTTTCGTTTATCTGCTTCTTATTAGCCCAACATATATATATATATATATATATATATATATATATATATATATATATATATATATATGTGTGTATGATAGCTCCTTTAAGAATTATGTTTTTCTCTAGTTTTCTTAGAACTTTTAGTTTTCATGATTACTCTTTTTACATCATTCAATTTAAATTTTTACATGATTACACTCACGTTTAACCTTGTTTTTCCATTGGTTTTGTAGTTTTTTAGAAGAATAATTAGGAAAGCATTTGAGTTAGGAGTGCAAAGGAGCAACAATTGGAGCTGAAGGGATATCTTAAATCAAAATCTATGTTGGAACATAGAAATCCATGCAGGAGCACTGTTCCTGAAACTGAACCCATATTGTTCATATTTTCACTTAAGCTACACTCCAGCATAGCCATAGCCACACTACAACATGGGTGCACAAATTTGACATGTGGACTGAATCTCTCTATACTGACCCTGACAGCGGATGATTGGCACAAAAACCTAGAAAAACACGTTGGAAGGAGATGAGACATCAAAATACCAATTTGGAAAAGAAAGGGCTAGAGCTTGGAGTTTGGAGACTAAGGGGATTGAAGTTTGAAGAACAAGAGAAGGAGACATCTCTTAGAATTGTGCTTAACTCTTTGTGTATTTGTCTTTTGTTCATGGTTTCTTCTAATCTCTCTTTCATTTATGTCTTTTTTATTTTATTTTCTATGACTTGTAACTAAAACCTTTGCCAAGGGTGATTTATGGTGACTTTGTGTTTGAGATTATGCTAATGTAAAAATAAATTTATGTTTTGTTCTCAGTTGATAGTGAGCATTGTATTTGAGTTTATTTATCTTAAATTGTTTGATTACCAATTTAGAGTTGTAGGCTTTTTACAAATTTGAGAAAAAGAATAAGAGTCATGCATATAAATACAATGCCATGAGTCAAATAATACTTAAAGATAGACAAATATGATTCATGTGATATTTAAGGGTTTGAGAAGTACTTGTAGACTTAAGTATGCTAAGAGATTAGGTGCTTAATGCTTTTTGAGTGGTATTAGATGATATTGAGAAAGACTTTTACTGACATGATAACCTACCATCACTTAACCGAATTTAGACAAGACATATTGATATTCATGTTGCATATTGTTCACATATAGTTTAAGTAAATCACCCTAGCATTCAACTTTCTTATATCCCTTTCATATTGTTTGAGCACTTTAGCTTTTAAATTCCTTTTAATTTAATCTCTTTTTAATTGTTCAACTTATCTAATTAACTAAAAATCGGTACGACAACCCTATTTTCACTCTATTACTTAACAACCTAGTATATTTGCAAGTGTCACTCTCCTCTGGGAGCGATCAACGTGTTTGTCACTTGTGCATATACACGGTCTACTAGGATCGAAGTACTTTCACCACAATCACAGTTTTCTTGAATAACTAAAGCTGCACAAGAGCGATATGAATCTCGTCATATAGTAACGACAATGTCATCCGTGGTGGCAGAAGAATTTTGTTAATCTTAGGAACCACAGATGCAAACAACTTCAGCATCGCCATCAATTGCCAGAAGACAATAGTCGTACTTTGCAAATGGCCAAGGGATAAAGTTTCATCCTATTTTAGCAACCCTCTAATTTTTCCTAAAGCACCAAATTTGACAGAAGGAAGCATAAAAGAATGCGGGCGCAGCCCAAAAGCACAAAAGCTTAAGGTCGTAATCAGAAATCCAATAACCAATTGTGTTTGCATGGGTGCTTTTCAATTCATGTTGGTTAATATTGTACCTTGACATCCAATATTTCGAACTTTGGGTGTCTTTATATTTATTTTTTGGCTACCGTCTTTATACTTATTTTCATTGTAAAATGTTTAATTTTTAGTGACATTTAGTAATAGAATGTATTGCTAAACGTTAAAATATTTTAATAATATTTAAAACGTGTTATTGCTAAAAATGTAAAAAATTAATTAAACTCTTTATTAGTAATACTTTTATATTTGTAATATATAATCTATAATCCACATAGCTAAAGAAATTTACTAACTCTCTCCTGTATGATTTAATAACATTTTTAAAATGTTATTGGCAATAACACTTTTATTTGATTGAAGGGAGTTGGTTATTTGATTGAATGCTTCATAGTTCTTAATTTTTAAATCTAAAATATTAGTATATTATATAGTTTAATTTATTAAATTTTGATATTGGAGTGAACACTTATTATTAGATCAAAAAGTTACAATTGTTAATTATGATGCAATTCTTTTTTACTTAATCTCAAGTGCCACGACCCAATTTGATTTTGACCCCCCTTTTGGGTCTTATGAAGGCAAGATACCGATTCAGGACCAACATTTTTTTCCCTAGCACTTGTCATTTGTAGTTCATGCTTTCTTGGGAGTTGGACTTTCAACTTATTCTCTCCGATTTATAATATAAGTCTTTTAAGATTATGCACGAGAATTAAGATAATGGTTAAATCTTATTATTCTTTTTAAAAAATAAAAAAAAAGACAAAAATACCTTTATTATCCATTATAAATTCTCTTTCCATTAAATAATCATATTCAAATCCATTCCTTCTTACTCATCATAAATATCGAGATAAAACGAGTAAAAAATAATTAGTATGTTCTTAAAATATAAAAATAACTTATATTCTGGATTAGAGAAAAAATTAAAAAAAAAACTTATATTTTAGATCAAAGAGAGTAATATGATTATGACCCACCTCCCCATTGTTGAGGAGGTGCTAGCGTACGACCAACATCTCCCTCCTAGCATGTGCCAGCAATTTGTGCATTTTTTTAATCGAACCATAACCTTGATTTTGATACCTCTCATTTGATCAAGTGTTTAATGCTAAACCAAAATCTATAGTTATTCTTATTAGTCTTTTTACTTACGCTACAATGCATGAGTAAATATTTATGTAAAACTTTTTACAATAACAATATTTGAAAATTAACTCCCAAAATTAAATCCTTATAATTTTCTCAGGTTAAAAATAACTTGTCCACCAGTTAGGGATTTATGTTGATGAGCCCATATGCACTGGGATTGGCCCAAAAGCTTTGTGCTTGACAAGTGCTGATACTTTTTCTTCTTCATCATGAAATGAAAGTTTATACTTCATACACAAGCAGAAGCTGAATCATCCAAATTACCAAAAAAAGAAAAAACAAGAACAATAAGAAGAGAAGAAAAAGAGAAAAAAAGGAGAGGAACCCATCAATAACTTAAAGCTCAAGGTGAGCTCTTGACAGAAAATTTTTCCCGCATGTACACTACCAAAGTAGTAGTAATACTAACCACAATATATGCCACCCTCTCGCGACTTCCTAAATTAAAAAGGCCTAGTGTGGCGACCTCT
This sequence comes from Dalbergia cultrata, assembly GCA_031216105.1. NCBI lineage: Eukaryota > Viridiplantae > Streptophyta > Magnoliopsida > Fabales > Fabaceae > Dalbergia > Dalbergia cultrata. Next base: position 56,363,631 of record CM062345.1, read on the forward strand.
GGCTCTGCCACAAAGAAGTGCATTCTTTGGGATGGGATATTCATCCCTCAATGATTTGGAAGGTGTATCTACCCTCAGATAGAATTGCTGCCCCAGGTATTGCCTTGCCCAATTCTCAGACCTTATGTTCCACATCCCCACGTTGTCTAGCGCCGCGTAGATTGCAGTCCATGACCTTGGGTACACCTGAGTGGTTCAATTATATTGCCACAAACACATAAAACTTAATTAACATGATATGTTGTACTTATATTCTACAGCATAGTATCTTCACAATAACATATAATTTAAGAATAATATTATGTCAAACTTGGTGGCTTACATTTGTCAAGAGAGGGTAAGCAACCTTCACCAACCACAACTAACCCATAGAAAATAAGCACCAAGAATATTTGACAATTTTGACTCCACAACATATTATTTATACATAAAAATTCACAATAAGGATATGTTTGGTTAGGAAGTAAAAATGAAATAATATTTTCATGATTGAATTGTAATTTTATACTTAAAACTCAATCAAGGAAAATTTACCTTTATTTTCACCCTTCAACCAAATATATCCTAAGAGTGGATAATAATTAAAAGAAATGAACACAGTTTTGGTTGATTCACTACCACTAAAGGTGTGTTTTGTTAGGGATAAAAATGAAAGATAACGTTTGTATCTATATCTCTTCATGTACGACCAACATTACTCATAATTTAACTAACAATATGACACTGTTGGGTTTTAGGACAATATAGTTGGTTTTTACCTGAGTGGTGCATCTAGAAACGGTGTCTCTCAGATTGTAGTGTGCTCTACTTTGAGGTGTCCACTGCCCACTACCGAACCTAATCATCTCACAGGATCAATTGTCAGATATATATCTCAATTGAAAACAAAAAATAAATATAGGGACATGGTTAATTAGTTACTTTGACGTAGCTTGGCTTACCCTACAACGAAGAAAGAATAGCCATCAATATGCCATGACTGCACAGACCTCTCCCAATTTTGGAACACAATCTCCACAAAGTCATGGAAATTAGCCCCCATGACAGAAGTTTGGAGGTAAGCATTGGCCCCAGAAGGGTTGGTGGGAATGCTTCCAACAGAGAAGACTCCAGGGATGTTGAAGTAGTCAGCTAGTTTCAAGGGGGTGTCCGGCGCAACATATGAGACACTGTTGACTGCATACCTCTGCTTGCCATTTATAATAGGAGCAGAGTTTGCCACTATGATGGTTCTTGTTGGTTTGATTAATCCGTAGTGGTAAGATCCCTGAGGGTTTGGTCTTGGTCCACTTGCTGTCAGGTTCCAACTGGTTTCATCAGCATTCACACAGAACATGATCAGTAACAAGTTTTTAGTTGATCTTCAAAATAAAGTCATATATTCCTCAAATTGGAAGAAACAGTAATCTCCCCTGAATAAAGCAGAAGGTACTATTTATTATACAATCATAGAGAGCCAGCAATTTTGACATAATATAGTTTCTAAAATGATATGATATGATTTCTATCAAAATTCTAGTTATATTTTGTCTGACTGTGCAGCATTGTTGTTAGTTATTTAATTTCTTCTTGTTTCCCAGGGTATCTATTATCAGCAGTGGTGACTAATCCTTCAATATGTAAAGCTCCCTTAAAAGAATAAACCTCTAGCCACGAGACCCTTTCTATACATAGTGGCTGGAATCGAACCTTGATTAAACGTTTAAGAAATCCAGCTGGCTACCAATTGTATTAGGCCTCGTGGTTTCATTGTTGTAATTTATTATGAAACATGAAACTTGCAATAATGAAGCTCTATGTACATGAAAATTACAACAGTTACAAGGCTTCAAATAGAATAAAGTTAACAAAGTACTACCGGATAGTTCTGGCCTGATAAAGAGAGGAAGCGATGTCAAGGGTGGGCCCTGGGGGAACAGGACCAGATACCCCCACATGTGAATTGCTGTAGTGAAGAATGGCAGTTGTGGTGCGTATCCTTCTGGCAAATCTTGTGGAGACAACTATGTAGTAGTCCTTGGAAGGCTGGTCAGCTGTGACAAGCACAGAATAGGACTGCCCAAGATGGATGTCAAGGGAAGAATAAGTGTTCTGCAGGGTATGAGACCCTTCCACCTCCACAAGTTTCATCTTGTGCCCTTGGATTCTCAAGTTGATGGATGTAGTGAACCCCACATTTGATATCCTGAATCTGTAAGTCTTACCTGCATATACCATATCAAAAAACAATAATGCAATAAAGGACAACATTGGGTACTTCAAAAATTTACAGCCATAAATGTTGTCTTTTTTTTTTTTGTGGCCTAAACTACTGGTATTTGGAGTTCATTGAATTCGAAGTAATATAACTCAAGTGAGGTTGCTTCACTATGAGGGTTAAATTTCTCTTAGCTGTAGCTTTTCTATTCACAAAACTTGAATATGAAAGTGTTGGTTAAAGAAAACAAGTGTCAAATTACTTGAACTGAATAAACGTTCCTTGAAGGCATAAATGCTAAAACAAAAGGGAAGGATTTTACAAGTTATTTGGAAAACAATTATCAACCAACCTTGATCAACAGTGAATGTGAATCCATTCCAACCACGTCCATTGATAAGAAGTCCATCAGGGAAGGGAAGATTATGACCATTCTCTAGGATTCGCCTCAGTCTCTACAACATCAAAGAGAAACAATGAGAAAGTATTAAGAGGGAACATGAGGAGAGGATGTGAAGGGAAGAAATTGAAACAAATGCAAATGGTATTTTTACACGATGGTCTGTCTTGAACCAATCTCCAGCAAGTATGGTGAAGTCCTGTGCAGGAGGAGGAAAAGGAACGGGAATCCTTGGACGACTCCAAATTCTGATGGCACCAAATCCGCCTGCAGCTTTTTGCATTCCAAGAGATGGGAAGTAGAAGAAGCTACCAATCTGGTCTTTCACCTGAAGAACATAAGTGAAGTTCTTCCCAGGTGGGATTGGACAGTTTGTGCCTTGAACTCCATCTTGCCACGAGTTCCTCCTATGCTGTAAGCCATTCCTGCACAAGATATTTTAAATTAGAACATCCAATTCAATTGCAATTATTATGTCATTTACTTGAATGAATAAACGTTTACGAAACCATTGGTAAGCTTGGACAGATTAAAAGGAGATTGTGGAAAAGGGAAAACTATCAATTCTAGAAGGTTGGTGCATACAATAATTGCAGGAAAATGTGATTTAACGTGCTAGAAGAAACGCATTTTAAGCTGATCTTTGGGTGCACAATGGTTTCACTTATTTCGTTCTCAGTTGGTCATCCCTTTACCAATGTGGTCATTTTTCCTTCATATTTTAATTCCCAACAAAAACACACCTTCAAATCTTGTAAGACTAAGAAATATGTCAACTTTAGTTAGTGCATGCAGCATTATCCTCGAGATGTGCAGGGTAGCAGCAGTCACAAGCCTTGTCTCACTTGGCTAAAAACCTTCTTCGTGGAGTTTTGGATTTCGCAACAGTACCTTGTATTATAGTAGTTCTGACATCTAGCATGTGTTAGGTGATATTTATAAAGTCCGAGCCACTCAAATAGAATATTTAAATAAAACGGATCTATGCAATCAGTGGGTCAGTTGGCAACTACTCTAACAGAATATTTTAATGAACCAATCCATATTTTGTAGCTAATTAAGCAGTCATAGGTGAAAGTTCATATAACTCATCAGTTAATCTATATAGGACTGAGATTTGGCCATAGACCACTATTCAAAATAGAATGTAACTCCTAATACAAATATTGTCTGTATGTTAAAAAGTGGATTTCCAATAAAAACATGAATTTGACATAAGTGGCTAACAAGACAAGCAAGCCTGTATGCTTTATAATTTATCCTATTGTCATCTTTTTCTTGGGCTAAGGCTATGTAACCTATTAAGTGGGGTCTGAACATCTCAATATTCAAGGTAAAGAGTGTCTCCTAGGAAAAGTTCACGTGAACTACCTGAAAAAATTTAGAAGTCAAAGACATGGTATGGCTGGATTAAAGGGGGGGAAACTTCTAATGGTGGTATTTTTCTGGTAATGAAAGATTCATGATTAACTGCATACATTCCTCTATATCTCACTTTTGCAGAAAAAAGAATGCCTTCAAAAGACGAGGATTAAATGATGCACAAAATACGACTCTAAGATTAGAAATGAGATACAAGATGAAGAAATATAATTTACCATGAAATGAGGAATGGTTCTCTAAGGTAGTTATACACGCTGATGATCAAGTTGTCATTTGTAACCGCATCTATGTTAGGCCCTGGGAACTGGCCATTAATCAAGATCCCCTACAAAATTGAAACCAAGAACCGCATCGACCACAAACATGAATGCTTAAGAAAAAAGACTAAGCATCAGTTTGTTCATAGCCACAACTGAAGTAGAAAATGTAATTCTTGCCCACAAGACCAGAAACAGCAGAAAAAATATATTCTCATGGAGAGGTTTCAGGAAACAAGAACAGCATATATAGCAGTTAGTAGTAAGTTACAAGAAGTTACTACAACCAAGAAAGTGAATGATGGGTGCATTCAAGAAAAGAAGTAAGTAAAGAACCTGTTGCTTAACACCAAGAGGGTAGATGTCACCATAGGTGACCTTCCAGGTGAAGAACCTATAAGGGTCTTCACAGTTGACGCCAACACAAAAGAATGTAACAAGAAGAAAAAGAGTAGAAAGAAAACTGCATGCTCTCATTGTGAACGCACTCACCACTGGAACAGTGCTTCAAACTTATGAAACAGCAAAGGGTGCTGTTATATATAGAAGCAAAGATTACGTGGGGCAGTTAATAAAGAATCTAGCTACAAGTGCAAGGTGTCACAGTGATCGATCCTTGCTGTAATTAACGAGCGAGCGAGCTGATAGAGAAAAATGGGTTGAGTTGTCACTTGTCAGCACTTAAGACTTAAGAGTCAGCGCATGCAATGGACCGTGTTGAGTTGATAGCATTGTTTAAAGTGGGCCTGCCTGCCCCAACATTCACATGACATTGAGTATTCTCATTTCTCAGTTCTTGATCGAACTCAGATCCTGGTGCCATGCAGCTAGCTGAGTGACTCAAGTTAGCGTCCAGTTTCTTTCTTTAAACACTTTACACTCAGAGTTGTTTACGGGTTCTTTTGAAAAGTCTTTAATTCAATTCTATTAACAAATTAAAATGAATTTCATATTTTAGAAGTAATTTAAGTAGAAGAGTTGAAATCTGATAAAAATTAAAATTTAACAAAATTAAAAAATTAAAATTAGATTCAAATGGATGTAATTTGATATGAAAATTGAATTTCAATAAATAAAAAATAACAAAATAATCTTATTTGAATATAATATTTTATTTATAATTTATTAATGAAGGATAAAATAATAAAAATAATTAAATTAATTCATTCTTAGACTCATTCAAAATCAAATAATTGAATTCAATTATTTAATCTATTAATTTATTCCAAACATAAGAATTCAATTCAATTTTATCTTATTAAAAGTTTCAAATGCCCTATGAGTACCCTCGCTCACATGCATCTGGCATTTAAATTATTAGTTACTTATAGCAAAATATTAACAGCACGGCCTCAGACTAATATAATTTGAATAATGATAGCTAATTAAATTAGCTTGGGGACATGAAAATGTACCACAGATAGTTCTTAAAAAGATGCATTCCCCCTCAGCCACCCTGCCCACAGGCCACCGCCCCACAGTACCCTCTTGAGTGTGTCTGTTAGAATTCTGTTTGAAAAAAATAAATAAATTTTACATTGTTAATTATTTTATAAAACAAGTAACTGTCCTTTCGTTAATTGCTTCCAGCAAACGCTACTTTAAATATTAAAATTATGGTAGCCTTAAATTTGTTATCCAAACATACATATATATATATATATATATATATATATATATATATATATAGAAAGAGATAGGTTAGAAACATCTCTTATCTCAATGACACCAATGACACCAAAGAGGGGTAAAGATTGAGAACAGTAATTAAACTCTATGAGATTGAATTTCCCATTATTCCTCAGTAGCTATCTGAGAAGTGGTAAAGATCACCGCTAACAAATTTTCTCACTATAGAAAAATCAGTGTAAAAAATTTGTCCTAAAAAATAACTAGTCAACACCAACTCGCGGGGATAGCTCAGTTGGGAGAGCGTCAGACTGAAGATCTGAAGGTCGCGTGTTCGATCCACGCTCACCGCAATCCTGTTTTTTCAGGTTTTAACTTTTTTCATTTTTCCATTCACTGACACAGAAATTCAATGTAATAACAATTTTGGCAGATAGTAATTTTCATTTTTCCATTCACTGACACAGAAATTCAATGTAATAACAATTTTGGCAGATAGTAACTAAGGGCATGTTTGGTTAGGGACTAAAAATAGGGTATAAATTTTTATAGATAAACTACATGTGTATTTAATAAATCTCATTCATGAAAAATTACCTCAATTTTTACTCTCCAACCAAACATATCTTAAAGGCTAGATGTGCTTCTCATAAAAAAAAAATCTTTTTTTAATTAATTTTTTAGTTAAGATCTTTCGAAAAGTAAAAATTAATTTATCCTTAAATGTAACGTCAATTTATGTTTAAATATAATATTAAAAGATCATTTTTTAGAAAATGAAAATTCTAACTTCTAAATAAATCTATTTTTGCTTTTTCTAGTGATTTTGCTTTTTATTAGAACAATCACCTAAACATACTGGAAAAAAAAAAAATCAGGAAAAGCTCACTCAAACAAGCTCTAAGTCACTAGCAACAAGCTAAGACCTTGAGAACTAATAAAGTCTCTATTTGAAAAATCTCAAAGACAAAGGGATAAGATTTAATTTCTAAAAATAGGGGAATTCAGACGAGTTCTTATCGTTTTATATTTTTTTTTTCCAACAACAAAAAAAAAATTTCATGCTAATCATGCAGCTAGCATATAAAGCTAACAGCGAAAACCAGCATTTCACCTTCCTTCATCAATAAACTATGTTCACCAGCAGCACTACATTCCTTTGAGATTGTCAAAGGCAATCCATACTGATCAGTCATTAGGCGCAAAACGGTGAGCACTGAATTGCTTCCATTATTTTCTAACCTTTTACTCCCTTCTTGCCATATAAAATAAAAGAAACTTTGCTACTCTTGTAACATATTCTCTCCATGCCCTTTGGCCTTTTCTTTGGCCTTAAAATAAGGGCTTGGTCACTAGAATGCATATCCGCCAAGCTCCTTAATGTACGATTTATAAGAAAACCAAATGCTTCTGGACTTGACTGAATGATGAATCCAGTGTTACACATTTTTTTAAGTGAAACAAAAACAGGATGAAGAAGACATTGTAACTTGTGTGTCCTTTAAATTTAATCGCCGCAACATTACTACGAAACTGAATTGTTTCTCCCCAGAAAATGTGAAGAGAAGTGGTAAGTAAACAAAGGGCAAAGTTAGACCAACAAAAAAAAAGCATAGCCCTCTGCAACCCAACCAATGGTGATTCTACATCGTGTTACTTATAGTACACAAAATAATTAACAAATATGATTCCGAGACATATATTTAATTACAAGAACCTCACTTGAAAATTATTCACCCTACTATCTTAGAAGGAAACATCTATCTTATACACTAAGTTTGGACCTGCAGATCATCCACAATTCCTTTTCTCTAATCCACTGCTCCAAAAAATACCAAATAGTCCTACATATTGCCCCCCAAAAATTGAATTACTTGCACCTCACAAAAGGAATAATAACATAGTTGGAAAAGTAGCAACTATGCTCATGTGCAAAATGTTATTAATTGTACGCATTTTGGTGCTGCGATAGGCCCTGAAACTTAACTTCTCCCCTGCATCGCTTAATTGAGTAGAGTTCACCACTTGCTTTGTATTGTTGATCAATTGCTTGCTGCAGCACATTGAATGAGTAAACACACTTAAGTAGGAAAGTTGTTAAATTACAAATATAAAACAATTCATATTTTGGAGGAGTTCTTAATTATTGTAATCCATAGAAGCATAACAACTAATAAGCAACAAAGCAGACAGTGTTGTTTCTTACCTTCCAGGAAATATACAGCTCCCGCGACCTGCAAAGGTAATCCCCACAAGAAGTGGAAAAAAAAAATTATAATGATGTTAATCACAATTGTTACACCCAGAATAGACAAACAAAGAGAGAAACACAAAAAAAATCGTGGAGCCCATATTGCACTGATGAGGTATATAGAAAGATATAGAGAAAGTATCACTTGCTTGCTTAATTAATAAACTTGGGTTTCAAGCCATAACATTCTGTTAAGTCCTGCTTCCCCCTTTCCACTACGCACTGCCATTGCAGCCCCCCCTTTTTTATTTCAATTTTCAGTTTTTCACGAAAAAGCAAAGCCAAAGCAAAAAAAGACCAAAGTGCCTTTCCAATATGCGTTTGCCACTCACCAATGCATTTCATTTCAGAAATCATTGCCTTGCCACTGCCACAGTTCCAATTTTTATTTATTTCCCCTCTTCCTTAAAGCAATGCGCAAGCCTTTTATTTGTCCTAAAGTAAACTAATCACGCATAACAAGGACTTCAAAAGCATAATGGCCACATGGAAATTTGGAACACTTAACCCTCAAGAGTGAGAAATTTTTTCATGCCCCATAAACACATTTGATGCGTGACTCTCACAACCACATATTTTTTATTTTTATATCAGTTTTAAGCATTTTAAATCACAATTGAATGGTTATGATTGTTCTTGGAGCACGCATTAAATGTATTCCAAGAGCATATAAGTATTTCTCCAAGAGCCTAGCCTGTGTACTCTAGGAGCATGCAAGTAGGAGCATGCAAGTATTTCTCCAAGAGCCTAGTCAAACCAAACATCATATTGAAATCTGAGATCCCTATACCCCAGGAAGCAATGATTAACACATTACAAATTTGCAATTGAGGAGCATACAAGTATTTCTCCAAAAGCCTAGCCTACGTACTCCAGGAACATGTAAGTATTTCTCCAATAGCCTAGCCAAACCCAATGTCATATTGAAATCTAAGATCCCCAGACCCTAAGAAGTAGTGATTAACACAGTATAAATTTACAATTGAGGGTATGTTTGGTTGAGAAATAAAAATAAGGATAAATTTTTTATAATCGAGTTTCATATGTAATTTTACACATAGTTATCAATGAAAACTTGCCCCATTTTTACCCTCAAATCAAACTTAACCTGAGTGTTAAGTTTCTAATGAAACTGATCTCAAGAGCAGCATCAAAATTCTAAATTGATCCCAAAAACTGGGGGGAAAAGGGACTACAGAATTGAAACAAACAGGCACTTACTGGGTTCACTGGTTGTGATCATAGCGACTCCCTTGAAATCACAAGACTCAGTAGCCTTCCCTTCTTTCTGGTAATAGCTATCAAACGCATAAGAAGCATGATTCTTGACATTATTAGGCTCATAGCAACTCTCCCCAGGCTGAATCTCAGAACAATTAGCCCTCCCAGGCCCACAAGCCCAATCCAAAGCAGCCTGCAAAGTCTTGCCGTCAACACCATCCACAGCAACACAATACGTCTGATTAGCAGTATCATTGGCCAGAAAAGCCCCAACACCAGACACACGAAGCAAGTAAGCAGGAGTAGCATTCCCATAGAACAAACCCCAATTAGCCTCAGAAACAGGCGTGGACCTCAAATCCTCATTGAACAGCTCATATATAAACACACTAGAAGTAGTTTCAGGATGCAAAGGTGTCCCACTTCGATCAAGAACATGCTTGATCAAGTTTGAATTGTAAGTATCAGCGTTCTCTTTAGTAGCATAAGGCTCTTTCGAATCACCTTTACTAGGCCACCCAGTTTCCGTTACAAGAACCACAACATCAGTAACATTCAAATTCTTCATGGAGAAATAAGCAGCATCAATCATAGCATCAAAAACATTGGTATAATGAAGAAGGGTATTAGGATCAACCATTTCCTTAGAAGGAGGCAAAGGCTTGAAGAGCGAGTTATCAAGAGGAACCAAACCTTTGTTCTGCATGAAAACATAGTAAGGGTAAAGGTTAAGCATTAAGGGAGACCCAGTTTTCGAGAGGAACTGAAGAAGTGGTAGCATCACGGAGTTAAGGCTTTGGTTGAAGAAAGCCTGAGAAGGAGGAAAAGGTTCTTGAATTATGGAAGCAGAGTGAGGGGTAGAAACTTTAACGGTGTTGTGAAGGTTGGATGCAACGAGAGCACTGTAGAGGAACTGAATTGCGGGGAGAAGAAGAGGTGCTGAAGAGGGCACGGTGGTGAGGACCTCGTCGCCGACGGAGATTCCGGCGATGAGGGTTTTTGGGTAGTAAGCAACGACGTTTTTTTTCACCCATGAAGAAGCGGTCTCGTTGGAGGAACCGATTCCGAGGAGCTGGTTGTTTGGTACGCTGATTGTGATGCGGATGTTGGAGCCCGACAGTGCTCCAAGGATGTCGGGGCTGGCGTCGTAGATGCGTATGTGAGTTATCTTCTGCTGCTTGAGGAACGCTACAATCTCCGACGGTGAAAGAAGGTTCGACACGTCTGTTCCAATGTTCACTCCCACGAACGGTTCCTTGTCATCGTTGTTGTTGTTGTTGTTGTTGCTGCTGCTTTGGTTCTTGTTGTGAGTGACAAGTTTTGTTGAGGGTTGGTCTTGATCAGCTGCAAGGGAATTTCATGAGTATATGGAGTGAGAATTGAGAAACAAGAATAGAAATTAATGGGGTTGGATAAAGTTTGTGGCTTTGTTTGTTTTGTTACCTAGTGGTGATGTTGGGAGTTGAGTGAATGTGAAGGCTAGGAGGAGGAAGGAGAGGGTGCGGATCATGAGGTTGAGATTTGAAGATTTTGCCATTGATGAGGGGAATTCTTCGGATTCAGTAGTTCTTGATCATCATCTTCTGTTCCTTCTGGTTTACCTGCGGATCCCTCTTGCATTGTCTTCTGAAAAGGGTCTTTGTTTTTGAATTTTGGGTTGGGATTGAGATCGAGTTGGTGTTGTTGTTACACATGGGTATGGGTTGGTGGGTTTTTTCTTTCTTTGGCTGGCTTAACCAAGGAAGGTCTAAAACAGTTGAGATTTTAAGAGGTGGACAGAAGATACTGGTATGGGGGTTGGAGGGACTCTTAAAGGAGTGTTTACTGTATAATAGGAATTTTCTGCATTCTTTCTTCTTGAGCTGTGGCTCAGAAGACTTGCTCGGATCAACAGCATTTTCATTTGTCGAATTGTCTAAATTATCCTCGCTGGAATCCTGTTGAAACCGACACTCAAATGGTTATGCTTGCTAATAATATGATTTTGCGAGATAAAGGCAGAGAAAATTAAAACTGTGGGTTGGTCCAATGGTCCTATTGTTCCCTTTTAACTGATAATATGGTCCTACTTATTCCTATTAAACAGAAACTTGTAAGAAACATTTTAATACAATGCACACATTTGTACATAAATGTAATTAACAATGCAAATCAACTTCTCAAAATATCTTTTTTCGGTATATACTTTCAAATAATGTTGAAAAAGTAATAATGAAGATGAATACATCATAATCAAGTTCCGCACCATCATCAATAACATCCACTCAAACTTCATTCTTTGAAGACAGAGTAAAGAACTGGGGATACATCTGAAGGGGGTTGAATTTAGGTAAAGGAAATTGACTATCTTGGTTGGAAGGATTTGAGCTTAAAAAGATGGGAGAAAAATGAAGAAAACCACGGCATTATATGAACTGTTGACAATTTGCTCGATTAAAAACAATGGCTTTACCTTGGGTTTAACCAATAGTGGTAGGGAGTCCTTTAAGTTGAACTTTAAAGATGGTTTTCAAATTTCAACAGTACAGCCTGGCTTGTGCTGAGAGACTTTGCTTGTTCACAGCAACATTCAAAAGCTTCTCTTGCTTTGGACTTCCAGCACGTTCTCAGAGTAGATATAAGTTGATAAAGAAATCAAAACATCCCACTATATTGGCGTTTTATATAATACAAAGGTTAACTAAGATTGAAGGCATAGTTATCTAGTACCATTTGTCTCAAAAGTACTAATTTGATGACTAAAGGCATCAATTTGTTCTCCTAAACATGATCATTAATATAATTAACTTTTATGATGGTAAAAGGTTACTGTTATTTGGGAAGCACATTTGCTCTGTGGTGTGTGCTTTTGAGAAAGTTCTCCAACATATGTTTCTATACTTTAGCCTTTAGTACATGAATTCTGATTCAACTCAAAAGAAATGTCAATAGTTACTTCAAAATCAGTTTTTATAAAACAGCGTAAAAATAAGCTTTTTTCTCTCCACATGACAACGCTTAAGTTGACAACATACACACGGATCCACTTAAATAAATTTCAACTAGATCCAGATAATTTTATTTTAAAAATTGACAAGCGGAATTTGGTAACTGATCTGTACACATGTGAGGAATCTGTCACTGTCAGCATCAAAACAAGCATGATTCAAAAGAACTAGGAGCAGTTTGCTCCAAAAGGTAACAGAAAAACACAAGAGGCTAGTCACCGTACATGCTATAGAATGATCATGAATCTGATGAAACACATCATGAATGCATAGTGAACCCGAATGAAAGGATCACATGTGCACCAATTATCACCTTATTCTGTAAGAGACTAGAACATCAAAATGCCTCTTATCAATTATCATCCTCTCACTATTGTCAACCCTTTGAATAGCCCCTCTTCTATTACTTGCTTAATCACATAAAAGGAACCTTTCGGTTACAGCAACTTTACCACTGTGTCCTAGCCACTTGTAGTTTTTCAAAATTTTAATGACAAATCGCAATAACCAGTAAAAGAATAACAATGATTATGTTTGCTTAAATAGCCGACCTTAGATCAATAAAAGGAAGCGCAGGATATAGGGATGTCCCAATTCATGCTCACTAAAATACTCTTTTTCTTGACTAAAAAAAAAGCTTTCATGGATTGAATGGATGTGAGGAATGATTTTGAACATCCTTAGTGGGGTTGCTCAACAGTAAACTGGCAACTGTTCCCAATCCTATGATAAAAGTTAAGAAAAGAATAAACCTTTGCTTGGAAAGAGAGGCATAAAGCCAGGCCTTACATTGACAAAAAAAAAAATGATGATGATATAGAAATTTGACTATAATGTTAACAGCCATAAGCAGTTCTGACTAATGAAAAAACAAAACAAAATGGAATATGCTTTAACAAAAACAAAGGGTTGAACATTTAAGCAATCTGAAATGGGAATCCTAGGAGCAAATTAAATAAAAGTGGACTGCTATGCAAACATCATAAGTACTTTGCTAGGTCAATTCTATTATTATTTTATCTAGTACTAGACAATTTGATAGGGATTTGGGTCTCATAATAACTAACATTAAACGCCAAGGCTCAAGAGTAGGCTTGGACATTAATAAATCTGCATAATTTCTTGTCCTCCTTTGTCCGCTCCTGCATTCCCACACCCCAGTAACTCAACTAGGATCAATGGCATCACAATTTACTTGATTGAATTCGGTAGCTACAATTGACTACAATATGTAAGATAATCTCTTGCCACGGTACTATACATATGCTTAATTGGATACACTGAAATGTTATTTATTAAATGAAATAAAATAAATATATTATCTTGTTGGCAGAGCGCCTAAATATTTCTCTTAATGACAAATACAAGGGTAGAGTTACTCAAGGGCTTAAAATTTGGGAAGCTAACTAGAACTAGGAACCGACACTTCAAAACAGTTGTGGCACTAGGATTGAACAAGTGTACACGGTTTTTATTATACGTGTCAATCCCATATTTGCATGTTGTATCATAACATAATAACGTCAGGTGTTATAATTTTTATGGTACTCATGTGTCCATGTGTAATTGTCGCAGCCATCATGGCTCAGGCTCCCTAGACAAGAAGTTTCCAATTAAGTTGATAGTGCGAAAGGGTACAAATGTTTGAAAGCCCACTTCATCTAGCTGTTGCAGTGTTTAAAGGATTGGCCAGCAAATTTGGAAATTTGCTACGAAATGTTCTGCTTCAATTTTATGTCTATTTTCTTCTATCTTTACTGTATATAAGTTTTCACTAAAATTTTCAGTGTCCTTTACATAGGAAACTTAAAAGATTAAAATGTAGTCTACGTTGTTAAGCGCTATGGTATTGGAAGAATGAATTCACACACACACAGGAATATAATTTGAGAAATAATTAGATGTATTTGGAGCGCTACATAAATATGTATATGTTCTCTAGATAAATAACTCACCTTTAATATTCATTTTTAATTGAGGTGTTGTTTTGTTAGTAAATATGAATCATGTACACGTGACACACCATGTACGTTATTTTCGGACCGCTCCGCGTGTATTTAAAAATTTCTCTTAGAATATTCCATGGCTCTTGGTTTTCGCTAGGTTCAACGGACATGGTAGTCGAGCTCACTGATAGGGATTGGTATTTGGCAGTGGGCTTTCAGCTTATGTCAAATCGAGTAAGGGAATTAGGCATGTTAATCATAGCGAAGTCTGAGTCTCTTTTTAATGCTCTTCTTCTTTTTTTGGGGTCGTGGCTTTTTATTGCTTTTCAAGCTAGTTCAAAACTGAGATGAACCATTGGCATTTCTATGGGCCGCATTGTTTGGGAGGTCATATGGTCCCTAGGTGTGGATTGGGACGTTTGTTAGATTACTTTACCTATCCGAGTCGAGCATACACAGAGAGGCAACCTGCTCACATTAAGCGGGATTTCTTTCACAGTGAGGTTCGGATTTCTTGTGAGTCATGAGAGACATGAGTGTTGAGGAAGGGGGAGAGTTGTCTCTCAGCTAGGGTTCTAGAACCCGAAAAATATGCCTACTTGTGGTATTGTGTTCCCATCCTCTTAGTGGATTAGGCCTTATAGACACCCTGAAGGAATACTGTTATTACTTTTTTTGTATACTTTTTTTATGCCAAAACAAGGCTCAGATTCAGAATGACACCTCCGGATGAAGGTGACTCCTGGCAACCAAGTAGAGATGGATTCCAAGTAGAGAAATTTTTGTACAGAGGCAAATGTAGGATATGTTTGGTTTTAAATTTCAATTTTTATTTTTAATTTTTTAGATTTTAGAATTTTATAAAAGAAATACTAAAAAATAGAAATAAAAATTGAAAAATAGATTTTGTTATTTTAAATATTTAGACCGACTATTAACATTTCATATTTATGCACTCATAATAAAAATAAGACCTATTAATTTTATTTATAACACATTTACTTGATTACAGGATTCATCAATTTTATTATGGAAGTGTGGTAGAATAAAATGTTAAATTCGTGCTAGCCTAATAATTTTTCAAGCAACTGTGTACTCCAGCGAGTACAATAATTCTTTATCAAGGTTGCACAATCTTCATGTGCATTTAGCTGTGGTCAGAGACTCAGAGTTCAGCATGTCTTTCGTGAACCAAATTCGTGTGCAGTGATGGTCCAGAAAAGCACCCAAATGGCTGTCCCTTGGGTTTTCATTTCTAAACCTTTAGCTTCTTTTATTTTATTTGTATAAAGCTATTTTATAACAAATTGGAGTATCTTCTCATTAAAAAAATGAAAATATATTTACGCTTGAATTAACTTAAATATATACTTGCTTCAGAGGCCTTTTCCTCTTTAGTATCTACCGCCTTTATGACTTACTATTCGAATATTAATTTTCCTCATATTGTTGGCCATTTAGTTAGTCGTCTCCGCCTCGCAGTTTATATAAGATTTTTGTTCTTGAAAAAAAAAAATAAGCACGTGATTGTAGATTTATTACGTGACGCAACATCTTATTATCTCAGACTCTCAAAATGTCAATATTTTTAATTATTTAAAAGTTTTTTATCATCTGGCCATTACTGTAATAATAATAATAATAATACCGTCTTAAGTTGCTAAGATATAAAGGAAAAAAAGGAAATTCCCTTCCAATGTAAACCAGAACAAGGAAGTAATATTTTAACGAGCTAAGGAAAATTGCAGTTTCTATTTGTCATTGGCTCACGGAAATTCGGTAAATCTAAAGAACTAGGAATTTCATATTATTGAAGAAACAAGGCAATCGAACCATGCGATTACTAATTTCCTTCCGAAAGAGAAATTAAAAAAAAGAAATACACACAAGACAGCTAATCTAGGAAAACAGTGCATGAATCCCTCCTCACAGAATGACCACTACAATTATACTTTGGGGAAGGTTATCTACTAGACTAATACTATACAGAGAGATACTACGTTGAGAATCTTCGTTTTGCAATCAAAACTACCATTCCCACTTCCATTGAATTGCCAAAATCTGTGAATAAATTTATTACCGGTTCGTTCAAGGGACCTTGAGCAGAATACCAAGTTGATCATCATCGAAGGGCATTCACGAATGCCATCAATGAATCAACATCTCTCTTTTCCGAAGGATACTTAATTGGCCGAGAAGAGTGTTTTGGGAAGAAAAGTACTGTGGGAAAGCTTCCCAGCTGTAGTTCACTCTTAGCAAATTCTTTCTGTTCACCATCCGCTCTGAATTTTCCAACCTTCACTCCTGACCCTGCTAACTTGTCTGCCAATTCCACATACGATTCCTCCATACCCTGTTGGAATTCAGAACAAACCGCTTGTTAGAAAAAGAAAATTTCAAGCCAAATGAACACGAGAGACAATCTTAATATAATATTGAAGTACTAGGAACAATGTCTTTACCTGGCAGAATTGGCACCATGGTGCATAGAGCACAACAAGCCAGGGCTCTTTTCGGTCCTCCAATTTTGCCAAATTTTCAATTCCAGTCCTGCTCAAGCTAACCACATTCTGGGTGTTGAAAATATCAGCGACCGTGGCAGTGCCGTTTTCATGGGCAAAGCCGTTACCATTTCCATTAAGCTGGGCTGCATCTTCCTGTTTTAAGTTTCCTTTGTGAAGGCCACACTCCTTTGCTTTGGCATCCTCCCACCACCACCTACCCTCCCTTTCATGCTGTCCAGGTAAAACTGGCCTTGTGCATGGCTCACAACCAATTGAAATGTATCCTTGGGAATGCAATGCATTAACAGGCACATTCATGGTCCTAAGGAAGTTCCATATATCATTACCTTTCACATTTGCAACTGGGTTCCACTTTACCAAGCTACCAACTCCACCATTCAATCCCTCAAAAACTGGATCAACCTGGACAACAGGTACTTCAGACCTAGTCCCAGGTGACTGATCTTTTCTCTGCCCAGTTATCCATGCTCTGAGACCCTTCAGGGCCCTCCTCAAGGGTCTCACCTTCCTTACTCTGCAGCACTCTTGATGCCCATCCTCGTAGAATGAGAAGAGCCCCTTAGTCCTTACTAAGGCCTGAACCTCAACAGCATCAGGGAACATGTACTCAATGCGAATTCCATAATGCTTCTCAACGGCATCAAATAATCTATAAGTT
The DNA here is from genome assembly GCA_031216105.1 of Dalbergia cultrata. Lineage (NCBI taxonomy): Eukaryota > Viridiplantae > Streptophyta > Magnoliopsida > Fabales > Fabaceae > Dalbergia > Dalbergia cultrata. Next base: position 56,381,085 of record CM062345.1, read on the forward strand.
TCTGGATTCAGTCTCCCAGTGTCCAGACTAAACACCCTGAAGGGTCGACCAGTCAAATGTGCATACTCAATCAACGCAACATCTTCGGCACCACTGCAAAAGGCAAAAGCTACTGATTAAAATCCAAGTCCAGAAATATACAGCTCAATTCACTTAAAATTATAAGTTTATAACCATTAAAGATCAACAAGCATTTCGTACTGAAATGCAGCACACTTTTGCAGTCACAGAACTTAAGCTACATCGTTCAAAATTGAAATTTAACACATGCGTTTAGGAAAATGGGTTTTGAAAGCCAGACCTCTCAATTGTTAGCTGCCTTTAATTGGTGTTATAGTTACGTGTGAAACTGTGAATATACTCTATTCACATCATTACAGCGACTTCTTACCTGATTTTGCGTTCAGTGTGGCACGAAGACATTTCCTTCTAAAACATAGTTAAAATATATAAGAAAAAACGTTTTCCAATTAAAAAAAATTACAAATGATTGCTAATAGCGTAAAACTGCCCTGGTTACATTTTCAGTTTTTTGCCTCACCAATAACTTCAGCAATTTTAACGTAACAATAACAACAATAACGCTGAAAAGTATTATTCAAATGTAATATTCATGTGCACATGCAAATTCAATATGATCAAGTAATACCATGCAACAAAATCATTCAAACACATCCTAAAATCAGCAACAGAAAGAGCCATAAACACCCACCTGAAGGCAATAGCGATGTCATTGCCAAATTTCTCGAGGGCCTTGTCCATTATTTCAAGAGGAGAAGCATTCTCAAGTCCTCTCGCCAATTGCTCATAGTCTTCCTCTTCCTTCTCACTAACCTCTACAAAATCCAACACCATCACAACACACGTCAATCAAATCCCCAAATTCACAAAACACTAACAACAATTTCATAAATATTAAAATTAAAAAAAAAAACTGAAAATAAGGTAACTCATTAATATCCCAAAAAAAAAAAAAAACACGTACCAGGAGCAACTATAGTTGCGGCAAGAGGAACAAGGGAATCCATCCGCTGAGGCTCAGCGTTCACGCGCCTAACCAAGGAGCGTCTCTGACTCAAATTAACCACTCCTGACGAACCATAAGGTCTCTCCAAAAGCTTAAACGAACCAATCTGCGGTGCTGAAAAACAGATTTAAAAAGAAAAAACCTCACACATTAGATCAAAACATCCAATTCAACAATTCAAACGCTAAAAACATCGAAACAACACACGAGGAATCGATTAATTGGAATGAAATTGACAGTGGCTGACCTCTGGGATCGGAGGAGGAAGCGAGGCGGGAGAAGAAGGAGCTGGAAGCTGCCGTTGAAGACGAAGTAGGGGTAGTAACGGAGAGGGCCATTGTTTGTTGCAGAATAACACCGTATTCGAAGCCCCGAAATTGTGGTGTTGGATCTGTTTTCCACGTTTTGTGTTGCTCGCTCTCGATGGAGGAGCAAAGGAAATATAAAGACTTCAAAAGAGAACAGCAATAGGAGGCGGTCTTTCAGGTTCATTGAACCTGGACGCAATCTCGAATTCCTCCTCCATATGACGTGGCATGCAGTTATTGGATGTGGGAAACCCATGGCGCGTGGCGTCCGTCAGGTCGAGCGGCCAACTTAGACTCGGATGGGAATTGGGCGTTGGTGTATTTGAGTTGGAGACCATTAGGGTGTCTCATTTATTTAGACTTTTTTTAAAAAACAATTATTTTTGAGTTTCATTTACAGCCCGTTTGGAATGTGAAAAAAAACAAATTGGAACTGTGTCTCTAAGGTAGTATTTATTTACTGTCTCTAAGATAAAAGTACAGAGATATTAGAGATACAAACCTATTTGATAGTGGAGATAAGAACATGAGATTGAAGAATGTTCTATCTTCTATCCTTGGGACAAAAAACATAAAATTTATGTACTTCCAAAATGTGTGAATAATAGGGAAAGGATACAGAGATAGAAATTTAATATTTTTTTCTTTCAATAATACCCATATGCATATTTATTATTTCTATCTCCGTCTCCACTGTCTCTATATTTTTATCTCAAAGATATTAAATAAACACTACTTAACTTAATTCAATTTGTTTGGGAATGAAATATCTATTTATGTACAAAATATAAAATAATCTTGGTGCTATATTATGGTATAGCATTTTGCTACCTTACAACATGGCAGGGTAAAATACTATTATCTAGTGGATAAAAACATGAATTTGTGATATGATTGAGGGGAAGTGTGAAGTGTGAAGGAAATGAAGGATGATTGCTTTTCGCTGAAACTCTCCTCTCTACACTCATAATTTATGAGATACCGTACCAACAAACTTCTACCTATCTTTTGATGAGATGTGAGACTCAAATTAAATACGATCCACAACCCATCAAAGGGTAGATAAAAGTGTGTCGGCATGGTGTTTCATACTTTGTGAATACAAATAATATTTCTCTTTATAAAAAGGAGATGGAGGGAAATAGGTAACAAAAATGCTATTCTAGCACCTAAAAGTGGGTGTCCAATTAGGACGTCAACTCCATTATCGTTGAATGTGATAGTGATCTTAACTTTGTCCACTCATCAATCGCATCCAAATGTGATAAAATGAGTGTCCTAATTAGATATTCACTTTTTATTGCTAGAATAATAATACTCAATAGGTAAAGGAGGAGACATGAGTGGCTTTCAACCCCTCCCTCTACTTATTTCTCATCATATATGAAAAATGTATGGCGAATCTTCTTCCTTCAGCAACAAATCAGTTCTCTGCTTCATAGCGAGAACTTGAACCCTCACCTCAAAACACAATTCTACTGTGATTTAAAATCAATTCAATTGCATTTGATTCAAAATAAATCAGTAAATTATAAAGCTAAATTTAATAATATTATTGAGTTTAATATTATACAATCATGTATTGCCTCATGAATAAAAATGTTCAAGTCTCGTATCCATCATTTAAAGAGTTATATAAATAGAATGATTTGATTAAATAACGGTATAAAACATTTTAAATCATGAATGTATGGAAATTAAACTAAATATTATTTGGAATGTCTATGCAAAGTTTAAAATGAATTATTTTTTAATTTTGATAATTTTATTCTTCATTAATAAAAGATTTGGGAAGGGGTAGGAAAGAAGATATATAGGATAAGGGTATTTTAGACATATTAATATTTAGCCCCAAATCTTATAGCAAATCAGAGCTATTTGGGTTAGCTTTACTTTGTTCTATATCAATTATTTGATTCTAGATTGGGAAGTTGAATTTAATTCCTTAAATGAAATGAAATTTAACTCTTTCCAAATAGTATCTTAGATTCCTTATGTCCTTAACATTTTTAAAGTGTGAAGGGCGAAAGTTTCTCTGTATAAATTTTTTCTACTTATAATTTGGATGTTATCCATTAAATTGATATGATTGAAATGTTTTGAAAATATTGAGAAGGTAAATATAACCAAAAAAAAAAATTGGGACTCAATCGAAACTTGATAAGACATGAAATATAAATAAAGCCTAATTTTTGAATAAATAATTGTTTTGATTTGTATTTAGAGAAAATTTTATTCTCATAGATGACCATTGGTTAATCTTTTCGCTCTGATGCTGATGATAACGGAATAGAAACCAATGGTGCGGAGTTTGTTTTAATTTTTAAACAAATTCTTGAAACTTAAATTTTGTATATAATTGAAAAATTTTAAAATCAATATTTTTAAAAAATTATTCTTTTTAGTTTGTTAAAAAAAAGCTAAAAGTATATTTTTGAAAATTCTAATTATTTTGAAAAAAAAATTATTGAAATATACTAAGAATAATTTTTTCATGGCAAAAAAATTATTGGCCAGATTACATCCAAACGCATCTCAAATCTCTTTAGATGACAAATTTTCTCTAGTACCAAATACATATGTGTGGTAAATAAATTAGCAACAGGACTAATTGTTGTGCTCAATGGCCGCTGACATACTCTCTATAATCTATATAAATATTCTGTCCCCCCCTTTTCTTCGTTATTATTCCGCTCTTTTTGTGTTCTGACACCTTTTTCTATTCCAATATTCCAGTTTACTGAACCCCAATATAATTTCGTCTATTTTTCCACGAAATTTTATGTTGCTGTAGTTCGTCGATCGCCCACCCATCGTTCGTGTTTTTCTGTCATTCATTTTTCCAGTAACACTGAATTTTGTGGTTTAGCTTTTCTTATGTATGTGTGAGTCAGAGTACTTGAGCTGTACGCATGAGTGAACTCGAGCCACCAGATATGAAAATTGAAAAAGATGCTATAATCAATATGAGGCTGCAAGGCAAAGAGGGCACAATCAAATTGGAAAATGATTGGAGGAGACGGTCTTTTCATATAACAAATAACCAACAAATTATCCATCATCTGAGGATGTCAGTGGTGCTCTTTTGTATGCGTGAAAAATGTAATGCATCATTGGAGTAGTATTGAAGTTTGAAGGAATCACCCAAATCATTGATGGATGGGTCTATATATATGTAGTATTCATGCACTATAACGTGCTCTACAGAGCCAACAAAAAGTGCTAAGATATTTAGTATAGCAAGACACAATCACCATAACTGATCCGACTAAATAACTCATAATGATATCCTCGTTGAACGGGTGAATAAAATGGAAAAGTCAATGGTCTAGCGTAGGTCATAAAAAAAAAAAAAGAAAACTTTACGTGATAAAAAAAAATTGAAGCTAGTGATAACTTTTTGTCAGTTTATGTACATTAGTCTTTAATTAAGGAGCTGCTTGACATAGTTGGTTCATGGAAACCATAAAGTAAAATGACTGTGAATGATGGATGCACCGCCCAAAACGTAACCCTTAGGGATCCGAAAGGTTATACATATATATATATATATAATTTTAAAAAAAAGGTTTTATATATTCCATGAGAAAGATGCCATGGGACCATAGTCACCACATACGTCACAAGGCCCCACGCACCTTCAGAAGAAAACAAAAACAAGTGAATCTACTGAAAATAATAAAAAATTATAGCAAAGGCGATTCCATGTTGCTTTCTGAATAATTAATAGTAAATTCAAATTGAACGAGTACAGGATTTAGAAAAATTGGTTTTCTTTATTTTATATTTTTCGCATCATGCACTACGTCCAACTGCTCCGCAGCTTCATTATTGGAATCTCTAATAGAAGAGTTCACTGGATTTTTAAAATGGTTTTTATAAAGTGTATTTAGAACAGTCATTTTGATCAAATAATTATTCATGTGACTGATATTTTGAAAGTGGCAGGCTCATTTTTTTCATACAATTCATAACAACTATATTTATTATAAGTGAATTATTTTCAACCTAAAAATAATAATATTTCACAGATATATGTTATACTGAATCTTCCATCTAGCATAGAAAATATGAGTGGACAAGTAAAATAAGAGGTTTTTTTTGGGTATTCTATAAAATTTAAGGGCACTAGTACATTTCAATTATTTGTGATTAAGAATAAGTTGTGCCCACTGATTTAAGTTTTTGAAATGTATCAAATCAAAGATCAAATTGTAACTACTGATTATATATAAATATCAATTCCTCATGGATATCAAGACAAAAATCAAAATAATTAATTACAATACAATAATGTGTATATACTATGTGCACGTATAATTGGGGCAAATTCCTAACAAGAGTGCTTACACTTTGGTCCAAAAAAGCCAAATGCATTCCGATTTTAAAAGCTGCCAACCCAACCTTTGATTCACTTTACCCATTTGGCATGTGAAATTAAGTATGGAATTGGGCTATGCTATCAACTCTTCTCTATTATTAATTTTCAGTATTACTCAGTTATTAACCCTCTCATGTTAAAAATGAACATGAGAGGATCCTTTCCCTTTGTTATCATATTGACTTATCTAGTGAGAATAAAAAGAATAAGAATGAGAAGATAGGTGGTAGAGAAATTGATAAAGATTGGGAAGAATAAACATTCGCAGAGAGGGGAGGAAGTCATGAGAGAGAAGAACATCACGTGACTTGAACAATTGTTTTAATTGTGTCCGTTGGATTTTAATGTTTTTAACAATGAGGACTAGAGTAAACAAATAAAATTACATTTGGTGTAAACAAATTCTTTCTCTGCCTTTTTAAAGGATTTATCTAACCAATATCCTTAAAGTATTTATTAAGGATTTTTAAAAAGAAAGTCTATATTAAAAAGATGAGTTGGCTTTGTAAGTTTTCAATGCATTATTTCTAAACTTTTAAAACTTTATAGTTTATGTATGTATCTTTGCATTAGGATACTAATTAGCAAAAGACTTTTTAAAATTATTGAATTGCTTTATCTCTTAAAAAAATATTCGACCCTGATGTGGACGAGTCTTCCAACATTCTCCTATTTATGGATTACATAACACGTGTCTTTGTTTATCTTTTTTGGTATTTATCGCTTACAGTAATGACTAATTCCTTCAAGTTGGAGCTTCTCTAAAGGGTTAACCTTTGCCCACAAGACCGTTTCCATATAACTGATAAGAAAACTTATTTTATTTTTTCTCTTTCATTTTTGAATTAGCAAACATTCAAGATAAACAAATATTTGGACAACGAACCTGTTGGGCTTTCCCCATTTTTGCTTCTTGATTGTTTCACTTTTAAAAAAGAAATAGTATGAAACTTAAATTTTATACATAATTAAAAAAAAGTTACAAAGCGATTTTTTTCTTAGATTCCAGTTATTGTTAAAAAATTATTCAAATATATGAAAAATAATTTTTTGGAATAAAAAAATGATTCTCACCCAAAAAAATTCCATCCAAATGCCCTCTAAGTTGGATGTATATGCCCCTTTCTTTTTCCTAACAATGTTGTTCTAACATTTAAAAGTGGATGTCCAATTATCATTAGATGAGATGACAAGTGGAGATAATTGGAGACCATTATCATATTCAATGGTAATAATGAAACATCCATTTTTAGGTGCTAGAATAATATTATTGCTTTCTTTTTGTCATGATATGTCCTATTTATTATTAATGGGCTCGTTTGATTAAAATTCTAGGAGAGTAAAGTAGAACCAAAATTAGATGTAGAAACAGAAAATTTGTATATGTTTAGATGTAAATGTAGAAGTACTTTTTATTATAACAAGAAATTGTTAATTTGTTTGAATGGAATAGATATGGAATTACTTTTCTTGGTAAAATTATAATTAAGGATATGATTTATAATTTAAATAGGATAAGTGGTGAGAGTTATTTAATGGAAGGTTATTTTTTTGTCTTTTTCTAAAATTAATAAGAATAAATTTCTAACTCAATAAATCTTAATAAATAATCAATAATGTTCTCTCTCTTCTATGCTTCTATTTCTATCATAAGCATGTCTTTACCTTCTTTTAAAAAAAAAATATTGATTATTTTTTACTTCTGCTTTTTCTGATAATCATAAGTCAACATACAACTAAATTCTAAAAGTATTATTTGAAAAAAACATTGAAAAAAAAATAATTTTTCTCTCAGAATTTTATTCAAATAAGCTCATTGTTATTTCTTTTTCGATGCTCAAAGGGGCCGAAGCCCAATATATGTGCCTTCATTATACGTCGCGTTTAATTCCCTATGGGTTGTTAGTGTGGTTCTCTTTTGTTGGGCTTAGTCCCTGCCTTTAGCACCAAAGAAAAACGTACATTGTTTTGGTTCATTCTTAAGCTTCAATGGACAGGCCTAAACAAAAGAGCTTGAATGGATCTATTTGACAACAGAGTGGGAGAGGGAGAAATTATTAAGTGGGTCTCATTGTGCTGTCCTGCATTGATGAATGAGATTAATGCCAATCACATGGATCGCTTGTGCAAGGAAAAAATTATTTTTATTTATTTTTTAGTCCAGAGTTGCTATATCGCTACAGCCTCTAACAAACAACACTATAGATTGCATGGAATGATGGACTGGACTACGTTTATTGGATCTATTGCTCATAAAGCAGCCCAACCTTCCTCGGCTGGGCCAACTAGATGTGAGCGCCAACTTCTCCTTAATTAAAAACCCACATCGCGACCAAAAAAGGAAAATCTACGTCGCACTGGATCTACTACTACATCAACCGTGGAACAATTCCCATTAATGCTAGTATTTCGTGATTTTGTGGATTGTCAGAACAATCTGCCTCTCATACTGTGCACCCGGGTTCGGCCCCACCAGAGGTGGTAGGTGTGCGAACCCAACCCCCCGACCAAAAATAAATAAATAATATTCGTAGTTTCAAGATTAATTATAATAACGTCGTTTTATTTTATTTTCATAATTTTCTTTTTAAATTTCAAAAACGGAAACAAATTTAAAATAGGATGACATTTATTTTTTGGTAATTAGTATTAGAATCAGAAAATAAAATTAGGAAGAGCAATTTTCTTTTTAGCAAACGTGACCTAAGAAGTCAAATCACATCCAGATCTTAGAAAGGAGATTTCCCTAAGCCATAACCATAACTTTTTCTGAGAGAAAAAGCTAAGCTACACGTAAGCCTTAAAATCCTCAAATTAAAAAGCATGAGGTGTCAACTACCTACAACACTCATGTGGTTCGAAGATGTCGGGCAGGACAAAGTCAATGCGACCTTAACAGCATCATCCGACCCGTAGGCCTCAGCTACTCCTCCATCATGCCCACAACTATGTCCATATACACAACACCGAGCCTTCTAGCCTTCTAAGTACGGAGTAAAGATATTTAAAGTGATGATTAAGGCAGGGATTTTATTTTTAAATTAATAAAATTAAAAGTAAATTTTTTTTTATTTTATTGATTTAATATTAAAATTCATTCACTTTATCATCTAAAAAGATTCTTACTTAAAAGGTGAAGATTCATCTATAGTATATTATGATGCCACCAAATAAGAGCTTGCCACGTGGATAAATCACAAAATGACGGGCAGTTGCTCTGGAGAGCACCAACTCACTCGCATGATGTTTTAAAACAGCACTTCCTAGTAGAGTACAGGATTCTTGTGTGTGCGCGTGTGTGCGCGTCGCTTGTCACTGACACTGGTTAGCCCCCTCTCCCTCTCTCAACATTTTTTTTTTCTCAATTAGATTGGGTTTTCTTTTCAGCTGTTTGTTTGATTATTCAAGTGTTTGTTTCATGGGTTTTAATCTGCAAGACTATTAACTGTTGCAATTCTGTTTTACCTGAGATTTTGTGATTCCCGGATGGATGGGGTTACAAACTTACAATCTGCGATTATTCTACCATTATACATCTTGTTAAATCGTTAAAAATCTGATTTTCCTGAAGCTTGCGGTAACCCCATTTCAGATCAAGTTAATTGAGCTTGTCCATCTTCGTATCTGGCGCCCTTGTTTCTTTAGCTTTGCTTTTGTATATGTGTGTATATGTGTGTGTGTGTGTTTGTATTTTCATTTTTGAAATTTTTGAGCTTGATTTGGCAGGAGTATATTATAACTTCATTGCCATTTAGGTGCAGTTTGTCTGTTGAGACTCTGATGTAATTTATATTGTTGATTCTGTATGGTGTTGCAGAGAATTAGCATCCAAATTGAACATGGCTGAGGCTGCACAACCCAATGCTGAGTTGTTGGAATGGCCAAAGAAAGATAGGCGCCGCTTCCTGCATGCTGTGTACCGTGTTGGTGACCTTGATCGCACCATCAAGTAGGATTTTGTTGACTTGCTCAGTGAATATATATATATATATATAAGCATGCCGTGTGTTTTTTATGCTTGAAATTTTCTCACTGTGTTCTCTCAGGTTTTACACTGAGGCTTTTGGAATGAAACTTTTGAGGAAAAGGGATGTTCCGGAGGAGAAGTATGCCAATGCTTTTCTTGGCTTTGGCCCTGAACATTCCCATTTTGTTGTGGAATTGACATATAGTATGTTTCCCTGTCAACCCTTTTGCATTCATGCAGGCAGTGTTTCATGTGTCACTGTTGTTGTATTGTATTGAATTGAATTGGACATGAAATATTTGAACATATGATGTTATTTTCAGACTATGGAGTGACCTCGTATGATATTGGAACTGGCTTTGGACATTTTGCTATTGCAACTCCAGATGTAAGCCAGTCTACCCTCACGAAGGCTTGGGCATTTATTTGTTCCCATTGTACTGCGAAGAATAAAGTGTATATGATTTCCCTTTTTAGGTTTATAAATTGGTTGAAGACATCAGGGCTAAGGGTGGGACCGTGACTAGGGAGCCTGGTCCTGTTAAAGGCGGGTCATCTGTCATAGCCTTTGTGAAGGATCCCGATGGTTACATATTTGAGCTCATCCAAAGGCCTTCAACCCCTGAGCCATTATGTCAAGTAATGCTTCGTGTTGGTGATTTAGAGCGCTCAATTAAGTTTTATGAAAAGGTAACTGTTAATGTCAATTTTTTGCTTTTAATGAGCAAGCATTTTAATGTGAACCAGTTTCATGTTTATAACACTGTTGCATCAGTTTTAAATTTTAATGTATGTTAATTTAATTTTATAAATTTTCCCTATACATGTTTTTGTAATAAAATTATTTTAATGTTGCCTACAAAGCTGTGTTCCTGATAATATTTTGGTGGTGGACTGATGTACTCTGTTGTTACACATCCGTAAGATAAAAACTGAAGAAGTGTGTCCATCCAATGATCTACTCTCTTGTTAATGCTCCATGGTAAGCTAGCAAAGCAACTGCAAGCTAGTGGGGTTGTGCAGTTGAATAATTTGAAAGAGTGTGTCTTGTATTCATTATATTCAGTCACATTGTATAAGCGAAAGCTCACAAGCAAAACCAGTTTCATGGTTTTATTGTGTCCATCTCATGTTAGATTACGATTATGCGCTTTTGCTTTGTGATGGACACAATAAAATCATGAAACTGCATTTGTTATACGACTTTTAGTTGTTAAACCAACTGTGTTTTCTTGACTAAGGCTATTTTATGGGATTTTATTTGCGCAGGCTTTGGGTATGAAGGTGGTGAAGAAAGTCGATAGACCTGAATACAAGGTGAATTCCCTTCTTAACTTGATCTTAGTAATCTACTCACTAGCCAGGGCATCTTTCCATGCTAAACCATTACTTGCTTACGGTTTTCCTAAATTATGTTGCATATCCTACAGTACACCATAGCTATGCTTGGGTATGCAGAGGAGCATGAGACAACTGTGTTGGAGTTGACATATAACTACGGTGTCACTGAATACACCAAGGGAAATGCTTATGCTCAGGTTAGTTAATAGGTTATATAAAACTTATATTACCTCCTGGAAGCCTAAGTGGTTATATTTACTTCTCTGTACCTCTTAATGATAGAATTGTTTGGTGTATATTATAGGTTGCTATTGGGACTGATGATGTATACAAGAGCGCAGAGGTGATCAACATAGTCACACAAGAGCTTGGAGGAAAGATTACGCGGCAACCAGGGCCAATTCCCGGCATTAACACCAAGATTGTTTCTTTCTTAGATCCTGATGGATGGAAAACTGTAAGTTTTTACTTATATTGAGTGAGGTTGTTACTTTAATTTCTATTTGTCTTATTGTAGAAGCATCAGCTGAAATACTAAGTGAATAGTTATGTCAAAGCACGTACATATATGCTTGCCCAAGGAGCCTCAGTAGCTGTGATTTGAGGATACCATTTCTAGTGTGTTAAACATTATGATTGAAAGCGGAGATATGTTTAACCTCTTAGAGATTGCTTTAACTGAGTTTGCTTGATTTTGATAACTAAACCTGTATGCAGTAGACAGCTTTGAGTATGACCAATGCAATTGTGTCTGAAGAGCTTGATGTAAATTGATAATGTCTGTGAAATGTGGTGCAGGGAGTTTATCTTGATACACAGAAGGATTTTTAGCCATAAAATAAAAAGAATATAATGTTTCCAGGTTTTGTAACTTGTTATCATGGAGTTCAATCTGACTTGCGACATAAACTGATCATAAATTTTATATTAGGATCTCATGTCTAGATAATACAAGAAGGACCCCATGTCTCAACTCTTAACATTTATTTAATTATTGTATTCAACATTTTTGCATTTCATTTGTAATGTTTAGCACCTGTTATGAAAATTGCGCTTTAGCAAATGAAAGCATAGTTGAGGAAGATAAATACTGATAGTACTGTCTTTACTTTTAATTAAGTTTTGGCCGCATATATCTTATTCTGTTCAATAAAAATATCTTATCTTTTTCAATGCATCGCATTCTGAGTATGTGCTTTATATACTTTCTCCGCTTGCTCACGTGGGATTAGCAGCCATTATCAATGGTCAGTATGTGGTTTGATTCATCTTATTTGAATTCTGTAGGTCTTGGTTGACAATGAAGATTTTCTGAAGGAACTGGAATGAAGAATGCTGGTTTTTTGCGAAATATGAAGCCCTGGTGCTCTTGTCCGAATAAGTTATCTAGCTTGAGTTATCTAGCTTGATGAGTGATCTGCATGTTTGTTTATCGGTGTAGTAGTTATAGCTTTCAGTATGGTTGCTTTTATGTGGCTCTGTAATTGACTCAAGACGCAGTTGAAACTACCTTATGCAGTGTTTGGTTGAGATTCTATGTAGTCCCTAGAGTAACACCCTACAAGTGCAGTAGCACAACCAATTTAGATAAAGTCTAGTTTGAGGTTTTACAGCAGAACTAAACTGAACAAAAACCTTTCTACCTACAACAAATATGAGCCTTCCATCTTAATACCTGCTAATTGAACATTTTAAGTCACCTTCACTATTTGGTATTCAACATATTTATTTTTGTAAATAATCCTTTTTGCCAACAATTGATTTTTTTTTTTGGTTTTTTTTTTTCCTTTGTCCTGCCCAATATTTATGCCTAAGCAAGCACTATATAGTACTTGACAAATATTGAATCTGATTTGAGTATTAAAATCTATTAATATTCGAAACTTAGGCAGGTAAAGCTCACGAGTAAAATAAAATATTGAACCAAATTTGATTGATTTTCAAATATTACGTACGAGCACGTACAATTTTTCAAAGAAAGGAAAAAATACGATCTGTTTTGGTTAGGTGCACAAGGTATTCTCATACTTTTGGCTGATATAAATGATACGAATCCTCAATTGGTTTACAAATTTTTACATATTGGTTTACAATTTTTTGAGTATTGGCTTACAACATTTCGTAACACGCATTTATAATTTTCCAACTTTAGTTTTCAACAATAACAAATGTCAACTTCTAGCAGAGTTATTTTCAGTTCGTTTTGTTGATAAAAAAATTGAAAAAAAAAATAATCATTAATGTCTTGAGACATAAATCATAAACATATGAGAAATCAAATAGAATGAGTTAAGCTTCATTCATGGGGATTTGTTTTATGTGCTATAAATAGATCTTGATTTTCCTTTTTCTTCTTTCTATGAAAGATGAAGAATGAAGAGAGAAACATGAGAAAGAGAGAGGAACTGAAAGCTCTTTGGTAAGAGAAAAAATATGTTGTGAATGAAGGAAGAATGTTGCTCTTTCTTTCTTCTTTTATCTTTTCACTTTACCCTTTCATAGTTATACAATTTCCATAAATTTATTTTGTCATCTAGTTTGGTGTAACTATATTTGTGTATCATGCCTCAAACTTTTGTGTCAGAAAAAAATGCACATTCCCAAAAGGTGACCTATTTCCTATCCAACGGTCGTGGATGGACCAGCCTACAGCCAACTGAGGTCCAAGCCCAAGTATTCACCATGATAACTGGGCCACGAACCCTGGGTCTCTGTCAATGACCCTTAATTGGTCATGCACAGTTGTACATCATATTTATTGGGCTTGCTACCCGTTCGTGGGTTTAAAAAAACATGCTCCACCGGGCCCAAGTATTTAAAATGTAAGTCTGAAACAAAAACGATGACGAAAACCAATAAACAAACATATACATTAAAAGCAGATTCCCCGACTATCAAAACATATAAATTGTTGACGTAAAAAAATATAAACCACATATAACCATGATCAAAAAACAAAATCTTCGAAAGAAAAAAATCTATACTCCTTTCCTTAACAGAAAAAAAAGATCCCCTTTATTTATTTTTTGTTTTATTTTATCCGTGAACGAAACATGATAAAGGTTAAATTGAATTGTTATTCCTTATAATTTTGCCTGATTTATATATTAGTTTTTCATAAGTGATTTTTCAAGATTTCGTCTCCATAATTGTATTGATTGAATTTTGATCCCACAAGAACTAATATGTTAATAATTTAAAAAATTAAGATAAATTCTTAATAAAAAATAAGATATTAATCATAGTATAAATAAAATTACAGAAATAAAAGACCAAATGAAAAAATATATATAAAGTTCAATACCATACAATAGGTCCCAAAATCTAAGGATGAACATAAAAAAAAAATCAGTAATCGAAATTTATATCACATAAAGGTAATAATTATTTAATCAATTTAATTTTATTATAAAAAAGTTTTACAAAAATATTCAATCGAGTACGGCCCTATTATACAAATAGAAAAATTTAATTATAAAATATATAAAATAATTTGTTTTTACTATTAATCTATTGAAGTTAAACTCTATGTCGATTTAGCCTATAATCTACTATTATTATTTTTTTCTCTTGTTGGATTTTCGATGGGCAACAAAGAAATTGGAGTAAAGCAAGAGAGGGTAAAGAAGCTTCTCGGATCACCTAAAGAAGCAGAGACAATGGAAGTTAGGAAATACCACATTCCTTTGAACGTTTCTTTGATTTGAAATTTGATCTTCTTACCGTGTCCTACAATCCCTATTACGACCCCCACAAGAAGAAAAGCATTCAAACTAGTTTTAGCAGAAAGTCACAGAACTAGAACAAGAAAAGCTAGGGATGTAGGACACTGTCACTTTGATTCCTATGCTTTTTGTCTTTCTTTCTTTCTCCCCATTATTCAGAGGAAAAAATAGAATTATAAGATTTAAAAATAAAATAAAATAAAATAAAGCTAATAAAGCTGTTTACGCATAGCATGGCAGTTTTCTTGGGCACCAATCGGACACAAAAAGATGCACTTTACGTATTGGATGTATCTCCAAGGCTCAATTACTGTAGAATTTGTTTCTCATAAAAAAAAAAACTGTAGAATTTGCATTTCACACATAATAACTTTTTAATTTTCTTTATATTTAAGTGCACTGGCAATAAATTTGGTAGAATAAGTGCATGTAACTAAGCTAATGAAACCGGTTTAGGTATAAGTATGCTTAAATATAATATATTAAATTTCAATCCATGTAATGTACTATGTAAGATTGAAGCTTCACATAATATTATTGGTCACTTTTAGCATTGACTGGTGGAGGGGAAGGCGGCTAAACGACGGCAATTAACTGTAAATGGCGTGTGTGTGTGTTGGCTAAATGGAAACATAAGGATCAATGGGGTCCCAATCTTCCCGACCCAACAGCGTCATAGTAATTCTAGAAATACACCTTCTGATCTGCTCTATGCTTTGTGGCTGTCAATCTGAAACTTTAATTTAGACCAGAACCAGATCTCCATGTTATAACGTAACCAACTTTGAAATGCGCATCGCTGTACAAAGTAAATGTGCCCTGTGCTCTACTTTTTCACTCCTACACAAGTCCCTCTTTTTTAAAAATAAAATAAAGAAAAAGAAAAAAAAATGATATTTCTCTTGCTTTTTTGTGTTTAATGATGTATCAGTTTAGTTCTTGAGTGACTCCTAACTGGTTTTGATTAGATTGGTTTCCGGTAAGAAATATAATGAAATACACCTAAATTTTGTTTCATATTACGTTTACTTAAATATCTCAGCAAAAAATTTAAGTTATGGATTTCTTCAGAAGAACAAAGTTGATATACAGTTCTATTTTTGTTAATCGAGAGGCAGAGAGATAAGAGAGAGAAGAATTCCTAGGAAATCATAAAAAAAAAACCCTTCTATGTGGATTTTACACTTTTACGGGTCTTTTTTTTACATATGGTTTTTGAGTGGTGTATTTACATCAATATGGTGTTTTGAAAAAATTTCCCACAATATAGTGTTTTCAGTATAGAATCCGTCAAAGGCGGATTCAACACTGAATCCGCCAAAGGCGGGTTCAATAAAAAAATATTTGTGTTCTGAATCCGCATCGAATTCAGTGTAAAAAATATTATTTTATTGAATCCGCCATTGGCGGATTCAATAAAATAATATTAAAATAAAATTACGCCATCAAAGTCAGACTAAAAATCCATCAAAATAATAATTTTTTATTGAATCCGCCAATGACGGATTCTAAAACATCATATACGAGTAAATTTATTCATTTTATCATATTAGTGTAAATCACCTATACAAACACCATATATAAATTATTTTTCCTTTTACACTATGCTTTCTATTTTTATCATTTTTTTTTATATAGTTAAAGAAGGATCTCCACCCTCCAACATGAAGATGGGACCATGGAATTATGGCAAGTCTTACAGACACAAAAAGTAAAAATGGCATCTACTAGCAACTGCATCCCTCTACCAACGCAGGTCATAATACACCACATTATATTTTGTGGTTGGTTTATATAGGTATCTTCTTTTTTTAGTTTAATTCATATGCAGTGTAAAACATTTTATATTTTTACTTTGTATTTTAATTTTGTATTACCATATCAGTAATATAGTTGAGTTTTATATTCATTATTGGAAAAATTATCTAAATAAAATGATATAATTAGATAATAGCGTCAATGTATTAAAATTAAACTCTTTTTTAATATTTGATTCTATTTATTGTGAAAGAGTTGTATATAAATAGGGGTTCTCTAATACCCTTATAAAATTCAATTGTACTAATATTTTTTAGTTATTTGTAGTTAAAAATATATATGTATCACTAACTCAATTTATTAAAATACAGAAAATTAAAGATTCAATCACAAATCTTGAAAAAAAAAAAAAGAGTGCCGAAGGACAAATATTTTTAATCTCTGCTCTTTTTATATTTGTCTATATAATTTGATGACATATTTACATTTGAAGTCTTTTTCGCGAGCATTAAATCTTTTTTGTTATTAATGCACTTAAGAGTTTTTGAACTGCATAAATTAATCATATTTATATTGTATATATAATTTTTCTTTCTTTACGAATGTTTTGTGAAATTAAATCTAACACATCATGAAAGGAATTACAATTTTACATAATATTTTATAGATATTAATCATAGTTGTAATGCTAAATCATAATAAGTAATAAAGTTTCTATATACAAATAATACTACTACTAATAATTACAATGGTAAATAATAGGGTTTGATTTTGATGTATTAACAGTGTAAAAGATGGTCATCAAACAAATCTTTATTTTTGTATGACTTTTCAAGTGATGGGAAAGAAGCTAATCATATTTACTAATATGACATCACATAAATAGATAACTCTGTAAATCTTTTTTATATTGTTAGTGCATTGAAATTAGAGTAAACAACATTTTTAGTGCTAGTATTTTCAATCTGATATAAATATGATTTTAACAAAATTTTTGCATCACAATTTCAAAATACACGATCATAAAAGGATAGATGAGAAGTGAGAAAATTGTGTCCACGTAACCACCTTTTGGTACCCAAGTATGATATTTTCCAAAATACTCCATCGTGTAGAGAGATGAAGTTGAGAGAAATTACAAAAAAGATAAATAAATTTAAGTTAGGCAAATTTTAACATTAAAAAAAATAAGAGTTTAATTGGTATGTATTGATAGTATAAAATATCTTTATTTGCACTTAGCTATTAGCCAATGAACAATTGACAAATCATTAGTATAATTGGTAATTTTTTCAAATTTGAATTAGAATTAGTTACAAAATGAACTATGTGGCAACTTTTTATTAGTTGACACTATAATATAGTGTCAACGCATGTCAATTAAACTCAAAAAATTAAGTTAAAAGAGTGAATTGATGGACACGTTGAAATATACACGGAACACGACACGATATAGATACAAGGGACATAACAAAGCTGAAAAATTATAGGATACTGACACAATATATATATAGTTTAATTTTGATGCACTGACAGTATAAAAATGTTTTATACCATCGTCCAGTTAAACTATTATGTTTAGATGACTTTTTAAGTAATGAGTGTAAAAGTTAACTATCATGACTTGTGTGGCAATATATGATTGGATGACAATATATAATTGGATGACTGTGTAAAAAAATTTTTACTGTCAGTGCATGTCAATTAAATCCATATATAGAACTAAAATTTTTTATAGAATGATATATTATTCAAAATATTATTTACATAAGTTTTACTTATATTTTATTTTCTTAAAAATTTTAAAAATTATGCGTCATTAATTCCCTGTAATAACCTTATTAATATTGTATTTACTTATATTAAAATAAAAAAATTTAAATTAATAATATATATAAACACACGTCTTTGATATATATATAAAATCTGAATTGGAGCGTATATCCGAAACATAGTCAAGGGACTCAAATGGGGCAAGTTAGCTTCATGGGACCGGTATCAAATTCACTAGTAATCAATAACGTTAAAGAAAGAATATATGACAACTGGGAACCGCGCTTTGAATAGCAGTTAGAAAAGGAAAAAGCCAGAGAAATGACGATACTACGTCCATAATCCAAGGCCAAGGACCATGCTTCCATTGCAGGACAGTTACATACATACTCACACTCCCATCATCATCTTACAAAAGCACTTCCTCTTCCTCTCTCTCTCTCTCTCTCTCTCTTCACATGTTTCGCTTTCATTCTTTGCAATTCATTTCCTAAATAATTAGACCAAAACAAAACACAGTAGTACTGTGGTGTGATGATGGCGAAGCCCAACGCCGGTCCAGCCACGTCGTTTCCGCCGATCAAGCCTGACCAATATGCCCATAGCCCCGCCCATTACGCCGTACTATTGGGCGACCACGCCGAACTTTCTAGAATCATCTCCTCCCTGCCCCGATTCCCCGACCCGGCCCAAATTCACTCCGAGTCCGACGCCCTCTCTCAGGAACGCCTCGTCGACAAGATCTCCGCCGTCCTCGACCGCCGCGACGTTCCCTTCCGAGAAACACCTCTCCACCTCGCCGTCCGCCTCAACGACCTCCGCGCCACCCGCGCCCTTGCCCTCGCCGGCGCAGACGCCTCCCTCCAGAACGCCGCCGGATGGAACCCTATCCAGGAGGCGCTGTGTCGCCGCGCCTCCGACATCGCAGTCGTCCTCGTCAAACTCCACCACCGCTCCGCCTGGGCGAAGTGGCGGCGCCGCCTCCCGCGCCTCATCGCTGCACTCCGCCGCATGCGCGACTTCTACATGGAGATCTCGTTCCACTTCGAGAGCTCCGTGATTCCCTTCGTCGGCAAGATCGCTCCCTCCGACACGTACCGGATCTGGAAGCGCGACGGGAACCTCCGCGCTGACACCTCCCTAGCCGGATTCGACGGCCTCAAAATCCAACGCGCTGATCAGAGTTTCCTCTTCTTCGGCGACGGAGATTCAACGCACCGCATCCCTGCCGGTTCCCTGCTCGTGCTGAACCGCGACGACCGGACAATCTTCGACGCGTTCGAGAACATCGCAGCTCCGATGAGCGATTCCGGCGCCGCCGGCATCTGCTCCTCCGAGACGAGCGTGTACCGTCCGGGAATGGACGTAACAAAGGCGGAGTTCATCGGAAGAATGAATTGGAGGAGGCAAGAGAAGACGGAGAGCGTGGGAGAGTGGAAGGCTAGGGTTTACGAAGTGCACAATGTGGTTTTCAACTTCCGGTCTAGGAAGATTGCTAGGGCCGGAGCCCGCTCCGCCGCCGGAGACGGAGATTCAGAATCTGCGGCGAGCGAGAAGGTGCAATCGCTTGAACTCGACGAAGACGACGACGGTTTTCTCGTGGCGGAGAATCTGAGTTTCGGAGCCACGGCCAAGAATAGTACTAGTGACAAGAGAAGACACAGCAGTTTCGTGGGGGAAGAGAGGGAGTGGATTCCAACAGCGAGAAAAAGCGTGGACGTGCTTCCTCCGCCGCTGCCACAGCCGCCGAGGAGGTCATCAGCGGCAGTTAACTTGGCTGCGCCATTGCCGGTGCAGAAGAAGGAAAAAGAGTACGTTAAGAGTCTGAGGCCTTCGGTGTGGCTGACGGAGCAGTTTCCGTTAAAGACGGAGGAGCTGTTGCCGTTACTGGACATTCTGGCGAACAAGGTCAAGGCGGTGAGGAGGCTCAGAGAATTGCTCACCACAAAGCTCCCGCCGGGGTCTTTTCCGGTCAAGGTAACGAACTCCCTTGTGGCCCCCTATGTGTTAGTTGTTGGCCGTTACTTTTTTTTTGGGGGGGACCCACAAACAGAACAGTTACATTGGATTATGATAACTGTTAGATGTAACAACTGATGATTTGATTTGACTACTGAATGTTGGAACCGTGCCTGCTGAATGGATGAAACATGTGATCTACATCCTGTTTTCACATTGTTTAATAATATAATTTTAAATATTTTAAGTATAAATTATCATGTGATCTAGCATTTTTTATGAATGATTTGATTTTGATGGAAAGTTGGTGTCTTTGGATGTTGTGGTTTGGTGGGGTCAGGTTGCTATACCGGTGGTCCCTACGGTGAGGGTGGTGATTACGTTCACAAAGTTCTTGGAGCTGCAACCAGTGGAGCAATTCTACACTCCATTCTCGAGTCCTTCACATTTGCTCCTTGAAGATGATGATGATGATCAGAAGAAACCAAAAAGGTACTATTCTTCGTTGTCTTCTTCTTCCTCATCTGCGGGGTCCACGTGGTTGGGGCGGAATGGTAGCCAATCGGGGAACAAGCAGCGGCAACAACGGTGTTCTTCTTCTTCTTCGGTGGCTTTTGATTCAGACCCTTTTGCTATTCCTGATGGGTATAGGGTGATTAGTAATTTGGATGACAGATCAAAGAAAACGAAGTCGTCCAAGCCCGTGAGAAAGTCCAAGTGAGACGGGAAGGAAGCATAACAAACCAAGGGAATATGACTAGGAATTGCAAAATTTTATGCTGGAAGAATTCGATATATAAGAGACATGAATAATGATGGTGTATTTTTTGTGCCGAAAATTTCATCCATGATGCAGATATAATAGTACTGTATAATTCTATTAAGCCGGGGCATTGGGAAAATATTGGTGTTCATAGAGGGAACTTTGGCAGCAAATTGATTGTCAGAAATTAAAGTGTACTTACGTAGAAGTTAGAACTGCATTTCTTTGCTCACAGTTTTCCTTTATATTCCTTAATTATACAGACACTTGTTGCGGTTCCATTTTTCATTTTTGGATTTGGTGCTTGGGGAGGGAAAGGGATTAACGCTGTCATGCTAGAGTTGATTGTTTCAATTTGTTATTGCTAATGACACCTTCCTTGTGCTAGATTATGTCCTATCCTGTAGTAGGCATTTTTATTTTATTATATATATATATATATATATATATATATATATATATATAATAAAATAAAAAAATATATATGAAAGATTATGATTTCTAACGTAGACAACTAATATAGCTAAGGCAACGAGAACCAAGACATACTTTTTGTGAATCGAATTCTCTGTGCATGCATTTTTAACTTGAATTCCCTTTTATTTACTTCATCTACAAACAAGTTCCTTTAGAACAATTTTATCCATCAGTTATTCTCCAATCAATGTAGAGGGGATCTAAAAAGTAATCAAGTACTCAATTGGGACTATACATTTGTCATTTGTCAATCCTATTCCATGCCAAAGAATTATGAAAGGGAATGAACCAGCATGTGAACTTATGCAACACACTTTTCATCAATGGTAATTGTACGAGGCGAATGTGATTCATCGATGCATGAATTGAAAATTTTGATACTGCCCACAAGCATATTCTCATTATTTATTAAGGTGCAAGGGAAAGTAGAAGTCCTCTATGTATGTTGTATTCATGGGGACTTTTCTGTTTGAACTTTGAACCACAACACATTCAACAATTTCCAGTAATATCAGAAGGAGGACCTTATTCTTTTCTCGAGTTTGCGGTAGCAAGAAATATTTGAAATATATATTATGTCATGGAGATTGCCTAATGAGACAACCGTATTTGCTCCTTTATTTTGACTGCAAATAGCGCCCAAGGTGTTGTTGATTCAGTGCTTTACAATTGTTTTTGTGGTATCCACTTGAATCTGGCTCCACTACTGACCTTTACTTTCTCCACATGCAAGATTCAGTCTCCCTATAGTACAGAAGACATTACACTTTAATCTTTGTTCCTTTTACTCCCTCTTTGGACGAAGGCTTTCCCTTTTCTGTTAAAGATAAAGACAATTTTAACAAATATCAGAATTTTTGTCTGCCTTTCTTTTATGTATGTTTGCGAATTTTAGACACAAGAAAAAAGAAAGAGGGGGGATAAAAAAAATAACAGTGCCTTAAAGATAACACTTAGCATCAGGTATTTTACAAATGAGATGTTACGGTTGGTTCCAAATATAACGGGAAATACTATCACTAATAAAGAAAGTTGATACTAATAGTCTACATATTAACCGGATCCTATTGTTTTACTTTTATTGTATATTGGAAGTGTAAAATGCCTCCCTTTCAAGTTAGCTATTGAGTTTGATGAATGTATTTTTCATTTTTATTTTTTTGGTTTGATATACAATGATTAAGTGATATATTATAATAACTTAGCAAGAGAGTAACATAGACAAACGCAAGGGAAATCCACGCATTGATAGAAGTGGACTAAAGCAGTTGGCAACATTATTGAACGACAAATACCTTTGGCCTGCTATGAAAGTTTCTCACAGCGCTGGCCAAAGTATCACTACTATTCGATAATGCTGAGGATTAAAGAATTGGGTTACGCACAAAGTCTGCTTTAACCATATGGAAATACTAGAATTATATTGGTGGATTGGCCAGCCCTATTGTGAACTGAAAGGACAAAAATAAATTAGAGAAAGAAAAAGGAATGTAACTCCAAAAGTAGCACCCTATATTGCTTCGAGTTGATTCAGCTCCTCCTCTGCTCCAGCTTCTCAATTCTGCTGCATAGAGTCATGAAAGGTACTATACAATTCATGTCTCTAACTAAGCCTTGCCGTTTCAAGTGTTCAACCCATATACTTGTCAAATATTCATAGATTTGAAAACTTATATTCGAAATGGGTCTTGGAATTTATAGTATGAATATGATTTATGGGCTCATGCCCCATTGATGTTTCATATGAACAATTTTCAAGTCAAGTACTCTCACCTATTTGAACCACAATACATCTACTGATTTTCATGCCTATGACTGTCCAATTTTTCTTAAATATGGCATGATTAATCAACAATATAATATCCCATAATTCAATGATAAGATCGATCAAATTCAACTTCTATAATAAGTTATTGAATGGAGCATGTAAACAAAACAGATCCTCACTCATGTATAGTTCTGCCTAGGAAAAGATACAATGTACAAATTCATGAATGGAAAACGTTGACTGTTAGGCCTTATCCCCCTAGATATGTTCTGTAGCAGTGATTTATTAAGCCTTTGTTTACACTGGGAATTGCCAAAAAGGTTTGATGAGTAGTATTCTTGTTATATTGTATTGACGGCAGCGGGAAACATGGCTAGCGAAGCACAAAGTTGGGCTGATCTGTGGGGTGCTGGCGGCATTGGTGCTATGGAAGATGATGGCACTAGATACCAAAATAACATCGGCAAGAACAAGAAATTGGGTGCCAAGGGTGGTTTCACCAAAGTCAAACAAGTTGCAATGATCAGTGTGCAAAAGATCAAAAGCGGGGCCTCAATTTGTGTCAATTGGATCAGAAGCCAGTTCAAGAGAAACAGTGCATCAAAATAATTGTGATAATCCACATCCACGTGTCTAAGCCCAAACAAAAATGCATACTTAACCATTTTAATTTAGTCTTTTGACTCGGTTTAAGAGAGAAAAAAATAAAAAAAAACACTTCACTGAATGTCATACACAGTTGCTTCCGGATCAAGACCCTCTTTAGGATTAGTGGGTCACAAATGTTTTGCCCAATGCTGCATGATTGATGCCCGAAAACCAAACACATAAGCTTGGTTGTTGTTCGGTTTGTCTTTTTGTAATAGTAGGAGTAGCTCTACTGATGGATTCCATGAAATTTCGGAAAAAATTTAGAGCTCTATGAGGGGTTTCAAATTTAATCGAGAATTATTTTTTTTTCCTATTGTAGATTGTTTAGAACAAAGTACACAACAGCCGAAGACAGGATCACCGTGTAATATTCTTCCGAACGAACAGTCCGTTTGAGAGAAATTATGAATTAGAATGAAAAACAAGGTTTTCAAAGGAGTTTTTGTAAAAGAAAGCAACACCTTGCTTTGTGATAAAGGCATATACACTAATTATTTTCTCACAATTTATTGTACATATTGCACTATTAAATTACATACAAATATCAAACATCGTCCCCAAATCATCTCTTTTTTCCTATCCCGACAGTTACTAAATACAGATTTCTCATCTTTTGCGTGACAATTATGTAATTAATAGAACAAGAAAGAGAACATAACTTGGGTATTGGTAATTTCTGTCCAATACCATTAACCTTACTTCAATAGAGGCATGCAAAATTAGTGTCTCAATGACCACGTGACCTGTGCATTGTGCAACACGTTCTTTTGATGGTCACAAAATGAGAACAGCTAAATTGAGATTTTACTTTGGTGATTCCACCACCGCCCCAACATGACTTCAAATTATAATCAACTTTATGTACACGCACCTCCCTGGACACCCAACCACAACCCATAGGAAAAATGGATAACAAATTGATCTTTACTATAACTTTTCTACTCTAATCTAAGCTCACCTCGGCAATTGTAGTGTTTATGAGAATGCGTTTGTGCAAGTGTTTGCATCATAAAGTGGTAGATTATGTTAATGAAACCAAGTAGCCGAGAATCTAAATTAGTACTAGTATTCAATAATAATTTCATTCACTGAAATTCATAATTTAAAGATTTAGGGCATAATCAAAGTGCAGGATAAAATCACTCAAAGGGCCATGTACTGGCGATCGCCTGCAGAGAATTTACATCTTGCAGAAGCTATTTACAGAGGTTATCATAAATTATGCCTAGAGGGATCCAAAAGTGTTCTCTCCACTGTAAGTCATGTAAAGAAAGCCATCTTGATCCTTATTTTCCTCATAAATAGCAGACATCAATGCAGCTGCAACAACACAGGATTTAAGTTCATCAGCACTGCCAAAAGGGCAAAAATATTACTCGGTTGGCATGATGATTGATGAGTACTTACCAGTTGGAGGTAGAGTGTTATTGATGAAAACAAAAATAGCCTTCTCAGCACTGAGCTTAATTCTTTTGCGGACAACATAAACAAACTGACCGACGGTCAAATCAGCTGGAACAAGGTATCTGCAGCATAACAAGAAGAGCAACAGAACCAGCTGAGAATCCACTAATGTGTAGAATCAGATTAACAACATGCATTAATCAAGATTAATAGATATAATCCTAGATTGATTGAATATGGAAATAAAACAAGGCTCACTCCTCCAAATCTCAATACAATCTCTACACTTCAATGCCAAAGACATACTTTGGAAATACCAAACAAGAGTTTCACTTGGAGGTAACTTCACTGTCAAAATCGACTAGAATATCAGTGATGCATTGATTGCATTCTGGCCTAACAAGTTAACATTCTATAAATGGTTCATTCAAAAAGTTAGAATGAAGTTATGAAATGGCAATCAATGCATCACTGATATTCTATAAATGGTTCAACAGCAACATTGGTGTCTGTTAACGTAACATATTTTACCACCTTTGCAACTCTGGTTACGTTACTAACACAATAAACATCCAAGATCTTTACAAAATACATCAAGCATAATAAAAATCCTCAGGCAGTAAAACAATATTCTCAGGACTGAAAACTAAACAACAGGGTTAGAATAGCATATGATAAAATCAGTTACTTCTTCTTATCAATGTCTGGAATGTCACTTCTGTCAGCTTTCTCCACAATCACCTGCACGGAATCGCCATATTAGAACATAATTGCTTCAAGAGAGAGGGAAAAAAAAACTAGTAAACAAACACATATGCAATCAATACAGAGACCAATCTTACAGGTATTCTATCAGGATACTTCTCTCTGATGCGAGAAGCTTCAGCTTGCCTTCTCTCTGACACAGAAAACAAAGAAGCTGTTAGTAAAGTCGAATGATCAAGGCGTTCTAGAATCTCATAAGAAAATACTCATGTCAACATGATTATCATTATTGAAATTAAACCCTTCATTGTTTTTTCCTCATAGATAAAAAGCTAAAGCCCCTTATCGTCACAGTATCCTAATAAATTCAATTACATGAATTAAATGAAAATAATTTTAAAAAAAAAACTTTTTCATGGTCACCTATCCATAAGCCATGGAGTTGCAATTAGACCAATCAAAAGGGTTCCCAACCCCCCCCCCCCCAACCCACAAAAAAAAAAAAAAACAGATTATAAGAAATTGGAGGGGCGTAAAACACAAGAAAGAAAGAGTACCCAGAGGATGTTGAAGCTTGAAGGAGGTTTTGGCCATGATGAGATTGGAAGGGCGATCGGTGGTGTCTGCAAATCTCAAACAGCGAAACATTAGAAACTGCAGGTTCCAGAAAACAAATCCAAAAAGTTGGGAGAACGAGGAAGAAGGAAGAAGAGAGAGAGAAAACTTCGAAAGAAAACCCAACCGATTAAGATTACATACCGAACACGAAAGGATCCTCTGTCTTTGTTCCTGTGGGAATGAAACAGAGGAGATGGATAATGAAAGAGAGGATATATAATTGAGGTTGAGATTAGGGTTTTTCTTGTGTTGATTGTTATGTTGTTGTTGCTGCTTTTGTATTTGTGTTGTGTTTGAGTGCGACACGGAACGTCCACTTGTACTTTCTTCAAACGCCTTGCATTGCCACTTTCGCAAGTAACCTCATCCTCTCTCTACTTTCTAAACGATAACGTTTTATAACTATAACCTTTAGGCAGTATTTGGTACGGAGACACAAATACAAGGTAGTCCTATATGCTATTTGATAAAAGAGGTGGAATATGGGGATTGAAAATTTTTTTATTCTAAAAATGAAAATTTCTTGTATTTCTGTCCTTCTAAAAAATGGGAACAATGGGGACATGATACGGGGACACAAATTTTCAGTGGTGATCAGTATCTATTAACTCTACCATGCCATTGTCGATGGTAGTCAATGATCGGTCAATGGAAAGTCAACATCTGCTCCGATCTCTACAACCAAACATAAAACAAAAACAATATTTTTTATATCTACATCTTTATTATCCCTGTATTTCTGTCTCCATCCCCCGTCCCTCATACCAAACGCAACCTTAGTGTAGGTTTAGATGGAGCAGTTATAAGAGGGAGCGTAATTTTTAAAAGGATTTAAAATTTATCATAATAAGATATCTTGTTTGGATATTCGCTTAGAAGAAATTGTAAAATTCAAAGGATTTTATCTACCTAAAGTAAAGGGTTTTAATTTCCACTTATAAGAAGAGAATTTTGAAAATCTTACACGTACAAGTATACGCTTTTCTTATTTTGGTAGGTCTTACTTCTATTATATTCTATTACAATTTCTTTATATTTATGATTTGTTTTAGAGTTATTTTTAATTCATTTTATTGCAGTTTAAATTTTTTTAATATTTATTTTATATTACATGATGTTATATTTATATATCATTCTATTTTATTTATATAACAATTAAATTTTATAATTTAAATTTAAAATATTTTGTGAATGAAATTTAAGATAATTATGAAATATGAATTAATTATAATTGATTTTATATTAGTTGAATTTTGATTATTAATAAAAAATATTATTTTTTTAAGAAAAATATATTATGTTTTTCAAATAAAATATGTTAAAATCAAGGTAATGTAATTACCTCACCCAAACAAAGCATTTTACAAATGAAAGAAATTTAATTATTTATCCAAACAAAAAATTTAAAATTGAAAGGAATTCAATTGAAATATTTTAATTTGCTAATATTTTAAATTCCCTTATATTTTGGATATATTTCATCCAAATACACACATATTATTCTTCCCTTTTTCTTAAAATAATCTAGGGAGTGGTCATGACCACTTCATTTTGGCTATTGCTACTCCCACTCAATTAATATTTTATTAGATTGTCCTAAAATACCTTTTTTCATTCATAATTAAACTAACAATTTATTTTTCCTTTAATATTAATTAATGAAAATGGAGCGATACCATGTCTTCAAATATTTCTTCTGACATCCAATTGGCTAGTCGACTTAATTTGTGATGCATGTGAATTTCAACAAGCACAGTGAGAATCTTATTGTGATATTTTTTTTTTATGAAGAAATCTTACGTTTTAACTGCTTATCTTCTAAAACATATAAAATTTAATTTTCCGTAAAACCAATTATATATATAATACAATTGTGTTACAAACTGATTCTCTTAATCTTAAAACTAGTCTATAAATGAAATTAAATTTGGTATACTTTTGAGGACAATAGTATACTTTTTCATTTTACCATTCCATGAATATGATATGAAATGAAAATAAGATATGTAAATTATTCCTGACATAATAAATTTTAAATTTAAAAATAATTATTAATAGAAGTTTTAAAGTTTCGCTCATATTCCTTCGTGATGCAAAATCGTCATGCTATCAGCATTCAGTAATCTAACATACTTACTATTATATTAATAAATAATTATTATATAATAAAAAATGAAAATGCAATATAATATTTATATCTAACTATGTATATATAATCAACATTAAATATTTAAAACTGAATTAAGTAAATAAACTAATATAATATTAATAAAATGTTTTGAAAATATTAGTTTTGACTTTCTTTCCTCATCAACCAAACACATAACACTTCTTCCTCTTATTGTTTCTAATCCTTCCGATCAAACATCAAATTTTTCCACACGGTTGAAATTCCTCAACATAAAATTCGTGCATGCACTTGGTCGACTTCAACCACAATTATTCCTTTTTTTCATTGTTGATAAAGATGAAGACTTGCAATACCAAGGGGATGCAAAGATTGTGAAGTCTACGTTCAAATCAATAGCCGATGAAGAAATAATTCAAAACCTGGTAACACCTAATTTTTGTTAATTAATATTAAAGGAGCAATAGATTGTTAATTTAATTATGAATGAGAAGGGATATTCTAGGACAATCCAATAAAATACTAGTTGAATGGGAGTGACAATAGATAAAATGGAGTGGCAATAGTTATTCTCAATAATCTATGCTATTATATCTATACTATTATATAAAGGAAATAGTCTCTTTGGTGTCCACAATTTCTATTTCCTAAAATACCCTTGATATGTAGAGAGTTGAAGGAAATATATACTATATATCTATACTATATATATATAAAGGAAATAGTCTCTTTGGTGCCCAAAATTTCTATGTCCTAAAATGCCCTTTATACATAGAGAATTGGAGGAAATTACAAAAATAAAAAAAAATGCAAATTGATAGGCACAGAAGTGAGTGTTTGTCAATTCACTAATAATAATAATAATTTACATGTACTCACAGCATCTAATTAATTTACATTACACCGGGGAGTTTAAATTTTGGGGAGTGAGTAGCTATTGTCACACCTTTATATTTACTATCACATGTTTTTAATTATTTTTTATTAAATATTTCTAAAATATCCTTATTTATAATTATTCTATTTTTTTCTGTTGACACATCTAAAAAAACCCAAAAATATTTCAATACCTTAGGACATTGCAAGTACAACCACAATGTCATTTTTCTTTTCAAATATTAAACAAATCAAGCCCATTATAATTTTTCTAATAATTTTGTTCCACCATAGTTTTTCTAATACGAGTGTTACTCGAGCTCACTTCCCATATGATTATTTACATTATTCTCCCACGTGCATAAATTGCATGAACCATATAACTAAATTGTACAGCTCAGCTTCGTGATTAGTTAGGAAGTTTAGTTTGTTACAGTTAGGCATTCCTACTAGCTTTAGCTTACTCTGCAAGTAGTTAGTTAGCTTCATTATGTTGAACTCATATAAATAGCTTATGTATTAGCCACTATACTCAGAACTTGATTTTCATTTTTGTCAATACACAATTCACATCATTCAGATTTCTTCTCATTTCTCTTTCAAGCTCTCAGAAGAAACTTTAGGTGTTCAAGAGCTTTCAACCTCCTTATCCTTGAGTTTGTCACATTTCTATATGGTATCAGAGCTTCCGATCTAAGGAGCTCTGCTTACCACTGTGCATTCCACTCAACCATGGTGGAAGGGATTCAAGAAAATGGCCAAGTTCAAGGTCACAGACCAAATCGGGTACGAGATCCATAATACCTGCACTCGAATGAAAATCCGGGAACAGTTCTTGTCAATTTTCATATCACTAAACGGAGCAATTACCACCTTTGGGCACTAGCAATGCGTATGGCATTGAAATCAAAGAATAAATTGCAGTATGTTGATGGCACAATAAAAAAGCCACAAGAGAATGATCAATTGTTTAATGCCTGGGATCAATGCAACACAATGGTTCTTACATGGATTTGCAACACCTTCAATCTTGAAATTTACCACAGCATATTATGGATCGAAATTGCTGCTGATCTTTGGAGGGATCTACGAAGGAGATATCATCAAGGTGATCTTTAGAGAATAGCAACTTTGCAAGAGAGTCTCTATGCTTTAAAATAAGGTGACTTGTCTATTACAAAATACTTCACTCAATTGAAAATTGTTTTGGCTGAATTGGACAATTTTCAACCATTTCCCCCTTGCAATTGTGTTGAAATATGTCACTGTGGTCTAGGAGTTGTTAAAGGATACAAAGAAAATGAATATGTGATTCGTTTCTTAAGAGGGTTGAATGATGTTTATAGTGGAGTAAGGTACCATATTATGTTGATGGAACCTACTCCATATATTGACAAAGTGCTGTCACTGTTGTTGCAAGAAGAGAAACAATGTTGCCTTGATCAAATTAAGCCAAAGGCTTTTGCTGTGGTGTTCGGAAGGGACTATCCCAAAAAGAATTATCCCAATAGAGGACATGGAAGAGGTAGAGGCAGAGGAACCCGAGGAGGTTCAGCCACTGCAGGAAGATCCTATTGAGGAAGGGATTCATCCAAAATTTTCTCTTATTGTGGCAAGGTTGGATACTTGGTGAATTCTTGTTACAAAAAGCATGGAGTCACTTGGAAGAATGTAAACAACTGTGTAACTGGTGAAGATTTTAATGAAGCTTGACATCTCAGAAGGAGGTTAGTGATCACTCAAGTTTGAACTTTACTCCTGAGCAAAGAAAGTCATTGTTAGCCTTACTTCAACAATCTGATGCTTAACAGCAACATCATAACAACAACCAAATAGTCACTATACCTAAACAACTAGGTATAGCCTATGCATTAGCATATTCTCAAATCATAAAACCCAATATGTGGATCATAGACTCAGGTGCTAGAACCCATGTATGTCACTCTGTAGCCTTATTTCATTGTTTCAAACAAATCAAACTCATTCTCATTAAATTGCCCGATGGTAGTCACACTACCACCACTACTTCAGGAACAATATTTTTCTCCAATGAATTTTATTTGAGTGATGTTCTTTTTGTACCATCCTTTGAATTTAATCTAATATCAGTTTCAAAGTTAACCAAAAATTTACTTTGTCAACTCACATTTCCTGAATCCTTGTGTGAAATACAGGTCCTGTCCTCGATGGGGATGATTGGTACAGCTAAGGAGATGCACAAATTATATGTGTATGGACTTGCAAAGATGGAAAGCTCAACCTCTCATGTGATGAACTTCTGCAACAAATCTAGTTTTGACATATAGGACTATAGATTAGGACATCCCTTTTCTGATAAGTTAGGTGTGTTGAAAAATAATTTTTCATTCATCAAATGTACAAAGAATAATGAACCTTGTGATGCTTGCCATTTGGCCAAGCAACAAAGGCTACCTTTTGCTATCAGTACAACTCAAAGTACCAATACTTTTGATATCATACATGCTGATATTTGGGGTCCATTATCCATTCCATCTTTGGTTGGTCATAAGTATTTTTTAACAATAGTGGATGGAAAATCTTGATTTACATAGATCTATTTTAAGAAATCCAATGCAGAAACACAACATCTGCTACAAGGTTTTATTCACAAGGTGGAAACACAATTTGAAACTTGAGTCAAATGTGTAAGGTCCGATAATGGTCTAGAGTTTAACATGAAAAATTTCTTTATGGAAAAAGGCATTTTGCACTAAACTAGCTGTGTTGAGACCCCTCGATATAGCAAGAGCTCTATTACTTCACTCTCATATTCCAAAATGCTTTTAGGAACATGTAGTAGCCCATGTTGTACACTTCATTAATAGAACACCAAGTTCTTTTCTAGCAAATCAAACACCTCACCATGTGTTATATAATCAATTACCTGTTCTATCTCAACTAAAAGTATTTTGATGTTTAGCTTTTGCCTCCACATTGATGGTGAATCGGTCAAAACTAGATCCTAGAGATAGCTAGAAAACATATTTTTCTGGGTTTCAAAACTGGTACCAAAGGTTTTGTATTGTATGATCTCAACACGAGCAATTTTAGTTTCTAGAAATGTAAAATTTTATGAGTCCATTTTTCCCTATTATACAATTACAACCACACCTAACAACTTAGTATTCACACCAATAATAACACCACAGCCCACACACAAGCCCTCAAAATGACAACCCAAACTACCTTAACCCATCCCACTCTATCAAGTTCACCACCCACTTCTCCACCATCCACAAACAACCAACACCTTAATAACAACTCACCACCACCAAACTCACATCAAACACATAACTAAAACCCACACCTAAGTACCAAAATTCGAAGGTCACAAAGTGCTACAAAACCTCCATCATACTTGCAGGACTATCACTGTGCTTTGCTCTTCTCTGCAGCACCTCCATCATCATCGAACAGGTACCTCATCTCACATACTTTTTTATATAATAACCTGTCCACTTCCCATAAATACATTTCTCTCAATATTTCCATTGTTCCTGAGCCCAAAACATAAGATGATGCTGTGATTCATAAGTGCTGGAGAGCTACTATCAAAGTTGAACTCGATGCTCTTGAGCAAAATTCAACTTGGATCCTCACTCCACTTCCTACTGGGAAGAAAGCCATCGGATGTAAATGGGTTTTCAAAAGTCAAGTTCAACCCAAATGGCAACATAGAGAGACAGAAAGGTTGCTTGGTAGTCAAAGGATACACCCAAACCTATGGAGTTTATTACTTGGAGACATTTAGTCCAGTTGTGAAGATGACCACACTTCAGGTACTGCTATCTTTAGTAGCTGCCCACGATTAGTTCCTTCACCAATTGGATGTTAACACTGTATTTCTATATAGGGACTTAGAGGAGGAAGTGTACATGAAGGTTCCTCAGGGACTTGATACATCCAATACTGGTTTGGTATGTAAGCTACAAAAATCTCTGTATAGGTTGAAGGAAGCGAGTAGACAGTGGAATGCTAAGCTAACCTCAGTCTTGGTCTCTTCGAGATTCACTTAATCCATGACAAATTATTCTTTGTTCACTAAGAAGACGGCTACTGGGTTCATAGCTATCTTGGAGTATGTAGATGATCTAGTGCCGGCAGGGAATGATCTTACAAAAATTACTTACATGAAGACCCTCCTTGACAACAAATTCAAAATAAAAGATCGAACCTCAAATATTTCGTTGGTATAGAGGTTGCTAGGTCCAAACTTGGCATCACTCTCTACCCATGGAAATGCATCTTCAATATGTTGGAAGAT
Organism: Dalbergia cultrata; assembly: GCA_031216105.1. Lineage (NCBI taxonomy): Eukaryota > Viridiplantae > Streptophyta > Magnoliopsida > Fabales > Fabaceae > Dalbergia > Dalbergia cultrata. Next base: position 56,414,999 of record CM062345.1, read on the forward strand.
TTTGGTTTATTGGGAGCCAAACTAGTGTCAACCCCCATGGACTACACCTTAAAGATCAACAAAGATTCTGGCTCACCTTTGACTGACCCTTCTTCATAAAGAAGACTAGTATGATTGTTATGACCCAACCAAGGCCGTGACCGGCGCATAGGGAACATGTTCCCTAGCAAGCCTTAAATCTAGATTTTTCCAGAAAAAATAAATGGACGGAGTTTCCCTTTTTTTTTTAGACATTTCCCAAATACAAAACCTGTGGAAAAACATTTCCTTATAGCCTTAAATCAGTAGATGTGCATATCCAAACCCAAAAGAATCAAACATAAAACATTAGTTAATGTATTGTTTCAATCCTAGTTCAAAAACATAATATAGAAATCATTACATCCAAATAAGTTTTAAAGAAAAACATAATCACGTCCCGAACCCTGCCTGTGACACATTGGAGCTAAAATCCTAAACACATGAGCTACAAGATCAAAAGTGACTCACTACACAACAGATAAAGATCTCATGGAGAAAGCATAAAGCTAGGATCGACACCTGAATCTGAAAAGGAGGGAAGGTAACAGAGTGAGTTTGGCAACTCAGTGAGAGATAGGATATCTGTAGTTTACTAATTGCATATATAACACAATATAGACATAATAACATACCTGTACTCTTCGAAATTTTATTTCTAAGCAAACTCTCAAAATAATTACTAAACACGCTTTCTCACTATTTTCTCCAATTTCTTATTCTCACGTAAAATTTACTTCATCAGCAAATACTCAAATACTTATGAGGGTTACATAAGAAGCATAAATCTTACTTGGGGAGTAATCTCGACCCATCAATCACAAGGTTTATTATTTCTCAAATAAGGTTCTTTCAAAATTTTATCTCACTAAGAGAAGCTATGTGCACATAGGCCGTTACATCTCTTCGCTACGGCAAGCGGTAATGCCATTATATCTCTTCGCTATGGCAAGCGGTATTGCCATTATATCTCTTCGCTACGGCTAGCGGTATTGCCATTAATTCTCTTCGCTATGGCAAGCAGTATTGCTATTATATCTGTTCGTTATGGCAAGCGGTAATGCTGTTATATCTCTTCGCTACGACTAGCGGTATTGCCATTAATTATCTTCGCTATGACAAGCGATAATTTCATCTTATAACCCATCATGGTTTTCATACATAAATTTTTTTATCAAAGAAAATTTACAAATCTAAAATTCAATTTTCAATATGCCAGTATCAAATATCATAAACACCTCCAATGCATATTGAAATAACACATAATAACATCATGACATTATAAAATCACAAAGAGAGCTAACAATAATCTCAACCATTGCCACTATGTAAATAGCTACTCACGTAAATTCTAAATCTGCTTCAAATCATGAAAGAATAAGTTTCATAATTTCAAACTAAGAACTCTTTTCTTTTCTTTTCTTCATTTACTTTGTTTTCCAGATCATAGTCTAACAATGACTTCAAAACCTTCACACTTCATTTCGTAAACAATTTTCAATTCAAATTCATAATTAAAATTTGTCATGCAAAAAGTAAAGTACAGATATAATACATACTCACAACAATGGTTCCCAAAGAACCGTAGAATACTCCTTGAGCTATCAAAAATCTCCAGTTGACATCATTTTTCTCTATAACTCTAGGAACAAGACAATAACAATATATGTGAGCTAAAAATGTCACCAATTTATACAAATTAGCTCTAAATTTCAAAATCCCCAATTATTCTAAACTTAGGGTTCTAAAAACCCCAAATCAATCATGAACAATCCTATAGGAAGTTAAATAGATTCAATAAGGCACATTTAGGGGCTTACCCACTACTTAAAGAGGAAGAAAAGAGGGAAGGAATGCTTCAAATCACGTGGTGATCATTGGTTTCTCTTCTAGAGGGAGAAACCGTGACAGCAAGGAAAAGAGAGATAAAAACAGAGGAGAAGGGGTGCATGCTATTGCCAGCGGCATCCCTGCAGTGGCGACGATGATGGTTGGATGCGGTGACCATGGCTGGATGCCAGATAAAGCTTGCAAGAATGGAGAAAGAAAGAAAAAAAGAAAGAGCGAAAGAAGAAGAGGAGAGGAGTGTTTTGGGAGGGGGGGAGCTGTCCGTGAAAAAGAAAGGGGATGGTGAATTAAAATGTAAAGGGCGCATATATGGTGCACCCCCATTTAAGGGTGCACCGATGGTGCCATTTTTTTTTTGTGGGGTATTACAATGATTTAGTAAACAGGTGATTTGCATATAGAAAATGAAAATGTATTTGAATAATTTTATAATTGATTGTGCATATAGAGAAATCTAGGTCATGAGGGTTACGTGGTAATAGGATTTCGTACGTACCTAAATCGGGTCGTGACATCTTGTCTCAAATAGAACCTAGCAACTTGGGTCCCAATTTGGCCACATATGATTTTCACACTTAAAGATAAAGTTATTATATTTTATAAATATAAATATAAATTTAATTTTTAAATATTTTGTTATACATATTTGTATTATGCAATTTATTTTTAGATTGGATAAAAATATAAAATTCAAATTTTTGAAATAATTTTTAGATTTGGAAAAGGTTTGGAAGTTGGAGATTAAGATTTGGATTAGGATTTTGAAGGTTAAAAACTTGTAAGTTGTAGATATTTGGATTCATTATTGGGACACAAAAGTTGATTTAGATTCAATTTTTATGGGAGAATGGAATAGTAGAATATATGTGAAAAGTATTCAAAGTGTTGGAAATGATTAGGAAGATTTATTAAAAAAGGAGTTGGAAAAGATTGATCTTTGTGGTGTAAAATGTAAAATAAAATAATATTTTTTCTAAGAAACCATTACATACAACAATTAGAAAAAGAGTGAAGTGGGACGTCCCAATATAGTCGAACTCCACCTTCTCTCTCATTGTCCCATGCTTTCCTTCTAGCGATGAAATTGTGGATGTATTTAGCACACACAATGTATGGGACACAAAAGTAAGGATGCTGGAGCTGCTCTAGTTCAACTAGAGATTATCCCTAATCCATATGTGGGCTTAGGCTAAGGCCAGCTCATAAAAAGTTGACAAAATTTGGATTGTTTTATAAATAAGCTAGCTCATAAGCTATCTTTGACCTATTTGACCCCCATGGACATTTTACAAGTGTGGACATTTTGAACCTTTGAATTTTGTGGTCCTAGCGCATGTGGCTGAGGACTTTGAAATGGATGGGTCAACCCATTTGACAGCTCTATTATTGAGTCTAATCGACTACTCTTAAACTTTTTCTTTTATATAAATCAATTCAATTTGCTTGCACAATTTACTTGTGAACTCATATATGCTTATCTTAACTTTCATAATGGGATGACGCGACTAATGTTAGATCATTTGAAGACTAAATACCAAACAGGTCTCTCAAGTTTGTATTGGAAGACAAGTTAGTCCTTCAGGTTTTGGAAATTCCAAATTGATCCCTCAAGTTTTTAAAAAGGGGACAAATTGGTCTCTCCATACACATTGTATTGAGAGACCAATTTGTCCCCTTTTTAACTGTATGGAACTTTGTCCCCTTTTTAACTGTACGGAAATGTATGGAGGGATCAATTTGTCCTCCTTTTTGAAATGTGAGGGATCAATTTGAGATTTTCAAAATTTGAGGGACTAACTTGTCCCTCAATGAAAACCTGAGGGACTAATTTGGGGTTTTAGTCTTATTTGAAATTTAATAGACTATAAATATTAATGGTATAAGTAAAACAAGAGTAAAATGATTGTTCCAATAACAAGATTTGATAATATAAAATTTAGCTTATATGTTTGAGAGTTTTGTAAGTGATGAAAATGAATAACTAATAAAGGAAGGAGATGGAAAGGAAAAAAGAGAAGTAGAATGTAACATACCTCCCTATTATTTGGATCTTCAACATGTTTAATGAGAGAATATAAGGGAATGATGCTTAGAGTGTATTTAGATAGGACTTTTTTTGGCTCAAAATCATTTTTTTCACCCAAAAGTTCACTTTTCACATATTTAAATTTTTTTAAAAAAATTAATTTTTAACTTTTTCAGCTACGTATAAAATTTAAGTTTCGTAATTACTTTTTCTAAAATTTGAAACAAACACACCTCCAATTTGGAGGGATAAAAAATGGGGATGTTTGAGTTGAGAAGATAAATTTTTTCCTTTTTTATCGTGCTCTCCATTACCCTCCATCCAAACATAGCTTTAGGTTAATGTAAGATTTGTCTTAGTCTAAAGTGGGATCAAACGCTGGAAAAGCTATTTAGAAATTAGTAAGAGAATTTTAAACTTAATTGTAAGTTATAGTGATATTTGAATGAAAAGTTGATCATATGAGCTAACTTCTATTAATGTTCCATTGAGAAGATCAACATAATGTAATAAATAAATATTAAATAATGAAATGAATTATCTCTATTTAATTTTAAAATTCATGAAAAGATGACAGCTTTAATTTCATAAATAATGTCAGAGTATATAAATGAAAAAAGAGGTGTATGTTTTCTTTGCCTTTTTTTTTTTTTTGGTTAACCACATATAATCACATTCGGTGCATCGTATAACTATATATCCTTATATAAAACAATTTGAATTCAAAAACTGCTAAAAGTTGTAAATGTTATAACTAACTAATTTAAAAAATTAAGGAAATAAGTTGGTTTCTTTTTCCTCTCACAAATGAGGCCTTTGACATAGTATGGTGGAATAATTTTTTGTTTCCTCTAGGACTCAATGGAGGAATCAATGATAGGTTAAGTTACAAATAAGTAAATTTAATATCAAAATCATAGGATCCACAACATCTCAGGTCTCTCACGGGCCAATCCAAAACCACAGGACCACATGGAGAGAGTTACATCTTACTATCACAAAAGTCCACTGGCCCATATGCAACTACTTAGTTCACACATTGGTCACTACTTTCTCTTCTAAAAGCCATATTTCCCCTTCACTCTCTCACACACACACACACCACACACACACACACACACACACACACACACCATATTTCCCCTTCACTCACACACACACTCACTCACTTTCAACTCTCCAATTTCTGTGTCTGATTTGTGTCTGTCTAGTGTCTACCTAGTACCTACCCTCTTTAATTGCCCTCATAGAATCTTAGACCCACTTTCACAACAAGCATAGGACACCCACAAAACATGGATCAGGATCACTGTTACTCTACTCCTTCAAGCTCCACACAAGCACATCGTTGTGAGGAGGCTTCAAGCTTCAAGAAGAGGTTCCTCAAGGCGGCAAAGGAGCAAAGGTCCAGGCTCTATATATTAAAGAGGTGCATTATCATGTTACTGTGTTGGCAAAAGTACGAGCACTATTGATTTTGTGGTTATTGAAAGCACACACACTTTGTTGCGTGTGTTTGCTCTGCCTCTCTTTTTAGGTGTGGACACAATTAACTACAATGACTACACCATTTTAAAGGTAACCTTCAACTTTGAGAAATCGCAATGTAACATTGGATTAACCAAGAGGATCGATGTTAATATATTGGTGTTTGAATTTCATTTAATGTGGTTGAGCACTTTATTAATCCACATGTTAAGCTTTGTTTACGGGTTCATTGAAAGGGTTTGAAACATATATTAAATAACAATTTTAAGTTAATGATGGGAAGAAATTAGCTACTAGGTAATGATGTAAAAATGATTAAAGAATGTGAAATATGAGTTGGAGGTCTTCGTGTTGTTGTTGTGTGAACTGCAGCACCCAACTGAACTAGTTTTATTTTTTATTATTATTATTATTTTTTGAACAAGAAGGTGTAAGAACAGGCATTATTTCACATGAGGACAGGGACAGATCGAGGTTATTAAGAACTGGTGCTTTTGGTAGGACTTGGTTCAAGAATAAGGGTTTGGCCACTTTTCTGCATACTTTGCCAGCTTATAAAGCTGTAAATTCAGCAAGGAATCTTGACCTTTTTTCCCATTACGGTTCAGCAATGGCATCATTCATGTTTTGTTCTGGAATTTCAACTCAAAAAATTTATCTTCTATTTCATTGTTGCTAGAAATTTATACTGCCTTGGTTTTGTTTTTACCTATTACGTACGGGACGAGATATAGAAACAAGGCGCGTTGATATGCTTGCTGTTAACCTTTTATTTATTATTATTATTATTTTTTTCTAGTTTACACTCATCTCCTTTGAATGCACGTACTCACCACTTCTATATTTTACAAAATTATATTGACAACCAATTTATATGTTATTTTATTAATTTAAATGATAAAAAATATAAAATATAATATTACATGATTATTATGAATAAAATTATAATATTTTTGTAAAATTTGACATATATGTTAACTAAAACGCCCAATTTTACCATAAGTTATAATTATAAATTTCATTTTATATGATAAAATTGTTTTATTTAATCAATATGTTAAATTCTATTGACATATTATAAGTTTATTATTAGTAATTATGTATATATTAGATTTTTTTATTATTGGATAAATTAAGGAACTAGTATTTGTATATGATATTAGTGTAATTTAAAAATACCTCAGAGAAAGTAAATGATAATTTTGTAATAGAAGAGTGCTTAGTATAATTGTACTTAATTTTAAAGGATGATAGTATAAATTTTTTTATGTGGGTATTTGTCCGTTTACCTAATTATAGTCATTTCATACTTACATCAAATTAGCAAAAATAGTTTTTATTAAAAAAATGGTAAATCACAATGAACGTTGAAATTAATTGATATTACATTTGTCTCTTCTCCATTCTGTCATGCCTATAGTAATACCCTTTAAAAAGATATTCAATGTCTTATTTATATTATCCAGGTGTACTAAATATCATATATCATCTTCTACCAAAAAACCAAAAAAATCATATATCATCAAAAAGTAAAATAAGCTATTCCTCCATTTTTTTTTATAATTGTTTTAAAGGATTGACATATCGATTAAGAAATTATTAAAAATACACAAACGTTTTGAAAAAAAATAAAATAAACACTTGTATTGAAGCCCTTTTAGGCAAAGTATATGCAATAATTATTATTGAAAAATGACGGTAGGCGAAAAAGAGAATATATGCAACAGTAAAAGTGAAAAAAATTAATACTCCTTTAAAACTCTCAAATAATAAATTTTATTAAAAAATTTTCTAATTAAAAATACAGTTATAAAAAAAATAGAGAGAGTAACTATATTTATTGATAAGTTCAAGAAATTTCAGTATAATTTATTGGGGGTATATCACATTAGAGTTGTGATTTATTATAAGAGTAAAAAGAGTAAATTTGTGTCATATATCCATATATAGATAGTCAATACTAAAGTTAATGAATATCATAATTAATATTTATTTTAAAAAGTAATGATCAAGATACATATTTTTCACTCTTATAGTATATGAGTCCCCCCAATTTATCCTTTAAAAAAACTAGTTGAAGTCACAAAATTAGTATTTATGTTGCAAATCTTACAAATTAATTTACAAATATTACTCTCTCAATTTCATAATAATTATAAAAATAAAAAGATATATTAATAAAAATAAAAAAATATTTTGATAAATATAAAAAAATTATTTAAATTGATAAAACTATTATTTTATAGTCATTATTATCTATCTTAATAAATGTATTAATTATTTGATAAATATATTTATATTAAGAGTATAAATGGACAGAAAAAATTAATGCACCTAAATATTTTAAATTAATAAATATTTTAAAATATTAACAAAATAAAAAATTGATAACTTTATAAAATGGAGGCACTGACAATTGCATCACACCTTTTCTGCGTATTAAGTTGGAGTTGACTTGTCAAGTCTGTCGTTTAATTTTAGCTAGAACTAGCTAGAGTGTTCTTCAAATTGGGATGTGGCCCCCAGTGTTGAGATGGCTGTATATGTAGAAGAGGCCATTCATATATACATGAATTTAAGTTTAATTCACCGTAAGGCTTTTACATAAATATTTAATTATATATTATTATATTAATAAAAATATTTTATTTGCATATTTCTTACTTCAAAAATCTTGTATATAATAGCATGTAAAGGAATGGCAAAAAAAAAATTTAAAATTTAAATGTGTACTTATGAAAATTATTCACAACTGAGGCAAATAAGAATATAATTTTATTCCCAGAGTAGATGGGAACCAAGTCCTTATTTATGGTCAACGGAGGAGGTCCCCAGCTCATAGGAACTGATTAGAGCTTTTATAATGCTAATACTAGAGAAAATTTCAGATGTTGAGTGCCAAATACACACACACATGATATATATATATATATATATATATATATATACTATTTATTAATTCAGTATTAATTATTGTATTAAATATATGAGAAAAATAGAAAAGGGCAATTAATAATTCACAATAACTTATATGTCAATTTATAAATGAAACTGAGTGTATTTTTTTCTTATTCTCAAAGAATCTAAAATTTATTTGTGATCCTATTTTAATTTGACCTTATTCTTTGTCTCCTCATCACCTATTAATGTGGCATAAAAAGTGAAAATGGGTTAATTTGGAATCCTTCTTTCTAATGAAAGAGACCAACTTTGACCTCAATTTTAATCCTATATAATTTTCATTAAAAAATAAAAATAAAAATATTTATAAAATACTTTTGTTGTGAATATATTTGATTATGCAGTTTCAATTCTTCATAAATTCTTTAATAAATTTTATTTAAAAAATTAAACTACGTACTCATAATTATGGTGAAGTAGTGTGGCTATAATTGCAACTTAATCGCAAGTAATTTTCAAAAAATTAACTACTAATAGTCTTGGTGAAGTGTAATTATAAGTTCAGTTAGCCATGGCCACCCGTAGATAAAGATAATTTTATTCAAACTGCGGTGAAGGAGTGCTATAGGAGTATAGGTTCAATTTAGCCAAAGAAGGTAAGACTATTCAAATCCAATCCTGCTGGAAAAAATTCCATTCACCTTGCAGATCAATCAAATCAAACAAATTAAGTAAAGAGAAACAAGAAAATTAACATGGTTTGACCATTATTACCTATTGATTTCCTTGTGTTTTTTTTTTTTTTCACTTCGTAAATTCGGTAGATTAAGGGTGGGCAATTTTTTAAGCAAATCCATCAAATTATAACCGCTAAATTGAAAGGATAAAAAAGTAATCAAAATTAAAAAAAAAAAGTTTATGTTGGAGTGGATTGAATTTGTTTTTCTTTTCTGAAAAATCACTCGAACTGGATTAGATTAGATTTTTCAACTAAAACTATTCCTAACCAAATCGTGAACAGAGCACTCATCGACGAGTATAGAGGAAAATGAAAAACTAATAAGAAAAATGTGTATGACTATTGGCTGGGAAAGATTTGGTCACGGTCCATGCCTAGTGGGACGCGACCCAATTTCTCATTCCCAATTTTTTGCTCCGATATCACACTTACGTTGGCATTGACATCTTGTGAGTTCCAAAGTGGAATTGGAACGGCAAATTTGTTCCATTCACACTTGAAATTCTTTCCTCCTTTTGGGGGAAGATTCAGGGTGCGTTTTTATAGGATTCAGGAGTGTTAGAATCATTTTTTCAATTAAAAAAAATTACTTTTATATATTTAGATAATTTTTAAAAAATAATCAGAATTTCTTAAAACAAAGTAGTTTTTAAGGAAAAATAATTTTTAAATTTTTCAATAACATATAAAATTTAAATCTTATATTTATATTTTTTAAAAATGTAAAACAAACGCACCTTTATTTTTCCTCTAAGTTCCAACTCCATCTTTCAATTGTTATAGGCCCACCAATTTTTGCAACTCCCAAACCAATCAGATGGTGCTAAGTGGAGGAAGAACTCCTCCTCCGGAGGATTCAAGAATTTTTAATTTCCTTATACAAATATTGTTTGTAATTGTCTTTTATAATTATAATTGACTAAAACATTTGATTAAAAGAATAATTTCCTGAAATATTATTGAATTTTCATCATATTCTTTTATTGTTAATGTGGCTTGTGTTGTATTAATGGTGTTGTAATAGATTATGAACATTACACTAGTTACTCCGTCTAGTTCATAATATAAGTTATTTTTTATTATTTCTTTGGTTTAAAATATAAGTTGTTTTTATATTTTAAGAAAGTATTAATTATTTTTTATCCATTTTATCCTCATATTTGTTATGAGTGAGAATAAACTATGTGAGTATAATTATTTAATGAAAAGATAATTTATAATAAGTAATAAATGATATTTTTATTATTTTTAAAATATCAATGAAATCTAATCATCATCTTAATGTTCATACATAACTTTAAATGACTTATACTATAAACTAGAGGGAGTATATTTGAGTTTAAGATTGTTTTCAGAATTTAATTTTGATGTAAAAGAGTTATATACAAACAATATATTAACACATAAGTAATTTTTTTTTTCACTCAATTACTCATAGTCTTAAATTTTATAAATAGAAACATGTGATTTGATGAGATTAACTGGACATAAGCAGGAATAGATTTTTTGAATTGGGCTAAAGCGTTGGTTTATGTTCTCAGCCATGGATATTCTTTATCATGCCAACTAGATGAAGGGTTTACTTGTATCAAAATTAATTTCTTCGTTTATTTCGTGTTTTGAGAAAGAAAAAAGGAAAAAGGAAGCATTCTTACATGCATGCGAATTTCATAGTACTGTCGTTCGATAAAAAGGGTTCCAGTAGTACCAGATGACTGCTCTATTCATGTGAAACGTAAACAGGACATATAAGAAGGTGTGATGCCGGCGTTACGTTGCAGTCTTGAGTTGCTGATTCTACACTTTGGAGTGTGCCGATTTCTAACAATTTCTTGTTTCTACCGAATTCTTCTACGCTATTGTTCTTTTGGATTACACCAAATTAATTCTTATTAGATCAATACAATCTCGACAAAAATGGACCATTTTATTTTACTCTAGCAAGTTCGATCAAATCTTACTACGGATTTTGGTTAAATAACGGTTAAATGTGAGTCCTTTATGCAAAAAAGAGAAAAAAAAGATGATAAAGGTTAAAGTTTAGTCCTTTATTTAATTATGCAAAAAGAAAAGAAAAAGGGCTAAAATCCAATCGAGGATGAAAAGATCAAGAAATTTTGAGTAATACATTCCATTCAATCTAATATGAAAGGATAACGAACATAAAATCACTCTTTACTATGGAGATCACCTAAAGTAAAACTTTAATCTCCCTTCTAATTCTAAAACGTGTGCATACAAATCTCCCCCTCATTTATGGGCATTGCTCGCGGCGAGACTAGAAGCAACTTGTCACAGGTCCCAGGCATGCATGGGAACTAATTAACACTATGTCTGCCGTTGTTCTACCACAGAAAGGGAATTTATGTGGAACAAGGTGGGACCACAATTATATCAGATGAGTGATGTTAAACAACCCCTTCAATTTATAACACCTTCACCACTTTTTCTTTGCTTTCTCCCTGTATTATTAGTTCTATGTCTATATCAGTGTAGGGTCTAAGCTATTTCTGTAAATCAATAGTTTCACACTAGTAATCAGTTCCTTTATTGATCCAATGGCCATACATTTCACCGATTTCTTTGAAAATTAATTCCTAAAACTGAATCAAACATCAAATTAATTAATATATATCCATTGGGGGGATTAGAGTCAAATCATCATAATTAAAAACAAAGACCTATATTAATTAAAGACGCTCCATTTAATTGATGGGTTATTTATTTGTTTTTTTCCTGGACAAAGAACTAAGTTAGAGCATAAAATGAACAAGCAAGCCTCTCTTTCTGTTAAGAAGATATATAAGTACATATAACAAGGAAATTAATTCTGCGTGAATATTCTTTCATGTGAGCTTCCTTTAATGTGTTTTATTTGCGCCGAAAGACTAATTTCTTTTTTAACTAACTCCACTTACAGTTATCTCTGCCTTTGAAAGTGGAAGGAAATTAAAAGCGGTGAGCTGTTGCTAGCTATTGATGAATTCAGACACCTCTAATCCCACACAAAAAGGCTTTGAGGAGAAAACCAATTTGCTTCCAAATTAAGTAGAGTTCCAATTCAACAGAAAATCCATGACACTAGCGAGTTAGCCAGGCTCAATCAAAGCACCATATGCACAGCACACCAACCACAAACCTTACTTTCCCAAAAGCTGTTTGAATTTCAAATGCGGTTGGTAGCAGACCAGCTTATCCTGTGACCTCATAAATATAAAAACCTGGTAAGTTAATGCTACTACTCAATCAATGCATTGTTTCACTGACTGACCCTTCTCTTCCTTCCTTGTTTTGTTCATACTACTAATTCAAAACATGCCTTTCTCCTATTGTTTCCATTCCTCAAAATTTAATGTGCCCACCTCCAATTCGTTGTTGGGTTGTTGGCAAATTAAATACTAGCATATTTAAGGCTCTGCACCTGTGTCTTTGTCACTGCCCCCCCTCCTCTCTCCTCTCCTCTTCTCTCTCTCTCTCCCCATCTATTAAATTTTAAGAATCTCACAGGACAGCTTGGTTAAAACATGCCACCTTCTTCACCACTTTTTGTTTCTTCATTGGCATCCCTAATCCAGTCACGTTAGCCCCCTCTTCCTTGTTCTTCTTTTTTGAGTGATGGATGTGGAGGGTAAGCTTTAATATTTTGTTTTCTCATATATGTAGACACATATTTCGTTTAACAAATGGTATATATTATGGTTGTTTCTTCAGAAAGTGCAGGACCACGATGGCTCTATATGTTATGTTGGTGGTGGTGATCGTACTTCAAATATGTAATTAAGGGCCTGAGATATTGGTACGGTTCAATCAGAAGGCAGTGCTTTATGATTCTAAAGCTCTTTTATTTGATTGAGCCGTGCCAATATCACATGTAATTGATCTGATCACCATCTCTTCGACCTGTTTAGTGATGTGCATGATCAGTACATTAAAGGTTGCTCCAGTGGTTCATTTATATGTATGTTGGTAAGTGTTTTTGTTTATATGTATATGTTGGTAAGTGTTTTTGTGTGGTTCATGATCAGTTAATTGCAGCAGAAGCTGTCAATGAACTAATAAAGATCAGTGAGAGTGAGTAACCTGTAGAGGCCTTTCTTCAGCAGATATATATGGCACAGGATCTTCGTTCACTTAGCTATTTGGTGAAGTGCAGCAAGCAATCATCCTTTAAACAAAGGAAGGGGTACTTTTACTTTGAGGTGACAATCTTATGAAACTTACTTATGTGTGTCCCAATTGTGATGGATCCATTTCATGGAATGGAATAAGAAACTAATTTGGTAAGGTAGGTGGAAATTTGCTTTGACTTCTTGCTTTCTTTTTCTTGGTGGTAGGAACTTAATTGAAGTGACAAGAGAAATCAATCTTTACGTTTAGTTTGCTTCTATTTAAAGTTCCATCTCTCTTTTTTTTTCCTTCTTTTCACAATGCAAGTATCATATCATACAAAGGAGGTGACAAGATCCGATATTTATCTTGCCGCCTTTGTGATTAAAGCACTTTCCAGACAAATACTTGCATTCATAATTTTTACAAATGTTTCCTAAAGAAAGATCCTTAATTAATAAAATCACTATGCAATTTTTTGATAACAAGACAATATGTTATCCATTTCATGGTAAGGTCCTTAGGTTAGTTATGTTGGTCTTTGGATATCTTTTTTTTTTTTCCGGCTAAGTTAAACTATTCAAATGCACATGACCAAGCCAAAAACAAATACATAATGATGATGCCAAGCGGAGTAACTACACAATCAGAACAAAAAAGGGAATCTACCTCTTGATTATGGGTAGAGCTGTCAAAGTGAGTTACATTCTATAAGCTAATTTAAAATACACAAATGGTGGGTTAGATTAGTAAAATATTGGCTAATTTGAAAGTAGGTTAATTTAGTTCGACCCACTTAACTTGCGGGTGAAGGGTATGATTCATTCATTTTTTAAATAAAAACCTAACTCTACTCTCTCATATTTGACCAAAACTCACATATCAATCTCATGTTCTTTAACAGTTTCTACCCAAAAAAGAAAAAAAATTATAAAACACTTGTAAGTATATTCCGTCACTTAAATGATTCATCCCAATTCCATTCATTCTTTTTTTTTTTTTTTAGTTTTTAAATAAATTTAATAATTTTTAGACGTTTTTATTTTTTATTTGTTTGGCAAGCCAACTCGCATAGTCTACCGCTCGAGTGGTTTGAGCAGGATTGACCCACTTTACAGCTCTAATTATGGGTTCTTCGTACACTTTAAAGTTAAACTTTGAACGTAGGCTAATACGAAATAACTTTCGTTGTTAAACAACCTTAGTTTACAGCGTGATAACAGTATGACAAAGGAAAGTAACTTAAAATAACACTAGAAAGCAAGAAAAATACAACTAAGACAGAGAAAAGGCTAAACAAGAGTTTCCATACTGTGTTAGGATAAAGTTTTCACGCGTATGGTTCCATCTTCAGAAATGTGAATCAACTGTCTTCAACGATGAATTCTTCATAATTGCTTCAAGACTACAACTATTGTGGCTGGCTTTCTTCCGCTCTCCTCGGCCTTCTTTTTTGTTTTTGTTTTTGGTCGAACTCTCCTTGGCTAATGGCCAATAAACGCACAGCAAAAGACCTCAGCAACAAAACTTGTCTTTGGACTTCGGAACCTATTCTTGTACGCTTTAATAACAAGGCCCAATTCTGCTTAAGAAATTGGGCCCTTTTAGTCTTATCCAACATGTTCAACAAAAAAGATCCATTATGCAAAATTTAGGTGGTAACATATCTTCCCACATTAATCAGCTAATAATGAAAACTGAAAATTAAATTTTATAATTTTCACAGTTTTTATTGTTTTCTTTATAAAATTTTAAAAAATAAGAAATGAAAATGGAAAACTATTTTATAAAACTAAATTCTTTTAAGTTTCCTTCTCTTCAGCTTTTATTTTTTCCTTTGCTTTAGAGTAAGAGATGCACAAGCATGACCCAAAAAAGGAGCCCGACAAGTGTATGGCTTGTCTTGAGTAATCTTGGCTGCCAACACTTCACCTCGAATTGAGAGTTGCTCTTCATTCAACTCCTCTTTAGAGTCACAATCCACGACTAAATTCAGTCGTGATCCTTTATTTCCCGCCTTATACTCGCCCTTCTTTGCTCTCTTTCGATCATGAAATGTTCTATACGTGATGCCTTCCAAGCATGTTGACTAATGTTGTTCACAGATAAAAGTTATTTCGCATTAACTTCTGTTAAGAGCTTAGTTAAAGTATTTGAAGAACTATAACTAAGAGGAAGATTCTCCTCTTTGATGTATTATTTGGTAACATAATTTAGGAATCATTGTATATTTATTTATGGCTTTAGGTCGTTTACCTTAACCGAAAAGAAGATACACAAACATAAATTTGGCATGCAAGCTTAGTAGCACTATACATCTAATCACAATTGAACTAGTACTTTAATATTATAAGCTTAGTATGCACTAATTAAAGATTTGTTTCTATAACTATATTATTTTTTCAACCTAAATATCCATTATAACATTGTCTAATATATATAAGTTATCAATAGGAGTGGATGGCCATGTTTTGTTCACATTGATTAACTATAGAAGAGAGTGTTGTTTTGTTTATTATAATAATATTATTTGGCTAGCTAAAAAGCGCTGGTAGGTGCTAATTAAAATAACTAGTACTACTTAAAAGAAATGGAAAAATGTTTGTTGCACACCAAAACAGTGCATACACCATACACCATGAAGAAAAGGACAAAAATAGTGTTTTCTCTCTCTTTCACTTTCCCGCTCAGCTTCCAATTTTTATTCTCATCTGTTTTGGTTTATAAGTTTACATGAATGGTTTGCAAGTTTTTTGTACTATGTTTACAAGTTTTAAGAATAGGTTCATAAGTTTTTTACCCTATATTTACAAGTTTTTAAGACGGGTTTACAAGTTTTTTGTATTATATTTACAAGTTTTTTATACTATATTTACAAGTTTTAAAGATGAGTTTATAAGTTTTTTGCACTATATATTTATGGGTAAATTACACTCACCCCCCTCAAGTTTGTTGAAATTCAACAAACACCCCCTCTATTTACCCACCTAACATTCACCTCTCCTCAATGTGATGAAAACTAGCACCCATCTAACACTGTTAATTTCCTCAAATGTTAAAAGACTTTTATACCCTTTACCCTTTTCCCCTACACACAAACACCCACTCACCCTCTTCCTTAACAACCCAGCCTATGCCACCATAACAATCCAACCATCATAAAACCAAGACTGAAAAAATAAAAAGGAAGGAGAGAAGTACAGAAGCAACCCACCATCGCCACCACCTTCCCGATCCAGCTTCCGTCATGACCTAAGACCAGTGTCCCACCACCGCATGAGCTCGGACGTCGAGAGGGAGCTTCGTGTCGAACCCAGCTGCACCCCCGCTGTCCGCTAGAGCAGCAGTACCCCCTCAATTTTCAGATCCACCGCGAAGCTGCCAGCCTCCCAACTACGACGTTGCCTCTACTCTTCCGCCTCAAGCCACCGCCACAGTGCTTCCTCCTTGCAACGCTAGGGAGCGCCGCGACCCCCAACCGCTTGTGCACCTGCCACTGCCGTGAGACACGCCGCCGCTCCCTCTGGACTGCCAATCGCAGAGGGAGAAAGCATTTTGGTACTTGTATTTTGGTGGTTCTATGAGTTAGCACTATGTTTGGTGCCTGTATTTTCCTTTCGGTCCTTCCTCTTCTTGTTGTTCTTTTTCTGTGGCTGGTTGTTGCTGTTGTTTGTGCGTACGAGGTTGTCGATTTGGTATTTGCGGGGGGGCTGAGGAGGGACGGCGGAGGAGGCGTGAGACCATTTGGAGATGGCGGATTTGAGGGTGAGGTTGGGGATCATGGTGGAGAAATCAAGGGTGGTGTTGTCGAAGAGGAAGGAGGTGAAGTTGAGATCTTTGCAGGAGAAAATGGTGGCTCGTTCAAAGGAGTGGCTGGAAGAGACTATTACAAGGTCCACCATGAGGCAACCGGAGACAGGGCAGATGAACTCTTCCGATGGTGGTGCTGTTGTTTGGGTTTTGGTTGTTGGTGGTGATCTTTGGAGAAGGGTATAAAAGTCATTTAACATTTGAGGAAACTAACAGTGTTAGATGGCTGTTAGTTTTCATCACATTGAGGGGAGGTGAATGTCAGGTGGGTAAATAGAGGGGGTGTTTATTGAATTTCAATAAACTTGAGGGGAGGTGAGTGTAATTTACCCTATATTTATTTATGGCTTTAGGTCATTTACCTTCACTGAAAAGAAGATACACAAACATAAATTTGGCATGCAAGCTTAGTAGCACTATACATCTAATCACAGTTGAACTAATACTTTAATACATAGTTATCAGACTCGACTCGGAGGTCGACTTTATTAGAACCTTTGAGTCATCGTTCAACCATTGAACCTGTATAATTTATAAAATAAAGATATATAATATATATTATTCTTTACATATATTGTAACAACTATGGAACTTGGCCTAGTGGAGTGCAAGTGTGCCTTGTATCTTGCTGGCATTGGTTCGAACCCTGCATTGGACATTTTGGAAATAAAATTCGTTGATGCATTAAGAGAAATATGTAATATATATAATTCTGTACACATGATGCTTGGTCAACGCTGGAGGTGTGGTCAACGGCGATTCAATGCACCGGTTTGATGGGCCGGTTCAGTGAAGACCCGCCGGTTCGCTCCCGGTTCTGTCCGGGTTTGACCAAGTTTGACCGGTTCAAATGCAGAACCGGTCCAATCAAAGAACCGAAACGGGCCAGTGACCGGTTCACCGGTTTCCGGTCCAAACCGGCCGGTTCGGTCCGGTTCTTATAACTATGCTTTAATATCATACTATTCTGCACTAATTAAAGCTTTGTTTCTATAACTATATTATTATTTCAACCTGAATATCCATTATAACATTGACTAATATATAGGAGTGGATGGCCATGTTTTGTTCACATTGATTAACTATAGAAGAGAGTGTTATTTTGTTTATCATAATAAAATTATTTGGCTAGCTAAAAAGCGCTGGTAGGTGCTAATTAAAATAACTAGTACTACTTAAAACAAATGCTAGGTAGGCATAATTTTAGCTTTTTTAGGTGGATCCCATTCGAGTCCTTTCCTGAAAACTGGATTGGTTGAGGCTCCAAAGCAGTTAATCACCCATAAAGAAATATGTTAAACGTACGTTTCAATTTCACTTTCAATCGAAGGAACGGTGGAATGTACAGGCTGTGTGCTGCTCAAGCTCAATCAATTACCCCCTTAACAGGTGCGGGCCACGTACCAATCAACAATTGACGCTAGCGAGCTAGGAATAATGTGCATGTCTAGAGTTGCAACATGAGCAATGAACGAAGCCAGGCACGAATGTTGCTCTGCTGAGTAGACCAAACGCATGGGACACGTATGTATCTTAGTTCATCGACACGTTTACCTCATATATGCCTTGTATTAATTCTCATGCTTCTGAATGCTAATAGCTAGCGTGATTCAGTCTCTGCAAAAGTACTTGAAAAGGAGTGGTTCATCAATGATGAGATCGAAAAGAAAAAAGGAAAGAGGGTTACGTTAATTGCGTAGAAAATGACTTTGCCTTTGCCTTTGCCTTGAGATACCTCTCCAAGGACGGTATTGGACTGCCTCTAACGTTTCTCTCATGGCTTACAACGACTTACATACGGAACATATTGCGCGCGCGCATATATATATATATATATATAAATGAGATGATTTTATATTTTAATCTTAATCTTTTATAAAAGATGTAATGATTAAGATTAATTCATCTTACTCTCATAATAAACCACTCCTTTCATTTGACATGCTCCCTGTATATATATAATTCATCAGAAGATAGTGTCACCCAAGAGAAGAGACACATAATAAAATCTTCAATTTCTATGGTTGCCCGATAAAAAAATTTATATACGTTGAGCTTAATTAATCCCGTAGTTGTAGTAGGTTAAGCAAAAATTAAACTAAAATGCATGATGATCCAACCTTCAAGTAATTTATAGTGTTTGCATGGTTTTGATGTATCTCTGAACTTGTAAAGTGCAGAACCCACCATCGTTTGTTTATGAATTTGTATCGTGAAGGCAGAACCAAAAAGAAGTGAATATATCAGCCTCTTGTGTTAACGTGTATACCATAACCGACGTTAAACAAGAAAAAGGAAAACACGAGAAATATACCAAGCAGCTCTTGCATAAGCACTCCTAGTTGGAACACTGTTTTTCCATTTAGGAAGAATATTGCCAATGGTAAGTAAAGGCGTAGGCAAAACCATGATCCAAAAAAATGATAATAGGTTCTAACATGTATGTTTTGTTTTTGGGTGCTACTATGGTGCCTCCCTTGCTCAATGGCTATGGTGTCCATGGCAATGCTGGTTGGCCTTTGGACTGCCATTGATTGCCAGGCTAGCATTGACTAGTCATTGACCATTGCAATCGATGTTGACCGACCGTTGATTGGGGTTGACCGAGAGTTGACTGGTATTTGTTGCTATCAGCTGATCGCCGGACCACCCTATACCACTATTTTTTATGAGAACATATTAGAAAATAACAAATATATATGAAAGTATTATTAGAAAAATAATATTAAATTTCTATCTTTATATTGTATTCTCATTTTTTGGAGGTATATTCCTATTTTGAAAACAGAAATTTTTCTATTGTCTGTTTGTATCTCCATCACCAAACAGATTTGTTTTCTCAATGCCTCTATTTTTCTATTCTTGTATCACTAATTGAAGACTATAGTATCATTGGTACCATAGCAAATCACCGGAGGCATATGAGAGTTATCCTTTATTTTTTCTGTTTCCTACTTCTTGCATAACGGAGCAAATTGAGGATCATGTAATTAAATCTTGAAATTTTTGTTAATGAATTGGCAATTGCAAGGGGAGCAAGTGGATGCCAATTAGTGCTTTTATAAATATAAGTTTATCAAACTTCTGCCCTAAGAATAATAGCTAAAGTTTTCATAATACGTTAGTTTAAAAGTTTTTGACCCCACATCACATAACAATCACATTTTTCAATACTATATTTACATTTTTTGAAACTTTAACCATTATAATACTGATTAAATAAACCTTTATAATACCTATATACTTGGAACTTTAAATGAAATGATAATTTGAAAGGCTTACATATTATCACAGTAAACTCAAAGATTATTGTATCTTTTAGTCATTGGGTGGTGGCCCATGATCCTTAAGCAGATAGACAAAGGTGTCAGATTCATCATTTTTAAAAAGAAAAATTCTGCATTGTTTGTTGAATCCGTGGCATCGAATTGAAGGATTGAATTTGGTTCCAAAGAAGTCGTAACTTTAAACAGTAGTTGACAGTAAGTCAAGAAATAATTTAGATAATTTTTTGGTTTTGGATCATATGTAGGAATAAAAAGTTAAAAACAGGCTTGATAACATCTAAAGCATTTTTCAACCAAAGTAAAAGAGAGAAAAAGACTGGAAGACTAGTAAGTAACAAACTCATCAATTTATGGAGTGCACTTTAGTTCACCTCAAACATACTAACACCCTAGAAGCCCAGACAAAAACTTCAAGAGTCCGCCACATATTCCTTCGTTTTCTTTTTGTTATTTGTTTTGTTACCTTGTTTACTAAATCTATCCATTCCAAGAAAATTTAGAACAAGAAACAAAAGGGGCAGGCTTGGCTCAACATAAGGATTCCTATTTTTTAAGTTCCGCTAGCTGT
The DNA here is from genome assembly GCA_031216105.1 of Dalbergia cultrata. NCBI lineage: Eukaryota > Viridiplantae > Streptophyta > Magnoliopsida > Fabales > Fabaceae > Dalbergia > Dalbergia cultrata. The sequence continues at coordinate 56,435,791 of CM062345.1, forward strand.
AGTATATTACACTCCATAGTCCATACCAATACACCATATATTAATTAATGCCATATAACAAAAACAAAATCATTGTATGGCATCCAACTTCCAAGTGATCTAACCAAAAAAAATAAAATCATCTGATATGCGGCAGGGCAAGTGATGATGCAAGAATTGGAAGCTTAACATGATGATATGACATGGAATATAATTAAATGTGGTGACTTCACTACCACTAACAACTCCTACTCTATGAAACCAGTTTTGGTCAAAATGGCATCCCTCACTTTGCTAAGATCTCTGCCTTTAAGAGTCCTCCCCATCCCTTCACACATTGAGAAAGATGAGATCTGGCTTCTTGCAAGCCTCCTAGCAAGCCATTCATGTGGTGGGATCATGTCGTAATCTTCATCTTCACTACCATCATGATACTCACCCTCACCATTGTCATGTTCCCCATGAATACCACAACCAACACCACCCGTTGACCCTTTCTTGTAATTCTTACCATAGATTTTTGACCAGTCAGGAATGTCCATAGGTGCTGAAGAAGAAGAAGAAGAAGAAGAAGAAGAAGAACCTTGAACGACTTTGGCATCAGAAGAGGGTGATGAAAGTGTATTACCCCTTGGGATCTTCCTTGGAGCAGCAGGTATGCGCCATGCAGATGAAGAACTAGATGAATCCTTAGACATCCTCATGGCTTTTGAGCCAGAATCTTCCTTTTCCTTGTTGGCTACACCCGAAACACCTTCACCAAAATCCTTGTCCTGCATTGCTCCCCCACCAAAACCGCTGCACTTGCTCAAAAAACCACTTTGATCTGCCATTGCTATTCCTCTCTGCTACCCCTGCTTCATGCAAATGCAAATAGATGAAATGGATAGGGGTGCTTAGTGAGAAAACAAAGTTTAACCAGATAGAGAAACGAGCAATGATGACAGAGTGTCCTATTTCAGCATATATAGACTTGGATGACCGAAGCTTTTCCCAGCTAAAAAAGATATGCTGTGGTAGCTAATGAGGAAAAAATAGATATATTTTTTTCGTCCTTGGGAATCAAAAAGCAGAAAGGTGTAAGAGAATAATATCAGGAATCTACCTTACTTTTGTTTCCAATACCCTCAAAAGGAACTAGGACTTTTCAAGAAAAATTTCTCAAGATGGGAATTGTGATTAGCCTTTTAAAATAACCAACATGGGACAGAGGAAGAAGGCCAAGAAAATCCGAAACCACACACAGAATGTAACCTGAGAAATACAAGATAGACAAAGGAGGCACAAAAGGCCGACACAAGCAACAAACGTGTATAGGCACGAAGATACAAGAGTGATGTTCTCTGTGCATCACATATGTGAGAGAGTAAGCCCAGTATGTCCACAAACTCTTGATAAGAGAAATATTATTTTAACTTAGTGGGATATTGTGTCAATATATTTATATTTATCATTAAATAGATTATGAAATTTAAATTAAGTGGAGTACATATCTAATTCATTGATGGATGTGAATGTGTTTGCACGATATCCCATAAAAATGTGAGTCAAAATAACATTACTCTTATTGAAAAGGATGCGATTCTCACTTAACTAAGTTTGATTTCTCATCTAATAATGGATAAAAAGATGATAATACATCATTCTACATAATTATAGTAATGTTAGGTATATAATTAAATTATATCATAAATATATATTATACATCTTATTATAATTTGATTTGATAAATAAGTAAGATGAGTAAGGATCGTACATCATATCTAATAATAATAATAATATGTCTAGTGTATATTTACTATATAGTTTAATTATATATAAAATATTATTCTTACTGCTAATATATATATTTCCTTGTACTTCGTAATTTTTAATTAGCATGCCGTATATTCTTAACTCGTACGCGTTGGTTCGCCACGTAAATAGAAACATATCGCCAAAATCGATGTCTGTTTAGTATTTATTTTATAGATAAATATAATAATATATGATATGAGATAAGCGTGTACAACCGTGTGGCCCAGAAAAGGGACTCATTATTATACAGTAATCAAACTCCAGCTTCCATTCATTTCAAATCCCTAAATATTTTACTCATAAAAATTTAGTATTTATTTTTTCTCTTAACTATTTTTTCTCTTCATAACTCCTTCTATGGACGTGCATGCTTATTTAGATATTAAAGTAACACTTTTCTATTATTATATTATAGTACTAAATAAAACATAAGAAAATAAGTAATATGGGATATATAATAATCTTATATCAATATTTATAATATTTTTTATCTTTTTATAAAAATAAATATTAATGAGATAAAAAAATATTATAAGTATTAATTAATATAGGATTGTTATATTAATTTATTATACATAAAATATTATTCTAAGAAAATGACGGGTCATGGCGTGAATCTCAGTTCATGTATTAAACTTTGCTGCTTGGAAACAATCAATCAGGGCAAGATGCTTAATTGCAAAAGTCCAAAAAGGGGGCCACAGAAGGGAGGCAGAGGAAGGACAAGGAGGAAGGGGGCACATCAACATTGAGCAAACCCAGAGAGAGAGAGAGAGAGAGAGAACGAGTCCCATCATCCTCATTTATCTTCTTGATCCAATTAAGAAGGGGTAACACTGGTCGAGGCTGCTGCAACTTCTGAGTGAACTTTTCCCTTACACATCAGTGCATTAATAATAAATATTATTAATAATAATTTTTTCATATTGTTTTCTTTATTGGCTTTCATTTCATTATCAACATCTTTTTTGAAGAGCCAGTAGCTAAAGCTCAGAAAGGCTGCACCACCTTGATTTGGAGCGATGGTGATGGACAATTGGCATGGCCGTACACTTAGGCCTTATCTTCAATCCTGTAACAATAGCTTATTCGGCTGTAACACATAAAAGCTCTATCTGTAGCCTTTTAGCTGGTCAGCTATCTTTCACTATGAGGCCACCTTCATTAATGGTCTCTAGTTTCAGGAGAGGGTGTGCTTACTAATGGCTTGTTTGGCTTACAAACTGGGGTTTCCGGCATCCCGAGGCAAGTTCGCTGAAAGGAAGACAAAGCCTCATTTCCCTCAACGCCACTTTTGTGTTGAAATAAATTCTAACCAAACATACTATAATTGGAATGGAGAAAGTCCAAAAAGTGACTAATTCTTATCTCTTTAATTACTTATTATTATATAAAAAATAAAAAATAAAATAAATTTATAAATTATTAAATATATAATATATATATTCTATATGTTATTAAATTATTTATGACATATAAAAGGGGATAATATTTAAAAATAAAAGATTTATATCCTACTAATTGTAATTTGTGAAAGCAATTTGGATGGGTATACTAGTAGTATCATATTACTATAATTACCTTTTAATGTAAAATTTAGGGCAACGTGAAGGCTTCTTTTAATTTAAAGTGAAAATGTATTTTTGAGTTGATCCAGTACTTTCAGAGTTACATATCATTCATTGGTACAGAAAACACTGACAATCAAGCTAAGATTATGATAATATATGAGTAAAAGATCAATTAGATCAACAAAGCCAATGATATTTGTGAGCAATTAATAAACCAAGTCAATCTGCTTGTTCCAATAACTCACAAAAGGAATCCTCCATGGGGATGTGACCTCTATCGAGTGTCCACCATTGTAAACTTCCTAAATATTGAGTATGATATTTGTGGACTTTCTTGCTTGTTATTGTCGTGGTTTTGTTGCGAAATTATGCCTATAAAAAAGCCATAGGAAGCTTTTACATTGCAACGTATTTGTGGCATCAAGTTTGGGCAAAATTAAGTTATAAAACAAGCGTGTTGCATATATAGAGTTCAAACAATTGCTCTTCTTCTATTAAGCTTCCATGTGTACAATAATAATTTGAGTGAGCGTGTGATTTTGATATTAATATTCTGTTACCATCACTATCATCACTAGAACATTGGGATGTGTAGCGGGTTTTTGCGGGCATACGACTAATATATAGGTTTTAACTGTAGTTGATTTCTTTATATTCTCTACAGTGATTCTCGGGTTTATTAGTTATTAAATTGTGCAGTTACATTATGCCATGCACACTGAGTGAGGGTACGGATCTATTATCCAGTATGCAGAACAACATCGCATGCTTATCGTTTTCTCGGCGAATTTAACGAGTATTACAGCTCCATGCTGTCATGTCCGGGTTCTGTGTGTTGTAACATAACATAGGAACAGAAATCAATTACCACAGAAACGGTTCTTTTTTTTTTTAATTTTTTTTCCTGGTTTTGGCTTTTACTATTAGGATGGACATTCTAATTTCTAGGATTGACGAATGAAAAGAAAAAATCCAGTTATTTTCTCTTTTACGATTTTGGAACGTAATAAGATTATTTTCCTGACTGACAATGCATTCGTATTTTATTTATTAGTTTTTTTTTGTTGCTATTACATGTAATGTTAGTATCCAATTAATTATACTTTATGAGTTTTGAGTGATACAGAAAACCAAACCCGTGAGGGTGACATAGAATCTCCCTAATTATCATTTTATTCTGGCAGACTAGCAGTGTTCTTATAATTGAAACATATAAGCAATTGAATATCCTCCATCGAATTTGCTCTCATACAATATATATATATATATAGGGTACCACCACCTAGTACCTTAGGCCACACGTCTATCATTAACAGTATTTTCTAGCTTGAGTGGTTGCAAAGATGAAGCAACTTTGGTGGTAACTTGGCAAGGAGGGGGGAGAAGTGGGTAGAATCCCAAAATGGAGGCCTTTTTTAGACTATGAACCACTACCTCTATGACCTGTCTGATTAGGTATTGACTATGTGATTCCTCACAAAGCTATAGGCAGTGGCTGCACCCTCGATACTCCCATGCGATAGCCTGAAAATGATGTTAGCAATGGCTTATATCAGTGTACATCGCGTCTGATTTAAGCTGTGGAAGAATTATTTGAACAAAAAGAAATAATGCTATGGAAGAATTAGGATACTCTCGCGTTGTCCTAAATAATATAAGGATGTTATATTACGAAAGAGAAAAATAAAAATAAAATAGATCTATATAAATAATAGTGGGTCTCATAATAACAAAATTTGAGTTTCTTTTATTAAATGAGAGGATTTGATCTCGCCATGAAATGAAATAAATGTTTTATTTTATTGTTTGGATGGCAAAGAAAGTCTTTTCATGCCATTATTTAGAAATTCAGTAAAATGAGGTAAAACAGTGAGATTTTTCAGTAATTTATTCTTATTATAACGTATTTCATCCCATTCTTACCAAATTAAAAAAAAGGAAATAAGAGTATTATAGTGGATCTATATAAGGATGTTATATTATGAAAGAGAAAAATAAAAATAAAATAGATCTATATAAATAATATAGTGGATCTTATAATAACAAAAATTGTGTTTCTTTTATTACATGAAAGGATTTGATCTCGCCATGAAGTGAAACAAATGTTTTATGTTATTGTTTGGATAGCAAAGAAAGTTTTTTCATTCCATTATTTAGAAATTCAGTAAAATGAGTTTAAACATTAAGATTTTGCAGTAATTTATTCTCATTATAACATATTTCGTCCCATTCTCACCAAATTGAAAAAAGAAAATAAGAGTATTATATGGAATAAAATGAAATGAGTTTCATCTAATACTATTATATTTTAATATATTTTAATTTTAAAATATCAATAAAAATTTCATTTGTTTTTTAAATTCATTCGACTTCCCTCACTTTTCATCTATGCCAAAAAACAGCATAAAGGCATGAGAGTTGTATACTTCATTCTCTAATATGCATCAACAATGTAAGATTCACTGTCGTTTTTTACCCACTCAAGAAGTAGTAGTTGGGATATTAAAATATTGAATATAAAAGAAGATCAAACTTCAATGCTACGCATCATTGCAAGCAAGAACATATCCTGCATAGGTCGGTTCATTGAACCAGTTGAAAGTTTCGCCCTGATTTTGACAATAACAAATGGCAAATACATCAAAACAGCTTTCTTTTCTTATACTATGGGAAATAAGCAAGGGATTGAGATAATAAAACAGATCATTGTTTGATAATCAATAGATAGATAAATGTAACTTGTAGATCTGAAGAGATTAAACAAAGTAGGTGATACTCATTTGTTAATGCTTTTGATCATGTTTCACATTCAACTTGTATACGGAACTAAAATTATCTATCACATAAATTTACCGTGCCAATAACATAAGAAAATCTGCTGCACATGTGGTATTATTTTATTCTTTCAAAATATTTTTGTTGAGAAAGGATCCGTTGATATTGGTATAAGTTTTGACACAGTTAAATTATAACTATATATCATATTGATTGTATGTCTCAAATTAAAAAAGAAAAAATCAAACACATTGTGATTAAACAAATCTTATTTGTATACATTTACAAGGTATTTATTATGTTAATTTCAGATTAATATAAAATTTTATTGAGATGATTTGATAGCATAAAAACTTTCAGTTCAATAGTGAGTTTTATAAAAAATTTCTTTAATAAAGAGTTATCAAAGGTATAAGATATGCATTAAATGTTTCAAAGTGTAAACCGATCCTTCTCATTTTGTTTACCTTTTCATTTCCTAATGCAAAATCGGGGGTAAGAGGAAATTATAAAAAGAATCCATTCATTCAACTTTATACTTTCTTAGTCTAGATTGTTTCATTTTCTGTTTTCTCTCTTTTTGCACATAAAATAACATAAAATGAGAGGAAACAGAAACAAAGTTTCAGTCATTGCTTCAACAAATAAGTCAAGATTCAGAAGATAGGACCTTCTGCTTACACAAGTTAGACCACTACTAGTGTCACTACTGTCCATCAACAATGTATATTGCAGGCGCATGCAACGTGGGTGAGGTCATAACGGAGAAGTGGCTTGGCCTCTAATCCTACTCGATCGCCTAACAGGAGTAATCAGCTCCCCATTCCCATGTCCCTGAAAAACAACATAATAAAACACATGAGAAAAAACTCAAGTAATTCTCAAGAGAAAAAAATCTCTTTTTGCACAAAATATGGGAGTGACAATACTCACATTCTTTATATGAATTCTCTCGTACGTAGTAAAGCTTCCATAGGATGGTGAACCCATAGAATAGTCAGATGAAGAGGCCAGAGATTCTCTCCTCTTCTTGGCCTTCTTCTCGTGGCTTTGAACTTCATTAAACTCTTTCATTAACCTTTGCCTATAAGAAGATGAACCCTTCTGAATGCTGCTCATTTCTGAAGGGCATGATTCTCCATGAATGTCTATTTCAGTGGGACTATTCCTGAGAGATGGCTTATCTAGGTAACTCTGCTCTTGTTTGGGTGTCAGCAAGGAGTTAGCACGAATTGCCTTAGCAAACAGAGGTTGCTCAACAGAGCTAGTGTTAACCCTTGGGCTTCTGCTTTGGCACTTCCTTGACCAGTTGATAGCAGCACCTCCAATTAAGATTGCACCTCCACAGAGCAGTAAATATAGCACCATTCGTGACTGAAGGTCAACTGTTCTCAATCTCTGTTCATTACCTTCAGTTGCAGCATCCATGCTGATATGCTCTCCCTTTGCTTCGGTCAACTTTCTGTCATTGTCACCATAGGCTTCTGTAAGAGTTTCAAAAACCTCTGAATCTAAACCTGGCTGATCCTGGAGACCCACATTGCTGTGTGCATTGTCTTCTTGTGGCTGCTTTGCTTCTATATTATTCCCAGCATTAGACACTTCAATATGAATTTCAGCACCCTCTGAATCTGAACTTGGCTGAACAACTTTAAGGTCCATATCAACGTCTGAGTGAATGGATTCACTCACTTCAGCCAGTTGCAAAGCCTGATCCAAGTCTATCACATTGGCTAGTTGCCCCTCAGTTGCTTCATCAAATTCTGTAGCGTCATCTGAAGCTTGTTCAAAAGCCGAAATTACCTCCGAATCTTGCTGAACTTCTCCTTCATAACTAGAATCATAATGATCTGCTGAAACACCTTCAACAATATCCTTATGAGTCTCAGTCTCTGTGGCAGCATCACTGTCTTCATTGTTCAGTACTGGGAGGTGCATTTGTGGAGCCTCACCAGTGTCCTTTTCACCACGGCCAAACATGAGTCCCTGGTCAACCGCATGATACTCATGCAGAACACTTAAGTTACAATAATGCATGTGACCTAAACTCGGTGCACTTTGGACATTGGAAATCCAATCAGAAATTGAAGACAGTGACTTAGTAAACCAGGTATGGAAATTCCGAGATAAGCCATCAAAATTTGCCTTTGCAAACTCTGAGAACCGATTAAAATAAGTCTTTGCAAACTCTGAGAACTCAGACGATTCATACACCTGATAGGCATCTTGAATCACAGTGCCATCCATCACTGGAGAATTTGTGCCTGAGATTGATATAAAAGCAGCAGAGAGGACCAAAAGAAGAACAATAGTAGCCTTCCATCTCGGAAACAAGCGTGGTTTAGCCTTCTCTTTTGCTCCAACAGTTTCCTCTGTCAATAGAGTCCTGGCAGGACTTCGTTCTTCTTCAATTCTTTCATCAGAAGAAACATCGTCTGATTCCTTCTGTGAGCCTTCCGATTGGGGATCTTCAGTAACTTCAGTATCAGAAAAGCTTCCAGACATGAAGCTGTCATCGAGTTCAATTCGTTGTTTAGGTCTGTAATGCAGGAATTGTGGTCTAGGGGAGAGGTAGTTCGTTTTAGGATCATAAGGAGCCATCAAAGGATCAGCATCAAGAGGGGCCAATATGGCAGAACCCGATGAAACTGGAAGAGGAGTAGTAGGAGTGGGACTAAGCTTAAAACTAGGGTCAAGGTTAACACAATCAGGCTCATCAACAACAGCTGAAAAAGAAGATTCATCCTCATTCTCTGAATCGGAATTAACATTCATATCATAATCAGGTTCACCACACAACTCCTCACAACTCAAGGAAGAAGCAACATTATGCAATTCCTCCTTGGGAACCCCATTATCCAATGATGATAAAGCTTCAGACATTTTCTGTCCTACACCACCCTCTGCTTTCATATCACAACTATAATGCAACGGTTCCATGAAAGTTACCTTTTTAATGGGGCTTTTGGTGGCAGTGGAGGGAGCAGAAGCTCGAGCAGGCTCATTCCTATCGACGAGGACCTTCTTCCTTGGAGATGCGGTGACCTTGGAGGAAGCAGAGATTGTCGGGGACATGAAATTTTTCGCGACCTTAGAAGACACAGCTGGTGATCGAGCCTTCCCCGGCTTCAAAATCGGATCTTTCCCGTTTTCTTTGCCGTCTAAGTCACGGAAGAAAGACCGTGCTGCACCTTCTCTTCTCGGAAAATCTGCAAAAACGCCCAAAACCCATTAAAAAAAAAGCCTCAATCAATTGCAATCAAATAGGAATAGTTACTGAACTACTTTGGGTGAACAAGGTAAAATTGAAATGAAAAATTGTTAATTTTGTCACTAAATTCCCAAATTTCCCACACTTTCCCAGCAAACAAACAGTCATCACAACTATGATGATATAGAAAAGAGGGAAATAGCTACTGAACCCATAAAAAGCCTAGATCAATTTCAATCAAAATAGCTACTAAACTGTTTTGAGTGGGAAAAAGAAAAAAACGAAAATTAAAAATTGTTGATTTCCTCATGAGATTCCCAATTTTCCCACACCTTCTCGGCAACCAACCACCCATTACTACAATGATGAAACTGAAAAGGTGGAACATAAGCAAAGGATACCAAAAAAAAAACAGAGAAAAAGAAACCTGGAGGAGTGTGTCTAGGGTTAGGGTCAAGGATGAAGGAGGGTTTGGCGAATGGGTTTGCAGCAAAACTCCGTCTCATGGGGTCAGTGAGTTCGGAGGCTCTGGAATTCGGGTTTGATCTGCCCAAAGACGACGACTCGGTCGAAGGCATAGCCATTGAGGAATTGAATTGGTGTTTTAGGGCCGAGAATAATTGTAATTGGAAAAGGGATTCTGACCGTTGTAAAACTGTAGATTTGTTTGTTCGAAAAAGGGATGTTAGAGCCGTTGGATTGATTTTGTTTTATTTTAGTTTAGTCTTTTTGACCAGTGGATTATTTTTTTTTATTATTTTAACTTAATTTTTTAGAAGGAAAGAGAATCGGTCAAGTACTCACTTTAGGGAAATAATTAAGTCAATTGTGGGCATTGAAGATGGCCAATTCAATCTTATCTTGAATTTAATTCAGCATGCATTCTCATTATAAAAAAGTTTTAGAGCATCTTCAATTCTTATTGTAGTTAAATTCAGAGCCCAGTTATTGTCTCACTTTTTACCATATAAGTATCACTTAATTAATGTGTTATAAAAAAAATAAAAGAAAATTAAAATTAGGACTCTTGTCTCAACTTTAGTCTCACATGTAAATTATTAACACATGCAAAAATCATATCTTTCACGTGTCACATTTTTATTAATTGAGAGAAAATGAAGTAGGTCCTTACTATTTAAGAATAGTCCAAATTACCCATCTTGCTCCAATGATGCGGAAGGGATCCAGTTCCAATTTATTGGACACACAAAGCAAATAAAACTATATTTTTGAGTTATTGGGATTGCTCTTGCGCTCATATCTAATCATGTATATATTGTCACAAAAGTAAAAATCTTTGATTTAATCAATCATAATCTTGAAAATCTTAAAAACAGAAATATATAAAATTGAATGACTTGATAACCGGAGAAAACTATCAAAATTCTATTGTCAAACTTATGTGTCAAAATATAAGAAGATCACCTTACATTTTTTAATCACGCATAATATCAGCCCAATTACTCAAATTATGCCACATGAAGGCGAACTGTTTCTGGCATGAATTTTTAGGCAGCAATGTCAGCCTCTCTAGCATTGCTTAAGAGTTAAATACGTTGAGTGATATATGAGAATACATAATTGGTTGTATGCATAAAATCTTTTTGACATTATATATAATAATCAAAATTAAATTAATAAATTCTGTCGTAATGAATTTACAAATTGAAAATGTGTCACTAGTATACACAAAATGCATTTTTTTTTCTTTTTCCTTATTTTTTGATCTGGAACAATGCATGTTAACGTTTCCACATAAAATTTATTGGCTTCACAATCTATAAATAAATAGCACCAATCTTTTTCTTTTTTTTGATAAATCAAGTGTATCCACTGTCGAAAACAATGACTAATCCCCTCGAGGTGTAGAACTCACATAAGTGGGTCTTGCCTCTGGCCATAAAACCTTCTCCATGCACACTGTCAGGAATCGAATCCCTGACTAAATGCTTAAGGAACCCAGCTAGCCACCAACTGTGTTAGGTCTCATGGTTCCAATCTTTTTATTAACTTAGTTAAAGATGATGAAAATAATTTAAATTTTCAATAAATAATACAATTCCAATAAGATATTTCCTTCTACATTGTCTAAGAAGTAGGTGTTGGTCAGTGATCACTGCAGAAAGGCATTAAACAATGGCTTATGTGATATTGGCATTGCACATGAAGAACTTCCACATCCCCGATCTACTCTGCGTCCTAACATTGCACAATTTCAGCTATTTTCAAGACGTGATCTACTTAAGCTATGATAAAACTGACCCTATATACTATTGCATGCCAACAAAATTATTAACCATTTGAGGCTCATCTATATATACACAAACTGATATCACCTTGCAGTAGTTATATTTCACTAGGATTCACTATAAATATATATGCAATGTAATTAGTTACTTTTAGACTAAAGCTTGCCACTAAAGCTGTACAAATTAAGGGGATGAATCATAATATGAATCTCACTTGCTGTCTATAGAAATCTCATTCAGACTTGCAGGCTGCATGGTAAAGCTCTAGATAGTCAAGAGCAGGCCGGTTCCAAGACCAGTCTTGCTCCATCACCCTCTTGCATAAACCATTGAACCAATCACGGCCATCGTACCAAGCTGATATTGCCCTGAAAAAGTCCATAAAAGTAGTGTTGTAATATGAAACATTAAGACCATGAATCTAAATGATGGTTGCGATGGCAATTGCAATTGTGCTGTGATGCGGTTGTGGTTGTGGAGCGCAATTTGAAACGATGATCAAGGTACTATAGAAACATAGGTGCCCTTGTGTGGTTTCAAGTGTTCAACAATGCAAGCTTGAACCTGCTTATCATACGGCATATATAACTCACCTATTGAGAGCATAATCAACACCTGCAGCATCAGCTCCATCAAAACTAAATCCATTTGGCTCAAGGCCTTGCGCTTGTGCTCTATCCGTATCATGATCAACATCAAACACCGTGTCGTAAAGTCCTGCAAAATTACATCAAGACAGATTGTCAACTGAACCAAAACTGAGTTGAATGAACAAAATAAATTGAAAAAGAGAGAAATATTCCTGATATACATATAGGCCAGGGTAGTGGTCAATGTATTATTGTGGGTCGACATATCAACAAGGCCATTTAAATGAATTATATTGTGGACTAGAAATAAAACATGTACAAGCAAACCTCCAGTTTTTCGAACAACTGGTATCGAACCGTATCTCATTGCTGTGAGTTGAGTGAGTCCACATGGCTCAAAGATTGAGGGAACTAGAATAAAATCAGCACCAGCATATATCTAGAACAAAAAATTCAGATAATTAAGTAGAGCCCCCATTATGTTGTACCTGTACATATAATAACTAATTATTAATTAGTTGCAAAGATTTTTGAATTCTACCAAGTGTGAGAGAGGCTCATCGTATGCAAGGCAAAGTCTGGCTTGATCACCATGAGTAGAATGCAATTGATTGGCTAAATTCACAAAATCATTTTGGATACGATGATCTGGAGCTGACCCCAGTAATACAACCTGTTCCAAAGTCAATATATATCACTTTAATACAAAATGGAAAAGATGCTATAGATTGTTACAATGATGAGCGTGCTATGCTTATTGATTCTTAGAAAGGTAGCTGCAGAATTATAGCACTTTATTCTATTCAATGGTCACCCTTGTTTTATTTTGAAGAATTCTGCCAATTTTTGTTAGTCATGTAGTATTACTCTCTCGCATTGGCTTGTAACCAATATTATCATAAGCACATAGTTGAATCATAAAATTTTCCTTCGAGAAGGGTATAGGGTGGAGGCAGGATCCAAGTTTAAGATATGATACATCCTGCACAATTATTTCTACTAAACCACTTGACTTCAAACCTGAAACTCTTAAGTGAGGCCAAAAACTGGCTATTTATCACTAACACACGGGTGATTAGGACAACTTAGTCAAAGAAGGTTTAATACTGCATAGAATTGTCAAATCACCACTTGGCCTAAAAGATTCAGCATGGCCTATTGAATGATTTTTATAATTACAACAAGTATAGTTAAAATTTGTTCTAATTAGTCGTGTTCATATGCAAAGGAACAACCAGCTATTATGCAGACAACTATGTCACCTCTCGTGCACACTGATGTAGAATAGAGATAGAGGAAACCTGTCCACCACGTTCTATGGTGCGCCATATGGCATGTTTGATGAGATGGATTCCTTTCTGATGAGTCAATCGAGTGATAATTCCAACTAAAGGAAGATCAGCTTGTTTTAAACCAAGCCTTTCTTGCAAGGCTTGCTTGGCAGCTCTTTTCCCTTCAACAACATTTTCTGAGGCGTATGATACCTGGAACAATGTGATACTGGAACTATTGGTAGAAATCAGATAAAAATAATACATACAAGTATAGGTGTGGTTTTATAGGAGGTAGAGTAATGCTACTGACTCACTGCGGTCATTATTGAACTCAACTACATGCATGAATCAATCATTCCTTATGCATTTTAAGTAGTCGTAATAAATGTTTCCATGTTAACACTTAGATGAAGCCATGTGTATAGTTGTGCACTGTTGGAACTGCAACAGTTGAGCAAGAAGCATTACTCCATTGGATATACTCTTCATATGAATGATCCATCCCCAATACTCACATAAAGTTACAGAATAAACATGATGCAAGTATATTCACTGTTGCATAAGATAAGAATGAAGATGGAGCCAGTCACTACAGTGTCCCACCCAATGAAAGTAAACAGTGAAGATAACAATGGTGCTTCTGCACTCTATTATGTAGACATAGATCATCAAGCAGTCACAATGTTGAGACCTAAGTTTGATAACTACAAGCCAATGGGGATATGATATGTCAGAAAAGACAAAGAAAGATCTGTATATATGTCTACTTACAGGAATGAAGTTATCATTATACGGGTCCCATATATCTGGGTCAATTCCATTTATTATACCATGGAACTTGTGAAGATGAGGGGCAACTGCAGGATTCCCAGAAACCTCCCTTGAATAAGTGGGGGAGACCTGCCAAATATATATGTACCATTGAGATGCTTATTCAATGATAGAGAATCAGAATAAGATAAAGAAGCAATAAGACTCCTGTTATTTGAACATCAAATAGGAACATCAAAATGGGAATACTTGCAGAAAGAGATAAAAGTAAGGAAAACCGAGTACAAAAAAAATCATGCTGTTCCCCATAATGACGTGTTGTAACAAATGAGCACAAAAAACATTTATTGAAAGAGACATCACAAAATCACAATAAAATATTGCGTGGAAGTTAGAAAACAGACAAGTTTAGAACATTGGCACTTACAGTTGTAGCCTTGTCTGCGTATGCCATAGCTTTTGCAATGAAGTGGGCTCCAAATTCAAGGTTATGAATTGTGAAGACAATTTTTGCTTTACTAAGACCATAATGTGCATAGTTGTCTTTGAATAGCCATGCAATTGGAGCACTCGACCAATCATGGCAGTGGATGATATCCTACCCATTGTTAAGAGCCAATTACAATATATACTTGGAGACAGTAATTAATTTAAAAGTATCCTTTTTTTTCAATAACATTGTTAAACCTGAAGCTGAATAAAAGGTTACAGAAATGTTATGCCAATTTAATCTGAAAGTGAAATGGCACAATAACATTAGGAAAACTGATCACTTGGAAAGGTGGTTTCTGAAACATTTAGAATAATATTTTGGAAAGCAGCAGTTTCTCATGCAATCTGTTGGGTCATTTTATGGACAAGAAGTTTGGTAAACAAGGCATGCATATCATGATTTTGGGTCTAGTGGAATGAGAGAGGGAGTTGAGTTAGCATCGACGACTCTTTAAGTTCCACCCTTACATCAGTGAAGGAAATGTTCCTATAATTTAACATATTTTTGTCAAAAATAAAATAAAATCAACAACTCAATCACTAGTAAGATTATATGTCTTACAGGATGAAATCCACTATGGAGTAGAAACTCAAGAGCGGCATGACAAAAGAATCCAAATCTCTCTGCATCATTCCCACGACCATATACACAGCCAACCCAGAAAAATCTGCAGGAAAGGATATAGATGTTGCAAGCATAGTCCAAGTTATGAAGCTATTCAAGTTGTTCAAGTCATCTCAATGGCAAACTGGCAAAGAGTACAACTGCTTAAAAAGGATACACTCTTGGATATGGGACATAACGTGGCTGAAGATAGTCACACAGTGGATATTGCTTAAGAGTCAATGTCATACATAATAAAGCCAACGCATTCAACCTGTCAAGTTTGTTACATAATTGACGAATGTAATTCATACAACTAGAAAGAAAAGTTGATTTACTTACGCATTTGATTTTTTTTTTTGTTTCTTTTATCTCTTGTACCTCTGACCCTTTCATAGGCAATGAACATACCATATGAACACACTAAACTTAGCAAATGGTGTACTAAACAATCCAAGACTTTTTAAGATTAACATCAAGGAATTTTATTATGATGACGTTAAGTTCAATGATGATACTACAGTAACCACAACCTTTTTTTGAATGGTATCTCAACATGGATTTTGCTCTAACCTAGAAAGTCGATGTTAAAAAGGTATTTTTCCTAAATAAAATATGAAGCTCATACATAAAATGCAATTATGACATATGTAAGAGAAAAGGATGGAGAACCAAAGCGCTTACCCATTTTGAGGCTCCAAAAAGTAGACAGAGAGGCCCTCAACCTTTCCATGCCATACTTTTACTTCAGTTCCGCCCCAGCTAAAGCTTTTATGAAATTGAAAGTCCTTAACCTGCATCAGAAGCCATATTTTAACAGCTAATAAGAACACTAACTAAAACATGAACGCAAATTATGCATTTTCAACAAGATGTTAAAAGGAATGTGCTCAAAAGTAGTCACTTCTATATTTTAAGAGAGGCCCTGATGCATATGCTCGACAGCTATATATTGAGGAATGTGCTCAACTAGCAATTCATGTAAATAGAGATGCCCATCAAACAACACTAAAATTTGTTTCATATTGAAATTCAAGGTATACAATTTTCAAAAAATAGTTGCAACTTCACGCTTTCTTCTATAGAGACAGCCCAGAAGACTCATTAGTCAATGAATAAATATTAGATATCCAATTCAATGTTTAAGATATAAGACAAGTACCACAGAAACTTGGGAGAAATAAAAGCTTACATTGCTAAGGTTCAAACAGTCATACTTTGGAAGAATGATATCTGCATTGTGATTTAAATCCTGGACAGCCCGGGATAGACTAGTGACAACATCACCAAGGCCTCCAACCTGCCAAATGCATATGCCATCAAAATCAGAAAACATGTTCCAATTATTCACAAACATCCTCTGCATAGCACAATATTAAGTGACAATCGTTTTGTGAACAAACAGCAGTAATGGAAACCATTATCCTTCAAAAACAGTCTAGCTACATCACAAATTTTTTATTGTGTTCAGTCAAGAAATTTTTCTAACATCCGATATTTGAAAGAGAATATTGAATTCTGATTTCCTTGAACCTGCAGAAGTTCAGATATTATAAAAGGTTTAAATGATTGTTTCCCCTTTTTCTTTTCCCCCCATCAGAATGAAAATGCTAATTTATCAGCCATACAAATTCCAGTTTTTCATAGAAGGATATTCAAAGGTAAAAAAAAAATGGCAACTGACGTGTTGATTTCTTTTATGAAAATGTCACTGTCTGGCACAACAGTATATAGCATAACATAACACACCACAGGACAAATTGAAATATATCTTCACTGCAAATTCCAAAATACTACCAGCCTAGGCAATAAAAGGAGAAGTCTGCACAATGACATGTAGATGAAACTGTGATAAGATAAATACAATAGGCTAAGCTTACCTTTGCAATAGGGGCCATCTCAACAGCAATATGGATGATGTGCAAAGGTGGTTCCTTCACAATACCTCCAAAAACAGGTATGTGATAATCCATTCCAAATTTGTTATCAAAAACTCCTCCATGTTCACTCTCAGAGAATACAAAGTCCATTATGTATGCATCCAGTGGAACCTTAACTGCAGAAACACAAAATCATTGAACTTCGTCAGAGCCAAATGAATTTTTTTTTCCCCTGGAGAGATCAAATTACAAATACATAATGTATCAAGTTGCACACAAACAAACTTGCACAAGTTTTATAAAGTTGTCCATCTTGAAATGCTCTTTTAATGACACAAGATCCATGAACATTGAATCTGAATACTAGCATAGGTAATACATTTCATAAACTCCATGCAGCTTTCTTCATAACATTTGTGAGCCTTCAGATCAAAAGGTAGTCTACAGCTTTGCAAACAAAGGGTAGTGGTGTGTAAACAACATTTTAAACATAAAAAAATTCACAAATATTCTGCACAATTTGTTTAACAATATACAGTGTCATAATAAACTTTTTGTGTGCAAAAGTTAGGCAACGTAAGAGACATCAAAATCTTTGATATTTCTAATTTCTGGATTTTGGAATACTAGGGTGCGGTCATTTTTCAAACGTAAAACTAAGTGAGAGACTCACCAGTGGCTTTGACATGTGTACCATTCTCTGCTGGCAACATTCTCTGAGGTGGCAATGGACCATTGCGATGAGACCAACGATTAAATGAACATCTGAACCAGACCTCAGGTTTTCCATTCAGATTTGTGTTGGAGGGGTTATAAAATACTGTCACTGTGCTCCCTGCTTGTACATCAAGTGGCTCAGTGAAGACAATATGCTTTTGAGAGAGCAAAAATCTTTTCAAAGTTCTTTCCTTTGTTTCAGCTTTCATTTGTGCTGTTTTTTCAGCCTGCAAGAAGAATAGGACCAGATCAACAAGATGAGCATTTAGTAGCTTTAATATCTGTCATAATGTTTTCCTCCCAAAAGAAATAATTAAGTGAGATAATTGGTATTTGCTACCCAGGCAAATAGTCATAGGCGTCAATCTAGAACTACACTGTCAATAATATTGATCAAAGTCAGAAAGGTGACCTTCTCCTCCATAGTTTAGAGAATACAACTATGTCTATCTTTCTGTATATACTTACAAGGAAGAAAACGAACAACTGAAAAGTTTTTCCTTATGTTTGACAAGTATATTAGGTAGTGCCTCAATGATACCATATGGAAGTCATCTCAAGTAAGAACAAACCTTTGCACGTATAGCTTCTTCTCTTGACTTCCTCTCCTCCTGGAGTTTTCTGTATATCAGCTGTTCTTCCTCAAGCCAATATTGTTCATCAGGCATGTTGACAATAGCATGGAAGTCTTGATTATGATTATTATCATACAGTACGGCATTTTGAGGTGGACCATCAGCAAAGACCCAATCCAGGACAAGAGCTTGGTCAGGTATAACAACTGCACAAAATATAAAATTGATAAAAAGTGTTTACTCAAACTCCTCCTCAGTGCTATTCAAACTACAGTAGATACTTATTCTATTCCTACACTTTTTTCCTCAATCCAGTAGATTATCAATTTCAAGGAAATGAATAAACATCAACTATAAGGAACAGATATGCAAAATAGCACACCATCAGTATACCACCAATCACCGCCTTTTACAACAGATTTCATAAGCCTTTTAACAACTGATAATCCTTCTCTCCACTTGTTGTGCCCACCGTGAATCCATATTTCATTACCATGTGCAAGAGGACCTGAGCTTTTGTTGTAATATAATCTGATCAAGTCCGTGCCTTTAAATTCACTAGGTTCAAAATACCAAACATCATCAATGGATTTTACAGCATTCTGCATCAGTTGTGGCAACAATTCTCGCCTTCTTTCAACCTCCGCCCTTGCCTGTGACCTGTCTGCTTCTTTAGCAGCTTCCTCGGCTTCCTTGCGCCTTTGCTCTTCAGCCTGTCTTTCCCTTTCTGCTTGCTCCTTAGCAAGTTTTTCTAATTCTTTACGTTTCTCCTCAAGCAAGAAATCTTCAAATGCCAATGCATCCATTCCACCTTCAATGGGTATGAAGAAGTCTTTTTGATCATTATTGTCATAGACATCTTGCCCATTGAAGAACACAAAGTCCACTTTATAGGCTTCTCTTGGAATGTGAATTTGGCAAGACCACCAATCACCTCTGAGATTTGTTTTACTTAGCCTAAAGGTAAAAGATTTCCACCTCCAATCATTAAATGCACCCATGATTAGAATGTCTGGTTCATCACTTAGTGTTGAAACACTCTTGTTAAGAAACACTTCTATATCTTGATCTGGCTTAACCACAGGAGGATATACGAACACCTTGCTACCTTGTGAAAACTTTTCTTGTGCAATCCTCTCGATTTGCTGCTTGCGCAAATTCGCTTCCAACTCTAACTTCAACAGCCTTCTGGCCTTCTCATTTATTTTATTATCATCGGTAGCACTGCTTGTCTCCTTAGTGGTTTCCTCAATTATTTCATCATCATTATCAGCATTTGTTCCTTTAATGGTTTCATCAATTTCTAAATAGTTTAATGTCCTGTCATCTGAATCATTAACATTCCCAACATCCCCATTGTAAGAAACTTTCCCCTGTGATTTGATTG
The DNA here is from genome assembly GCA_031216105.1 of Dalbergia cultrata. Taxonomy (NCBI): domain Eukaryota; kingdom Viridiplantae; phylum Streptophyta; class Magnoliopsida; order Fabales; family Fabaceae; genus Dalbergia; species Dalbergia cultrata. The sequence continues at coordinate 56,455,663 of CM062345.1, forward strand.
CATCCTCATCAGTTAGAGAAATGTGTCCAATTTCCTGTGCGATTTCAACACTTCTTCTATCCACAACCTTAAATTTTTCCTCCTGAGAAATCTCAACTTCCCCTCCTTCTGCCTCGTCAGCATCAATGTTCACATCACGTATTGGCTTGTTATCATCCCCTGAAATGTCTTTGTCACTGACTATGGGTGCTAATGAATCTCCCTTCACCCTAGTGTTCCTTTCATACCTGTTCTTGCTGCTTCTTCCAATAGGTGATTTTGGAATGAAGCCCTTGGAACCAGTGCCCTTGACCCTTGAAGTAGAACCCTTCTTCTGTTGTCTCCTCCTTGAAAAATCTATCAATTTATAGCCTAGTCAGAGAAATCTTAACTCCACAAAGTTGAAAACTTGAAGACAAAGGAGACAGGAGAAAAGGGTAGCTAATAAACCTGCACTTGCATTGATGCAATAAGCACTCCTAACCGCCAAGCACGCTGTAGACTGAAACAAATAAATAAATTAATAAATTCGATATACTTGATATTCACCTTCATATCAATTCAATTCAAACAACTTAAAAATAAAATTAAAAGGGGAAAACAGAACAGAGCAAAGCAGAACAGAACAGAACAGGGCAGAACAAAACAGAGCAGACAACGTTTGACACATAGAAGACAAAGTACGATGAAAGAGAAAACACAATGATTGATTACTTGGTGGGCAGTGGCAGCTCTTATTGGGCAGTGAAATGGGTTGAGGTTCAAAGCCATCTCCATAGCTACTTGCTGCTGCCAACAACGTTTCTTCTTCTTATCCTTATTTCTACGCTGTGATCAGCTAATATGAATATGATCAACTGCACATGCTTGTGTTGTGTTTGACCTCAATCAATCAATAATCTCCCTCTGAATCCATGAACCGAAAAATCATTTTAAGAAATATTCATATTCATTTTGTGCATAGTATAAAACAACAAAGAAAAAATGAAAATGAAATGGAGTTGCAGTTATGTGGCAGTGGAATTCTCTGTTTGAGTCAGGCTTGTCAACCACACATAATAAATATATATATTACTGGGAATCAATCTGCTTGCTATGTATGCATTTTGTGAGGGCTCGTTCGCATAATGTTATGAGCATTGGATCGTGAGTAACGACAGTTAGCCGCGGTATCCAACGGCTGGAAAATGAATCATGTTGAGTGGTTATAAACCTATAGTAAGATCAAACGCCTTGTGTTATCATCAATCATCAATATTATTAATAATAATCGGAATACTGCCAACTTGAGAATAAAGTTGTCAAAAGTGGTGTGTATTTAAGGATTTAATCATAATCTAATGTTGTGTTATTACGTCAGTAAATATAATTGATTCTAACATGTATTATTTAAAAGACTATGCAAATAAAAACGTGCGGTCGGATAACTTCAAAATTAAACCATTTTTAATACTAAATATCTGTTTTCATCACATGAATAAGCGAATGATTTGAATATGAGTAACTTAGCAGACCAATATGTTATTGGGGTTCTTGAAAAGTGTAGTTCAGAGTTTTGATATGATGGAGAGGGGGAGAAGCAAGCAAGTTATCAACAACCATGGGGCACACCAAATGGGAAGTTTATGTCACCAAACTCTCTATTTGCATCATTAATTATCGAAGGTTTGGTACTCATGGACACACGGTCAAGGACACAAGTCATGAGTGGATAGGATGCCACTTGCCAGAACAAACAACAGCAATACACGGAAATCGACAGCTATTTTGTCACATTCATTTCTCTCCTTTGCACTTTAAAAATATAACATTTATTTTTCTTATTTGGTTAAGGGAATATTCCACGCTTAACTTTTGGAATAATATCTTCCTTCAATTTACAGAAATGAGTATAAATAAACAGGTCATGTCATGAAATTCTAGACGTGGGATGGTAACGTCCTAAGTTAAAAGTCTTATTAAGTTGTTTCTACATAGACTAAAGATATGTTTACAGTGATATCTTTTCATTTTTTGGTGTTAATAATTGTTTCCGCAATAACTACAAGTAGAGTTAAGCCCAAAAAAAAAAAAACAATTGAATACAAGGTCGGTTGCTATCTTAACAAGGAAAATACTAGACGCTTCCGATAAACTGCAAGAACAAACTGATGTGGCAGAATAAGTTGTATTATCTTCACTCACGATGATTAGTTATAAATTTGGACGTAAAGCAGAAAAGAAAAGATTCACATTACCTTTACTTTCAGTGCATTTGTTACATTGATAGCGAGTTCATGGTTTATGTTTTTAAGAACCTTTCTTTTTTATTAAGCGAAATTCTTTCACTCCTCATGAAATAACAAGGGTCCTTCACGAAATTCTATTCACTGCATTTTAACCCTCGAGCTTGGATGATGTCATGTTTTCTGTCAAAGTATCCTTAACCTGCAATATTCAACTTCAACATACCCCTCCTACTTTCTGTGTGGTTTAGGACAAGTTTTAGTTTATATGAGTGAAGAGTCAATCTGCGATAGATATCGTCAGGCAACGCTTTCTTCTAATTGTTTTTTTTTTTATATTATTTCTCAATCTGTTTAGACCAAATTTCAGTAAATTCTTTATTTTTCCATTTTCTGCATCCAATCATAGCATTCATCAATAAAATCTTCTCTGCTTTTAAAACAGAAGCAGTATTTAGAAGGACATTGCATCCTTCGGAAACACTAGGGACAAATTATGCGTTTCAGCTACATAACTTCACATTGCAAGGAAGCATGTGAATAGAAGGCTCTCAACTATTTACTATCTATACGTCAAATGTACAAGACATGAATTATGCACTGTTATATTCAATAGAATTAACTAAGATTCGGCATACTTGGGAGGGAATGATGAACATGTCCAATGCCAAAGCCCCAAGTCAAACGAGAAGATGGCTTAGCCATGTGTTTATGCACTGCTTCATTCAATGTGATACTGTTTGGTCGTGCTTGTATGCATAATTTATATATATCTATGGTATGAGTCATTCTACTTAGCTTCTCAGGTCATAATATATGTATTTAAATATGTAATCAAACACAATTATCACATGGCTCTGGAACATTTAGTGATTCATAGATAAAATAGCACCTCAGAAGTTCAGCATGCCCATACTGTGGTTGAGAATAAAACAGCACAGAGAACTGTGTGAATCTTTATATAGATCTATTATTACAGATATAATGGGGCAAAAAAAAAAACTTAACAAAAAAAAAAAAAGGTGTCCGTTTCAGATTAAATTGCAGTTCTCTTAGTGCACAAGGTTTGCGCATTTGAGAAAGACAACAGAGGAAAAAGTGTGAAAATTGCATAATTGTCTTAAGCATGCATATTAGAACGAAAAGGGCAACACCCATTGTGATATCAATACCTACAAATAAATCCAACCATATGGATGAGATGGTAGTAAGAGCCACAGTGGCTGGCCTACGAAAGGGCATTGGCGCCAGCAACAATTTCCAGTATTTCACCTGTGATCTTAGCCTGACGCTCCCTGTTGTAGATAATGGACAAGTTTTTCTTCAACTCAACTGCATTATCAGTTGCATTGCTCATGGCACTCATTCTAGCAGCTAGCTCACTGGCAAGTGACTCCTGCAATGCCCTCAAGATTTGGCTGTTCAAATATAGAGGCAAAAGGGCATCAAGGATCTGAACTGGATCCTGCTCAAACTGCAAAATTGGTGAGTAGTCTTCTGTCTTGGTCCTCACAACATCCCTCTCCACAGTCAACTTCCCTTCCTTGGTTGTTAACCTGAATAACTCATCCTCAGCAGCATCCACACAATTTCCATTCACATCACAGATCTCTCCTTTTGGTGAAAGTGGCAGCAAGGTGTGAATCACAGGATCTGACTTCACCAATGACACAAACTTCGTGTACAAGAGCTCCACTTTGTCAACCTCTTCACTGATAAACAGTGAGAAAACATCATCAGCAATTGCTTGAGCCTCTTTAGCAGTGGGGAGTGAGCCACCTTCAAGGAACCTATCAACCGGAATGTAAGGTCTGCGGATGAAATAAGAGTTACCCTTTTTGCCAACACTGATGACAGTGTAATCAAGGCCTAGATCCTTCAACTCAGCAATCCTGGACTCAGCTTTCTTTATGATAGCATTGTTGAAACCCCCACAAAGACCTCTATCTCCAGTGCACACAACCAGTGCCACTTTCTTCACAGGCCTAACCTTTGTGAGAGGGACATCAATGTCTTCAGTTTGGAGCTGCTCGTTGATGTTGTAGAGGACTTCAACAAGGGTCTCAGAGAAGGGTCTTCCATTAACAACAGCCTCTTGAGCTCTTCTGACTTTTGCAGCAGCCACAAGCTTCATTGCCTCAGTGATCTTCTGGGTGTTCTTCACAGAATCAATACGGGTTCTGAGCTCTCTAAGGCCACACTGAACTGGGGGGACAGAAGAAGACCTTGAAGGGGTGCATGAAGATGAGTTTTGTGAAGGAAGCTGAAAAGGGTTGAGGACAGAACGGAAGGAGAGGTTAGAGGCATCAGAAAGAGAAGGTTTCGAGGACACCAACATTGTGAGGTTGGAGCAAGACATTGTTGTTACTCCAAAAAATGATAGTTTTTGGGTGGTTCTGCAGTAAGTAAGATCACAGCAGAGGAAAGAGGGGGTGAGGGTGTGCGGGTTTGGTTGGTTATATGTTGAGATTGGTGTTTTTGTTTTTGTGAGGGCTTATCCGTTCCTCATGTCATGAGATCCTTCTATTGCCATGGAAGTAACGAGTGGGAATGAGTGGAGGGAAAGAGAGCGAGCGGATGAGGTTTTGGGATAACGATTTTGACTGTTGGTGGAGAGAGGAGATTCTTGTTTACGTGGCCTTGTCTGAGTGGAGTTGTGTCACCAAAGGTATATGCGGCTGTTCGAGTGGTGATTCCTTTCTGCCCTTAACTGGATTCAACTCTGACACAGTAATAATTTTTTTTTTGTCATAATTGGTGCTTATGTTGGTTGGTTACACAAATGTACTGAAACTGAATAAATGAGGAGAAAGGATCATTTACCTAAGCTGTTGTGTGTATACTTTTATTGTTATTGTTGAAAAATTTAAAGAAGAAGTGAAAATTAATAATGAGAATATGCACATGATTCTCTTCCTACACAACGAGAAAGAGCAGCAGTTAATAAGGAGTGAGAGAATCAAGAATTATTATTATTATTATTATTATTATTGGAGAATTGATTCCATTGGATTAAGATGAACAAATATACAACAACAATTACAGCAGAAATATATAGAAGAACCAACAACTCCAACCTATTAAATGATTAGACAAACACACTAGCCTAATAACAACAACTATAGCCACAACATTTCCCAAAGATTGAGATGGCCTAACACACTAATTAACGCTGCCCTTTATATATCTTCACTTTAGAATACGGCCCCCAATAACCATATACTCCTAGGGGATGATTCATCCCCTTCATAACCCCCTCTATTTCTTTTATTTTCGTTTTTTCATTTTTTTGGTTTGTTGTCTTATATCTTTTATATCATCATTGTTTTGAGTTCCCTTGGAGTGAATTTCTCTTAATAATAGTCATGTTTGAATCATAAATTAGTAAAATAAAGTTAATATCTTAGGAAGTTAGGGTCTATTTGAGAGCTATGGCAGTGGAGGGAAAGGCAAGGGATGGCAAGGAAGATGGCCTCAAGGTATGTTTGGAAGAGATTTATAAGGAGAGAGAGAGAGAGAGAGAGAAGGACAAGGAGTAAAGCCAAAACCCTCCTTACCATTGTTAGCAGGAAAAATCTTGACCCCTCAAATCAGGGGGGTCAATGCTGATATCACTCTTTTACCCTTCTCTACTCTCAATTAGTTGAGTGATATCTTTCCATCTATTCTATTCCTCATTCTTTACTCTATTAATGACCCTTTCCTTTCACTTTTATAAATCTCCCAAACATACCTTTAGTTTTTCCTAGTTACTTGCGTTCTTGACAATTTCATAATATTGTGCGATGACAAGTGATTAATCAACGAGCTATACTAGTGTTGGTGTTATGAGACTTCTAATTTTCAGTTTGATTTGCGAGCTTGAGACAGTTTTATGCTTTTCAGGCAGTTGCGTAATAGGCTGTCAAAAAAAAATTTGGGAGGATGAGTGGGCCTTAGAGTCTGGGCCAGTCAAACTCACAACACAACCCACTCCAAAATAATGATGATTCCAGTAGTAATCTGGGTAGTGCCACTCTGTGAGTGATACAGGAACTTGGGGGATTGAGGATCTGGAGTCCTACTCCTCCTACTTGAGCTGCCTAATCTACTGATTGAGGAACTTGAAGTCAAATCAATCATATCAAAAGGCCAGCAGCAGCAGTAGTAGTAGCAGCTCATAGTATCTATATATCAATCTATGATGATATTTTACAACACACAGGTTGAGCAGATTAGGGAGGTTTACCTACCTGCCTGCCTTATCTTGGTTCATTCAAGACCACCATCACTTGTCGGCTTTTCTTCGTTCAATGTCTTCGTCATTGCCCTCCTCCTCTGTGCGTTTCTTGTGTGTTGTAGTAATGGCCAGCAAAATTTTAATAGATAATAAAGGCGTTAGCTTATCCTTCTGTTATTTATAGTTGCTCCAACACTCGGGCCACACAACAGTGTAATAAGCTGCATTCTTAGAATCCATCAGTGCTTGTTTGCCCTGTTCAAAGGTGATTTGCCTTTCCAGCATTGCTATCAGTACCTACTTTAGTAACTTCGTTCACTTGCAATTTGTGTAGACGACAAAAACTACGCCCAAAGTGCTTGCACCTTCTTGCTGCAATTGATAATTCAATGGCCAAATTTCTGAGGAGTATAGATGGGCCAAAAATATGAGGTTTACTGTAATAATTTTTCGGCTAGATTTAAAAGATATAGTTAAGTGTACTTTGATATTAACGGTTACATCACAGGGTGCACCACAAAGTATCAAGTATGGTGCATAACTGCATACAAGACAATCCCCTTCCCTGTTTAGGAACCAATTGTTTTAGAAGTAACTGGTCAAGATTACAACTCAAGCAGTGAGCAATACTACCGCCGAAAAAGTAATGCCACAAAAATGCAATGCAGGCAGGTCCAATTGGTGGCATGCCCACAAGTTTTCGGCACTTTTTGGGGCTTTAATTTTTAGGAGATCAAAACTGGTGAACAAAAAACTGTTCTATACAATTCATCAATTCCACCATGAACTAGGAGACAATGGTATGCCCGCAGTCGGAAAATTTTTGTACACGACATACAGTTAAAATGAGCAAGTTAAAATCAATTTTCCCATGATCTCTCACAACTTATTTACAAAGACTAAATATCACTTGAACCCTCGCAAGTAGTAATTGTACAAATCTAAAGCCCCCAAATCATGGCGGAATACCTAGAAACTATGAAGGATCCCCATTAAAAGACAAAAAGGGGAGGAACAAAAAAGAAAGACCGCCTATTTTCCTTATACTGCAGCACTTGAGCACTATGAACATATTAAATGCCAAAGCTGCCATCATGAACAATGAGAACAAACTTGGTTTGTTCATATGGTGCATCAACGACGTCTTTATGATTGCCACCAAGGCTTGAACTTATAAATAGTCAATCCTGTTTGCACTTGAATTGCCAGACCACTTCAATCAACCATCTTTATGATTACCATCAAGACCTGACCTTTCAGCAGACAATCCCATATTCAAATTTGCATTCGATTTGCCACATCGCTTTCTGGGTTTACGAGGTGTAGCAAACACAAGAGGACCTGTGGTTGGCTGTTGTACCATGTCCATGGTATTTCTCTGCTCTGTGACCGCTTTATCAACTGTAAAGCTTTTGGAAGTAGATACTTCACCAATTGTACCCCCTTCAGCATTTGTCTTTGAGAGCCCAGGATTATCTGCTGTAAATGAGTCTAGACTCAACCATGAAGAATTACTTTTGCCATCATTTCCCTCACTGGTCAAAGCCATGTTTAGTGTACTTGTATCATTAAGGTGACTGTCATCAACGTGTGTATCAGAATTGACCCTAGGATCACATGTATTCATCATACAAGCTGTATGATTTACAATGTTTTCTTCAGAAGAAGTTGGGACCTCCTAACAAATAGTTTCAAACGGAAGTTATGAGGGAAGAAAAAGAATTTTAAAAAATTAGCTGAGAATATGATTTCATTTCATCGAAGAATAATGGCTTGTTGAATATTAGCAAGATACAGAACTATAAAGGAAAGACAAATGAACAATCATGGCATAAAGATTCTAGTTAATGAGAATAATAAGATGGGCTCATAATCCATCAGACGGTCTTGAAGCAAGATGCAAAATAGGCGGTAGTCTGATTAATAACATATCTATCATGCCATGAAGCTAAAGTCAAAACTAGAGTTTTGATCAAGGAAGGAAAGAAGATTGCATGTGTAACCAATGAATTGTCTAGCCCTTTAGACAAGGCTCAGCCAGCAGAGTTGAGCCCAAAAGGATTACATGAATCTTCAATTTTCCAGATTAAGAAAAGGATTATCATGATGCACAGATTGGCTACGAAAAAAAAAAAAAAATCCACAGAAGGAGCAAAGAAGGACACACAAATAACTGTCCTACTTAGAAAGGCAAGATGACTAGAAATCGAAGTATGCCCTTCTCAATGCAAGGCTCAAAACAAGGATTTTTTTTCATCAAACGTAGTTTTCCTAGTAAGGAGTAAGAACAACATATAAAAATAGCTCATCAGTCAAAATTAACCATTGGTCACAATTTTTCATAAACAAAAACATTCAGTTCCTACTTCAATTTCGGAGACAGAAGTAGAATAAAGCAAACATACATGACAAGATTAATCTTATTTCTCTTCATTATTAGCATTTGTAACATAATATGGACACACACAAACAATTGAACTCTCGAAGCTAACTGAAAAGATAGACCAAATTACCTTATTTTGAACCTCAGGAGCTTGTTCACAGCCAGAACCATCCTCTCCATCAGAATCAGCCATCTCCTCACACTCAAACTCTACATGCTCTTCAATATCTTCCTCAGAATCACTTAGTTCTTCTTGTTCCATCACTATGCCAGGATGAGACTGATCACCAATATCATCTATGTCATATCTGGTGATGTTATCACTACGAACAACAAAAGGGAGAGCACTTGAGGCAACCTCACAACTGCTAACTGAAGGATTTTTACTGCCATGCTGCCTATATGGATTACTATTATCTTGAGGTATCATTGCTGTTCCACAAACTGCTACAGGTTTTTCAGACCCTATTGGATCACGTGCCTTTAGCAGTCTGCTTTTCAGTGATTTCTCCCTTCCAGATACAGAACTTAGGTGAATCTCCAAGTCAAGTTCATTGGATTTGTCATTAAGAGCAGAAGATCCATTGGCTATGTCTGGTGCATCACTATTAACCAGTGACCTAGCCTGAATAGCCTCAAAATTGGTTGGTAAATGTGTATCACTAGATTTCTGCAGAAGTGGATGAAAATCAATGCCACCAGACCTTAAAGTAGAATCCATTGACTTCACTGACTTGTTAGAACAATCAGTGTGGCTTTGCTGTTGTGAACTATGGAAGAGACTCAAATTTAATTGCGGTTGGGTTCCTGGAAAGAAGCTGAAGGAACTTGGAGTTCCAGAACTAAATTTCAATGGATAATAAGGAACATTGACATCTTCAGTGACCTGGAACAATAGAGGATGCATCTGGAGATCAGTAGAACTGCCTTTTTCTGCCACAATAGATCTGCCTTCAACAGTTTCAGATCTTTCTAGTTGAGAACCCGTGACACCGTCTTTCAGCACAGGCCTTGCTCCTTTAACTTGATTATTGATTCCAAATTTCTCACCATGAGAAATTTGAGACGCAGAATTATCTTTTCTACAAGCAGTGACACCACCTCCAGGAGGATAAATCAATCCTTTAAAAGCAGTCTGAGAAACTACACGAACAGATGGAGGAAGATTTACAGGGGGCAAGTCTGGTGCTAACTTCACCAAGTGAGTGCTATTTACCCTCCGAGACCGATAGGGCCGACAATAGTATCTGGAGCTAGAGGCCACATCAAAACCCGGAATTTTAGGCTTGGTCGCACTAGGAGTACCTTTCACTCCATTCCTTAAATCAGATGTAGTATCAATAAGCTGATAAAGGTTAGATGTAGATGGAATTGCAGGCCGATTACTGTTCTGATCATGAGCTTTTCCATATGTATTATAATTGTGGAAACCTCCAGATAATTGATTATCTTCTTGTGAAATGACATCATGGGCAAGGTTTCCTTCACTGGATGTAGAGGAAATGCGTTCAGAATAACTAAGAATAGATGTGTCCGGCCTCCAATCTGCCAGAAATGCCTGATGGACATATGGAACATCTGAATGATCCATGCAATTCTCCAAACCAGCAATTTCAGCCTCGCAATCCTGCAATAAATTCCAAAAGAAGAAATTGAAATTTAATCCAAAAACACCGCATAAGTTAAAAGCTTAAACTAAGCCATAGGCACGTAGTCCACCGCATCAGCAGATGAAATAGGCAGTTTAGAGGAGAGAGGTTTTTCACACATGTCAAAGTACATGACTAAGAAATGTTGGAAACATATGTAGTGGTCCATTTACAAGCACACCAACATCAATTTCTAATGATTCATAGTTTCTTATATACATTTGGCACATTTACAGATGATATTTGAATATGAGCCAACTTTGAATAAAGGTAAATTAAGATTGTGCAGCAGTATATTAATCGTCCATTCGTCATAAGTCATAAGTCATAAGCCATGCAGGCGATACCTAACTGCAATATGTAATTTGACTACAAAGGCAAGACCAGAGTTATAAAATGTCAACACAGGCTTCTAAGCTTAAGACAGTAACAAACCTCTCTATCAGATATAGCTTGCCAACTTTCCAACGCAGCAGCTTTCATTTTTCTTCTTTTTGATTCATACAATCTTCGCTTCTCCCTTTTCGATGCATCTACCTTGTATGACTTTTGAGTTCCAAGAGCAATACGCCACTGGCGTGGAAGCAAGGATGGATCTCTGTGTGGTACAATGTATTGCCACACTAACATCCAATCAAATTTATAATACTTAAGTCCCTGCACATTTTCGGTCATACATCAGCCGGTCATAATTCTATTAATCAGAAAATTTTCAAATACAAAGATGCAGTTGAATAAATTACCTCTTGAATACATACTATCTCCTCTGCAGACAAAGGAGAGGTTTTCATTCTTCGAACTGCCTGTTCAGAGAAATCAAGCAACAGTCTCAAGAACTATTTAATTAAATTACTCGGGAAAGATGATTCCATACATACAATTAAAAAAAAATGCTGCTATACTCAGTGCATAACACAACATGGCTAAAGCACATGCCTATTAACCTGTGATTTTCAGATTTCTTTTAAGGGGTATACACGTTTCATTACCATCTTTGGAGCTTTAGGGTATAACATTAGAGTGTTTATAAAATACAACAGAAAGAGAAAATATAGAGCATTCAAACTTAAGTATTTAGCCAAAAAATCCTCCCAGTGTTAAGGCTAAGTTGGTTTTAGTTTAACTTGGTGATATCAAATCCAACTCTGCCTCGTGCATATATTATCTTTACAAACTATATAAAGAAGATTCTACTCCTTGGGTGTTTATTTGTTGATTGTCCTAAAAACTCAATATCCAATGTTTATGAGATTACAAGTTACGGTTTCTCTGTTAATGTTACAATTCAAACAAAGGAAGGGGGAATTAACACACAATAACCAATGTCTCATATACTTTGATTTATAGGTTTTATTCTATTTAAAAAAGGATACATCAATGACATTTCATCCCATAGGATTAAGTATATAGATTTACCTTTATTGGATTCTCTGGTGCTTTCGAAGAACAACGATTTTTCTGCCTGACAAAAATCTGTAACCAGACCATTTCATATCATATTAGAATATTAGATAGGTAACAAAACTTGAATACTACATGAAATGATGAACTAATTTGTTCAACTGAACATTACGGTCAAATTCAAAAGCTAGCAAAAAGAACAATACTGCAGTTCCCAACTGAGCACAGAAATGCTGACCCTTGGGTCTGAAGTCTAAAAATAATAGCACAATATTAAAAGAAAAATGGCAATGTATCCAGGAATTACTTTCACATCTAGTAATGTAAAGTACATGGTCCAATCAATGAATGAAATAGTATAGCACTATGGCCATCTATGACAGCTACTACAACAAAGTTTCTGAAGCTATAAACATTGCCTCACTGAGTTTACGAAAAAATAATATTGTTTCATGCTTGAAATACCCTTGTTAGAACTTGCAGCAAACAGCCAAATAGTACCTCAATTACTTTGTTCTTTCTTTTTAATATTTTTTGGGACAAACATACAAGTTGATGATTTACAAGGAAGCCCAACAATGGGGATCAATAATGTTTAGCGCATAATTAGTTTGGGCATTTCTTCAGCCATATCATGTGAAGTACAAAGCCAGAAAATGGTTATTAAAAACAAATGTAAGCCTAACCTACCTTCCCTATCTTTGTTTGGAGGATGTCCAATCAAGAACTTCACAAGAAGTTTAAATTAGCAGCTACTTGATGTGCAATCCATTAAGTTATATTAAAACTTTGTATAATTAGAAAAACAACCACTATGATTCCAACAGACTGGTTTCTTTCTTTGTATAACATGAGAATGCTCAAAATTACCAAGAATAACTTCAGAAGAAAAATATATAATAAAAACCTAACATACATATATGGACCACAAACAATGTTCTCTCCACTGTTTCACAAGTAAGAACATGATACGAATAAAAAAAAAATGAAGACTCCAGCTTTAGCTTCAACAATCAAATTATAAAACGAAAAACACTTTCGTTGAAAAAGTACCCTGTAAGTAATCACCTGATGCTTAGACTTGCAGGGAAGAAAACGTTGTTGAACTGCCTTCCAGTCTGTATTGTATTCCATTATCCCCAAGGCTAGTAATCTGCAATAAAATCAAAAGGAGATGGGAAATCCATAAGCTCATCATAAGCCATGAGAATAAAAGCAGCACTAAATTCAAAAAAAGAAAAAATCAGACCAGGAAGAGAGAATCATTATGTAAAGCTACCATAGAAATGAGTAATGAATCAACAAAAGGTTCTTAGCTCCAAGAAATAAAACAAACTAAAAACAGAGACAGATAGTCAGACACAGACAGAACACTATACAGTCAATGCATCTATCATCTCACTGAGACCAGAATAGGTTATCGCACATTCTGAAGCAAATTATACATTAAAAAGTAAAAATCTTATTTAATGATAAAAGAAGTGATCATCAATAGAAAGAGAAGAAGGCTACGATCAAAGAGGATAAGGTGTCCATGTAGAAACAACAACAGGTGGAAAAGGAGGCATCAGTAAACATGATGAAATACTCTCTAAACAACAATATATGTAATTTTATCTAAAAAAAACAATGCATCTTAAATGGCCACTTGCAGATTTAAGAAGCATAGCACATGTCACAAAAATTTTGACCCTAGGTAAGCTATAGATAAAGGTAAAAAGGTTTTCTTTAACACATTATAACTCTTAACTAAAAAGAATAAAGACCAAGCATCCATAGAAGCATTATAAAGCTAGTTAGCAGAAAGAGACAGCATGCAACTTACTCATCCTCAGAATCAGTGAAAAGTACCCTACTTACAACTGCTGCAGGGGGTGGCTTATGTGGGAATAGTGCTGGATTGAACAATGGAAAAAATCTTTGAGTTAAGCTTGCAACTTCCTTCGGTACCAGAGCAATTGACTGCTTCTTGGTGCTTTCAACAAGCATGGCAGCCAACGTTTTCTTAGGTTGTTGTTGAGCAGGTGAAGTTAAGACTCTGTTAACTGCTCCAACGGTTGTTACACTCGAAGCTTCACTGTTAGCTTCAGTGAATGGTGAAGAAAAAGGAAAGAGAGGCTCCTTTTCAACACGTGAATCACAGCCAGATTCAATGTACCTCTTTCGAAGTTCTTGGGTAGCTGTAAAAGGAATTTCAAACCAAAGCCCAAGTACGTAAAAGTCATTCTTATGAGCCAGCATAGAATGGAAAAGCATGAAGGAAACTTGAAATCTTAAATGTCGCCTACCAGAATAAATGTCGTCAACATATTGTTGTACTAAATTAAGTGGAGAAACATCCAAAATAGATTGTACAGGGCCTCTTACAAAAGGAACCCATAAAGAACCCTCAGAAGAGCTCTGATTGGACTGAGGAAAGCATACATTATGTCCCTCTTGTGTGGAAGCAGAGTCTATATTGCACTGGCCTTGGACAACTTTGGACATTCCATCAGATACTGACGTGCAGGCATAAGACGGAGTAAAGCAAATACTAGGATACGGGGCTCTCTTCAAAGCTAAAACTTCATCACGTTTGTGAAGCATCTCAAAAAGCAAACCTTGAACCTGAGAAGCAATCTGTTTTTGGGAAGGCTCAAGAACCGACAGAGAAAATACCTGAATAAGAAGTTGCACATGCTCATGGATCAAACAGTGCAACTGGCCGATCTGCTGGGGAGTGAACCCATTCACAAGACCATTTCCTGGAGCAGAAGACTGAAAGTTTAAAGTAGCCTCAGGCATTAAACCTTTCCCTGAAGCTAGAGATCCATTAAGCCAATTTGGCAAAATTGGGCGCAGGGGCCTCTTGACCTGTCCGAATGTCTTCTTCTCACACTGGGCAGAGACCTTCTGGCGTTTATTTTGCCTAGTCTCTGGTCGTCGTCCAGCTCCATCATACTCTTTTCGAGCACTTACCTCTACATTCTCATCAACATCACTCTCCAGTAACTCTTCAAGCTCTATCTCAAAGTCTGCATCATTATCCTCATCTTCATCATCAGGATTTTCATTTTCATGAGATGAAACACCTTCAGCATCTCCACCCTGTAACACAGCTGTAAGAAATTTTCTATACTCTTCTTCATCATCAGCATTTTGAAGGTCATCATCATCATCAGTCTCTTGAAGAAAAGTCTCAAGCTCATCAAGAGTGAAACTTGCAAGTGAATAACGTGCTCGTGTGCGCATACAGATAGCATCCTCATTATCTAAGTCTATTATTGGACTCCAGGATTTTGTACTATTGCTTAATTCTCCTATAGTAAAACCATTAGCATCAGTTGCACTAGTCAAGTTATTGTGCTTCTCTTGATTAGTCTCAGATTGAGAGATCAGAGCTGATGACTGCAAAATAATTTCCTCCTCGCCATGCTCAGAATCAGCAGCAGCACAAATTTTCTCCTTATTGGTTGACTTAGTAGCCACTGATATCCCACTATTGACAACATTACCATCCAAACCATCAACTTCAGAGCTCAAACTTGAAGATGCTTCTTGCGAAGGGGTTTCCTTTAGAAAAGGATTAAAATCTGTGTCTTCATCTTCTTCCTCCTCCTCTTCCTCTTCTTCTTCTTTATCCTCTTCAGGTTTCAAAGTCCTCTCATGGCTATCAGTAGAAGAGACAGCATTTTGATTCTTGGCAAAGCCAGCTTTGGTTGACTGTGCACCTGAACATGAAGGCATTTTCTACAGACAATGTACAGCTAACACTTATTCTTGAGAGCCTCAGAGGCATTCAGAAGTATGTGTACGAGGGAGTATCCAAAAGATGGAAGTTTGAAATCACGAGAACCTGAAGAAAGCAGAAAGCAGCTGTAAATAATAAGCTCAAGAAGTTTCCCAGTGTATATGCATATGTGTGTGTGTGCGCGCGCACGCTCATGTGCCCATCTTCCATGTCCCATCACATCTAAGATGAATGCAACAAAAATTGATTACCAATCAACTACTATTTTATTTAAAAAAAAGAAATCAGAGAACTAGAAATTAATCAGTACATAAGACATCACAATTCATCTTTTTATCAGATTATACAAGAAAAAATAGAGATTAAAAATAAACATCAACATCAATAAGATGGAACTGAACACCAAACCACATGCCTGTGTATAACTACAATACTAACAACATTGCAGTAGATTAGACAGATTATGATGTTCTGCTTACTAACAAGATGATAATCTGATGAAGCAAATTGAACCCCATTTTCAAAGAAACCAGAACCTCACAATAACGTGATTTTGCATGGCAATAAAACTAACACAAAACAAGCCAAGAGTAAATTCTCAAATCCAAAGTAACACCCGAATTGTCATCAACAGCGACAATAATTTCGGAGTAAAATAATAATTAATAATGACAATCAAAATTGGCAACAGTGTAAGTTGCATAATTGCATTGGGAATCACTGTATTGAAAAACATTGCATCAAGCCACAAGAACCCTAAAAATCTAAAAGCAACTTGCACCAAAATAATTGAAAAAAAAAAAGAAGCAAAACGCAAGTGAATTAGAGATTAGGAGCGCACGTCTAGCGGCAAAGAGTGGCGAGGCACTGCAATGGGGGGCGAATTCTCTGGTGCAAAAGGCTGTGTCGTCGCAGCAGATGTTGCAGAAGCAAATTGGGGCGAACGACGTTGTCGTTTTCTTCTTTCTGGGCTTACGGTTTTTCTTTTCTTCACTTCCAATTCCAAACGGGAATTTTTTTTTTTTTATTTCTGCGTTTTCACTTTTCACCCTGTTTTTTATGGTTTTATTCGCTTGCTTTTGCTTTCCTTCGTTGTGTGATCTGCAAGTCTTCGCGAATCAAAACGCACAGCTTCGTTCTCGTTTTCTCGATTCTCGAATCGGAAAAAAAGGAAGGATTGTCACGTTTATTTTGTTGATTAAACTTCAATAATTCTCAGTACATGTTCAATTCAAGGAAGGTTTCCAACAGGGTGTTTAGAACCTCCTGAAATTCAATTCCATGAATTCCTTAATTTGAAAGTAATATAATATAAGAAATTAAAATTTATCAAAATCATGAAATTGGAATTAGATCCAAATGTGTAGGAATTGAATTTCAATAAATAAAAATACTAAAATAACCTTATTTAAATATAATATTTAATTTATAATCTATTAATAAATAATAAAATAGTAAAAATAATCAAATTAATTCTTTTTTTAGACTCGTTTCAAATCAATTAATAGAATTAAATTTTTTTAATTTATTGACTCATTTTAAACATAAAAAATGAATTCCTTCTTAAAAGAAATCAATTCAATTTCATCTCAATAAAAATTTCTAAACACCTTGTAATACTCTGATCAATGTACTCTTTAGTTATTTGTGATTAAGATTGTGTTATGTGTCTCACTAATTCAATTTACTAAGATACATAAAACAAAGATACAATCATAGCCATTGAAGTGATTGAGCCCACAGTCTAGTGATTGTGGTTGTCTCCTATATAGAATGAGAAGTGTCGTCTTCGATTTGCATCTTTTCCCTTTCCCAAACCTAGAAAAGAATCTCTAACTTTAATACCTTTATAAAGAATAAATCACAATCATTGAAAACAAGAAGGGTATCGGTAGCGTTTAGTAAATGTAATAAGATAGAAAATACATAGACACTAAAGATAGAAATGTGTTTAGAGAAGTGGTAAAAACAAAAACTCCTAAAATTGTATTCATTTAGGTAGTGTTTGGTAAAAGGGATGAGGACACAAATATAAGGATAATTCGTTTTTGTATGTTGTTTGGTAAGGGGGATGAGAAATTTTCCGACCTAGAGATAAAAAAATCTTTGTATTTCTGTCCCTCCAAAAAGTGAGGCTAGTGGAAACGGGACACAGGGACACAAATTTTCAGTGGTGGTTCGGACGCCAGTCAACGGTGGTCAATGCCGGTCAACACCTATCAACGGTCGGCCGACGGTGGTCAACGTCAACCAATAGAAAGTCAACGTTTGTCCCCGTCTCTACAACCAAATATGATACAGAGACAATATTTTTTATGTCTCCGTCTCCACTATTCCTGTATTTTTGTCATCGTCCCCTTTACCAAATGCTACCTTAGGGATAATTCTTTAGCCAATTTCTGTACCTCAAAAAATGAGAGACTATGGAGATATATCTCTGAAACATAAATTTAAAATATTTATTTTAAGTATATACCTTTAAATATTTTATACTTCATCCTTTTCCTTCTCACTTTTTAACTTTTCATCAAATTATAACTTATTATTCTTTATCTTTTTATTAATCATCATATCTTGTACACCATTATCAAATATAATTTCATCTCTGCCTCCAGGATTGTCCCTTTTTCTACTATCTCAATGTCCATATCCTCTCCATCTTAAAAAAAAACTACCAAACGCATAGGGTATTGAAACAAAAATATTAAAAATATATTATTTCAACACCTAAAAGTAAATGCATGTTAAGACATTCACATTATTACCATTATATATGATGATGATCCTCATTCATTACATCCAAAAGTAGGTTTCTCAATGAGAATCTCACTCTTAGCTATTGAAATAGTAATACTCATTTTAATTTTACCAATGGTACAAATAGATAAACAACAAAATTTAACAATTTATTTAAAAAAGCTTTGAAATTATTTGTCATGCACTGTCCATATAAAAATACTTTACACCATCAACCAATGAGATATTAACAACTAATTAACATTGCGTAGTTTTTTTAAAATTTGAATTGGATTTATTTTGAAAACAAACCATATGTTAGTTTATCTTGCTTGTCAGTGTAAAAATAGTTATACTATCAATATATGACAATTAGACACAAAATCTATTTGTATTATTTAAAGAATTTAATTTTAATATATTAATAATGTTAAACACTCTCATATTGTCATGAAATTAAAATATTCTATTTGCATTACTTTTCAAATAGCAAGTAGAAGAGTTAACTATTTAACTAAATCCTTATTTAAAAGAGATTTTTACATAAAAATATAGGGAGTTTCTCTATTATCCTTACAAAGTTAAAGGATAGATACATTATAATTATTTGTGACTAAACCATGTTACATATTCCACTAATTTATTTTATTAAAACTAGCGGCTTGTCGGGCGCTGTCATGCTCGTCAAGTCACATTTTTTATTTTTTATATTAATATTTTTTTATTTTTATATAATTAAATATATGATAGAAAGAATATTTTATTTTTCTTAACTATAAACTATATATATTTTATCTATAAAATTTTAAAATTGCACAAACATAATAATTTAAAAAATGTACAAACATATTGGATTTTTCTTTATGTTTCCGATAGAGTAACACGATAACTATTGCACTTAGTTTGATCAATGTAGATAAGATAATTAAAAAACAAATACAAATTATGCTTAATTGATTCCTTTACATACACCCATTTGCTATTTCTCAATTAGCACACAAAATGAAGACCTCGTCAATGGCAATAGTGCTTCATCATTTAAAAATAGAACCATACACAAACATAAGCACCACCTCATCAAAATATGTGGATAAAGGAGTATCTTACTAAAAACTCCAATCGTCTCGAGTAGATGATGACAATCCTCACTAATTGATAGCCTTTGCATCCAGAAAAAGCTTGCCACCGTCATATGACATATCACATATGTAGATCAGAATACTAAAGGTGATTGAAATAATGAAGTTGAATTTACATATTAATTTTATAGGTTGCATGACTAAAATTGTATTATTACCTCTTATGCTTTCCTTGTCCTCGCAACATATCCTACTGGCTTTGTTGAGGCCATGTTTATTCAAATACGCTTTGTATTCTCTCATACAGGAAAAAGGAGATAGATGAAGTAAATTGGCATGAAGGGGCATATAAGAATTGTATTTTAAGGAGTATCTGTTATTCCTAGATTGCCATAATGCAAAGCGTGCATGTAGACGACCTTATATTGTGTTTCAAAGCTTGAGTGTGACATCTATGAAGGCCAATTTGAACAAAAAAAAAAAAAGACCCCATAAAAAAAGCTTTAACTGTGCAAAAGTCCAAGAGAGCATCAGGTGGTTTCCGACTTGATAATGCATCATTGTGAGTGTAGGAGCAGTTATTACCATAGAAAATTGTCATAAAAATTGAGTAGAGGACAATTTAAGTTACATAATTAGCCATAAAACTGTTGTTAAATTAATTATTTATAGGGTTAAAATTTGTATAAAAAGTTGAACACCAAAAACATTTTTTAAAAGGAATTCCCTTTATTATAGTGTATAGATATGGAAATTAAATATTTAATCACAACCGTCGGAAATCCAAAGGGTGATACCCATGGCAATGAAGAAAAAACCCAAAATATAATACTCATTTGTTTGGGTTTCTCATTTGCCCTTTGCCAATTAGACAGCTTTGATTGATCGAATCCATGTCCAATAACTAAAGACTCTTTGATCGTTAGAGCTCAGATCTGGAGTTCATAATCTATTTGGGTTTCAGGCCCATTTCATCACACACCTGGAAAAAACCCACTCCTTAATTGGGGTTCTAATTTGTCGCTATTATTTATGTTTTGGCACACGGTTCACATTTATGACAAATGGATTCTCCATCCTATATGAATACCATACCATTGTTCGTAGAGAGTTAGACAGGTTCATCTTCCCTACAATAATACACCTCTTCCTCTTGGGTCAAATTGAGTCAAATTGTATTACATGACATTCGAACCAATTTGAATTGGGTTTGGTCGGTCATACTAAATTACTCTCTCTCTAGTAAAATATCAATGAAGTTTAGACGAACACAACTATCAAGTAAGGTAACTCGGGGGATGTGGTTGAGTGGAAGGGACTTATTCATCCTTAACCAAATGTCAGAGATTCGATTCCTGGCTTTGGGTATGGAGAAGCTTTAAATCTCCGGCCCAGCTGTCTCATCCATCGAGGTGCCTATAAGTCAGCGCAGGGATTAGTCACAGTGATCGACAGTGGATACCCTTGGTCGTGCACAAAAAAAAAAGTATTAAGAAAGGTGATAAATAATATGGTAATAAATTATTCCTATACAAAATTATGATGTATAGACTAATATACCTTAATAGTCATTAATTGTGAAGCACATCGAATAGTTAAAAATGAAAGATTACACTAATAGATTAATTAGTCAAGGGTACTATTGGAATAAAAAAATCTACTTTATTGAAATTTGAAATTGACAGATATTTTAAAAGATGATTTTGTCTCAAAGTGGACAAATATTCTAAAAGAAAGTGAGTAGATTAGATGGCCTCAATAAATCTAAACTAATTTAATAGGTTTATTTTTAATTTGTTGGGTTCTATAACTTAATTTGAATCTATTTACTCCCTTACTAAACACATTATTTTTTGTAATTGCCTATTTGAGGATAAGTAGAATTTTGATGACAGCAAATAAAGAAGTTCAAGTTTAATGGTTTGTTTAGATGAGAAGAGAAAATGAAAGGAAAGAAATAAAATAAACAAAAGAAAAAATAAAAAAAAAAGTAAATTTCCAAATTGGTCACTAACAATTGAAAAGTGTCAACTTGATTTATAACAATATCTAATGTTAAACACTTAGTGGTCTCTGGATGGAAAATATTAATAGTATTAGCGTGCTTGATCCTGTTTTGCTTGAAAAAAACAAACAAACTAAAAGCTGTAATACATAATTGAATTAGGGATTGGAGACATCATAATAGTAGGAACCCATAGAGAGAGGTTGAGGGCAAAGGGGCACAACCAAAGGTTGTTGGGCCAGTGACCATGGAAGTGATGGTGGCAGCAAGGCTAGGCAGTGGCGGCGTCTTGAAGAGGGAGGCTAGGTTGGTCCTTATGAGGAATAGGTAGATGGAGATGTATTTTCATCTTGTTTTCGATTGCTGTCATTTTCTTTCATTTCTTTTTTTTTAAAAAAAAATATTGGGAAGGTGTTTTGAAATGGTGTTTATCTATTTTAAGGGGGAATGTGAATTGGGTGTGTTGTTTTAGCAGGGGTGAGTTGAAGAAGTTGGGTAGAATGTGTGGTTTGAATATGTGAAAAAGGATGGTGTTGTGTATAAGGGTTAAGATGGATAAGGAATGGCTACACCAAAACATTTTTCTTATTTCTTTCTATAGTTAATCTAAACATTGATACGGTGTTTTGATGTTCCTCAATTGAGAAAAATGGCATAAGACACTCAGCTGGAAAAAAGGAATTGGAAAAACTCCAAGAGTCAATACTCATCAAGGTCAAATTAAGATTATCCAATAACTTGTCTTGAAGCATTAATTAAGGTGGAGGTAAGGATTGGTTCCTGGAAAAGGGAGCTAAGGGAAGAAAAAAGGAAGCACCTTTACATATACTAAGTGCTTTTGCATAAGAGTTAAAGATCTATGGGTTGATATCTCAATAGAGATTTGATTAGTTTCTATGATTTTTCACGTCAAATTTCTATGATTTTTCACATCAAGTTGGGTTTTTGTGTTTGAGAAGCTGATTCAAAGGTAAATAGAGAGAGAAAGAGCGAGAAGGGAGGGGGGGGGGAGATAATGAGCAAGGTGGGGATAGGGTTGAAAGAGAAGATTGAGAATGATGGTGGTGGTGGTAGCGGGAATGAAAATAGGCAATGAAAGCGATGATGAAGAATGGAGTTTTTCTTTTCTTTTAAGAGCAAAATGACATTATTTTATTTAAGCACCCTAACACCATTCACGTTTTCTATTAAGAGATTACTAAGTGTCTGATATTTGATATTGTCAGGGATCAAGTTAATGCTTTCCAATTATTATGGACCACTAATATTGTCAGGGAGCAACTTGAGAGTTTACTAAAAAAATATGAATAGAATAGTTTGTTCTCCCTTCATATGTTTGGATAAAAAGAAAATTACCAAAAAAAGGTATTAAAATGATATATAGACTTCGAAGCTTTATTTTGAATGATATAGTGTGCACTCAATGTTGTTTTTATTGATCTCTATTTTGGGATTGTGTTCTCCTCATTTGAACGATATCTCTCATGATACAATAATCTTACTAATGAAATCATGTCTATAAAACTCTAGGATCTCACACGTAAGTTTTGAAAATAGAGGGAGTATGGGTTATGATTTGCAAAATCTCAAGGAAGATGAGTATAATTTTCTAAAATCATAACAACCTTAGAGAAGTTCGATGTAAGATTTTTTAAAACTTAAAGACCTGATATGTATGTTTTGAAAATAAAAGGGGTGTATGTTGTATTTCATTAAACTTTAGGAAATGGGAGTATAATTTTCCAATAAAAAATAATAGTTTAGGTAAGTCAAGTCACTTTTCTCTATGTTTGAGTCAATTTAATGATGTCTTATTCTTTAATCCTTATGCAAAAATCTTAAATGACACTTGCACAACAGAAGTGAAAATAAAGGTGGAATTGCAGCTTGAAAGGGTAAGTTTCACATTGTAGTTCTCTGTCAATATTCTAGCTGGCTCGTATTGTTTGAAATGTATTTTACTCAAGAAAGAGAAAATTGTACTGGAACGGCCGGTCCGACCAAAGCCAAAACCCACCACATCAAAAAATCAGTCAAAATTCGAAAAAAACCAGTCAAAAACTGTCCAACCGCTCAAACTGGCAGCGGTTCACAAATCATCGGTTCTGGGAAGAAAAAAAGAAAGGGAAAGCATGAGATGGTGTTGCCATAGCCAACATAGGAAGCTTCCCGAACCACCGCGGGAAGGAAGGCAACCACAACTTCGTTATCCCTGTTAGCGTTGAGGAACAACTTTCTACACTCTTGTTGCTGGTTTTGCCGGGGATCTCAAGATGGGCTAGCTCCCACTTTCATGCCTGATCCATTGCTGTGACTTGTGATGAGAATAAAAGAGAGGGGATGACGATAGTTTTGTTTTAACATAGTACATTTATATTTATGGGCTTAACAAGTTTTGATTGGTACAACATAAAAAAGCTTTGTTTTTTCAAAAGAAAAAAGGATTCCTAGACCGGAAGAAAAAATGAACAAAAAATGAAAAGATGTTCCATGAAAAAAAAAAAAAAGAGATCCTGTTATTAATACAATATATTTCATCATTGCCAAAAAAAAAAGTTTAGATTTTAACAAATAAATAATAATTACATATATACATATAAATATTTATTTTATTATTTTTTAAATCAATTGATTGAATCCCAATTGAACTTCTAAACCTTTTAACTAGTATCATGACTAGTTTGGTACCAATCTAATTTTTTCTTCCTTGTTTTTACTTAAGTGGAATTTCAAATTTGGAAATTACAATTGGAAAAAATAATGTTTGGAAAATTTTACTGTCTTAATATGTCAACTCTACCGAAGAGGATGCAGCCTACTTTTAGTCCCCGAGTCTACACATTACTATATCAAGCTACTTTTTGCCCTCAAGTCTGCACATTACCATATCAAGCTACTTTTACTCTTTTAGTCCTCAAGTCTACACGTTACCAAATCAAGTTTGCAAGTACCGGCTCTCCTTTCCTCCACCTTTCACTTCAAAATTCAAAGTTACAAACATAGTCAGAGAGTTGTCGGAAGCAGGTATCCCCTGTATTGGATAACTGAACACACCGAAGTCATATATCGCAACAGAGCGTCCTTGACTATCACAGCGTTATTTTTTGAAGGACTAAACATAATGTACTGAACTTTAGAAGACTAAATATGTTATAATTTCAAATATTTGGTGATTTAAATACATATAATTAATTTTTAAGGATTAAAATGTTAAAACATAAATCTTTTAAGGGTTAAAGTGTATATTTACTTAAAATTAATTAATACTTACTAAATATTCTCAAATGATAAATAAGTTAAAACAAATTCTCCACTATAATATCACCATTTTTTGTATTGAATCTTTCAAATAATTTTTGGAAGAGATTCGGACTATGATATTTGAATAAAAATATTCATTTTCTTCCCAAAAAAGATAAAATAGAACCAATAAATATTTTTTTTTAATTTCATTCCAAGAGTTTAAATACCCCATTCAAAAATTATTGTTGTCGTAACTCAGAGGAATCAACAGAAAAATGGAACAAAAATCTTATGACACGCGGACTCGATAATCATTAGAGATTTAGAGTGGAATCGTGAATAGTATGTAATTTTTCGAAATTTCTCTTCCGATTACAAATCATAATGTAATTTGTCTTGTGAGTTGTGATTCATTCAGTCATGAATAGATAAAATAAAGTAAAAAGCATATTTTCGTTCACGAATAAAATATTATTATAACTTTTCTAACTCATCCTCCAAACCTTAATTTATCTTTTTATTAGCTTTTTCTTTATTCTTTATTCTTTATTCTTTGGCTTCATCATTTATGAGTCATGACTATCTCTACCAATTGCAGGATGAAAATTGAAGGCTCGCATTAAGTCAGCATTTATATCTGACCAAACAGAGTTGCGTGTGGTCTTTTTCATCTTGAGTTGGAATTCCGGTGGCCGTTCATCTATTTGAAAAGAAATTAATGTATTCATTAATAACTGGCCACGAGTTGCACGCGGCGCTCATGCATTAGAAAGGGCAAGTAGAAAAAGCTTTTTTTTTTTTTTAATAACCAAGCTGAATTGATGTAGTGATTCAACACTTTACTTCTTAAACAAGTGGTTGGAGTTCGAATCCTAACTCTTGTAAATGGAAAAAACTCCTTGGTCAATCCCTTACCACTTAGTATGCTGACAGAAGGATGAGAGATTAATCCTATAATTGCCAGTTGTGGAGATATTCTGGGGAATCAAAAGAAAATTTTTTTTTTTCTTTTTTTTATAAATCTTAAAGACTAGTGGATAGTTATTACGAGAGATAATTAGATCCATCAATAATAAGAGAAAATATTTATTTTAATTAATTTATTAATTGATATGTAAGTTTTATGAATTATTATTATCTCTAATTTTTACTATAATAATTAATATATTAATTAATAAATGAAGTAGAATAAATATTTTATTTTATTCTAAGAACACTTTAAATTCTCTCTTGGTATCAACTCATATTTTTAAAATTATTTTAACTTATATGCACTAATCATTATTATTTGAATTCGATTATTATGTGTTTGCTATTGATAGATGATCTATAACATGTCATTTGAAAAGAGAAAATAAGAGAAGGTGGAATTGAACCGCCATGATTTGAAATTTTATGTCTGAAATAAATGGATAAATTACATAATTGAATTTAATTTTTTTAATTTGAAATATAGTTAAAAATGAATTAAAGTCTTTGTTTTGATTATTATGTTACCCTTCATTAATAAAACATTATAATAAGATTTAGGCATTTTGGGCACATTAATTTTCAACATTAAATCCAGGGACAAATCAGATTTATTCTGCTCTGATTTACTTTTGGATTTGTAGAAAGAATTAGATTTTATTTGGATTTCACATTCATGATGTTGGTTCCAAATCAAGGAGTCAAAATCAATTATTGAATGAATTCCATTTCATAAAGTTCGAAATACCATGTAAGTGCTCAATGAGATGCCAAGAAGCATGCTCTGATTTTGAATTGGGACAAATTTTTTGCTCAATTTAAACTTTAATACACGTGCATTCTCCTCCCCTGCCACGTCAAGACCTCCGTCTCGACGGACCAAATTTGTCGGTATTCAATAATTGGATTCGGACACCGGGGCCCCTTCGAGGTAAAATGACAAATACTGTTTTTTCTTTTTCTTGTTTTTTTGTTCTGCTTTGCATTGGAATTGGAATTCGGATTGGTCTCAAAATGACCAAACCATTTATGCTGCAAGAGTAGTGGCAGACAAGTACAATCTTCAAGTGTGGTTTAGTCAAGGCCAATCGCATTAGCAAATCCAACCTTACGTAGGAACCCATCAACAAAGCATCAGGGCCACCCGCCAGGTGTTTCAAAATTTTTCCAATCAAATAAAATTCAATTTTGATGACGAAAAATATTTTATATCCTCGTATAATTAAAATATTTTATTATAGGACTTTTAAATAATGAGTATAAAAGTCAATTTTATTATTTATGTAATAATATATAATTGGATGATCGTATAACAATCAATATATAACAATTATATCAAAAAAATAAATGCTAGTTAAACTTAAGATGATTGATTATCACATATGAGCGTAGCTATTATCACTCCTTTTGTATCTAATTTCACTACTGCTTAGATTTTTTTTTTTCAATACCGTAAAATGTCTCTTCATTTCTTTCATAATTAATTATTTGTTGTTACTTCAATATTATTCAAAATTGTCGTTGTCAATATTTTAAAAGAAATTTGGTACTATTTGTACCACGAGTTGATTTGTTATGGTTGTAGTTCATGCTAAAATAAAATTTGATATTTAATTATTTTATTTTTATAATTTTTTTAAAAACTTCCTATTTTAATATTCAAATATATTGATGAAATTTTTATATTGCCACTAAATAGTATAAGTATTTATGATTTATGTGTTTGATAAATATACCATTTAACCTTTAAGCACATACAATTTAATATATAGTTTATGTATTTAATATTCATACGTTTAATGTGTATACCACTTAATATTGCACCCCAAAAAAACCATTTAATATATGTACATACCCAATATTATACCATTTAGCCTTTAAATAGTTTTTTAGTAAGTACTTAACGTTTATATAATTTTATCAAATATTAAATAAATACAATTTACTCTAATATTGAAAAAACACGTATATTGTATAAACTCCTTAATTTTTATTAAAGTTTTTAATTTTTTTTTATTTTTAAAATTAAGGAAATATGATATATTAAATTATTTATTTAGTTATATGCTATGTACTATTAGAATAAAATTCTATGCTAACAATTGTTGTCGGGTGATATATTATCAAATGATTTAAGTTATTTTGACAATATGCTAAACATCAAACACATTAAATAATGTGATAAGATATATAATCGGATGATAATATAGTTTTTTTTAGCATTTACAATGAATATCAATTAAATTTTTAATCAATGACTTTTTTTATTCAAAATTTATTATGTTAGCAATAATTTACTTAGGTTATTTTCATTTATAATATTCACAAAACATTAAAATAAAAAGTACGGCTGCGTTTGAAGAAAATTATGTGAAATAAAAAATCTAACTCAACTAAAATCTATCTTCAAGATTACGAGAACCAATTTGTGACAATATTATATTTTTTAATTTTATGAGAAAAATGAAATTTAATATATTTCATAAGCAAAATATTAAAAAATAAAAAGTTTTTTACTGGAATAAAAATATCACAAAAGTACAAATAATAAATATCAGAATAAATTTTAAAAAAATTAATAATATCGAGTTTGAATAAAATTAGAAGTGACAATCAATATAATGATGATATAAATATGAAAGATAATAGAGTATTTGAATAAAATTACACTAAAATTAATTTAAATGGGAGTCACAACAAGCAAAGGGTAGTCACTCCCATCACATATTCACATTCACATAAATTGAAAAATACTCATTCTTATTTTAACTAGAGTGAAAAATTAATAAGCAGTCTGAGGACGTGATGTGAACTCTGATCGGATAAGAGACATTAATGCGCAGCTACACTTGTGGGTTCTACAATTCCGACAACTTTTCGTGGCTTTGGGAATTTATGATTTCATCTTAACGAATATATATTTTTAAATTTTCTTTTTGGGTCTACAAGTATTCAAAGTTCATTAAGGCTTCAGCTATCTGAATTGAGTCGGGTTGGTTCAAATTGTTTTGCGCACAAGTCGAATATATTGCTCTACTTTTTTTCTTTTTTTTTTTTATCTAAGTTTATAATAAAATGACATTTTTTATTGACAAATTTTTAAACAGTATCTAAAAAGATAATTTTTTTTGCATATTTAATGTGTAAAAATAAAAAATACTTTAATTTTTATTTTGTTTGTTTTTTAATTAATGCTTTAAGGCTATTAATTTTTTTTTAATGAAAACCTGATTAAAAGTTAGTATCTTATATAGCCAATATAATCTGCGTCGATCGGAACACTAATACGCAAACCAGTCGTTTCTTTATTCTGAATCATCACAACATCCTTACCGACACTAGTATTGTAAAATTGATTAATCTCTCAATTTCAATCTACTTTTATTTTTATATGCGTTTACAATTTACTAAACTTATCTAGAAATTAAATATACCTCGCAAGCACCCTCTTATTTTTCTCAAGAATCACGACATGATCTTTCCCTTCTCTCTATATATACACACACTCTATTCCCACCAATTAAGCTGACACCAGTTATAGGACCATCCCATCATCCTTCCCAGCTGTAAATTAAAATGAGTGTCTCAAATCATGCAACTGACGATGCAACCACTACCAATTGCATGGACCACTATGTCCAAGGTAACAGTAGCTAGCTACAATTCTTCTTCAACTTCAATATGATCAAATTCTTTAATTTCTAACAGAAAAAAGAAATAATTTTGGTCTCTAAAACACTTCAGAAGCCAAATTCTCCCTTTTTATTTCAGAAAAATTTAAAGCAAGCAGTACCCTAAATTGCTTCCATATATAGTTCATTTCTTCTTTCATTTTTTTTTCCTCTATGTTGATATGTAACACACGTACACACTCTCTCACTCTCGCTATGTTATATGTTGTTTGTTATCTAAGAGATGAGGCATGAGGAGCGTATGCTGGAATTCTCAGAAGACGAGGAAGATCTCGTTGCTAGGATGTTTAGATTGGTCGGAAAGAGGTTTGCTTCTTTTAAATTGCGTTGTGTATCTTTGATTTGATTTGCACACTTCATGCTATTAGTACACATACCTTTGTGTATATTATATAATATGTATGCGTGTGTTAGATTCCGGGGGGAGTGATTTGCAAAGCTCCAATAATAAACTGAGTTTGACCTGTGGCATAGGTGGTCTCTTATTGCTGGGAGAATACCCGGAAGGACTGCAGAAGAGGTTGAAAAGTATTGGACTTCAAAATACGCTTTATCCGGTGAACAGTGCTCTTCTTCTGCTTCTTCTGCAATAAGGCATGCATCTTAGGTTCTTTCATCGTGCCTTTTTATATTCTTCAGTATGGTGTAATAAGCTGCTTAGTGAATTGTTGTGTTCTAGCATGGTACTGCTCCTAGTCTCCTACCATGGGTCAATTATATAATATGCATCACTGAGTTCATCCTCCTGCAGCTCATATATAAATTAATTTTAACTCGGAATTTTCACTCTGAATACACTCAAAAATCATATTAAGGGGGATAAAAAAAAAACTTAGTATGATGCAGAAATAATGAGCATATGGTGTTAAGTTTTAAACGGGATATCATTTTTTATCGGAACACTTAATGCAGAAATAGATGCATAGAGCTGACACAATCATAAATTAGATTGACTTGTCGACTTGAACCAAAAAATGGTGCAAACGTACAGCAAAGGGCAGCAAAACCGCGACAAAATTATACCATTGTAATGAAATAGATTTGCTCATTTCATTCTAGTAAGAAATTGTTCCTTGTCTCACTTGATATAAGCAACTCAAGTAAGAGAAATGAGTTATTGACTTATTGTGCACATAAAACAAGTAATTCTTAATTGCTGAATTTTTACATAAAGAAAAATATTTTGTATACAACACAAACTTACAACATATTTACACAATATACAAGAAGATAAAAAATATTGCGGTGTAACCATTTGCTTTTCCCCACGAGACTTACAATTTTATTTATCTTCTTGTGTATGGTGTTAAAATATTCTATGTTTGTGTTGTATACATATATAACACTCATTTTATATGAATGATCAAGATTTAAAGTCATGATATTTTTTGGTGATGATGAGATATCTTAACCATGCTTGAATGGTTATATGCAGTCATTGTTCATAATAAACTATTTTTTTCACTTGAGTTAATTACCCTCATGTGTGTTCATGATTCTTAAAAAATTAAACCAATTTTTATTTTGGTCCTTGAGAATTTTTTTTGTCTATTTTCAATACAAACATTTCTAAAAACATTTGATTTTTAGTCCTATCACATATGATTAGCTTTCATGTGGAATTGAATGACTTGACTTTTTATTAGCCAAATCAATATTTAAAAATAAGATATTTTAGTCAATATATATATCAAATATTATTAATTTTTTTATGTAATTGCAATTGATGAATTAACGTATGTAGGGATAATTAGTGTAATTTTGTAAAATATAAGGGTGATGAATATAATTCCACTAAACCTTAGAAAAAGTTAGTTTAATGTTCTCTAAATTATATATATGTGTGTGTATCAATATCTTACATCTATATTAGATTAGGTAATTTAAGTTTTTCGACAAGATCACTTGAGCTTTAGTAACCAATGCTATTCAATTTCTTATTAATAGAAACATCATGCATTTTGTACCCAAAAAAAAAAAGCATTTGATGGGTCAAATTTTTTTACTAAGGGTGTATAAGGGTTGGGTTGGATCGCACATGTACTTGTTCGATTTTTAGATTGAGTTAATTTTTAGAATCCAACTCCAATTTGATAATAACTCGGTTAGTGACCAGGTCAACCTAAACTTCAAGTAATATATGGGGATTTGAATGTTATACATAGTAAAGTTATGAAATTTTACAAATAAAAAATAAAATTTAGAAGATATTTTATCATACATATTTTAAAACAAAACCATATTAATATAAAAATACATCAAATTATGTAAAATATATTAATTAGACAGTAAAATTTTATAATTTATCACTAATTATTATAAAAATTCATATATCCAAAAGAATAATTTAACTTTCCACCCGATTAATTCAATCCGGATTATGACCCGAATCCTATTCGAAAAATATATGGTCAAATTCTATATCCAAACCCCATCCCAATAAATTTTGGATTGGGTTGAGTACCCATGATGAAAACGGATTCTAGAATCAAGACAACACATGGAGCACACAAACTCAGAACTGGAGCAATAGTGCTCTTCTCCAGGGAAGTTGACCCCAAAAAAAGAATGAACAAGGACACACAAGTAAAAAACCCCTCAGACCAAAACACGGGGAAAAGCCCCGAAAAAGAAATCCTCTGCGTACTCTTTTTCAGCTGGCCTCTGCCAATGTTTCTTCAAAGAACACCAACTATTGACTACTTAATAGACTACTTAAATTGGATAACACACACTGAACCAATAAATAAATAAATAAATAAAATCGGATAATGCACACTACCTGAACAAGGTTACTAGGTTAGAATGTGTGTAATGAAACTGTGACGCCTTATATTCACTACGGTGAGATGGCTCCTGAAAGAGAAATTTGTAGGAGTCTCTAGAGTAAGGAAAAAAAAAAAAGTCCTGCTATATTCTTTTTCTTTATAATATGACATCTCAATGATTTCGATCGTTCAGTGCTGCGCTACGTTAGATAGCCCCCTCTCTGACTGTGTCTGCCCACAAACGGTAAATCCTAGCTTTCCGAACTCAACATGAATCTATATCCATGCATTACCGCCTTAGCTATGTGGGTTGGGTTGATAGAGATTTGCAATAACATGTTTTATCCTACTGGATGTTGGTTCGCAAGAGTGACGATTAGAGTGAAAAGTAATGACTAGGATATGCACAAAAGGTTGTCAAAGTGAACAAAATGATTTAAGCTTGTACTTCCATATTGGGCCTGCCAGACTGATTGCTCATTCCTTAGCCACCATAAAAGATGATAACCCTTCCTAGGATAACATGGTTGAAAATTTGATATAAAAGAATTAATTAAACCGTCAGATTGGCACCTCAAATATACACCAGCAATTAGTTTATCCCTAAAAATACACGTAAAAACATCAATTCAGTCCATAAAAGAATTTTTAGATAAATCCTTTTGGATAAATCGAGAATATCCATCATAAAAAATATAGTCTCTTTGAGGTTTAGAGGTCACAAATGTGGGTCATGCTTTTAGTTACGAAACTCTCTCCATTTAATCTTTAAAAAATATATGCGATATCATTTTAGATTTTGAAAGATGCAAATGATATCAAATAAGTTTATGAGCACATCAATTAATAGAAAAATGGTATCAAATGATGTCATATTTATCTTTCAGGGACTATATTGGTGTAAAAAATCTTTCGAAGATTAAATTGATTTTATGTGTGTCTTTTAAGAACAAAATTAATATCAAATATTTTTCATGAACTAAATTGAGGTCGTGTGTATTTTTCATGACGAAATTGATAGTTTAGTCTAAAAAATCTCAGGCTCTGGTTCGACACTCGGAACATGGGACAACTGTTAACTAAATGTGTACCAAATAGTACTTGAAGAAATACAAATTTAGCAGAACACG
Source organism: Dalbergia cultrata (assembly GCA_031216105.1). Classification (NCBI taxonomy): domain Eukaryota; kingdom Viridiplantae; phylum Streptophyta; class Magnoliopsida; order Fabales; family Fabaceae; genus Dalbergia; species Dalbergia cultrata. Next base: position 56,488,871 of record CM062345.1, read on the forward strand.
TCAACAATAACCAACCTTGCATGAATATCAGGATTGCACAGAACTTCAAAGAAATCAACGACCCATGAAGTGCCTAGTTACACATTCCATTGAGACAATGCTAAGCCAACATTCTAAGCCACTCAACTCAATAATTGGCGTCCATGATGAATTCAGCAGATCTTGTAAAAATGACAAAATTCAGTATATTTATGGTAGTTGTCCCTGGTGTTGTGTTCCACTTCTCATCATTGCACAGAATTCCTCATAGTTTATTCTCCCATCCTGTTAGTTTAAAAATCATCAGTAACAACAATGATGTTTTATAAGAAAGTTCCTCTGATTAAATTAGAAACAACTTACATTATCAGTATCCACCTCAGAAATTATTTCCTTTATTGTGGCTTCATCGCCCATGCCATGCTGAGTCATAGCAGATTCCAATTCATCTCTAGTAATGTAGCTGTGAATGAATTTGAGAAAGGCAAAGTTCATGAGAGTCATTCTCGGCCATGAACTATATAATCTCAACAAGTTATTGTTAAAAGTTTTCAGAGTTAATTTGGTTATTCGCTTCTTGAATCAATCAACTGAGTGTGTCCCTGATACCAGAAATTGATGACGATAAATTAATCCATTTTGATGCAGAAACAACAGATTGATAAAATCTCCATGATGAAGGAAAAGGAAAATTCTTGGACATGACAATAATAGCAAAGATATGTTCAAACACAAATCAACCTTCAGATCAAAATGATAGTCAAGTTTGGGGACTAAAACGTGTGAATATGAAAATATCATTTTGCAAATTTGTTGCGGATTTTGAACAAGACCTCAGTTACAAATATGTCAAGGTATAAAACAGTTCAAAACTCAAGATGAGTATGTGAGTTGCTAGAGAAAAATTTATCAACTAGTTGTCCAAGAAAGCAAATGGTTATAGGAAAAAAACAATACAAAATAGATAACACTGAAATACCAATCTTATATACTCACCCGCTGTTATCCTTATCAAAATACCGGAATGCTTTGTAGAGTTGTTCATCTCGATCAAGCCTGTGCCTATGCATTGTAGCTGAGATGAACTCAATGTAGTCAATTGATCCATTGCCATCAACATCAGCCTGAAAAATATTATATCAAGTGCAAGAATGCTTGTTGAGCTTTGGATGCAAGGAATGACTTCAACTAATTAAGCTCTTGGGAGGGGTCTGTAAGTACTTACAGCTTCCATAAGTTGCTTCACTTCAGCCTCGGACAGCCGTGATCCAATTCGGGCCAAACCTTTCTTCAGTTCCTCATAGGTGATAGCGCCGCTGTTGTCAGTGTCCATATTTGCGAACATTGCTTTGAGACCTTTAATCTCTTCTTCAGACAAATTTTCAGCAATAACCTAGAGTGGTTTCCAGACATTGGCAATAGAGAAGAAATCAACAAAGAAATAATTTGGAAACCACAACTCATAAGATAAGATTATCTTGTTGTTCATGCAGAAAAGGAAGAAGAAATACACAGAGCCATTCAAGCTTTAATAACATCACTAGATCATAGCTTCTTGAATGATAACAGTATGTGGAAGATCTAAGCCTTGGACATGCAGATTTTTCCAGTTTATATTAATACACTGGACAAGTCTAAGTGTATTCATCTCGGCATTTGCATGCCTTAAAGTTTAAAAATCATGATTTACTATTCAGAGGTTTCTTACAAAGGGCTAACTGAATAGGTGTCAAATTTTTTCAATTAATAGCGCTAGTGGTTTATATATTGTAAAGAATGAACAAAAGTACTTGCTCAAGATCAGTTTATTTCTAGTTAAACTTATGATCCATAATGGACAAATTTATGGCACGGAGCTTGAGAATTGCAATCCAAACAGAAATTGACAGTCCTGAGCAATCTGAAGGACCCTTCACGTACTAAAAAGAGAGAGAGTTGTTTCTGATCAGTGTTTGATGCCATACCTTCAGTGCGAGCTTTTTTAGCTTATTCATTGCCCTGAACTGTTTCATTCTAGACAGAACAGCACTATCAATGGGTTTATCAGATGCCTCTCCACCTTCTCTGATCCATGGATGTTCTTATCAAACAAATCATTAATCATCGTCAGGTTGAAGAAATGCGAAGGAAAAATTAGACAAACAAGTGCCAATGCAAATGAATGATGATAAGTTATTTAGTTGATGGCTAATAATCTGATAGCAGCAACGTGTTGCTATGCTAATTTCATTTACCCAAGCCGGATTTTTTTTTTTCCTGTCCTGTTTAACAGATGGTCAACATTTTTAGTTTTCATCCATAGAATCACTCAACTGTGTATTGATTTTACAGCTTGGACAACAGTAGCAGATACTTGCAACAATTGTAACAAAAAATTAAAGGAAGACAATTGAGCATTGAAGCTAATTCTAGAGAAAAGATAAGAAACTGAATTAAAGAAACACTACTATGATGAAAAGAGCAAACTAGCATAATACCAAGGACTTGAGCAGAAGTAATCCGCTTCTTAGGATCCTGTGTTAACATCTTCATGACAAGATCTTTAGCACTACTTGATATTGATGACCACGGTTGACTTTCAAAGTCAATTTCACCTTCCAATATGGCATTACATATTCCCTTTTCAGTTTCTGCGAAAGGAAATTAACATCATATTCTTACCCAAATGTACATTGCCGTGCTAATTGTTAAATAAGAAACGTGACCATGAACTACAACTATAAAACCTTTTTCCAAATTATAATTTGGTCTTACCAGCCCAAAAAGGAGGCACACCACTCAGGAGAATATACAACATGATGCCTGCACTCCAAATATCAATTTGCTTGCCGTAATTACGACGCAATACCTCAGGAGCAACATAGTAAGCACTGCCTACTATATCTCGGTAAACCTTGCCTGAAATCAAATTTCACAAGAGTATCAAAAGTGAAAGTAATCATCACATCAGGAGACAATAAGTAATTCCTTTAGAACAACCATATCAGTCAAAACCAACTAGAATCAAAGATGCTGCTACATTTCCTCACAAATAAAATCATCACTTAAACTGGAACAATCAGCTATGCATAATAAGAATCGATCTAACTCCAACATGTTGTGAGCATGGAATTGTCTGTACCAAACTTAAGAGTCATTGTAGGGTAGTTATCAAGGAAATATAAACACACACAAAGAAAGTAGCATCCCATATTCTACTGTGTGGCAGGGTATTTGAGGTTCTCAGTTCCCACAGCTCATGATGATAATCTGAGGTTCAATTTACCATAGGATAAAATCAACTTGGCTCATCAATGTAAGGTACTTATGAATAAGCTTATGTCTGAAGGGTGGTAATAGTATAGCGGAAATAGAGACAAAAATCATCAGCTATAATCTACAATGTAAATTACTGAGCAAAGAGACTCCACCTTCTTCTATGAAGACAGACAATCCAAAATCAGTTGCCTTGAGAGCTGCCCCCTCATCCTTGCCAGTAAGCAAGAAATTCTCAGGCTTGAGATCACGGTGCATCACACCCATAAAGTGGCAAATGTGCACAACATTGACAATGGCACGGCACATTGATGCCGCAGCACTCTCTGAATATTGACCCTGAGCAATGATTCTATCAAAGAGCTCCCCACCAGCACACAGCTCCATCACAAGGTGCACTGAGTACCTGTCCTCATAGGCACCCTTGAACTCCACAATGTTTGGTTGGCCAGACAAATGCTGCATGATCTGAACCTCCCTCTTTATGTCCTCTCTATCGGCCTTGGACACAAGCTTCCTCTTCAAGATGGACTTGCATGCATAGGTGTGGCCACTTGAGTTCTCGGTGCATAGATAGGTGACTCCAAATTGCCCTCTACCCAATTCCTTCCCAAGAGTGTAGTGCTTCTTTATGTCCTCAAAGGGTTTCCCCAGAATGGTTGTTTCAGGCTTCTGAGCTACTGGCCCTGCAATTGCATTCTGTGAAGAAGGCTTTGGTGGGGTGGTGACTTGCACTTGTGCCTGTGGCTGATGCTGGTTGTTCTTTTGTTCTGATTTCTGAGTCTCAAAACTGCGGTGGTTACTTTGATGGCTTTCAACAACACTTGGGTTTGATCCATAACCACTGGTTCGTTTGTTTTTGCTACCATTACACCCCATTTTTCTTCTGATCACAAGGTTAGTACCAGTACTAGTACTAGTAGTAATTAAAATCAGAAACTTCGGAGTAAAATTTGAAAGTGATTATGGGATTCTCAGAAGATAGTGAGTGAAGATTTTAGACAAATGATGTAGTAATGTGTGGAGAAGATTGGATTGATAAATCCCAGATCAGGTGCCTAGCTTCCAATGTGGATTTTAGGCCAGCATGTAAAGTGCTATCCATGCTGCTACCAGACACTACCAGACAAAGAAAAAAGTAATTAAAATGTGCTTGACAAAAATGTCAATTGCTTATGGGAAAACAATGTATAAAAAGAAATTGTCTTAATCAGAAAAGGAATTACATAAATTCCGAATCTTCAATGATAAAATTTATAACGTTTTCGACGTTATGACCTTTTAGAGTGACATTTCTTATTGGTTGTAATTTTGAGTTATTTTTATATTATTGATCGAGTAAATTATGCTGAGTGTTTTGAAATTGCTTAGGTTGCATTTATGTTTTTTTTTTCATTATTATTTCATGTGTTAATTTTAATGGATAATATATAAAAAAAAAAAGGCAAATGCTTGTATTCTTTGTAAAACCTAAACAAAAGAGAGTTGTTTGAAAACAAAATGACGATTTCAATTATTGTATTTTATTCGTTGATATTTACAACGCATTCTGTCATATCTCAATAAAATAATTTTCTTTCAGTAAATATATAGGTGCCAACACGAGGAGCATTGGTTTGTTTCTCAACAAAATTTAAGGTGGATGCCAATAAATTTGATGTCATGTCAGCCATGTTATTCTTACGGATAATATCATAATAGTTTTAAGATTTAATTTATATATACAATCAATATATATATTCAATTATATGTTATTATATCAATAAAAATATTTGATTCAAAAATTTATTATTTTAAAATTCTTACACATATAAATATTTGATTGAATAATAGCGTAAAAAATTTTATAATGTCATTTTATCATTTTCCAATCTCATAGTTTTATAGGTATTTTATTGTTCAATTTAGCATTTTCTTTCACCATCTCTCTTTCTCAAAACTCTTTGAAAATTGTGGTGATTGGAAAATTTTCTTAATAAGCACATTTTAAAATATTTAAACCTTAATCCTTTTTGTAATTTGACTTTCTTATTATTGTATTTGACCATTGAGCTATGTTTGGTTAAAGGGTAAAAATACGCATAAAAAATATATGAATTAGTTTCATATGTTATTTTATATATAAAGTATATTCATATAATTTTTACCGTCATTTTTACTTTGTAACCAAACACATGATATAATATTTTTTTTTTTTCTTCTCATTTGGTGCCACTCAGCGTAATGCAATATCCCGAAATATTTTATATCACTCAATCTCGCTTGGATGTATTAAAAATTAATGTTACAGAATATGCTTTTCATTTTTTAATTTGGACCACTTGACCATTTCCTTCGTGGTGTAAATACTTTTCTTCTTGGCACACTGGCACTTCTTTTTTTTGGGTCGATTGGCACACTATCACTTCCGGCACTCATAATCATGATGTTTTGTTTCCATGCAATGGATTGGTTCCTCTGCGTTGGGACATAACCGGTTTGTTTTTTTCCACAGGTGATGTCACAATTTTTTCTCTAGTGCAAGAGATCATACTTTTTTTTAGTATATCAAAAGGATATCATAATTTTTTTTTGGGTTCAGGATATCGTAAGTTTATTTCGCAAGACAAAAAATCTGTTGTCCACGACCCAACAAAGACAGATGTTATATCTAATTTTGGGCCAATTTTTGGTTATAAATCTTTGGCTAAAAACATCCATGGTATCAAAATTAGAGTCCTACTGTCGTAGCCGAAAAACTTACCGAGCTTGATCCATATTTGAGCTTAGTTTTTAACAAGACAAGGAACATATAATGGGAAACTTTTTTTTGTTGCATGTAATGGGCTATGTTGTCTAAATGCTATTCGACCCACCACGGTAGCGTATATTGGGGCAAGATACAATAGAGGGAGCCTGGGCCTATGATTGTTATGTCGAGAAAAATTGAGTAAATTCGACTCAAAAAAGCAAAAAAAAAGACTCCAAAACAAATATTGGAAATATCAAGTAAAATATTTGGATATTTGCTTTTTTTAAATAAAATGCATCCTTTATTTATATTTAGGAATTTTATTTTCAAAAAAATATCGTGGATATACCTCCCACTATTGTAATCTAAACTCCAAATTACAAGAAGAGAATGAGAAAATATTGATGGTAATAAATTTTAGGCAAATTCTACGTTGGTATTTGTTAAGGTAGTGACGACCGTAATCTTTGAAGAAAAATACTAGGATTTTACACTTGTGCCTCAAAACCTTTGTCTCGTTTGTCTCCTTTGGAATCGATTCCGGTAGGAAGATTTCACTACCCTCGTCACGCATCTTCAAGACTGCAATAAAGTATTGGGTGAGTCCCCGTTTTTTTTTTTTAAAAAAAAAAAAGAAGAAGAAAGAAGAAATAGCCCGTATCATGTAATCTTCAAAGGAACCTGAACCACTTGAGGAACCATAAGCGAGCATGTTGAAGATTTTTAACATATTAATTTTCAGAAAAATGGAATCAATAGGGAAAAAGTTGTATTTTTCATTGTAAGATGGAATTTACTTTTTAAAACTATTTATTTATATAAAAAAAATTATAATCTTAATAGAAGTTGATTACGATTTCTGATGACTAACTTTATCGACATTGATTCGAATCTGAAAGCTTTAGAGAACATTTTTCATAATGAATACTCTAATAATTCGAAAGAATATAGTCAATTATTAGTATTTTAAAGTTTTTCCTTATGTTACTAAAGTGTGTATGGCTTTAAGTTTGCAATGTCTCTCTCTTAAATTACTTTGGAAAGCCAAAACAAGAGAATCGTTGTATGTATAATAAAAAAATGAATAGTTGAAGGCATCTCCCATCTTATACAAAGAAATATATGCCTTAAAAGTGCTTATCCTTTAATTCCATTGGTCAAAGCCTAGTCCTTAGATGCCTTTTTGGTTTTGGGCAAGTGTCATTAGCTGTTTAGAATGACCAATGGCTTTGATATGGACTTTAAGTACAAACCCAATCATCCACCAAATTCTCTTCTAAACTCAGTACTAAGAACTCAGGCCGATGCTAGTGAGGCCAACAAAAAGAAAGAGCTGTGTCCTTTTCGTGAATAAAAGAGGCGCAACCATTGGCAATTGCCAATGTCATTAGTCTCCCATTGTTGTTCACTGACTCTTGGACCCAAATAAAGACTTGTGCCGATGCCCTAATAACCATGTATCCATCACTTTTCCATTTAAAGCATTTGCTGCGTCCCTCTCTCATTGGGTGGGGGCCGCTTGTCTTTGTCTTAATATTTTTGCTCATGAAATTAGATAATTTAGATATAATGTTTGTGGGAAGGTTTGTCAATTTGAATGTTGTTCAGTTACTGCACAAGAAGACGGGGTGACCACATTATAGGTTTTAGGTATAAGTCAAATTTTTGGGTGTAATTATCGCACCAATGAATTGATATGTTAGTTTTAAAATGTCGCAATAATACATTAATACTTGTAAGGTGCTTTGGTCGTACTCGGATTAATATTCTATTAAATTTGTTCTAGAAAAGGTATCCGAAACGCAGTTAGCTCATCATCCATGAGTTGCATATATAGTTAAGACTTAAATGCATTTGTAATTTAGATCTTGATTTTTTTAAATGAGCATCGGTTTGAACTTTTTAAATTGTACAAAATATGTTTGCATAATTTTAACAACTAGTAATAAAATAAGATTTATGTATATTAAATCTCTTAGATATTTCTAATTTGTACACCTTATCGTATGCAATTAGCCTCCAATTTTTTATTGTATATAGCTCGATATCCTACTATAACTTAAAGTTTTGTATTATTTGAAAAATATGAGGTTGTTTGAACAGTTTAAAAAAATTAAGATATTGTGATATATGATTTGAAAAGTGTACAAGTCTAAAATTTAGGGATTAAAATACATTTAATGCTAGTTAATTTATATGTGGATGAACACCATACACAAAATATTTAAATTTAATTATTTGTTTTCAATAGAATAGAATTGAATTGAATAGTGTTATTTTGCAAATTTATCCTCATTTGTTTAGTATTGCTAAATAATAATATCTAAGTTTTTTGGGTTGAATAACAACATTCTTACTACATCAACATTAAATTGAATCCATCAAAAGTTCTCAATTTTTCAAATATATTTGCAAGTAATATTCTCATTGTCAATAAGTCAAATACTCAAATATTATTACTTTGGTGCCTTTAACTTCCACGACTCCGTGAGGATTTTTTTATTATGATTCGTTTAGGGAAATTAAAAAAAGAAATAAAAGCATATACTATATATTAAAAATGAGAAACTTGATATTTTCTTTCCCTTGACAAAATTCGGTCCTTATTTCAAAAAGATACGGCGTAAGAATTTATGTGATTCTCATTATTTGCACAAGAACCAACCAACCAAAGTTCCTTCAACACGCTTTTCTTATTAACAAGATGTTGCTTGTCTCATGGTCTTCAACCATTAAAAATTATTATTTCCCCCATTTTTTCAATTCAAATTAATAACAAATTGCTCTCTGTCTGTTGCCTGTTATGAGGTTAACTGGGTTTGAAGCATCTGTTATGCTTCGGGATTAATATTTCACCATGAAAGCATTATCATGTAATTCACTCGCCTTTCCTTTCATAATAAACAAACACGGGACAGTGAATTCGCCAGAACAAGTAAATACATAAGAAAATTGACTGCTACAAAATAATAAAAAATCGAAAATATATGATTCTTGCACATACATGATTTTGGAGTTTCAAATAAATATCCAAACATGCTATTAGAAAAAGACCAAGCCTGAGATGATCTTAATCAGAACAAATACATGCTCATTTTTAACGCCTAGGCTCACTCGCCACTGAGTTGAACTCACTTCATCCGAGTCCCACCCTACCGAATCATTGCCCACAAAATCCATCCATCCAAGTTAAAAAAAAAAAAAAAAAACCCAAAGCCAAAAATAATTTAAAACAAAAATAAAAATCTAAATCTAATTTTTGCTTTTTAGCAATTTTTTTTCCATTTTAAACTAAGTATTACCACCACCTTGAATCAGATTAACAATAATAAACAATAATCAAATTCAATTATCAACCGGTTCGAACCGCTTACCCCCAATCGAACCGGACCTTCATCCATCGAACCCGGTCTGGCTCCAAACCGCGTCACGAACCCGGCTCAGGTCACGTCCCTTCAAGGTTCGGCCGACGCCCTCGAAAACCGAATTCGCCGCCGCCCTGCGGCTCCGCGCCAAGTACTCGTGCGGCGGAACCATCTCCGAGTCGCTGTCGTCGTCGAACCCGTCGTATTCCGCGCCGCCGTGAAGCGACTCGACCGAGTCGACTCGGAGTATCTTGCTCCAGTCCGGCACGTTCACCGGCGCCGATGTCGCCATGTGGCGCCCCCGCGGCGACGACGGCGACGCCGCAGCAGATCCGTCGCGCGAGCGGAACTGGTGGACGACTCTCGGCGCCGTCCCCGCCGCATTGCTTGCCGGATCCTCGAACGCAAGGGACAGGCCTCCGACGTGGCGGTGGCCTCCGTCGCGAGGAATCCGGCGACGGAAAGAGGCGGCGGCACCGTTAGAGTCCGCGGCGGAGCGTGGCTCCCACTCGGCGTTGAAAGAGATAGAATCGGCGGTGTCTGGCGTGGACCAGATGTCCTCTTCCCGGAGCTCGGAGGGATCGCCGGCGGAGGCTTGGGAGTGAGCGTAGGTTCCTAGGAAGCGCTCGCTCCGGCTGGTGGTTATCTTGCGACCTTTGGCCATGTACGGCGGCGGAGAGGGTGGCGCCGCCGGAGGGAGGTGGTGGAGGATTTTTTGACAGTGGAGTGGACGAAGAGTGGTGGTTAGTGCTATGAGTTCATTTGCACTCTTTTTCCGTTCCTTTCTGGCAGTGCATGAGAGTTGGCTCTCATGGTGGCACTGGCTCTGTATATATAAGGTTTTGCAATTTCATTTGAATTTGAGTTTGGGGTTCATTTTGTCTGAATTTCCTTCTTTGTAGTATTATGGTGAAAAATGAAAATGGACTGTGAGCATGAATAACCAGTGAAGACACACGAGAATAAAAAAATGAAAATAAGTTGGGTGTACAAATATAAGCTGTAACACGCTCCGGTGGTGCTGCGTGGGATCACTCGCCAACTTTTCTTTTTTAGTGAATTTTCATAATTAAATGAAGAATTTAATCTAGTTGAGCTTTGTTTTTAATATTTAAACTGGGATTTGATTTTTTGTGGTATGTATAGAGAGAGTTTTGTGGCTAGAGACTTCTTTAAACATTCATTTATGTAATTTCTACGTCTCAAGAGAATTAATCACTATTTTTTGACCGTATATATTCTAAGTTCATCTCAAAAAACTAATTTGTATTTTCTTATTGTAAAAAAACTTTAGATGAATATCTAATTATATATTATTATATCAACATAAGCATTTGAGTTAATCACTCACTATCTTAGTATTTTTAAAATAGAAGTATATAATTAAATGGCAATGTAAAACCATTTTATATTATCAATGTATCAAGATAAATCTCATGAATAAAATGACTTCTTTTGTTAAGAACTTTAACAAGGAAAAAAAAATAAGAGTTTAATTTTTTTTTACTGGTATTTTATTCTATATAACTTAAAAGAATCAAATTAAATAAAATGAGATAAACTTCATTTAATAATATTGTAAGTGTATAATTTTAATATATTTATTGTGTGAATAAATTACACAACTTTCTAAATAAACTACTTTATTTGTATAATTTTTTAAATAATAGATGCAAGAATTAATTATATTTGTTAATATAACAATATATACTTGAATAATATGACAATACCTCTAAACTTTTACAATATTAATACATCAAAATTGAACTTATATTTTAATCCATCTTAGTTTAAATACTTAAATAATGTGTTATTAAATTTAATTTTAACACACTAATAACACAATTTTTTTATATATTTATTTAATCATTCATTATCATGTTAATAAAATAAATTTAACTCATTTCTCGCTATTTCGGACATGATCCACATAAGAAGATGTAATCGGATGATAGGACCATCAACATGTTCCTTATGTTTGATCAGTTACCATCGATTTAGGCAGTCCGTGTGATTACCTCGCAATCTTTTGCTATAAGGGAGAGTGGAGAAGAGAACAGTAGCCACTATACTGTAGCCAATGGCGTGTGCATGTATACCTTTAATAAACTTTCCATTTGCATTGGTGGCCATAATTGGCATGTCAAAAGGTCTTTATTTTTCCTCTTCGCCACAGAGCGATTAGAGAGGCTGAGCTCATCTTTCACTGTGCCCAAAAATTAAGAAAAGAAAAATCTAATACTGCTCGATTTCAATCACTGGAAGAGGTAATAATGTGAGGTGTCCAATTAGTGCGAATTCAATGCCACGTCATATTTAAAAGGAAAACTAGTTAACATCGCTTTAGATTTCATTAAGAGATGTCGACATCCTTATTTTAATTCACGGCAAAAAGTAAAATAAAAAGACATTTTTTTATTGTTTATTTTTTCCGTTACATCACAAAATCAAGCTGCTCCTCTAATCTACAGTGAACATATCCTCAGATGTAGCATGTATCCTTTTTTATATATGTACATAGATTTGGTATATTTTCACTTATAATTAAAATTTAATTTCTATGTATTAATAATATAAATTAATTTTATATTGTTAATAAATAAAATTTTACTAAAGAATCAAATTATAAAAAATAAATATCCACTGTCACAATCATTTTTTATAATTTGTCATTCCAATAAAATTTTAATAACTTGTATATAGAAATTAAACTCTTATAATTATTATATATAAAATATCTTTTCTTTTAAACTTTATTTCACTGTTACCATATTATTATTGTAACTAAATAATTTAATGTTGTAATTAATTTTCGCTCTATTTTTTTTAAAAAAATAAGTAGTTACTCTCAATTAATAACAAATAAAAGAGTCAAAGATTTTATTTGTAACCCAAATATTAAAAAGAGTTTGCTTAACGAGTGTCTGAAAGATACTAATTAAAAAATAAAAAATTTTAAAATTTTTAGCATGTTGAATACATTAAAAATTGATTTTTTTGTAATTTTTTTTCTTTTTTACATTACTAAACAGAATCTTTAAAATACTCATTAATAAAATCTTACATGAAAGAGTCCAAATATTTGGATAGGTTGTTTATATTTTATTTATTCTTCCTTATTTATTGTCAAAATATTGATATTTTAACCAAATAATATAATATATTTAAATATTTCACTATAATTCATAAATATTCCTTCCTCTCCTTTTTCTTTCTTTCAATTTCTTTTCGGCCAAACAAATTGTAATTGTTGAATTCTATATGAAGTTTTTGATATCAGTCAATCGATTCTTGACTTGTTATTTGTCTCTAGTCTTTCTCATGGATATACTTAGCTGCCTGTGTTAAAGTATTAAGTCAAAAAATAAGTACGTAATTTTAACACCTTATACTAAGAGTATATTTGTTATGGCATAAAAATAAGGTATATATATTTTTATGGATGAGCTTTGTATATAAAACTACATATAGATTATATATATATATAAAAAACTTTTACCTCATTTTTATTTCTTAGCTAAACATGTCCTAAAAGTTAGGAAATAATATAATTATTCAACAATTGATGTATGTTGTAACTTTTCATACAAGCAGATAAGCTTTTTATATATATATATTGGTTGTTTCAAAAATGGATAGGATATCTTTTTTCCGAGTGGATATAAATGAAAATGACTAAGTGGAAGCTAAATGTACTTGCACAAAGATTTCTCATGCTGTATTAAAGTAAGAAGAAAACAATTTTTTAATTTAATTTTGATGCAACTATAACATAAAACTTTTAACATTATTATTTAATTAAAATTTTCATATCAATGATTTTTGAAAAAGTGGGATGAGAAGCAAAATTATTTTTGTGATATAACAATATATAATTTAATCATAGTGTGAAAAGGTTTTATACAATAATATCAATTTCGTTTCTAAAAAAATGCTACTCATCAATTAAAAATTATATATTAAATCCTTGACAGAATTTATGAAAATTATTAAATAAAATAAAGTGGTAACTTTGATTAACTTATTTAAGAGTCGATCATATTGTGGGCACAATTAAACTTTACTGAAAAAAAAACCTCTTCGGTATTTTGATTTCATAATTAATAATTTCTTAATTTTATTAAACTTAAATTTGTTAACCGATGAACTTTTTACGATGAAATAAAGATAGCTTGATATTATTATGTTCTTAAATCGAAAGAATTAAATTTAAATTGATACTTAAAACAATAATATCAGATTATTTTTTTATGGATAATCTGAATATCAAATAGTACTTAACTCAAACTACATGAACGGTGATGAAGACAAGGTTGAACGGTGATTGATTGAGCAATGTCAAATGGATCCAATCGAATGAAGACCCCACAGTCCACGTGGGTACTTCTGGCATCCTTTCGCAGCCCAACACGTGTACGATTTCTGTTCAACAGGGTCCCACGTATTCTGTCTCTATCAGCGCTACGTTGCCACACCCACAATGACGGGTTATAATTTCCTTTTCCTTCGTAGATAACGATGTCAATGACGCTGAATTTTATTATTTTAACCTCAGCAATTCATAATTGATGCTTTGCGAGGGGTCACACATAAACATGATTAGAGGTCACCTAATACCACTTTAATCTGACGTAATGAGATAGGATGAGGCTCGACAAGCAGAGTCTCCAACTCAAAGTTCCAGATATATATAACTAGTCGTTGGACCCGTGCGATGCACGGGGAGATAATGAAAAATAGTTTGTTAATCATTATTGAAAATAAATAATAATTTATTTAAATATATCTTACTGAAAATTGAGTATATAAATTCATCTTAAAAGTAAGTTAATATTTAAATAATTAAATAATTGGACAAAATATAAATATATCATTATATTTTATATCTTATTTTGAATATCATATTTATAAAGTTAAAAAAATCTCGATAGATGACCTACAACTAACAATAAAAAGCTTATTTTATGAAAATTTTACATATTTCGAAAGTTAAAATTGTTGAATAAAGAAAGAGAATAAATAAATAATTTTACTATTTTATGAGCCACTTATAAGGAGGACAATAAGTATCTATGAGAAATGGGACATGTCTTATACCTCCCATCACTGTTTAGAATTTTGCCTCTCATCCTCATCCCCATCTCTCTTATGGGTCTGTATTTCTCATTTCCTGTAGGAATTTGAATCCCATGATATTCAGGGGTTTATTAACAAATTTCAAAAAGAGCAACAACTTTAAAAATATTTTATAATTTGAAAAATAGATATCCATAATATCAAATACTATTAATGACATATAATCTAAATTAAAATTAAAATGCATACATAATGCAAATACAATCAAAATAATTAAAAAATTAAAGGTATGCTATTCCTATCGCTATCCCGTTTAACAAACAGGGACTTAGCACCATCGATCGTCCCTATCAAAACAAAATATGTTTCAACTCCCTTTCCCATTGTGGGTAATTTCCGTATGTACCCACTTTCAATTTTTTTTATCATCCATGGCCGTTTATATCTTTTCAGTAAATTAAAATATTTAATTTGTAAAAATGTAAAAATATATTTTCTAATTAAAAATAATGAATAAATTTAATTTATACGATTTCAATTACATGTCTTTTCCTTGTACACCCTTTTGATAAATTAAAATATCAATTTTAAAATATATTTTATAATTAATGTGTAATAATTAGTAAAAATAATATATAACTTTAATTTATATAATCTCAATTATTAGAGTAGTATATTAATTATAATATTATTTAGAATAAAAAAGTAATATAATTATTCAATTTTTAAAATTAATAAATATTTAGTAACGTTATCAAAGAAGTGTAAATTGTGGAATTAATTTTTTAAAAATATTTTAGTGTTGAAAAATTAAAGGTGTTTTTTCAAAAAACTTAGTATGAAAAATTTATAGAATTAATAGATTGGAATATGCAAGTTGTAAACAATTAAATAGAATATAGTGATGTAGGTAGATAGATAATTATTTTATTATAATTTTCAAAAGTGCTAAATTTGAAGTTAGAAAATTTTTTCCCTAATCCCATCTTTATTTAGAATTTTGCCTCCATTCTCATCCATATCACCATGGGTCTCCATTCCGCATTCCACGTGAAGATTTGAATCTCTATTGATATTTATTGATTTATCAAAAAAAATTTAAAAATGCTTTGAACTTTAAAATATAAATATCTATAAAAGCAAATACTACTAATGCAACATAAATATAATAGCTTTATTATCATTAATACTGTAATTATATATATAATTTTTATGGTATAATATATTGAATTATAATTTTGTTTATGTTATTTTTTATTTTTATATTACTTTTATTAAGGGTAGATAGATATAAATGTATTATTGGAAAAAATAATTGATAATTAGATAGTAAATTAAATTTAAAAACTTACTTTAAGGGGGCATTTGTTTCAAAGTTTGAAATTAAGTTCTTAGGAATGTGATTCCTAGGAATGATATTCCTAGAAGTATTATTCTCGGGTATCTTTAAAAAATTATTTATTTAGTATTAAAAATTCCTGGGATTATTTGTTAAGATTCCCGGGAATAAATTTAAAATTTATTTGTTTTATAATCTATATTCCCAGGAATATATGTCATAATAATTGACGGGTTGTTTAGTAATTATGTTTAATAATTATGATTCCCAAGTTATGAGAATTTTTTTTACCCACCCTTTAACTTAGGAATGAGATTTTACTAAATTATAGGAAAATCATTTTCCATGGAATAATTAATACCTGGGAAAATTTTTGTAAAACTTGTAACAAACGTAGGAACACATCATTCCCAACTACCTACTCTCAGGAATAATTAAATATATCTCAAAACAAACGCCTCGTAAGTATTAAGATTATGAAATGATGCGGTATATTTTTTTATGAATAACACATGGAAAATCTTATATGTAATGAGTCTTAAATATTAGTATTATATCAAATAAATATACCTCAAAACAAACGCCTTGTAAGTATTAAGATTATGAAATGATGGGGTATAATTTTTCTATGAATAACGTATGGAAAATTTTATATGTAATGAGTCTTAAATATTAGTATTATATCAATTGTTATCGTATTTGATTAAAAATAAATTATCATATTTTTATTATTATGAGTCTTAAATATTTGATTAAGAATAAATTTGATAGAAATCGAGTTTTGAATTATTATCATATTAAAATCAATTAATTAGTAATTCATTAACAAATTGGCCTATCCGTTTTCTTTTAAAAAAATATTAATTTTAAAGCCTATTTATTTTGAAAATATTTTCTTTATAATTTTTTATATTACCTTTATAATATGATGCTTTGCGAGGGGTCACACATAAACATGATTAGAGGTCACCTAATACCACTTTAATCTGACGTAATGAGATAGGATGAGGCTCGACAAGCAGAGTCTCCAACTCAAAGTTCCAGATATATATAATAAGAGATAAAAGATTAATTTACACAAGATACGCCAACTAAGTCAATAATTAACTATGGCTTTATCAAAACAAATAGGATTTAAGAATAAATGAAGGAAAGCTTTGATCCATATATAATAAAGCTTTTGAAATATGAAGATTTCTCTTGTATTCTATAAAATTTATTAATCAGTATTTTTAATATAATTTATAATTAAAATTTTATCACGTGTCTCATTAACTAAATTTATTAATATTTTAAACACTTTTAATTAAATCAAACCTTTGGATTTAGAAGAGTATCGATGTCCTTGGGGTACCAAAATAAAAATCTTAAAATTTTGAATGTGTTACTTTTTTATTTGCTAAATTTAAGACTTTCACAACCGTTAATTAATTTATTCTTAATTACTTTAAGAATTTTACGACTAATTTTCTCAAAACAATGATTGAAAATTAGGAAAAAAAAGTTCACTAATTTGCCAAGCTGTGAAAGTTTTAATACATTAAATATAATATAATTTTGTAAAATTTTCTATTTAATTCCAATTCACTGGATGTATAAAAGACATTATTATTTTAATAAAGAAATTAAGGTTAAGGATTTTTCCTAGAGGGGATAAGGAAGGATATGGGAATTGAACACATAACTACTCACTCAAATGTGTAGGACATAACCATAACTATTAGACTATTAGACTGTGGGTTCAATCACTATAGAAGACATATTACAAAATATTTTTCCATTCACTTATATTCATTTTTTTAATTTTTTTGTAAGAATTAATGATGATATCAAATAAATTTAAATATGGTTTAACATAACTAAATTAATTTTTTACCCATGATTGAGTAGGTTTTTTTTTTTTGTATGAATAACGGGTTAACACCCGAAGAGGAAAAGCTAATTACAAGAGAACCTGGGGAAAATTACCCCAACAAAATCCGCTTGGAAAAGCATTACAGAGAAAAAAAAAAGGAACTGAATTGAAAGTCACAAAACCATTAAAAATACCACGAACACTTTGAGCAAGAACGTCAGCACAATGATTGATTAGTTTACAGAGTTCAACACTTCTTTTAAATAATGTCACAGTTTTAAGTTTTTTTAAATAACAAAATTTTTCCTTCAAGTGAATTGACTAGATTATAATCAAATTGATTAGAGTTCAATAAATTTTAGATACCAGCGATTTAGACAAGAAAAAAAAAATTATCTTTTTTTATTCATAATTTTTCTCATGATTTATACCCCTTCTCTTATTCTTCAATTTATTTGTAATAAAAAATAATGAGGATAAAGATAAAAGTTTATTAATATATTTTTAATATTTTAAAATGGCAGACAATTCAACATCTTTTTTAAAAAAAAGACGGATAGTTATAGGATTGTAAATACAAAAATTTGAGTATATGTTTGATGTGAAATATTATGCTGATTTTAAAAACAAAAAACCAATGTAATATATTTTATATTGTCAACAAATTATACAGCAAAATATATAAATGATTTTTAAAGCGGTAAATATCTTTAACAATGGCATGATAATATACTATTATTAAATATCTTTATAAAAAAATTTACACTTAGGATGTATTTGGTTAAGGGATAAAAGTTACGATAAAAATTATATAAATTAATTTTATATGTAAAATAACACATAAAACTTATTCATGTAATTTTTATTCCTAATTTTATCCTCCAACTAAACATAGCATATAATGTATTATAATTAATTAATTTTAGATATAAAGTATGAGTAATATATTAACTTACTTTATATAAGTGGTTAAGTCTACAATAGGTTTTTTCTTGAGGCACATTGAGCGGTTCAGAATAAGGGGCTGTTGTCGTATTATGAAGTGAAAACCGAAGACCATCAAATCATAATAATAATAATATAAAATGAAAAGCTTTCACTATCAACAGGGCCCAAGGCCCAGTACAAATCCGAAAGCTGTACCCAAATGGCCAACTATTCCCCATGAAGGATAATGGTGAAAGCCGGCTAGTTCACTCACACTCACTCACTCACTGCTTCTGCTTCTGCTTCTGCTTCTCGTGTTATGAAACTGCAGCTTGGGGTGTTGGTTTCCTTAGGCGTGCTTTCAGGCTCAGGGTACTATAAACTGCCATGTTTTACCCTATTATTGCTTATTGATATTGATTGATTAGTGTGTTCTGACAAATTTCTATGGGCCTTAGATTGTGGAGTAGCCAGCAAGTGGGCCCGTACACACGCAAGCTTCACTGTGCCACCCCAGGCTCCACTTGATGTGCTCTCACTTGGCAGCACTGGGCCTAACACTTGGGCCCCAACCTAGAATCCTATGCTTTTATTTATTTTTTATATTTATATTTATATTTAAATCCCTCCTTCCACATTAATTAATTTCATTATCATGTCTACACATTTCTTTTATTGCATCATCACAATAGTGCACATGTATGTAGCCCTAGTCTCAGACTAATATTGCACGTTGCAGTTTGGTTACGTTACATAGACATTTGACAGTCGTTAATTAATGTTACTCATATTAGGGTGAATTGAATTCAGGTTAGCAAATTTGGGTTTGGCGGCTCCATAATATATAGGATGGTCCACCTTGTTAAAATAATCCCACATCTTAGGGAACTCCCTTTGTTGCTTAGCAAAATCATAGACAACAAAATTGCTAGTGGAATGATTCACATAGACAGAAGAGTCCCGAAAATGCTTGACCCACTAACGTTGTCCTCTTTTATAAACAAAGACAGCCCACAGGCTGGTACAACTGATGTTTGGTTGTGTCAGCCATTGTGATACTTGCCGAGGATTCCTTTGCTGCTAAATCGTTGTGTTATTCTTTTTTCTTGCAATTGTTTGCATTGGTAATACACTTTTTTTCTTGCAATTGTTTGCATTGGTAATACACTAACACTGCATTTAATATCTAAAGGACAAATTAAAGGAAAGAGAGATATAGCTAGGTGGATCATTTTGATTTGCAGAATCAGAATCAGAATCTCATTTTGTTGTGTAAGGCACCAGCCATAATGTAATAAACAAGAAGCATTAAAATATGAAATAGAAACAGAAACTGTATGGTTTTCCATGTGGTATCATGCTTTCCAGGTGGGTTGGATATACTTGTTTGTGATAGAAAGATTTAGATTTAGATTAAATGTACCATGCTATTATTTTGGAAAAGTTTAATTTTCTGGCGGCAGTATACATTTTAGGGATCAGTTGAATCCACAGGATCACCTTCTTGAATAAAATTTGAACTAAGGTGAAATCTAAGAGATTTTTTGAGTGATAAATTAAAAGGGAAAAAGGGGCACACTACATGATTTGATTAGGTTAACAGTCGTTTTCTAGCATTTGAAGTGTGTATGGACTGTAGAAGAAAAATGGACAGTTTCTTCTTGAAGGCTTTGTCGGGTACCGAGAGGATTTGTTCCCGAATCCTCTGTCTTCTAAACTCCTTCATGTCGTTGTTACTTCCTTATTTATTAAAATCGTAAGCTCAAATATAATGTATGTTTTTGTACTTGAATTGGTTTAAATTTTTTTAAAAAAAATTTAAATTGTTGAGCTACAATTGAATTGAATCTCGACCCAAAATTTGAAGAATATAATGTTATACTGAGGGAGTCGTGCTACTTAATTTAATCAGTACATCTCTTATGCAGTTAACTATACTGATATATATGGCAATCCAATTGCTCCATCGAGGTCCCCTCTTCCGTGAAGAAAGGCCACATGCCTATAAAGTGCTTGGAAAGCAAGTATCTTTCCTTGCTCCCTCAAAGCCACATTTCATTGATTATTTTCTTAACAAAGCTAATAGATTGGAATAAATTTGAAGTGGCTTTTGACAGAAAAAGAGAAGAATAACAATGGATGCTTGTAGTATATACCTCACGCAAACAATGCAAGATATAAATAAAGTTAACTCTTAATGTATGTGCATTACCATGTTTTATGTGAAACACCTTGATCTCACTGCCATTATCTATGCTTCCACTATAGTCCCTTCATATTCACTCATTATAGAAGTATACCTGTATTTTTCATTATTAATTGCTTTTTTATTTATTTACTACTACCTCCAAGAGGAATGCATCCAATTAATTTGATTCTGAGCCGTAATTAAAGCTAACTCATGAATCTCTTTATAAGTTACATCACTGTTGTCAAAGAAATTTCTGAATAAATCACTGCAAATGCTGGCACATGGAATCCAATTTCATGTCCTTCTAATGCCTCTAGCCACTTGGAATCTCCATCTCACTTTGATTCTTGGATTGTACATTCTGAAAAATCTTGAATTTGGATCTTTTAATCAAACGGTGCCTTAATATTCTTGGATTCCTGAGGCAACATCTCATGCCTTTTGATATTACAATCTAAAATAAAAATAAGACTATCTTTTTCTTTTTTTTTGATAAATCAAAGGTATTTATTTAGAAGCGATACTAATCCTCTCGGCGCTAGATTAGCGTATGTGGGTTTATCTGCACGTAAACCTTCTCCATACACACCGTCAAAAATTGAGCACTGTTAGATCTTAAAGTTTGCTTCTACCAATTGTCTTTAAGTCTCATGGTTAAATAAGACTGTCTTTTAGCTAGTTCTAGGCCACTCCACTCCTTACCAAACGTAGCTAGATGAGTCCCTATCAACGGAGTCCACTGCAACCATCCTATGCTAATTTATGTGAACAAAATTTGGTGAAATAACAATGCAGGTGGCTCTATCTGTCCCATATTTGTGCTAAGGGCTAGGCCTAAAGGGCTAGATAAACTTGCTGAAGATTGCAAATCACAATCTGCTACACTTTTGAATTGTTACTTTCAGCTGAGGAGCTGGGACATCCATCCCAGTGTTATGTGCACATCTCACTCCAGTTGGATTAGTTACACAATTCATCAAGTTGATGGACACCTTTTTTTCTACATAAAAAATAAAGGATGTGGGGAAGAGTTATTGTAATTAAGAATTTATCTTATAGATTATTACAAACAGGGGATCTGTAACAATGGGAAAATTGATAAGGTGAGTCAATCCTATTTATTAACAATTTGATGGAAACTTTAATTTTTACCTCAATTCAAAGCAATATACCCAAGATTTGTTGTCGGTGTGGATGGAAGGTGCTCAAACAAATTTTTTTTCTCTCGCTGTTTTGGATCTGTTGAGTCCTCATCAAAAATGCTCGTACACTCTTTTCTGCTTTAAAAAAAAAATACCCAAGATTTTAGTTCAACGGCTATGAATTTCTGCTCTCTTTTAAGAGGGAAAAAAAAAAGAGAAAAGAGTAAGATTTTTTTTTTTTCAAATGTAGAAAATCGGTTTACAAAAACTAGAACAAAGCAGGCTTAGAACCATATTTCTATTATAAGTCCTGCCATTAAAAATTGCAGATATAATTAACAGACACATTTCTCTTACAATAGTTGTTTCTTCTTCGGCTAATTGAAAGATACCCTTACAAGATTATAAAAACAATTTGGTTTGTCTTATTGATGCGAAATGAAACGCATCTCAATTCACCATGGCCCCATTGCCAAATTCCAATTGGCTAGTGTATAGCACACCAAACTGATCAAAGATAACAAACAGTTGACAGCTACAGCAATTTACACTATAATTATTAATTAAAAATCAAATCAGGGCTATTATTTAATTATATAACATAAAACAACACCCCCCCAAAAAAAAAAAAAAACAAAACAAAAAAATCATTCCCGTTTCTTTAATTAGTCTAGATAGATTCCCTATAGCCCAATTAAACATTTACCCTACAACATGATTTTACCCCACCTAGCAACCATGTCACCACATATTATCATCATGCAATAAACAATTCACGGGGAATCTGAACCCTTCAGAATTCTATTCATGCGCGTATTTTCTTCTCTCCCTGTAGGCCAATATAGCTAGCTATCATGCTTGATATTATTTTAGTCTCTCTGCAAGTAATTCCTATGACATCAGATATATTTACACATCTCCACAACATGTCAATTTCTTCAGAAGCAATCATTCTAACTTAGCGACACTTCGGTGCCTCCATTGGTTGTTTTGCAAATTGCAAGAACACAGAGAAGTCCAAAGACTACAGCTAGTTGGAAATTAATGTGTTCAAATCCATCTTTGCAGTTATTATTGTTTGTGTGTGTGCACATGCAGGCGTGTGTGAGGCACAGGACGACATGGTTACCCACCGACCCAGAGAAGCATCAGCGTTGGTAGCTTCAACTTTCATGGGTAACATAACTATTTCTGAAATTCAATTATGAAGACATACAGTTTGGTACAATGTCACTTTCAATAGACTATGGCACATTCAGTAACATCTTGTGTAGCTGCGTCAGCTAACAGTTGCTTATCTTCTGTTGTCGTTACAGTTAACAAAAAGCTAAAATTAATCCTCCCTCCCATATACAATAGTTACTCTTAAAAAATCGGACAATTTTAATATATTAAAAAATTGATGTATTTAAATATAAATTATAGTTAAATACATTAACTTTTTAGTATATCAAAATTATATAGTTTTTTTATGATGACTATTATTATGAAATGGAAGGAGTATATGCATATTTATATTCTTGAATCTTCGTTATGTAAAAGAATATATGAATATGCATAAATTTAAGACAAATATAGTGACATGAACAAACCAGCAGTATCAAAACTTAATAGTAATACTATAATCTCGGTTCCATGATAAATCTTACACATGATAATATATCAATCATTAAATACATAATTTAAAGTTAAAAATATGTAAATATTATAAAAGTATTTATCAAGATCGTGTCACGTATGTGATTCACCATAAACTCGAGTCTATATTAGTATTTTTCGTTTTGAATTGTCCTTCATTTTTTTTTTTGGCATATCATATTCATGCTGAATAATAATGAGTAATCAATGTTACATAAACGAAATAAATTACAAATATATTTTATCGAAAAATAATTAGAATGGTTATCTGATAAAACAAGATATATGATTATCCGAAGTTACATTTTCAAAATAAATAGATTAGCTCGAAAAGAACGCTAAAAAAAATTAATCATAAATGAGAGGATTTATTTCATAGTATATAATGTTATTATGGCAAACGTATTTTGATTTTAAAAAAATTGATCTCTCTAGCGTTTTCTTATGATAGTTATTCCGTTAATTTAGTTCATAAAATTTAATTTAATTCCATTTTAATGATAAACATGTGATATTAATTTGACATGGTTTTACAGGTAACTAATTTAATTATTATATAATTATAATAGTAAATGATTAATTTAATATCACATTAATTAAAGGATCAATTTAATATATTAATAAATAATAAATTAATGTTGTGGTTTGCATATTTTTAAAATATTTAAACAAACATTAACTGCGAAAAAAAATATTACTATTTCTCTAATTTTCATAACATCACCTAGGGCTAAGTCCACTTGCAAATAGACTCACTTGAAGATGATGAAAGCCAAGACTTTGTGGATATGGCGCTCGGTCGTGGCAAGTGCGTTTCTTGATCAAAAGTGGGGTTCGGTATACTCATGAAGTGAAAGCACTATAAACTATAGTTTTCCTTTGTTTAGCCAAAATGTGAGCGAATATGAATGATTTGCTCGGCATCTTACAAATCAAATCAAATTGCCACTGAAAGGTCCCCAGGGCATATCAAATCAAGGCTTCAATTGGGTATTTATGGCGGGCAGAAGTACTTAGTTACTTAGCTTTAATTATCGTGGATATGGTCCCCCCATAAAACCCGGTCTGGACATGAACTAATCAATCAATCATAATAGTGATGTGTGGAAAGCAGTAGAGTTGTGTTATTTATGCTTATTTTATATGAGATATTGTCTTAATTCGGACATAATTTATTATTAGATTGGATATAATATAGATCCTATTTAAATATATATACTCTTTTTAATAATAAAAGCGATATGAATTAATACATTATCTCATAACTTTTTTGTCACAGTAGTATAGGATCGATGCCTTGATCTGTTTCTAGTTAATCTCTTTACAAAGTAGAAGCCTTTTTCTTAATGATCTTTGGATCACCTAATATAAGATTAAAGTTACATGATTGCAATGTTTCCAACCCGAAAATAAAAAAAGGGAAAGAAAGAAAGAAAGAAAGAAAAGAAAGTTCTATTATTACATCTATCTTTGTTAAAAGTAATAATTTCTTTTAAGATACTTGAAACTAGTTTCTTAGTAATATATGGATCAATGGATCAGCTACTAAAGATGAAAGTACATCTTTCTTGAAAGCACTCATTTCTTTCGCATTCACATTTTGATATATATCCTGAATTCACTTCAATTAGTTATCTTTATGTGGTTATAAACCTGAGCTGTCTTCATGCGGTTGCTTTTTTTTTTTTTTTCAGGTGTAGAAAATAAACAGAATCGTTCACCTGAATTACGAATTTCGGATAAGGTTTAATAATTTGTAAGTGTATGGATTTAAATTGCTGTTTAAGAAAATCCCTGTATTCAGTACTCCTAGGAACAATCTATTAGATGGAACTCTACCTAATCAATTATTTGGGAGCTAAAAGATAAAAATTAAGAATATCCTTAGTTAAAACACGTACGTAAGCTTTATGTTTTAAGGAGATTAATTACTGTTTTCAACCTTAGATATTCTAGGTTCACTAAAAAATATTTGGGATAAAAAACATAGGAATTAAGTATATCCTTAAGGACTGTGTGGTGGTGGGATTAATTTTAGATCCTGGGAAATTTATGCAAGGGAATGGAACATTTCTGTGTTTGCTAAACATATTGAAAAAAAATATTCTTAGACAATTTTCACTCCCAAAAATAAAATAGACCTCATTACCTCAATTCCAAGGAAGGAAATATGATCTGACAAGCTTCACTCCCATCTTCTAGCTGGGAATCTTTTATTTCTGGGGAAGAAAATATGATTTGACAAAGTAAAATTTCTAATCTATCCTTTTTATAATATCACAAATTCAATCATCGGGAGTTCCTTAAATTTCGCAATTACTCTCTCCCTTCTGGGAGGAACTCCCTAATAAGTAAGAGCTAAGCTGTTAAGACTTTACTACTCTGCAGTCCTTACACTCTTCATTTCATTATAAGAGCCAATTTTCATCACGAAGTATTGTTTGCCCCATAAACTACCAAATACATATCTACGATAGTCATTGATTGAACTTATTTGATAATCAAATATTTGTTGTATCTATCTACTGTGTAATTAAAAACTAGGAGTACAGCCACTTGACTTGTTATGAAAGAGAGTAGCGAAACAAAGTACAACCATCATTATTCACTATCAATAAATGGTGGATATCTCATGGGTGGTAGAAAAATAGCAATCTTAGAATAAAAAACGTTTATAATTACCCATACTATGATGGATTATCTTTCGTGGACTGCCATAAACCATGCTAGCTCTCTCTCTCTCACAATATCTATGATTCCCACTCTCTCATCTTAGATCTATGTCTTTGGGACTATCTATCGCTTATCTCTAAGCCTTAATGCTTCCTAATCATTGCCGCCCCTTCTCTCATAATCTACCATTGCAGCGGCGCCGAGCCCCACCGCCTCTAGTCACGAGCTATTACAGTCGAAAAGGAGCCCTTGTTGTGACGCGCTCAGCCACCGCTACAAGACAAATCTGCCACTGCCACTAAAGTTTTATGCATTCAAGTGGAAGAGAGTTGTATAAATCTTTTGTAGCTCCACCTGTTTGACATTTTCCCTTTATGTTCTTCTTCTCATTGTTGGACTATAATTCTGTTGAAAAAAAAAAAAAGAAAGAAAGTACACATTGTTTTTGGTTTGAGCTAGGAAAGGTATGAAGTTTTTTGTGGTAAAGGAATGAAGTTCATTGATAAAGATTCATTTTTTGTTTTTGGTTTTTTTTAAAAGCCAGTACACATTCTGGGTAAATGTTGTTGTTGAGTTTTGAGTCATTTATTTTTTTGGTAGATAGTTTTGAGTCATTTATGATTCAAAGAGTTTTTTTTTTCACTTTTCAGATTTTTCTCAATTTCTTTTTTCAGATTTTTCTGATTTTTTGTGAGATTTTCAGAGATAAAAACTCAGTCGGATAACTTGAGGCCAGAACTGAACCAAATCGATTTTAGTTGGTTTGTTTGGTTCGAGTATTCCACAAAAAGTGTCAAACGCTAGCCAAATTGACTCAAACTGAAAAGATTGGTTCAATTTCATTTTCCCTCAAAATCCGAACCAACCTGATTACACTCCGAGATAGAATAATGTGTTAGTAAGTGGAGGGGAACCTAACGACGAATACATATAACAATACAATCCTAGTGAGCCCTCCCATCATGAGTCACCAAGGTCCCCGACCTAGCTAGCCCTATAACCTCAGCCCAACAAGGTGTGACAAACCCAAAAAACTAGTAGATCAACCTAGCCTACATAAATCCTAAATGGATCTTCCATCAGCCCACTTGTATATATATATATAAAAAAACCATAAAACATCAATCAATAACGGCTTTTTTTTTTCCGGTCGAGCATCAATAACAGCTCGTAATAGAAAACGTCTTACATTTTCTCAGTTGGACAACATTTATTGAAAGATTTATAAGAAAACAATTTTCTTTTGAAAACCAAATCATGCACAATTACTTTCTTTTGTTGGTTTTTGGTCAGTTCAAGCACTTTCGGTTTAGTAGAAAGCCAAAACACAGGGAAGTTTCAAATAGGCAACCAGAAATCGATGAATGTAGAATAATAAAACTTTTTAATGTATGAACCCGGAAATAGAAAAGGATATTTCCTTTGTTAATATGTACAAACTATTTAATTCAACGGAAGTGTGATATTTCACACCTTGCGATCCAATTTCCATGCATTGTCAACTATCCTGATATCACGTGCAAGAGAAATCAAACTGAAATGGTCAATTTCGCGACTTAAGCTAATAAAAGTCCTCAAATCCAAAGAAAAAAAAAATGGAGAATAGAAGTCCAGTTTGAAAGAAAAGTAAATGGCAATAAGCATACAACTCTTCATCAAGCAAAATAAGGAAGTGAAGAAGCCAGTTTCTGAACAATGGCCAACCATTTTTCGGTCATTGAAAGATTTTATGCATGCCTTGAAATTCATGCTACTTTGCTAGTTTTGCTGGCTGTTTTATGTGAAGGCACATCAGGGCTAACAGAAGCTGAGGCCCTGATCAGGTGGAAAGAAAGTCTCCCGGACCAATCAATTTTGGACTCATGGGTCTTTCCAGGACGGACCGACAACACCAGTGCAACTCAAAGCCCGTGTTCATGGCGAGGTATCACTTGTGATTCTCAAGGCAGAGTGAGTGCTATAAACTTGGCATAAACTGGACTTGCAGGTACTCTTCAAAGCCTGAACTTCTCTGCATTCCCAAATCTCCTAAGCCTTGATCTCAACACAAACAACCTCACGGGCAATATACCCCAAAACATTGGGGTGCTCTCAAAACTTCAATTCCTTGACCTTTCCACCAATAATCTCAATGGCAGTTTACCTCTTTCTATTGCAAATCTGACTCAGCTATATGAGCTTGATGTATCGCAGAATCAGATAACAGGAATATTAGACCCCCGTTTATTTCCTGATGGAAGTGATCAGCCAAAAACTGGCCTCATCAGTATCAGGAATCTCCTGTGCCAAAAGACCCTGCTAGGTGGCAGAATTCCAAATGAAATAGGCAATATAAGAAACTTGACTTTGTTATCTCTTGATGATAACTACTTTTATGGGCCTATTCCTCCATCTCTGGGAAACTGTACTCATTTAAGCATTCTTACAATCTATCAAAACCATCTCTCAGGTATAATACCCCCAAGTATTGCCAGGTTAAGGAATCTCACCGATGTGAGATTATTCCTGAACAACTTGAATGGCACGGTGCCACAAGAATTCGGAAACTTCTCTGCTTTGGTTGCGCTGCATCTTGCTGAGAACTACTTCACTGGTGAACTGCCACCTCAAGTGTGCAAAGGTGGAAAGCTTGTCAATTTCACTGCAGCTGTAAATAGTTTCACTGGTCCAATTCCAATAAGCCTTAGGAACTGCTCAACCTTGTACAGAGTTCGACTTCAACAGAACCAGTTGACAGGTTATGCAGATCAGGACTTTGGAGTATATCCTAACCTCACATATATGGATTTCAGCTATAACAGGGTTCAAGGTGAACTATCTTCAAAATGGGGTGCCTGCAAAGACTTACAACTACTCAAAATGGCTGGTAATTCCATTAGTGGCAACATTCCAGGTGAGATTTTTCAGTTGGACCAACTAAGTGTGCTTGACCTATCCTCCAACCAAATATCAGGAGAGATTCCTCCACAAATTGGAAATGCATCCAGCTTGTTTGATTTAAATTTGAGTGGGAACAAAATTTCTGGCATGATACCGGAAGAAATGGGAAAGCTTTCCAATATGCAGTCTCTAGACTTATCAATGAACATGCTATTGGGACCAATCCCAAATCAGATAGGAGAATTCTACAAATTGCTTAGGCTGAATTTGAGCAACAATGACTTGAATGGCACAATCCCCTACCAAGTTGGAAATCTTGCAGCTTTACAAGAACTTTTGGACTTGAGTTACAATTCACTTTCAGGGGAAATTCCTGTAGATCTTGGTAAGCTTGCAAATTTGATAAGCCTGAACATCTCTCACAACAATTTGTCAGGCCCCATCCCTGAGTCCCTCAGTGCAATGTTGAGCTTGTCAGCCATCAACCTCTCCCACAATCATTTGGAGGGACCTGTGCCTCAAAGTGGCATATTCAACTCTTCTCATCCAATGGATTTGAGGAACAACAAAGATTTATGTGGGAATATCCAAGGTTTGCGACCTTGTGATGTCTCAATCACAGAACCCGGTGATGGAAGTAACAAAAGCAAGGTTGTAATACCCCTTGTTGCTTCATTGGGAGGTGTTTTATTGCTTTCATTGGTGTTAGTTGGGATTTTTTTCTTCACTGATGAGAGAAAGCCAGGAGCTTCAAGGCAAAAATCGTCAAATAGGAGACAAAATTCATTTTCAATTTGGTACTTCAATGGCAAAATTGTCTACAAAGATATAGTTGAAGCTACCAAGAACTTTGACAACCAGTACTGCATTGGGGAGGGATCACTTGGAAAAGTTTACAATGCAGTGATGCAAGGAGGTCAAGTATTTGCTGTGAAAAAGTTGAAATGTGAAGCTGGCAACTTGGATATTGAGAGTATAAAAACCTTTCAAAGTGAGGTAGAAGCCATGACAGAAACACGCCACAGGAACATTGTGAAGCTCTATGGATTTTGTTCTGAAGGGTTGCACACATTCTTGATTTATGAGTATATGGATAGAGGGAACTTGGTTGATATGCTGGGAAATGACAACAAAGCATTAGAACTTGACTGGCCTAAGAGGGTTGTTATTATTAAAGGTGTAGCAAATGCTTTGTCCTATATGCATCATGATTGTGCTCCACCATTGATTCACAGGGACATATCAAGCAAGAATATTTTATTGTCCTCAAATCTCGAAGCTCGTGTCTCAGATTTTGGCACCGCAAGGTTCCTGAAACCTGATTTGTCAATGTGGACATCATTCGCAGGCACATATGGCTATGCAGCTCCAGGTGTGCTTCATATATTCTGTCTAATTTTGTTCAGCTTGAAATCCAATTAGTACTATTTAATATAATCTTTTAAGTTCTTAAAAGATAGAGACAAGTAAATGGTTAAGGTAAATATAGCTTCAATAAAATGTTATCAATTTAATGGTTTATTGATCTACTTGAGAAAATATTATGGTTGGTTTTTTCTATTTAATATACTAATAGTTACTTAGATCCAACCAAATCAAATAGTGATTTCTTCATGTCTCTGCTCACAACTAACTAATTTTCACTTTTATGTTGTCTTGTGCAGAGCTTGCTTACTCAATGGCAGTGACTGAGAAATGTGATGTGTTCAGCTTTGGTGTTTTGGCTTTAGAAGTTCTTATGGGAAAGCACCCTGGTGATCTTGTTTCTTATATACAACAGACTTCTAGTGGTTCAAAGATAAATTTCAATGAGATTTTAGATCCACGCCTCTCACCTCCAGCAAATAAACATACTTTGAAGGAATTAGGATTGATTGCCAGTCTAAGTTTTTCATGCTTGCAAACAAACCCTCAATCTCGACCAACCATGCGAAGCATAGCTCATTGGCTTGGAATGGAGCCAGCAAATAACTTGTGAGTGAACTATTTTTAGCTTGTTTGTAAATAGGTTTGATATAAACAATTTTGCAGAAGCACATGCTTTTCCTAGAGATACTTGCCATGTATCATTTATAACTTCTCCCTTTATGTCTTCAATGCTTGAGAAATCAATACAGGAAAACTCTTATCGAAATAAGATTTTTAAAGTTTTTAATGTATTAAATCCATTGAGGATTTTAAAAAAACCTTTGATTCTTAATAATCAAGTGCACTCTTTAATCAAAATTCAAACCCTTTATGTTAGATGATACTTAACGACAACCACCAAATAGTGATCAACTGAGCAGGGATTATACAGTTCGAGTACATATGAGAAATTAAGAAATAGAACGACAGAAGGTTATCACAACGAACGAAAGCACATTACAAAAAGCGCTCAGTAGTAAAAACATTTACCATTATAGCAGAGTTAAATGTGATTTCTCATCATTTTGTTTTTCTATTTTCATAAATTCATATGCATGAACAGAACCACAAGAAGTGCAATAATTTAGCACAAATCCATTATCTTCTTATTTTTATTTTTATTATTATTTACTAAAAAGATCATAGAGTACCTGAGCAAGCTTTCGGCCAGTACCAAGCCTTATGGAACAGATGGATCCTTCGTTTCTCTATTCGAATGTGCTGCGAGATGTTGAGGAAGACGAAGGGTTTGAGGAGTTTGGGTTGCGGATCCAGTGAGGTAGCAATTGCGCTCTCATTCTAATTACTATCTCGAGTATTGGACCATTCTCGTTTTAAATTTTCTATTATAAAAAAAGGTTTGATTTGTATAATATTTACAGTGTATAAAAATGAATAATTTTAATTTCTGATAATGTAAAGAGATGATCCAATGATCAAAGGTAAAATTCATATATATGATATTTACGTCTCAATTAGACTAATCACTGTTATCGTCAATGGTGAACCATCTTGAATTCAAAAAATAATAATAATAATTCTATTTTCAATAAAATATCAAATCATGCCGAACAGTTATCATATTGGATAATTAACTAAGATGATTTGACAATTTACTGAGATTATATTATTGGTTCACAAGATAAATTTGTTTCATGAAAAAATTAAACTCAACGTATAAGATGCAGAAAACGGGGAGTGCAAAAGTCAATATCAATCACGTTAAACGTGTTGAAGCGAATTAATTCTTGAATTCACTACAATATGGTGAAGATTTTTCAAGAAGTCAACTGCCGTGGATTTCATTAGAGCCTCAAGTCGCATGTAGGTAAAAGGACAAACTATTAAATCACCAGGTATGACAATTTATTCATTGCGGGGTTCACACTTCACTCTTTTTCACAGCATGGAATTGGGAACATCTACCCAACAGACATGAAACAAAGGGAACAAGATTGAATCATGCAAATTCCTGTCTTGTCTTCATATGTTTATGCGTTTATGGATGATGCCACGGTGCTCAACAAATTAACCATTCCTCTTAACATGTTGCACCTCTTTTCTATAATATTTCTTTGGAGAAGATAAATGCAAAATTTTTTAAGGTTTAAGCATACTCAGGCGAGAATGTCATGTCATGCCATTAGGAGAAGCTACATAACTATCAAACCATGCGCATTAGTCAGCAAAGAAAGACAGCAGAAATCATAGGCGCGTCATGAGGAGTGGCGGTTGCTAGCAACAATCTTAGCTGCAGACATAATAAGACTTAATGGGGTCAGGGTTAATCATTAAATCCTTTGCTTGATTATCAATATATTATATATTCATGTGCTCAGGTTAGCTGTTAAGCCAGCACTAAGAAAAGCACTTAAGCATGCTATGATGATGCCCCTCATTTTCTTGTGTTCACATTTTGTGTTCTAATTTTTCATTTGATTAATTCTTCTGATTGAGTCCAAAATCAATTTTTCATTGTTTCATAGCTGCTGCTGATGTTTAAAATAAATGTGCGTGACCTGATTTCAGAGGTAAAATGTATGGTGTACTCATACTGAAAATAAAACACCCTGCTTAAATACATACACAATGCAACCAGAACTTGCCAAGAATGAATAACTGAATAAGCCACACTCAAAATTTCCATATGCTATATCGTTCTGTTGTGATTTTACAAATTACAATTGCCAAAAAGGCTGAAGATGCCAACAAGCACTACCTTGTTTCCAAAACACAAGCTGAAAATGGTGACCAGGAGGTGTTGGTTTCGTTAGAAAAACTAAAACCAAGAAAAAAAAAATTGTGGAATTCCATCCCACACTGTATTCGTTTACTTAGCCTCAATCAAACAAGGCTTTAAGCCTTTGGCTTGAGTATGTTTTGCATCTGACATTTCTGGCTCCGCACTCTCTCTTCAAAAGGGATGACCTTGGAATTAGCTTTAGGAATGCCTCGTGGCCATTCTATGCACCCTTTCATCCCACGAGTTATGTGTGGATTCATGGTTTCTCTTGACTTACGGTCTCCTAACAATTCCGAGCCTCTCAGGCTACCATCAACATAACCTTTACACTGAGAAGTAGCAGTCCCGCCGGTCTGAACTGAGCCTGCTGAAAGTCTTCTTCGGTAACATTCATCATAGTTAACATCTGCTGAATTCTGCTTAGCAGCATAATCCTTGTGTTTGCGCCTGCCATTACCCTCACCTGGCCTTTTATGTTGAGAAGCTTTTGAAGAACTGGTGGTTCCCCCAATGGGGCACGGCCTTAGTAGTTTGGAGGCAGTAGAAGCCTTCCACTTTGATTGTCCAGCTGACACACAGCACAACACATCAACTCCTGCCTTTTCACTACATTTTGGTCCATTTCCTATATTCTTGCCTTGGTTCACATTAATAAGATTGGTGTCTCTCCTTTGTGGTGTTGAGCTAAACATATGATCCTCAACATGACCACCGGTTTCTGTGAAATTAGTTAGTTGTAAGGCAGTGTTGTAATTACTAGAGGGACTTGGTTGATGTGATACAGAGCTTTTGTTTTCTTCATCAAGACTTGCAATGTGGATTGTTGATAAGGGGCAAGTAAGAGTGAGATGGGAATATGGTTCAATCACCCTCTCACCAGCATTGCCCTTTGTGAGCTCCTCAAGCATGAGAAGTGTCTCGTCTGTGTTTGAGAAATCATAGGAAAGTTCCACAATGCGTTGAATATTTACTGATTCAACTGCCTTTTTGATCAACTGAGCATCCTCTAGTTCCATGGTTCCTAGCTCAGCCCCTCTGGATTTCAAGAACGTTTGTAGATAAGTGATCAACTGGACCATCTGATTGTATTTATCTTCAAGAACAAGTTTTGCATCAATGAGCTTCATTTGGACCCGTTCTTCACGCCAAAGCTCAGCCAATTGCATCATCTTCTTCTCCTCTTGCACTTCCTCACAGATTTTCGAAGAATCCCTCAGTAATTCTTCAAGCTTAACCCTGTCTTCGCCTATTTGCATAGCCAACTCATTACACACTTCCTCCATTAGCACTCTTTCTTTCTTTTCTTTCTCATAGTTTGTCATAAACTGTTTGACAGATGAGTTGGCTTCTGCCAGTTCATGTAGCAATTTGGCATTCAGCAACTCCATCCTCTCTCTACTCCTCCTTTCCCTTGCTAATTTATCCTCTAACTCATCTACTGTTGCTTGAATCTTCTGGCGCTCTCTGTGTTTCCAACAGACTTTTTCCTCTTCAAGATGCTGCAAAAATTGTTCAACTTTTTTCTTTGAGAACCTCTTTGCTGCTTTGAGCTTACTGATGGACCTTTGAGCTCGAAAGAGTTCTTCTAGTAGAGCAGTGACCATAGAGTCACGGTCACCTGCTAACTCTGTGTCTTCAAGAAGCTTCCTGCTAGGAATCTTGGTAAAGTCATTCAATGGTTCAGCAAGAACAGGGTCCCATTTTGTTGCCTTTTCTTTTGAACATTTGGGGCGTAGTAGAGAAGATACAAGCTGAGACGAAAATACCAACAATACATAATTGGAATGTATTGAGTTAGGACTTACGAAGGATATTGCTATCACTTCATATACTGATTAAAATATAATTGGAAAAGGTAGAAATTTTACTCAAGATGTCAAATATTAGCAGATTAATACATCAAAGGCTTTCTGAATAGATTATGGTGTTGAACTTCATATATAGTCCTAGGCTCATAGCCTGCCTAAAATAGCCTTCCAGTCTCAAGTAGCTGAAGCAGTGTAACTATGTGAATAATAATAAGCATGTAACTTGTATATACCTCACATAGAAGTCCATTTCTTGAACGCAGGATGGTTACTTGCGTCTGTGGCTGATCTTTCATCTCTTCGAGTTTTCCTCTTGAATTGAGATAGTGGGGAAACGTGATTTTTACATTTCCATTGGCTAGCTGAAACAAAGAACAAGTGGAGGATACTAATATGAGATAGTGAACAAATAAGGGGGCAACATTAACCTGGAGAAATATAAATTATAAGGCCAATGACTGAACCAAAAGTTAAATGGAAACACACACAAACGCTTTTATGAATATTGGATGCACAAACCAGAAACATGCCGATTCTTACTAAACCTTAATTGAACTTGGATGCACAAACCAGAAATATATGAATATTAATTACTTGCATCCTGATCACAGAATGGCATATCTAGTTTAGTTTTCTATGGTAATAACAGAAGCACACACAGCTCACTATTGAAGCGGTGCGTTTTGGCCACGCAAGAGACCAAACTTTATCTTCCATTGCTTTCAGAAGCCAAGCATCACAGAAATAAATCAAAACGCCAACACTCAAAAGTTTCCAACAAAAACAACAAACAATTCCCTTTACGCTTACTGCCTTTTCTCTTTTTCCCCCCCCTCCAAACAAATGAAAATTCTAACAAAAGAATATTCAGAAATGGAAACCAAGTCACAATTGTCAGAGGAAAACAATTTGCACATTGACATATATTATATATACATTATATTATATTATTATTGTTATTATATATTGTTAGGCATATACCTCAGAGATGGACGAAGGAAAGCACCCATCACCTAAAGAAGTGGCGTTATCACGTGAGGCCTCCATGAACCTTAATTGCCACAACCCAGCAGCGAGCTTCCTCGCAGTGACATCACTTTTCCGGAAACAGTGCCCGAAATTCACGGGGGAACTGTAGCCTGAGTTTTTGCTGAGAGTGCCCCGGCGGCGGAGGGCGGAGGCGACGGATGAACCACGGTGTTTCCTGCGACGGGGTGTCGGCGGGATGATAAGGGTGGGGGCAGAGAAGGTGGTTGGGTTGGGAGGGGTGGTTGCGGTGGTGGTGGTGGTGGAAGCCATGAAGAGAGAAAGGAGAGAGGTTCATGGACACGAGAACAGAGGTCGAAAGCAGAAAGAGAAAGAGAAAAGCAAAAGGGAGTAAGACATGGGAAAAATAACAAACAACAGAGGTTTGCCTTGGAATTTCGGAATGTTTCTGTCTGCTGACTCACTTCACCTGTGTTTGTGCAAGAGAAAATTAAGCTCGAGATTTAGTGTAACAATAATTAGGAATATTCTTTTTAGCGAGATTAATCAATTAAAATACCTCTTTTTTATAGTAAATTATAATTATAAGTTTTATTTTTATACGATAAAAAGCATTTTATTTAATTAATATATTAAATATTATCAAAATATTATAATTTTATCTCAAGTTATTTTTTTTTATTATTTAAATTAATGAACTAGTATATGCAGAGAAGATTCGGATAATTTTATTTAATCTTAAGAAGACTAATGATAATTTTACAAAATAGAGAAGTGCGAGTATAATTATACTAAACTTGAGTGAGGTGAGTGTAAATTACTCTTTATTTCATTTTCATTTTTTTATTAAGATTTTAATTTCCATGCATTATTTTTTACACTATCATTTAATCAAATTATCTCTTTTACATCACTTTTCAAATAGTAGGTATAACACTTTTATTTATGTGATAATATATGGTTAGATGACAATGAAAAAAATTTATATTGTCAATAATTATTCTCCTCATTTAAAATAATCAAAATTAGTAACAATTTTAAAGTTTTTTTAATGTATTTATCTTGGACTACAACATTGCCTTTGGGTTTTTTACCAAAATAAATCTCTAAATATGAAAAAACACCAAATGAACGCTGGAATATTAATTATGAGAAATGAACTATTTGGGGCAACTTAGGGGTTTTGTAGAAGGTTTCTACAAAAATATTTTGCATGTGTTTTCGTAGAAGCCTCCTACGAAAACGCATTACTTTACAACACATTGTTTTCATGGGAGACTTCTATAAAAAAACGTGCAAAACATTTTCATACAAGTCTTCTACAAAAATACAATGCCACTATAAATACCATTTCATATGTGCTGGCCCTCCATCATCTCCCACTTTTCACTTTTCATTTTTTCACTTAATAGTCTCAAAATTGGAAAAGTCTTGGAGGAATGGCAGAAGAAAATCTTTATCGACATGATGCGAGCTCCCACATTGGTCGATGATTAGATCATATGGTATTTATATTTATTTAATTAACTTATTTGTTTAATTATTAATCAATTATTTAGTTGCTAGGACATTAATTTTGTTTAGTTAATTATCAATTTAGTTAGTAGTTAAAGTAAATTAATTTAATTTTGTTTTGTTATAGTAGTTTATTATGAATTATTTTGATTAGTTAATTGTTGTTTAGTTATTACTAGTAAATTAATACTTAATGAATGCTTAAGTTGTTTACTTATTTTGTTTATTTATTACTAGTAAATTAATACTTAGTGAATGGTTAAGTTTTAGGGATTCCATTTTGTTTGTTTCTTTTAATTTGGTAGGTAATAATAATAAATATAAATTAGTTTATTTTTTATGATGCTATTATTTAGTTTATATAACAGGTAAATATTTCTTAGAAGTTAGTGAGTAATTATTTGCTTTCTTCATGCAGCCCAATCGTATCTTGCGACAGCGTGCAAGATGTTGACTGCCTCATCCCTGTATAGAGATTTACTTATAGGAGGCTGGATTTTGGGAGGCATCACAGATAGGGTTCTGGCAATATAATTGCGCCCTATTATGCACTCTCTTAGAGAGATCGCGACCTAAGACTCACATATTCCACCTTTTATATAGAGAGTGCACGATCACCCTCTAGGACATCGCTATTCATCTTGGGCTCCACATTGACGAAGACATAGTGAGCGGCTGCATTGGTGCCTTCCATAAACATCATGGTGGTCGAGATATTTGGACCATGTGTGATCAGCTTCTAGATGCAGTGCCTGGTGTTTAGCAGAGGCTAGAATCATTCGTAAACCTTTCATGGTTTGAGCAAACATTTTAGCAGTTACCTCTAGATGCTGTGGAGATAGAGGTGCAGCGTCACACTCAAGCTTAAATTTTATAGTTGATTGGCTGCTTTTTAATTTCAAATAACTCGAGTTCCAGGGTTCATTTGAAGTGGTTGCCTCAATTGAAGCGATTTGACTAGTGTGGGACGATGAGGGTTCTGTTGTGCTAGTAACACTATATCGTTCTCCATGTCGGGAGACTAGTTATCAAGTGACTAACATAAAAAGATGTGGGGCGCTACTATTGTCGTGGGCATATTATTGGATCTCATCACTACAGCCCGTAGGCTTTGAGATTAGGTTCCCATCTGCTGATAAGTATAAAACTTGAAAGATTAATTGATTGATTGATTTTTATTTATACTTATATATATTTAAATTTTCTCTAAGTTGTGAAATGGAATGTTTTAGATAGGTTGGACCATGCCTCTTGTGTCTCTCTTTTAACCACACCAAATGCAATTGGTAGAATATTTGAGTTGTCATCTTAGGCAATTATCATCAATAATGTGCCACCATACTTCCTGTACAAATGAGTGTCATCAATTGAAACAAACCGTTTGCAGTATTTGAAAGCTTCTATGCATCGAGGAAATGTCCAAAACAAACGATGAAATATTGTACTGTTACAATCAATAACATTAACCACACAATATGGCTAAGTACTCATGTAAATGTGTGAACTTGAGCAAAATGAAACATTTTAGAACTCGTACACAATAATTGTAAAGTATTACGACTCATAAAGCTTTGCATGGAGAGACATGTACTTGGAACATGAAGCTACAAGCCCTGAACCCATCTTGGAAGCTCAGTATAAGATTTTTCCTAGTCACCGTATATCTTGGCAATTGCTTTCTATTTGACAATCCATACTTTCTAATATGTTGTCTTGAAATTGAATTGCGACTATATGACTTATTGTAATGATCTAATGGATAATGTCGGATCTGCCTCAACCATGGGGAATATGTAGTGACATATGAGATTGCTATCCATTTAGTGGTGCTATTATGAAGGCATAGCAAAGGAACATGTGTGCCGTCCATTATACTTTCGGACCTCCCAAACTTCCCTTTTTTGGAGATATGTCACACGTATACTCCAATTACACCTATTGCCAAACTTTATGCATTTACCCTAGTATTTTGTGTGGCCTGACTTGTGAACTTTGTACTAAACAAATCTTTGAATGCTATAATTTTTTATAGAAAATTTTACAACCTCCTTGTTGTGAAACAATTGTCCAACATGGAACTCATTTTGCCCATCATAACACTGGATGCAGTATCTCCTATACCGCTCAAACCTTGCTTTATCTCTCAGATCCATTGCTGCCATATTCAACTATGAATAGTGGCTAGGTTGCTCCATAGTCGGAGATTGAGACTGAAACCTCCTTGGTTGACTATGGGTTACACGCTCTGTCTCACTATCAGAATCCTTTTCCATGTCACTGCTACCAACTAATGCTTGCATTAGCTCCTCTTAATCCTCAACACAATTGTAATCAACCAAAGCATCAACATAAGCAATAGGGTCAGCTTGCACTAGTGGCTGAGAAACTTCAATTTCAAGCTGTCGAAAACTAACACGTTTATTAGGATCAATCGGGTCTTCAAACATCGAGGAATGTTGAGGCATTTCAAAAGTCAAGAAATGTTGATGCATTTCAATTTCTGG
Source organism: Dalbergia cultrata (assembly GCA_031216105.1). Classification (NCBI taxonomy): domain Eukaryota; kingdom Viridiplantae; phylum Streptophyta; class Magnoliopsida; order Fabales; family Fabaceae; genus Dalbergia; species Dalbergia cultrata. The sequence goes on from CM062345.1 coordinate 56,528,886, forward strand.
ATTAGCCTGTCCTTCAAAAGATTGCTTAGGAGGAGAACCTCTAGGACTAATAAAAGTGCCCCTCTTATAAGACCACCAACACCTCCAAAATGCAAACTTGTGGAATCTTAGAGCTCAAATGGGACATGAGGCTTACCTCCATATCATTGGTAATCCGAAATTTCTTGTATTTGACCATACCTTTCCCCCATGTTATTGGAAGTCTATAGAACATCTTCTTAATTTCCATTTGTTCCTTATGCAACCACTGCAGCATTATGCTCTTTAACTCTATGAAGCGGATAGATGACTGAACCACAATACAGGTAGGATTCTCATTGACAAATATGTCTCCCTCATTTGTTTTGATAATTTTTCTATAGGGGTGAATGAGAATCTCATAAGAAGTTCTTTCACCCTTTTTTTGACTTATCTGATGATCTTATTAAATGAACACTTAACAAATATTAGACAATTTTAGATGTTAATTAGCACACAAAGTTGAGGATTTATAAAGCGCGTTTTCATGATTTTATTGCAGCCTTCTATGAAATCAATATGCACATGATTTCATAGAAGGCTCCTATGAAAACATGTGTATTAATAACGTGCTTTCATATAAGGCATCAATGAAAAGCCCTAAGATTACACCAAGAGTTAATTCTATGTAAATAATGTCATAACAGTTTATTTTGGCATTTTTTTTATTTTTTGGGGTTTAATTTATTTTTGTAAAAAACCAATTGCCACACTCTAATTTTTGCACATAAGAAAAAACTATTTAATGCACCAGTTACCTTAAAAAATTCAAAAAACAAAACCTTATAATTCAATGCAAAAATTTTTGTAATTGATTTTTTTAATTTAGAATATTCATTATCGAAAGTATTAACTAATCTCCTTAAAGCATAGAATTCACAAATATGGATTTTGTTTATGATCATGAAATCCTCTATATACACACAGTTAGAATTGAAACATCTACTAGATATATAAGGAGCCCAGCTAATTAATAAATGTATACGTCATGGTTTTTTATTGTTGATTTCTTAATGACTGTATTAAGAATATTAGTTAGAAAAACTATCTTTTCGCTACTAGAAAAACTATCTTGTTATTATTATTATTATTTTGTGAGTTACTTATTTCTACCGAAGCTATGAGGTGATTTCTCTTTTTCATAATAAAGGAAGTAAGTGTGGGTGAGACTCAAGATACCAAAAATTCTCACATCATTAGAAGTACATCTTGTACCACTAAAATAGAGAAAATATTAGACAATTAAAAGTAAATTTATATTCATATTAATAATATATCATATCACTTTATTTTATTTAATAATCATAATAATTTCTACATATGTATTGTTATTTTTAAAGTAGATGTGAAAAATTGTAGAAGGTAGTGAGTTCCACATAATTGGTGGGTGAAGATGATATTGGGAAAAAAATATTTTCCTCTTATGGTGTTTTATTTTATTTTTTTTTTGTAGAGGGTAAAATAAAAAAAATGATGAACAAAATTTATGTTAATAATTTTGATATATGGTTGATAGCTTGAAAAATATCTTAATTTATCCAAGTTATATGATCAATCACATTTAAATTGAGTTATTCTTGAGTAATTTCATTAACAAAAAGTTCAAATTAGCTATTTAGTGAATTGCGATTTATTGGAGATTTGTTTACAAAATATCCTCACAGTTTGATTTGTTTTGATTTGCACTTGGATATTAAAGTGATGATTAGAAAATATTTCAGTATGATTTGAGGAGAAATTGAAGATATGGATGAGATTTGATTTGATTTGAATGAGTATAAGGGCATTAAAGTCTTTTTACTTTATTTGTAATTATCTTATTTAGTTTGACTTTTAAATATAAATAGGTAATTTTGAGTTTATTGAAGACTCTTTTTAGCTTATACATTTTTTAGATTTAGAGTTTTCTCTTTTCCTATGTCTTTTTAAATTCCTAAAGGTGTTAGGGAGATGGATTAATTCACAGGAAACTGACTTGCATATTTTTTGTTATTCAAATTTTCTTTTAATTTATTCCTTATTTTCTAGCAATCTTAATGCTGTTCTTGGCTTGATAACCCATAATTGATGTATGACTTTATGTTATCAAAAGAGAATTCACTTTATAAAATAAATCAAATTATAATTTAACATTGGTTAAAGCAGCTAGGATAGAAGTACTTATCAGTGCGAGTTTTATGAATTTTTGTTCTTCATCCTTAGGATAAATTGAAAATAGTACGAGAAATCGATTGTCTAGTTTATCCTAGAGGATTACAGTAGTGAAAGATCATGCTATGATTATTAATAATGAGTAATTCGATCAAGAATACAATTTTTAGGAATGGATTTTAATAGTTAGGTAGTCTAATTCAGGAAACTTTGATGAAATTAACCCCTAGCATCTATCTTCCATCAATATTTCTTAACAATTTATTTTGTTTTCTATTTTCTTTTTTATTTGAGTTACAACATTCATCTATTTAATAACTTACAATTTTCCTAGATAGTGAATAACTCAATTGAATTTGCACTTGATTTTAATCCTCATTGGAACAATACATTATTCACTCTTTTTTACCTGAGACCAGCGCAACTCTCAGAATCTGATTTCACAAATTGGATATCAATTGTCATTGTAAAAGAGTTTATGTGGTTAAAGCTTTCCCTTAAAGGAGCTCCCGCCTGGAATCAATTAATTACTACTATCAGCGGTGGATACCCTTAGTAAAGAAAAATATTTATATTATCATGTAATTACATAATTTATTTATAAGGCTTTTAATATAGCAAGTGCTTAAGTTAATACTTTTGTTAATATGATCTTTTATAATTGAATGTCAGTATAATTTTCTTTTTATATTATATGTAAATTAAATCCTAATTTTTATATATAAAATTTATTTTTAAACAATTTTTTATTTTTATCTCTCTTCTAATTAAACATATCTAAGAGACCAAAAAATATATATATATAAATCAAAAAGAATTCTTGCGTAAAGATACACTTGCAACCTGTACGGTAACAACCTTGGAAGATTACTATGGTCAGCCAATCGAGTATGGACAATTTAGTGAATTTACGGCATTGATACTTGGTTTAATTCATTTATATATTTCTATATAACTAGTGTTTTGCTCCGTGCGATACTAGGGATGATAAGAAAAAAAAAGCTTAAAATTGAGTTGAAAAAATAGGTTAGAGTCATGTATATATGAGTGGAAAATAAAATTAAAAAAAAGTTTATTCTCATATATAATAAGGAGTTAGTTTGAATCAAAATAATTAAAATATTATAATTTCATGCTACTATTGATTTAGACTAACTACTTATAGTCTTCCTTAATTTTCGTGCAATTAAAATTGCATTTAAATATAATTTATGAGATGACAATATAAGAAATGATAACATTTGTATATGAAAAGGTTATTTAAACTCTCTTTATTGGATATTGCATTACATTGTTTCATCTATTTTCTATCATCGAAAATAGATAGTCACAAACTATTAAGATAAAGAATTTATCATTTTATTAATAAATTATAAATGAGTCAACATAATATCTCAAATAATAAAATATATACTAATTTTCTATAATAAACTAATCCAATAAAATTAATCTAAAGATGATTGAGTTAAATAGTACATATAATATTGTATACTCAAAATTAAATTTAATTATAATTAATATAATTCGAGAATAGAAGGGGAAAATAAGTTTGAACCATGTCAGCTCACACAAAGGTGTAGTAGTAGGTGCTAGCTCACACAAAGATGTAGTAGTGTATGTATAGGTGCCAATGAAAACATTTGCCTCGTCTGAGAGGCAAATTCCAATAATCAAATGCACTACCCACACTCCACCCATATACAATATTTATCCCCCCCCCCCCCCTTTTTCTCACCAGTTTGCAAACCAATAATACACAACACAACACACATCATCGCATGACTGAACATATATGAACACAATTAAATTAAAAGGCTGAATTTGGCTATAATCAAATACTTTAAATTATCATAATAAAATAAGTAACTTGTCCATAAATATAACATAATGTGTAAGAAATAAAACTTCCAGTTGTTTGCAATCCTAACAAAGGCGAATTGTCTACAACCATTATCATTTAGATATGATTAGTAGACTTATTATTACCTAATCAAAAAACAGATAAGAAAATCCTAACAAAACTTTTCAAGTTTCAATCCTTCTCAATCTTAACACATCTTAGCTTCTCCAGTTTTCTAGTTTTTAAGTGTAGTTGGCATGTCTATCCATCAGCTTTTTGTTCAGATTCTTCAAAAGTTTGCTTTGCTGGAGTTAAGGATGGGATATTACTATTAGTCTTAGAAGATTGAAGGCATTGTACTTCAACAAATTCTATCATCAAATCCTACAACAACAAAAAAATTTAATCATCAGTTTACTTATAGGCTCTAATCTGATAATAAAAGTAATACCACCTTAACTATAAATGATGAGAATAAACTTCTTGAAATTCAAAACTCGATGATTTCTTTCCAAGCGACAGTTCAACAATCATGTCAGGCTAATAAACATTAAAAGAGTAAAAGAATTACTAAAACTCAACTTACATATGTGGTTAAATAGTTCTGAACATAAAGAAGAAAATTCAAGTGTAATTTAATTAGAAAAAGTAAACACCACCACCTCAGTATTAGGCAAGACAGATTTTGATTCTTTAAACATTGGTATGATAGACTGATCATCGCAAGCATCAATGATATCAAAGGCATGCTCATTTTGTCCTAGTGCAGAGTATTTCAAGACTACCTTGAATATGAACTCCTTTCCAAAAAGTAATTCATTGAACTCCTATGGATAATTAAGCTACACATTACCCTGGTTCAATTGAAAAAATAAAAATGATGTATTCTCTAGCATTGTGGAACACGAATTCCTTAACAGTCGACAACCTTGGGGTTCCCATAAAACAAAAGTTGCGCTATCAATTTCATCAATCACCTTGAGGTTTACTCTATATCTGAATAATAGAGTGAAATATTTATATTATAAAAAACATTTCATAACAAATGATTTAAACCTGAAATTTTATTTAAAAATAATCACTTTACCTTGGTATGACAACCACTATACAACGATCACAAATGCCACAAAAATACAGGCCTTTGTCTATTACAACTACCTCACCACACTTATAGGCTAGGTACCACCAACTTCGAATATCATGTAAGCATTTAATAGTTGCAAGCACAACAAACACTCCCGACTAATATCATAAAAAATAAATTTAAAGTGAGATAGATGTTAACTAAGTGCAGTAAATAAAAAAACACATAAGAGGAAGAAAAAACTTTGTAGTTGACAATAGAATAATGTATGGTTTGAAAAATATTAAATTAATTAATTTACAAAATGTAGATCAAAGGTACTTACATTCAACAGTAAATGTAAAATGTAAAATGAAAATCATCAGTAAATGATCAACATATTCTATTGATTGATGTTTGATAGAGAGTATAAAAATTTTCCGGCATCTAAAAAGTTCTATAGTAGAGGTGCTCACGTTTTTTAAATTCTTTAACTGCTCAAGTGACTTCCTAGCATTATCTTTTAAGAGGTCGTCTTTAAGGGAGTAATACTGAACATCAGTCTTGACATTTGCTTTTTCCAAATAATCAGTAAACTCCATAAATTTTTTTATCACAGCTTTGTCAAAACACACTTTCAAGACCTTGAATGAAGGTTCATAGTGGCTATTTACACTTGCTTTGACCTCAATTTTGAACAAAAAAGATTGTTGAAGTAATTTATCCTCAAATTCTCAAGGATAAGCCATCTCACCATTACTTTGCCCAGAATTAAAACAAAAATAACTTGAGGCTTATGAGAAAAAAAATTAGAATGTCTATAGAAAAAATTCAAAATGTAAATAGAATAAGACATACTTTGTGAGTGTGTTCACATAATTTAGAACATGGTTTTCCAATAAGCAGTTGATCTTCACGATAAAAAATGACAAAATCAGTTGTCCTAGATTCATCAGTCATATGGATCTTAATCCTGTATCTACACAATTACAAATAAAGAGGTTAAAACATGGTGTCAATAATCAATGTTCCAACTAATGATCTGCATATGGAAATTCTTTTTCAAAACAAAACCTTCAAATACCTTAGAGTCACATTGACAACATAGCGAAAACATCACTCACAATAGTACATTCTCGAATCTGGTCTTATAGCTTTGTTGCATTTACATGCAATGTACGACCAATTGGAACTGGTACTGATACCAGAAACGATACCATGAACAACAAACAACCCATCCTATATAAAAATGGAAAAGGAAAAATATTGGTATTATTAAATTAAAGGAAATCATATCAAGAAACCACAATATGAAATTAATTTTCCCTAAGGTTAAGTTTCTAGATCTATTAAAAAAATGTTACCTGATTACAGTCTCTAAGATCATGGATTAAGATCCTAGGTGTTGCATTGAGGAAGTCATACTCCAATGAATATGTTGGACCATCACTTAGCAAAGACAATAATTGAGAGCTTTCACCAGTAAGAGCAGGAAGTCTATCATAAATAAAGCAAGTTAAAAGAACATAAAAACATTACCAACAATATCATGTAAAAATCATATACTTCAAAAATTTTAACCTTTATAACAAAATAAAACAATAGCCGACTTTGAAGTTGACAACCTCAAAAATATTTGGCTAAAAAAGCAATCTGGTCCCAAACATGACATTCTGTATGACTATTTTACCTGCAAATATTGGAGAGGACAACCAAATCAACAAATAAATAAACTATGCCCATTGATAAGACAAACAGAAGATTCTGAATTGCCTAAATGTGTTTACACTGTTGATCTGATAAGTAGAGTTTAGACTAAGATGAGAAAATTACCATGTAGAAAATAATGATACTTTATTGAAACATGATAACAACTGTCTGGTTGAATAAATTAAGTAAATTTGTATGATGAGTGAGACTTTCTTTGTTGTCTGGCTGGAGACCTTAGCCACCCCTCCTTTTCATCATGTTTCATATCACTAACATTTTTATTGGATACCTGGATTTGCATGCTTGTTTGTTATTGTTTTGTATAGGAATTAAGCTAGCAATTGTTAATCTATTTGTGTGTTGCAACTTTGTTTTTTTTTTTTTCTAATTAAATAGCATAAATGTAGAAATGGATGAAAATTGTGCTGCTAGCACTTAGAGGAAAATAACTCAGTTAGGAAAAATGCAATACAGAGAGATAAAGCAAAGCACTAAAACAGCCCTTCTCTCCTAAGCCTAGCCTTTTCCTAAGAAAATTGCCTGCCTCCTACATTCTAGCCCTTTAACAAATATACGTTTTCCTTCATGATCCTTACACGCACTACACCTGCTAGCATACAATTTCGAACTGCCACAGCACACAAGCAAATCAGTTGGGACCCAAGGGCCCCACAATATCAACATTCCCTGATTCTCTATATCTAATTCCCATTGCACCCTTGTATTTCTTTCTTTTGTACACTTGCATCCCTTTGGGAAGTTGGTCTCTAACAATAGCCATCATTATTACCATTGAAATTTCAGTGCTTTAATCTCAAGAATATAAAATGGCTCATCTGGAACTCCTCTATTTAGAATTAAGAATTGAAACAATGAGAACACTGAACTCGGCAAATGTGAAAAATGGTGCTACAACATATTAGAATCAAATAAAAATCAGACAATGCATCAAAAAATGCTATCGAATAATTAGATCAAAATAGGATGAAATACTATGGTACAACATAATATGGATCAAATTAGACACTGAACACTGAACTCGGCTCATCTATTGTTTATTAATTCACAAAAAATGCTATCAAATAATTTGTTATTTACTCAATCATAGGGCTTAGAAAAAAAAACAACATCATCATCAATGCATCATCGACATACAGAAAAGAAACATAAGCTGGATTGCCAACCCAGATTAATATTTTCCATAGAAGATATATTAAACAAAAAGGAAAAATTGAAGAAACCCAGATGAACAAAAACTAAATCAAAGGAGAACAAAATCATTGAAAAGAAAAAGAAATATTTCAATAAATAGTGCATCACTGTTGAAAAATTATTAAAGGAAATAATCAAGGCAATAAAAACCATATGATAAGCATTTAGACACTAACCATTGAATGTCTTAACTTTGGCAAATTGAACAATGACAACCGGTATGACTCCCTCACTTTTTGCAACGAAGTTACAAACTTCGTAAACAAATTGACTAAAGAGAGCGACTTCAAGTTTAACACTGCAAATACACACTATTTAATTTTTTAATTGACTTTTATTCAAAAACCAACCAAATAGAAATGAACAAATTGAATATTAGAATGTTACCCCTCTACTTCTAATTGCAAGACAACCATTCTGGTTTGCCTTGCATCCCTATCATATTCCTTTTCCCTACCAACGACAGTTATAAGTCCAATGGTATCTAACGTAAAACATAATCATAGATCATGAATCAAAAATTTAATACAGATGTATATAAATAGCAAAACAAAAAATGAAAAATAGTTTAAAGAACATATTAAACGATTCATTACCTATTAGATACGAAAACTGAGAGTCAGCTTGAAGAATTTCATTGAACGGCATAAGATTGAAACCATAGAGAGGGATCAAATCACTGTAAGAAGGCAATACATTTTTCCTTAACTGGAGATTAGTTGGAACTCATGCCTGGTGGTTCGAAAGTAACCACCATTTTTGCTTACTGTGAAGCAAGACATAACATAAACCAATCCATCTGTCAAGAGCGGCTTGAATTTATATATTAATTCTTTCTTCACAGCGACATGAATGGTCGTACCCTAAAAGAAAATATAAAAAATTATTTAGAAAATAGAAAGAGCAAAATTAAGGGGCTGTCCATATCTATAACACTAAAAATAAAACTATATTAAAAGAGAAAAAAGTAAAAGCAAATAAAAATACTTACTCATCCATCAGAACCATTTCCAAGCTGTTTACCATCTCAGCATTGTTGAAAGCAAGAAGACACCAAAAGCGAATAATTCGAACCTTAATTCTCCAACATTCTTGAATTGGAGTGATGGTATGCAGGGGGTCGCAACGATTCGCCATGGAAAAAGAAGTAGAGTATTAAACAGGAAATAATGAGGGAATAGTATAGAGAAAGGAATGGAATCGAAAATAATTTTGTCTCCATATGTGAGACACAATCATTTGCAAACAATCATATTTATAGAAACGCTTATAAAAGATGGGAATAGAAGAAATCCGTGGATATAGGAGATATATCAGGTAATTGTGGAGAACAAATCATATTACTTCAGATAAATCAAAGCAAAAAATATAATAAATGTAGATCTTGTATTAATTTACTGAAATTATCATCGATTTAGAATCATCATTTAGATTTTATAATAGTTAGCATCCCCTTCAGCCTAAACTAATTCTAGATGGAGTTCCCATTTATAAACAATATTCCAATAAATCAGCATGTAAAGCAACAAAATCAAATCAAAATCGAAATATTATATCAGCATTGCAAATAATATGGAATATTTATTTAGTTAATTGAAAAATAAAAAATAAAATCAAAATATGATTAGGTGTAGCGTATCAATTTTAATAAATTTTTAAATTTTGTTTCAATCGAAAAGGAAAACAAACAATGAAGAACATAATTAGGGATTAGGTTTTGGAATGTTTCTACCTTTGGGTCTCTATTAGGGACGGGCAAAGGCGAAGCTTGAAGGCGGTGGCGGTGGCAGTGGAGGTGATCTAGGTTTTCGGGTCACTATTTTCACTCTCTATTAGTGGCGAAGCTTGAAGGTGAAAGTGGCGAAGGTTGAAGGCGAGAATGGCGAAGCTTTGGCAGAGAGTGGCAAAGCTTTGCAGTGTTAGGGGCAGAGGCAAAGCCTGAAGGTGAGAACGGCGAAGCTTTGGATCTCTCAGATCCATGAACGCAGCAGAAGGCTGAAGTTTGAAGTCATTTCAGAAAAAGAAGAGGTGAAGCTTGAAGGCAGTGGCGGTGAGCTAGGTTTTCAAGTTTCACTCTCAAATACACTATGAGATAAATCTGTCACTGCATCTACAAAGAAGGAAAACTAGCTTGCAACTCTAGAAAAAGAGAAAACGCGTGCATTGCAACCATGAGATAAATCTGTCATTTCTCTCTCCTGCTTGTGAACACAAATGGCATACACGCAACCACACGTTTCCATTGATAAAAAGAATTCAAATGCAAAAAGAGTAAAATGGTTTCATAAAAAAGAATGCATATACAAATTCATTTTTAATTTAATTATAAATTTGAATGTAATCTTGATTTTTTGTTTTAGCTTCTTTTTAATTTAATTGTAAATAAGATAATTTCGTCTTATGAAATAATTACTATTGACAATATATGGATTTTATCAAAAAGAATGCAAAACCAAATCCAGTTTTGGTTTTTTATGTTAGTTTTTATTTAATTTAATTTCGGGGGCATCATTTTTGCTTTTGAAAAAGGGTCTTTATTGTAATTTTTTTTGTTTTTAAAAGCCGAAGGATTTGGTGATATTACAACCGGTGATCATATTTATTATTGAAATAATAATAATGATATATATAAGTAGAGTTATGATTTTTGGGGAAAAAAATCAGTGCTTAACCTTAACATTTATGATTATTATAATTGTGGGTCCTAATTTGCTGTGGAATCGACACCTGGAAAAGTTTCCTCCAATGGAGTATGGTTTATTAGTATTACAGATTTTACCAAATTTTAAGTTAGGCTTTTATAATTTTAAAATTTATAACCAAGTCAAATTGTGATATGTTTCAAGAAACGAGTGGCTTTGTTCATTGTTGAGAACTATGGATGATAACAGCAATCTCATAGTATTCAGATAACACAGTTCATTCATACCATGTTCAAGTTTGTTTCTTCGAATTGAACTCATTTTTGTGGGGAGGCATTCTTAGTTCTCCTCTTACGATTTGGTCTCAATGGGCAGTACGGGAACGCATGCTCCAAATCGTGGTTTAATATGAGTACTATGATTTGATGTTTGTTTGACTCGTCATTGCTAGTTATAGTATTTTTCATGAATTTTTTTTCAAGAAATTGCTCGCGTTTTATATTGATACGGGTAATTTGATAACACTTTTTAAAATTGTGATTTGTCAACAAGAACACTCATTCATGTAAAGGAAGACAATCCTTTGCTTCACTAAAATTGTATGGAAATCGTATTTTTGCTGTCAAAACCAAAGGAGCTTGTCATTGTGAGAGTCGCGGGACATCAATGAGCAGCTTAGGAGGTATACTAATGTAGTACATAGGCCCAAACCCAGGCCTGCTTGAGTTTCTTCTTTATTTCTTTAATAACTTAGAGCTATCTACCAACGGGGGTTAGTCCGAGTGGTAAGTGGCTCAGTTCCGCTTAAGTAGAGTCTTGAGTTTGAGCTCCTGTGTATGCAGAAAACCCCGGTTGGGAGACTCTCCCACCACAACCAAGTGCATGACGCGGGTTAGATCCGGATATAGTTGAGGCAAAGTTCCAGTGAACCGGATTGGCAACCAAAAAAAAAACTTAGAGCTATCTAAATTATTTAAAGGCTTAAATATGTTTTTATCCCTAAAAAAGAAATGAATTTTGATTTTGGTGTCTAAAAATATTTTTGTTTGATTTCATCCCAAGTATTTCTAAAATTGTTTGATTTTAAATCCTATCATTAAATTGTTTATATTAATGTTAAACCAATTAATAGAGGTTAGGTCATTCAATCATATATATAAATCATATGTGCGGTAACTGAAACCAAATAGATTTAGAACTGTTAGGATGGATACCAAACAAAATGTTTCACCCATTAGTTTCGTTTGGGTGGATTAAGCCAGCTTGGCGGTCAGTCCATTTGTAAAATTTTTTATCAGCAATCCATTATTCGGGTTGATTCACCTCGATAGCTCTACCATAATGAAGTTTCCTTGGGATGTTTTTTTTTTTTTTTTTTTTTTAATGCTTCCCCGTGTTGCTTTGACAAATGATATCACAAGTAGTTCTGGATCTAGATGTCTTGATATTTGAAATTAGTTTTTGGCCAATACATATTTTTGGTCATGCCTATATATATATATATATTATTTGGCCAAATAAAACTTACTACAATTTTGTTTAGTTGGGCTTCATAAGAAAATGTCCGAACCCTGGCCAGACGACAAACTATAGCATGAATAATTGATGACGTTTTCATCCCCAATTAAATCTAGCCTAGGTTGAGATAAGAACATCAGAGGATGCGTGGGGAATTGTCTGCCTGTCTGTCTGACTGGGTGATGCTTATCCGATTCAAGAAGAGGAAAAGGTCCCTCCCACCTGATTTGTGATTCTGTGTTGTGTGTGAAACGGTCCAGTCATGCTTTCGTGGCGTTGGTAGTGACGCCAAATCGTGCCAAGTCACCCCCTCTTTTTTACTATTTTGCCAAATCACAGTCACCGGCGCAGTCCCCTCAATCAACATCATTTATATATAGTGCTACATAAACTCAGATGTTGATTTTAAAAATGGAAAAAGAGAAAATAAAAATATGAGAAAAATTATTTGTCAAAATCTCCCGTGAGTGAGATAAGTGCCTGCTCGATACCAAAAAAAACAATGTAAGAAGCTTTCAAAAGTTAGAGATTAATTTAAAGGGAATTCAAAACAATAATAATTATAATCTCGTTAAGCCGTCTTTAGCCCTTATGAGTATATATACAAAATTTGAAGTTTCAAAGCGATCCTCAAAAAAAAAAAAAAAGAAAAAAAGAAGAAGGGAAATTATGGGTTTTACCTTTTGCAGATCTGGGATGTGTAACACAAATGTTCTAGTAACAAATAAAACACACAAATCAAGGCCAACAAGATAAGTCCATTAATCTATCACATGTATACGTATATAGTGTTATATATACACGTTTAGTTCAAACTCCTATATGACACGATATAGCTAACATAAGAGGAAATGACTCTTTGATTTTATGGAAATGTAATAGTGCAACCTTGTCAATCAGGACCCAAATCATAGGAGAAATGTAATAGTGCAACCTTGTCATATATAGTAGTTTACGTTAACAAATTCCACAAGAAAGCTAGCGACACAAACCCTGCGTCTATCAATACCCACAGAGCCAACCTAAATACATTCGGAAAACAGCCTAGAAAACAGATACAAATGTTTTTTCTCTGTCACTTATTTTGTATTTTATGCAATCACCTAATTGATGAGACCTTTATTTTAACACTCTTCATCCCCATCTTCCCGTACTTAGATTTGGATGGACATTTATAGAAACTTATTTTTTGTGTCAAAATAACACAACTCGAAAATAGGTGTGATAAGGTCATTATTTCGTAAGTATTATTTTTCTGTTTACTTTTCATTTTGGTGAACAGAAAAAACAAAACTCATGTAGCCAAGAAAAAGTGATCGTGCGTCGGTGCCTCCTTCTTCATCGGTGGCTTGCTCAAATAATTCTAATAAATCATATAGACGACGCGAATATTTTTCTTTCCTCGCAATCATTGATTACTATTTATAAATGAATTCATCTTTCTAAGATGCTTCAATAATACTGTTCATCATCACTTGCATTGCATATATGCGTTCAACTACCAACCGACTACAATGCTCTACAGCTCTAGCAAGCTAACTTGCCAGCTTGGAGAAGCACATGTAGCTGTCCTGCCATTTACTTTCTCATAAACAACGCATGTAGGAATCTTCCTATTTTTTAAGTGTAAGCATCACCGTAGTTGAATATCAATAATACCTTCATATGGGCTTTAAATTAATTATGGAACATTAATGCATGGTTGTTTCTTCTCCGAGTTTAATTTGGTCCAAACATTAATTATATGATTGTGAAATATATTTAGTTTATACTACATTATAAAGTAAAGCAAGAGTTCGGTGCATAAATCCACTAATTAATAATCATTTCATACCCAAAATGATAATCAAACAAAGCACGTCATTCTTGTAAAGTTTCCTAATATGGGCTAATATTATGAGACAAAGTTTTAGCGAATCTTAACAAGAAAAGGGTTTATCTATATTTTTTGATAAAAAAAATCGTTTATCTCTATTTAGTTTACAATTTGGTAATTTAATTTTGTAGTTTTTTTTTTTTTTACATTTTAAACGAAATGCTTGAGTTGTAAAATTGTAAACATGTATAAAAATAAGTTTTTTTTTTCTCTAGAATACCTAAAAAATCATCGACTTATAAGTAAATTAATCCATAATCATTAAAGATTGAATTAAACTTGTCATCTGTGCAAGATCTACCCCGTTAATGCTTGCAAAATTGACACGTTGGAACCTAACCAGTGGCACTTTGTCAAGGAAGAAAAATGATTCGGCACGTTAATTACTATAACTAAGTCCACATGAGAAAGTAATTATAATGGAAGCAGCAATGCAAAATATCCCAAGTCCAAGATTCCATAGGCAGATATGTGTTCACACACACTTGCTGCCTGGCAATATCCCAAAGATGCTCGTCCCTCCTCCCATTCACACACACCCCTCTATGGCTCTATCTACAATATTAGGGAGAGACGAAATCAAGTGTCATGTCTCACTTGGGTCCTACACGGTACATATGACCAAGCTTAATACATATACATGATAATGATAATACATATATAATTTGGTCAACAAAGCCCACCTCTTCAGCTGCCATGCACATATTTACAAATATAATAAATTAAGACCAGATCCTAATTGCCACATGGATCAAGAAGTAATCCAATTGTAAGAATAATTAATTAATTCAGAACAAAAAGTCAATTTGCCCATTACCCACTTTTCTCTTGCACCTTACACACCTATATATAGCAAAACCTCCCCACCTCACAAATCTCTCTCTCATCATTCACCATCTTCATATCATCACATAAAAACAAAATCATATATTACATAGACACATATATAGATATAGATCTTCGTACACATCGAAGAGTTAAAGAAATTATATTATAGATAGATATATACTTTATATTCATATTAATTAACCGATATATAGATATGGGAAACTGTTGCACGGTGGAGTCGTCAGTGGGTTGGGCAGGAGAGGATTGGGGTTCATTGACATCAAGGCATAGAAGGAGTTCAAGGAAAGTGTTTGATGATGGAGAAGGTGGTCATCATCACCATCATCATGATCATGATAATGGGTTGATGAAGTTAGGGAACGTGGAGAAGGAGCGGCTTTTGGGTGCGCTGAGAGCTTCTTCTGATGCCAATGGGAAGGTGAAGATAATGATCTCCAAGAAGGAGCTTGCCAAGTTGTTGGGATCAGGTTCAGATCAAAAGCAGCAGCAAGGATCAAATTCAAATCATCATCATGCTTCTTCAGCAGAGCAAGTTCTGGCTCGCTTGATATACGCGAGGGATCATTATGATCACCACGATGTTCATCATAGGCACTGGAAGCCTGTGCTGCAGAGTATTCCTGAGGTTAATTAAGGGATTGATGATGGTGGTGGGGTGTGTAGTGTAGAGGTTGAGAAAATGGTTTTGGTTTGTAATTATGCACAGACTATGGAATCTAGCTATTTCTTTCATTCGTTTATTATTTATATATGATCCGTGTTTTATATATTTCAACTTGTATTTTCTTGTACGATGAAGTTTGGAAATGTTTTAACTGTAGATATATTCGTGATCCTGCGAGCGAAGAAGCATGAGAGGCTGAAACGAAGTGAGTTTTGATTTGTTGTGTAAAATTGTGTGTGTGTGTGTGTGTGTGTGTGTATTAATAAATTCGGTTCATAATTATTTGCAATAAACTAGCTAGACTCCAGGAATAAGAAGGCCAAATCAAAGAAGCTTCCTGCGTTGTGCCTTATATCATTTTATTCATGGATCATGACGCGAACTAATCTGTCTAGAAGCTATACTCTAATTTTTGCTTCCGTCATATAGGGATGTGTATATATACATTTACGGGTTCCCAGTTGGAAGGTGGCTAGTAATTGTCCTTCTGCCTTTCGTTTCTTCTTATTTTCATCGAATCCTTGGTCTTATAAATTTCTTGAATGTTCAAGTAATAAGTTTCAAAGGTAAGATCTTAGCTGCCAAGAGGGGTTAGTTCACTTTGTTATTATTGGTGAGTGATTGATAAGTACCATATTAAGAGCTTGATAACTCAAAAATATGTTTTAATTTTGGATTAAAACGAGCTTCTCCCTCAATCCAAATTTATTTGTACCAAAAATATAAATAAATAAATAAATTAAAAGAAGCAATATTTTAGCTCCACTAAGTCCTTGACACAATGGATGTTACGTATTAGATCTTTCCGCATGCTGTAAAGAAATTCAATTACTAGTTATACATATCCTTTGAAAGAGTCATAGATTTCTTCTCTTCGTTCTCTCATCTTCTCTTCTATGAGTACTGTTGGAGGGTTGCCATATTTATTCTTCCTGTGGGAGACCCACCGTTTTCTTTTTCTCTAGGTTGCGTAGAGTTTTGTGTTTTGTATTTTGTTTATGTTATTTCTTTTGTGGGTGTTTTTGTTGTGGGGTGTTTTTGTTTTCTCCTTGGTGGGTATTTTGGTTTTTCCTTATGGATATTTTTATTTTAATGGCCTTTCAAATATATGAGTGATCATAAAATTTTTGTTTCAAATATATCTTTTACTTGCATCTTTTCCTGAAAACCTAATGGAGGCATCGAAAGCAAGTGTTCATAAAATGATGTATAGATATCAATTCTTTATAAATATTAGCATGCATTCTCTAAGTTTTGAGTGCTGCTAATATAGACTTAGGTTTATAATGAATCCTACATATATAGCATATCAATTAAATATATCAATTATTTAAAATATAATTTAATATTATAATATATAGATACAATAAAAAACAACAAGTGATATATTGCTATGTGTTATAGCAAACATAAATTCAGGTTTATATTATTACCATTATTCTTAAGTTTGTCTACGTTAAGGTTGAATAAAGTCCAGTCAAAGTGAAATGCTTAATGCAATATAAACCTGATTTCTTATTGAGATCGACAAAGAGATCAACCCAAACTCTATTGAGTTCGAACGATCATACTTATGTTAGCGATGATTTCTCGTGGAATGATTAGCATTGTGATAAATTAATTAACGCAGCTTTGTTTAATTTTTTCAAAAGAAAAAGGAGTTTTTATTTTTTTTAAACACATATAAAACATTTTAACATAAATAATTTCATGACTATATAGAAAAACTAAAATTCTTAAAAGTATTATGAATTTGAATTATATTTTTTTATTTGAATTATATCATAAAAGTGTGCTTATTTAGAACTAAACAAACGCATTCTGAGATTAAAAAATAAAAAGTTATAATAGTAAATGTTTTAAGGGATTTTTTTAAAAGTTTATTTTTTTTTTCCATTTTTGTGATTTTTCTTTCAAATTTAATCAATTCCAAACTCTTTCTTTGTTATGTCAAGTTGTCAACCACTGTTCTGCCAGTAAACCTATGAATAATTTTAGTGGAGAAAATCCAAAACGAGGGAATATTTATGCAGTGATGACTTTTTTCTTTCCTTCGAATATATCGTGTGTGGGTCTTCGAGCCGGCAATTAGCAATTGTCAGGACAGAATTTAATTATGCTATATCTAAACACCATATTATGCTTTACCTAAATTGTACGTATTCCATCTTTTAAAATTCAATTTATTCCTGCCATCTTTTGAAGACAATCAATACTCTTCTTTGTCATGGTATTTTATGTGAAGCGCGGGTCGCATTACACGTATTTCGTATGTTCGCGTTCCAGCACACCAGGGGAACGAGCATATATAATAACTTTTTGTTACAACTACTTCGTGGAGAAGAGTAGATATTCAAACAAAAACTAAAAATAAAATAGAACACCAAGTTAGATTGTTATTGGGTCGTGATTTATCTTGTAAATGTTATTACACCAGTTGGAAAAGGAATATTGTTCGAATTTCATGAAGCATTTGTTTTTTTGGCGTTGAAGTGAATTTCCTGTGATAAAAAAAGAAACTTGTCAGTATGTAAAAAGTTATAGCTTTTAGCAAGTTTGAGGGTTTGCATTTATTATAGGTCAACATTCTCCCATGACGCTTGAGGGTTTGAACTTATAACTTTGTTTTGACACCACTTGTTACATTATCAATCGCTTATTACTAGATCAAAAACTATAGATTTTAATAAGGACGTGACCTTATTTTTTAAACGCTCAAAATCGCATTTAGCTTGAGGGCTACATTCATTATAGGCATCATGGGTCAGTGATGCTGGCTAATTAAAACAAACAATATATATATATATATATATATAAAGCAATAAACTTATTTCAGTGTCATCATCTTAGACACATTTTTCAATCAATAAATTTTACTCTTAAAAGATATTTAAATCCCTTTGAAGTTTGTGTGCAGTTTAAAAGAAATTATAGCCGCAAGAAATTATAATCTCTGTGCAAATTACAAACTCCTCCCCGTTTCATAATAAACTACTCGGCCAATAATTCAAAATAAGAAGGAAAATATATTTTCTAAACACATCATGTATACACATGATTAATAAAGACATAGTATATTGAAATGAGTGTAGATGAATAATTAAAATACATATGTATGTTATAATAAGATATTAGGGTTGAAACATGTTTCTGGTCTTCAAAAATAAGTGATTTTTTGTTTTAGTCTCTGATTTTTTTTTTTAAATTTTGATCCAAATATTTCTTATTGTTTTAGTTCCTATAATTAGTTTATCATTATTAAATACTGATTTGGCTAGATAATGCAAAATTATGTTATCCAATCTTCTATGGTAGTTGATAGTCCAATGTGACACATCGTGATCGTATATGTCAAAATCATTACCAAATAATAACCCATTACAACCTAACTCATTAACCTATCTTTTCAGATTTAATAACTCATTTTTACAGTAGGATTTTGACATATGTAAATATAATATTCCACGTATAATTAGTGGCAACCATATAGGATTCGATAATGTGGTATTCTATTTGCTAGCTAAATCTTTAACAAAGACAAATTTATAATAGAGACAAAAATCAAACAACTTTAAAAATGTTTAGACCAAAATATTTTTTTCCTACATGATCAAAATAGATTTCACTTATTTTTTAAAGATCAAAAGTATATTCAACCCTACGATAATGATATAAATATTTATGAAAGTGCATTATATTTAATTATGTATATGTCTCAATACTTCCTATGTCCTTGATTGACTATTCATTTCAAAATTTTTCTTTAACTATGAATAATTACCCATTTAAATAATTTTTGTAGTTTTAATCATCTCTTTTTAATAATACTCTTATTAAATATTATTACCTCATTAAATACTATTAGTGCAGAGAAAGTTAAAGTATTAACAAGATAAAAGACTAATTTAATAAATTATTTTTAACTTTTTTTTAAACATTAACATTGTTTGATTATTTCGTTAATTTCAGTAAGGATTTAAAATTGAACTTTTATTTGAGGACATTGGGATTATAATCCATAAATAACGGAACTAAAATACGAAATTTAACTCGAGACTCGAGAGTAATGGTTGGTGAGGAGTTGCATTTAACTCTCGCGCCAGCCTCGGCATCGTGGGATAATTTGCCACTCGCCTGCATGTCAACCCTGCCCCCATGGGTCTTAAATCATCATTGCCTCATTTGGTTTTTTTTGTCGTACGTCATCATTGGGTTAGCAAGTTTCGGTATATAAAGTTGCTACGTTGGGTTTGACCCAAAAAAAAACTTGCTACGTTGGGCTGATTTGTTCAATTGGGTGAGGATCTTATGGGCTTTATATATTGTTATTTATTACCTGTCTACCAAAAAACGCTTAGGCTTTGAGGTCAGTCATGAAAATTTGTATCATATTTTATTCTTCAACAAAATACACCCTTAGAGGGAAAAAATGATCTCACTACATGATCCTTGAAATTTGATGAAACCTAACTTGACTCCCTTTTATTTGTTCAGTTCACATTGACCTCCTTTAGAGGCTCCATGCAATAAATATAGGTAAGTGAAATGATTTCATAAATTTAAGGATTTTTATGTGCACATTTATAAATAAAAGAGAACCATAATGAATTTAACCAATATTTAAGGAGAATGGTATAATTTGCCTAAAATTTTAATGAAGACTTCTATTGATATTTATGAATGACCCAAACCATTAACATAAATGATACCGATAACCTTTGCTCAAGGTTGTTTGAACTTAAAATTTGTATTCATTCATCAGCTAACTTTTATTACCATCCTTCAAGAATTCTTCCTAGGATCATATCATTTGAAAAAAAAAATCAATATTAAATATGAACTTTAATTTTAATAGACTAGCAATGTAAATGAGTTTTACAATATCATTCAATCAAATATTTCCATTTGTATAATTTTTGAAGCAGTGGGGTGGGAAGAAATTAAATTTATTAATATGATAATACATGATTTAATATTTATATAAAACTCTCTTATACTGTGTATCAAAATTAAATTCTTAAATATAATTGTTTTATCTTTTGGTATAAAAGTTAATACTTCTTCTGTGTTTAAATAATTATCTATTTTAAAAAAAATTACTTAGAAATAATTGTTCTCTTTAAAAATTTAAGTACTACTAATTATTTTTTTAATAATATCCCTTATTAAATATTATTAGAGGAGTAGAGAGATATAATGAAAGAGGAGGAAAAAATTAAAATATTAATTCAGTGAATTATTTTTATTTTAATATTTTTAATTATTTTTTAAATTTTAATATACAGTTGAAATTAGATAATTATTCAATGAAAAAGAAAGTAAGTGGTTTAGGAAATGTTCCTTCTGCTGCAACTATGCCTTTATATGGGAAGTGTTATTCAGAATCTGAAAAAGCACACTTAGAGCAGCTAATTAACCGAAGAGAAAGAAGAAAAAAAAAATCCTGAATCGAATAAAAATGGCAGTGGCAGGAGAAACGCTTGGATTCAGCGCCAATTCCAAATCAAAATTAATGGAAGCAACAGCCACAAACTGGCCACAATAAATGACCCCAACTACCAACTGCCCCATGACACAGTAAGCTAGCGCCAAAGCACGAAAACATGAAATTTCCGTTGCAGTCATAAAAAGTGGTGCGGGAAAAGTGGTGTTATTTGTTTTAGCTTTTGATTTTTAGAAAAAAGAACCTCATTTTGGATAAAAATGATTTTAGTCAAAATAAAAACATTAACTTTTATTTTTTCTTCTCACATTAATTTTTTTAAGTTTATTTTTAATATATTTTTTAAAATATAAATCAATTCTTTAAAAATCAATTATTCTAAAATCAATTTCTTCAATTTTAATTATTTTAAAAATAATTCTACCAAAATTTAAACTAAACAGACTCATAATAACACTACACACAAGTCTTACAAAGTTGCTTCGAATGCGAAAAAGGATTTGTTTTGGACCGAAATCACGGTATACTGTCTTGTCTCAAATGCGATAAGGATTTGTTTTGGATTGAAATTAGGGTATACTATTGATAGTAGTGATTAATCCTTTCACTTCCGAAGTTTTTACAAAATGCGCTATATTTTCATGAATGAGAATCGAATCCTAACCACATGGTTAATAGATAAGGTAAGTTGTCATTACGCCACACCTCATGATCATAGTAAGGATTTGTTTGGTTTGGATAATGTTATTTTCATATTGGACATTACAAAATGAGACACAAAATGTTGCTTCTAGTCTATTGTCATCAAAGAATTTCCGTGTATTCAATTTTTATATAAAAATAACATCACTCGCTTAATTTATTGTTTGATTTATGATTTAATCTGAAAGAATAACAGTTAAAAATTATGTTAAACTTGTTTCGTTCAATTGAAAATTATTTTAAATTTAATCATAATAAATAGGTTAAAATTAATGAAAAATCAATTTAAATAAACTCTGTTTGGTAAATAAAATTATAAGCTAACACTGTTTTTTCAAATAAAATCTGTTCAAAATAAATTATTATATTTAGATAAAAAAAATAAATGAATTGTGTGTGTGTGGGAAACACAATTATAATCTGAAAATAGTTTTTTTTATTAAGAATTGTTTCGAAATAAGTTATTATGTTTGGATAAAATGAAATAAATCGACTATAAATAAAAATTATAAACTTAAGTTGGAAAAATGATTATAATAAAAAAGCAAGTTTTGGAAGGTTTTTATCATAACATGAACTCACTATTTTTATATTTACTTTTAAAAGTTAAATACATTAGAACATATACATATTTTTTTAAAATTAGTACATCCAAACATAAATTACTTTTTACGCAATCAATCACAAAGAAACAACTGTACTCCTAATTGATTGTTCAAATAACTTCAGGACGTGTTTATTTCATTTTTTTTTACCAAAAAACATATTTCTTTTAGCTAAAAGAATACTTTCGACAAAAGTTAAAATAACCTAAAAGTTATTTATTTTTTAATAAAAATATATAAACACCTTTTTCTCTAAAAAAGTTTTTTTTTTTCGAAAAAAAAACTAAAACACATTACTTCTATAGTTCATAAACCCTAAATCTTAAATCCTGAATCATATCAATCACCCCTGATACACCGATCCTAACAAACTAATAGAATAATTTGAGTCAAAGTTATTAATTTTAGAAACTAATTTAATTTATTGATATATATATATATATTTAAGAGACTGATATAAGTTATTTATATTTTAATAATTAACTTAATTACAAAATCAAAAACTAATTAATTATATTTTAAATTTTAAGACTAAAATAACTCACATAATTCATTTGAGGAATAAAGTGAGTACTACCTCTAAGAAGAGTATCATTTGAACCCCTAAAAGTGAGAATGCTTCTAATACATTTACTTTTTTTTTTAATCATTGAATGTGATATACAATGGGACAAATGAGGATCAGCATCCAATAATAGTAAAATGATTGTTAATCTCAATATTCACTTTTAGATATCGAAATCACAATTTTGTATTAAGATTTTCTATCTGATACCCTAAAGACATTGATTAAGGTTTTCAATTACTAGAATTTTTTATGCTCCCGATACATTTGATAACTAAAAAACTTTATTTTTTCAATTAAGAATTTGTACCTTGAAAATCTTTACCACTGCCCTTGAGATTAAGACAGTGACTAGCAAAACTTTTACATTACGAGTAATAGCAGTATAGTTTCAAGTTTGTAATATATACTATACGTGATAATATTTAAAGTTGCAAATATATAAATAATATAAAAATACTCATTGAAATCGTGATATGTTTAGGATTCTCGAGTCTTAATTAACATTTTCCTCGGATCATTATCATCATTATTATTATTATTATTATTTTTATATCATAGCTGAGTTGAGGCGTGTGAATGAAACTAGTTGCATAAGCATAAACATTGAGCAGTGAGCAGAAGGAAAAGGCAAGAAAAAAAGGAGGGGTGAAGGGGAAGAAAGGCAATTGGTGGCGTAAATGCGATGGCTAAGTGCAGTTCTACTATATTAATATTAGTATGTGTGAATGCATGCTGTGTTTATTGCTACTAATGGTGGGGTCTACTCTCTCTCCTCTCTCTTTTTGGGGTCTCACCAGCCAGCTATTACTACCGAGAGCCTGCCTTCACTGCACAGCACAGCACAGAGTCCCCACTCACTTTCAACGATCCTTCCTTCCTTCATTTATATCATCATTCAATTCAGTTTCATCCCCTTCTCTCTTCTCTCTTTCCTCATCAGTCACACACACCCTTCTTCTTCCAATGCCGTTAACCTTCTTGTCCTTCTCTCCTTGAATTGAATTCAATTGAATGCTTTCCCTTTCTGCCACTCCATGGAGGGCATGAGGCCTAGCGTCTTCCTCTTCACTCTCTTCTTCCAACTCTTCCTCCTCTCTCTGTGTAAGTAATCCTCCTCTTGGCTTCTCTCAGTATTTTGTTTCTCATCTGTCAGATTTTTTTAATGTTACTGTCTTATTCTGCTGTTTTGAAGCCGTGACTTGGCGTTTTAGCATTTGGGCATGGCTCTGGGAGTTTAAAGCTCTTTGCTTGATCATGAAAGTTCATTCATTTATAATTTCGTGTTCTCCATTCATTTGCATTTTTGGAACCCATATTTTGCTTCTTCTTTTTTTTCTTTGGATTCCATTTTTTGTGCTGTTAATTTCTAGTTTTCAGTCTGATGAGGTTGAGTGGTGGGCAGCAGTAGGCAGAATTAGGGTTTTGGATTCATTTATTTATTTATTCTTGGATCTTGGTGTGTGGGTGTGCGTGGGTGTACATTTGACATGTTTTACTTTTACTTTAAATTTTCTGTCTGAAGAAAGAATAGAGTTAGGCTGTCGTTGAATTTTGGTTTCAACTTAGCTATTGTTTCTCCTACTGCTAGCTGTGCTGATGAAATATTTGTCTGGCCCAATTGTTCTAAAGAAGTGCCGGAAATTGTGATACAAAATGTCAAAAGCTGTTTCTGTTTTGGTAAAGTTATTTGGATAAGAAGCCACATTGTGCTTTATGGTAGGGACTAGGGAGTGCTTAAGCAAGTTGTACTTCACCCTTTCGGTACTGAACTCATAGAGTTATTGGTCTTTGATCATCTTACAGAATACTGGCTAAATCAAGTTAATTACTGGTATAGCAGTGTATGATAGTTGCTGACACCAACTCTCTCCTGGCAACATTTAAAGTGCTGGATATCATGATAGAAATTGAAGTTTAATTGTCATTGTAGTCCTATGCTTCAGCTCAATAAAATTTTTACATGGCATGTGGTTGCAATGATCACTGATATATAATTGAAAGTGTCAATGGTAACCACGGGACACTCTCTTTTTTATTGATTTTATACAATGAATAGAGTCTCTTGCTGCTGGACAAATTTGACTGGATTGGCATTGTAATGCAAATTGGTATCTGGAGGCTTTTAGTGGTAAATAACTAAGTTAATTAATATGAGCTTGAGTTATGTTTCCATGCTTAAGTGGTTTGGGCTATAAGCTATGTTTTGACATCATCATGCTTGAACTGTGGCTGCTATTAATTTGTTACTCAGAGGACAACATATGTAGAGATGTATGATTTTATGATCCAAGCAATGAATACAAATTTTTCATGTGTGATTGCTTGCTTTGCCAACTCATCCTAAGAGAGTAAGCAAGAGGGGGGAACACACACAAAGTCAATGTTCTCTTACTCTTATTTTGGAACAGGTGTGCAGGAGTCCCATAGCCATAGATTCCATCTGGATAACCATGTGGATTCCATGTTGCCCAAAATCTCGCCTCGTGGTGCTCCGCAAGGACCACAACCCTTTCTTCCTCTTCTTGCACCTTCACCACTGGCTCCATTCACCAATACCTCTATCCCAAAGTTATCAGGTTCTTTTCCAAATAATATCTGTGGTGTGTTTCGATTTTCAAAGGCTTGAATTTGGATGTTTCTCTCCTTTTTTCTAACCATCTTCTTTCATGCATCTTGTAGGACTCTGTACTTTGAACTTCACAGCTGCTGGAAGTTTGATAAGTACGACAGCAATTGATTGCTGGGAGGTTTTTGCACCGTTTCTGGCTAATGTAATATGTTGTCCCCAGTTGGAAGCCACTCTCACAATTCTCATTGGTCATTCCAGCAAACATACCAATGTACTGGCCTTAAATGGGACAACTGCCAGATATTGCCTTTCAGATGTGGAGCAGATTTTGATGGGCCAGGGTGCCAGTGGTAGTCTGAAGCAGATATGTTCAATTCATTCTTCAAATCTCACTGAGGCATCTTGCCCAATAAAAAATGTAGACCAATTTCATGACATAGTGGATACTTCTAAACTCCTTACTGCCTGTGAAAAACTTGATCCAGTGAAAGAATGCTGCTACCAAGTTTGTCAGAATGCTATATTGGAAGCAGCCACAACAATTGCATCAAAAGGTTCTGATCTTATGGGCATCAATGCACTACCTCAGCACTCAAGTCAGATCAATGATTGTAGAAATATTGTCCTCAGGTGGCTTGCTAGCAAGCTTGATCCTTCTCAAGCCAAGAAAGTTCTCAGGGGGCTGTCTAATTGCAATGTTAACAAAGGTGAGTTCGAGCACAACTTTATACTTTATCCTTCGTGGTAGTCTTTTCTTTGTTTAGCTCTAAGCTGATGAGCCTTGTTGTCACTGGTGGCCTACCACAAAGCATACCTGCGATGGTGATCATATGATGATTCTAGAAGGTTCTAGCTGGGGCATTAGCTGCTTCTTGATCAGTTTATGTTACAAATTTTATTAGTTTTTCCAGGTTATACCGATACATACTTCTGGGCCCTTAATACTGCATTCCTTCACCTACATCTTCTGTCTATGACCACAGTTTGCCCGCTAGTTTTCCCTGACATGAAGCATGTTGCCAAGGGCTGTGGGGATGGGATAAGTAACAAGACAGCCTGCTGTAATGCAATGGAAAGCTATGTGTCTCACTTACAAAAGCAGAGCTTCATCACAAACTTGCAAGCTTTGGATTGTGCAGACACTTTGGCAACGAAGTTGAAAAGATCAAATATTACTGAAGATGTTTATGGTCTCTGTCACATAAGTCTTAAGGATTTTTCCCTCCAAGGTTTGCTTTGCTTCTTTGATGCTTTAAACATGCAACACAATAACACTCATTGTCCCATAATATTGTATACCTGATGCTAAAATTGTTGTTTTCATCCCCCTTTTCAACCTGTGTGGAACTTGACAACGTGGATGCTTCAGTTGGAAATCAAGGTATAAACTATTGTGTCATTGTAAAAATGTTTTCAAATATCAGAATGCTATTGCATTAAATGTTCTGAGATATGACTTTGCTGCATTGTTGTCTTCCCTAAACAGTGGCTGGTTGTCTATTGCCTGGCTTGCCTTCCGATGCTACATTTGACAGAAATTCTGGGATTAGCTTCCTTTGTGATCTAAATGACAATATTCCAGCTCCCTGGCCTTCTACATCTCAATTGGCAACTTCATCATGCAATAAATGTATGTTTAGCCTGTCAAAGTTTTACATAATTTTGAGCAGCAAATTGCTCTTGATTTATTGTCAACGCTATTTGTAAACACACAGAAAAAGAAGAAGAAAGTCCTATATCTTTTTGGAGAAGTTCCTTTTGATTTCACTTTCAAGACATTTAATATCAATTCATTTTCATTTAAAGTTTCTATTTCTTTTGTGAACTTTTGATAATTCTATCTTATTGGACTGCAGCTGTCAACATCCCTGCTCTTCCTGCAGCAGCAGCATCCAGTCAAACTTGTAAGAACCTTTTCAGTTTATGTTGTTTATTCAGCAATCTGTTAAGTTCATAAACAGTGTTTAAAATGGTCTCTTGATATCAGCCATATGTATCTTCAAATAGAAAATAAAATAAAATAAAACAAAATAGATTAGAACTCCAAACTAACTTGATTACTGAGTTGCTACCAGATCTTTGCATCGAATGATTTCGGCATCTGAGTTTGGTGCAAGCCCCTGACTGATTACATTTTTATTGTTCTGCAGGTCTCTACAGTCATGACGTGCTGCTTTTCCTGCTTGTTGCTTTATCGTTTCTCCTTATGGTACTCGTGTAACTATGAGGGATTCCTTGTTAAATGCAACCTCCCCAAGAAGGGCTTTCGGACAGGTTTTATACCAAAGTCTAATTATCATCGGATTTATGAGAGAGAGAACCGCCATTGTTGGTGAAGTCCAACCAGTTTCTGATCTTATTGATTCATGATTCTTGCTTGCTTGTGTAATAAAACTTTTGTATATAGGAAATGTTAGAAGGCATAGGTTATAGAGTGTAACTTGTCGAGATTGACATGTAAACCTGGATTGCAGTTCAAGATCTTGCTAATCACCCTTTCTAAGTGTCATAGTATAGGCCTTTGATTCAGGGCTATTTCACTTAGAACTATGATTTCTTAATATCTTTCCCAGACCCAAGCCAAACCCATCAACTACATATCTTGCCCTCTTCTCAGAAATGGGATCATATCAAGGGTGGATGAATGTTCCAACCGGAAGGCTGATCCAATGATGGTTGTTGTGCCATACAATGAATGACCTTTGTGAAGAGTCGCCGTCTAACTGATTACGGATGGCAGTGCTTCTCTTGTTCCGGAAAACTCGGGAAACTTGTTTGAACATGACTGGTAACTAGTCAACATTCTTTTGCAGCTATAGCTGAGAACCCATAAAACCATGTTAGGCCTTCCTTTTGCTTGTGGCAGATGCACCTAGCTTTGGAACCGGTTTTACTTTTACTGATTGTTGACACTCTGATCTCATACTCCAACTCCAGCTGAAGAAATCTTCCCATAATGTACATGGAAGTGAAGAATGACACAATAGCAAACGATTTTACTGGCTTGCTCTTAGAATTCCTCTTGAAACCCTTCCCTAACGAAGCCTTTGCACGTCAAGTCAAAAAGTTCTCTTAACCTTTAGCTTAATCGATGAATGCACCCCAATTGTGGAAGCGACATGCATGTAGTACATCATGTACTAATTTTCTATAAAATATTTTTTTGGTCAAAATTTTCTCTAAGACTTGAGCTGGGTAAAATTGCATAAATGACTGGATACCTAACACATAAAATAGCCTTTTGGTCTTAGAAGTACGGACAATACATGTGCTAACCTTATATGGCATTAAAAGTTGACTTTTTTAAAGGTGAATGAGAGGCACTAGCTAAAGATCTAATTCTAAATCATTTAGTCATAAGAGCTCCAATACTTTATTGACTTAGTTTTTACATGAATTTGAATCTTATCCTGTCTGTTTATTTCACTCCCAAGAAACAATTATCTTAGGAGAGATTAATTTGTATCATTCTCGCTTATATCTATTTTCAATAGTGGGTATATGAAAACATCAAACTTATCTTAATTTCTTTCATAAATGTGGTTATAGGATTTATTTGAGTTAGTTCCCCTAATTATTATTCATAATGCCAAAAGTTATTAATAATGATATTTTTTTGTTAATTTTTTTTGTTAGGGTTTTTTTTTTGGGGACTGGAGTCTCTGACTCCACGGATCGAACTTGCGATCCTACCACTATCCCATGTGCACTTCATGCAAAGTTAGTGGTTTTAACCATTTGAGCTAGCTTGTTGTGCTATAAAGTTTATTATGTTAATGTTTGTTACGGGCCAAGTGGAAGGAGATAGGCCTACAAGAGAAAGAGGAGCAGATCATTGGGTTAAAGATTATGAAGTCACCATAACCCAAAAATATTGTGAAGTTGCCAACTGGCCATTAATTAGTCATGATAAGTAAGTAAACGGGGATGGATCCTCTTAATAGTGATATAAAGTTCACTATGTTAATTTTTGTTACGGGCCAAGTGGAAGGAGATGGGCCCACTAGAGAAAGAGGGACAGATCATTGGGCTAAAAATTATAAAGTCACCATGACCCAAAAATATTGTGAAGTTGCCAACTAGTCATTAATTAGTCATGACAAGGAAGTAAACGAGGATGGATCCTCTCATTGGTTTTTCACATAACCTCATCTAGTTTAACTGCTCACCATAAATTTTCTTATGTCACATGTTATGTTTGAGCCCCACTTTTAAAATTAATGGTGAGGGTTTGAGGGATCACAGTTGTGTGAAAGATGCACAGGAGAGCATCTATTTTCGGTACTATATTGTTCTTACAGGGAATTTTTAAAAAAAAAAAGGTGGTATATTGTAAAGGAAGGTGAGAAGTGGTTAATAACAGTTGGTCAGAATGTTAGAAGCTGTTAAAACAGGGAAAGATGTAACAGATTGTGTCAGAGGGTTCGGTGATCGATTATCAAGCGCGTTTGGAAGGCCTATCCACCAAGGTGCACGGGTTATCGGAGCAATGGCTCACTAGTTTTTTCATTGCTGGCCCTGATGATTACCTCAAATGCCAGCTTGGACTGCCTCAACCCTTTTGTTACCCAAAAGCGGTGTTATTCGGTCCTTTACACATATGTCTTTGTACCATATTCTATTTGCAAGTGGAGAAGGCGCGATGCCATGACGCCATGTCTGTGAACAACATCATCAAACATAATACTCAATGGATAGACTAATTAAAACATTCCAAAACGCGATATTATATATATTGCCATGTTTCCAGGTATTACCTTCCATAAAAGGATTATTTGTGTTATCTGGTACTATTTTCTTTTGCATAAGGTAGTCTCGGGGTTGAAATTTCCCAAAATATCAAAGGCTTGATTCCACAAATTGTTGGAGATGTGATTTTGAGCATTTTTGAGGACTTGGTACAATTCTAAGTGAAATTTTGGTTCTTAAAATTTGTTAGGGGTAAACCTCCTACAACTGTCGAAGTAAATTCGATTAAATGTATTGACAAAAGGAAAGTGCCAAGTGGTCATGAAGTCTGAAGGAATATGCGATGATTACCAACGTTACAAGCCATAAGGGTGCTTCTAACATAAAAGGTGGAAACAGTTATTGACGAATTCGAATTGAATGACTCTAGAGTATCGGATCAGAAACTGTCAAGGACACTTGTGAAATTTGATAGCGTCAATTCAGTCTAAGGTAGTTACTAACAAAGCCTGACACAGTTGGTAAGGTGGCTGAGTCATTTAAGCATATGTCAAGAATTTGACTCTTACCATGTGCATAGAAAGGAACTTTATTGGGAGAGGCAAAACTGACTGAAGTGATTTCTACGTCTTGGAGAAATTAGTCCTCCATTGTCAACCAAGAAATACCCCTTGAGCAATTAATCAAAAACAAAAAAAATGTAAAAGGCAGTTCATTACGGGCACACACACTTACACAACCCTACAACTTCCACCGTCAGAATGACATCACATATCACAGGGACAGCTAAGGAAAATCCCATGAACTCACCTTTATTTTATTCTTTTATTTCTTCATTATATTTTATCCTTCTCATTCATTCTCTTTGTATTTTCAGTTCGTATTGTTAAACTTTCCAGAATGTCAATGTAATTCCTTTCTCAAATCTCTTTATGTTCTGCACTTAATTTCTTTTAATTTTTTTATACATTTGTTTGCATTTATCTTCTTTTCTCTCTTTTCCCATTCCCTCTCTTTCTCTTGTTCTTCTTCTTCCTCATTCTCTTCTCACCCCTTTTTTGAAACATTTTCTTTTCTCTTTACTGTCAGTTACTGTTAATTTAATTTGTTAAAAATTACATATAAAAAAAAAAACAAAGGCATTGACGGTTCATACGAAATTGTTGAAAATAAGTATTTTTTTGACAAAATTCTGAAATGTAAAAATCCATAAGAAGAGTCATTTCCACCCTTTAATCCAAAGTGAAAATTGTTAATTATTTATTATAAACTATAAAAGCCAAAATCCCTATATAACAGGTTGTCAATGTCATTGGTGTAAAACTATGATTGGTTCTTGTCGTTTTCTAGAGGTGAAGGAATCTGGTGGGATGTTCCATAGCTGGGTTTTTACGGGGGACAACACATCAATCGAAAACTTATATATATATATATATATATATATATATATATATATATATGACATCACTATTCATTTATTTATAAGTTCATTCTATTAACAGATTAAAAAAAAAAAAAAATCGTCCTATTGGAGTTACATTAGTAAATTAGTATGCCTATTACAGTTTGAACCTAAAACCTTTACTCAATTAAAACACCTAACCACGTGAAGAAATTTGTTTCCTCATCGATAAAGTAACTCGTTCGATTCAAAGTGTGAGGATAACCATTGAACTTGGGCTGGGAATCTCACCAGATCGATCATCACTCATTAGAACTTTCAATTGTCATAGTAACTAGGCTTTTCCTAGCGGTCTCTTTCGTGTTGAATGTTTGTTGTTCAGCTGCCAATTGAGTTCTAACATACAGTCAATACATATCGAGACCAATATATAGAAGTTCCAACTCTCAGTACACACTCATTTTTATTTCTTTCATTTCTTTCTTCTTTCTCCTCCTCCTCCTTCTTTTTTAATGTAAAGTCACTATACTACTCATTAGTGTGTACATCCCACATTCCCAGTTTGGGCTAGCAGTATAATGCGTGTTGCTGCGTTGCCTCGGGGATTACTCAGTACTGACAAGCTATTGTCGCATACGTAAATGCTCCATACTATAGCCATGTTGTCATCGTATCTCATCCACGGTACAACCACACTTTCTCAAGCTTTTCTGACTAGACTAGTGCAATTCTGTAAACTGTTTATCAAAGTGACACAGTACAACTTCCTCGTGAACTGATTAACCAACACATGATCCGTCAGACTGGTCGTTGCTCATTCTCTTTGACTAGTAATCTCGAGTTCAAGCCAAAACCTCTGTTGAATACCTAGACCCTTGATTGGACGAGTTTTCTCCTCGTCTAACTTTACTATAAAAAAACAAAAAAACTAAAAAAGGGTAAGTGATTGTCGGGTCTGGGGGTCTGCATCACAAATGGATGGCTGCTTACGTATGGATTTGTTCAAATTATCAATTTTTCTTTTCGGTGAAAAAATCGTCATTCTTTTAATTCTTCAAATCTTGGCTATAATTTTTTAAAAACAAAAACTATATTAATTCAAACAAGTATTCTGATAGTCCATGGTAGCCAATTTTAAAAATGAGCTCCAACAATGGGTCACAAGTAATAAAAAATGAATTTGGGATTCCTGTTCACAAGAACAACTACCACTAATAGAAATCCGTGAGAAACCTATGGGTGCTATCGACGGGTTTATGCCCATCGGTAATTACTGTTGATTGTATTGATAGGTTGGCACGTTTTATAAAATTTAAATGTTGATAACTTAAATAGAGTTGGTATACTTGTCGATAATACTTGGCATGATAATGCGTCATATAACGTACATAATTTTTTATAAGTTTATCTACGGGATTATCAAAAGAGACAATATTTATTCTAAGGTTGTCGGTATATGCAAACGAACCATGTGACATGAATGACATATCAATGGATGGAGTGACGAGTATTTTTTTTATTTTTTATTTTGAACATAAATTACCGATGGTGTTATAGAAAAAATAAATTTTATTTTTTTAATTTATATGACCGACGGGTTATAATTAAATTAAGTTTTTTAGTTTTTAATGTTATTAGCAACAGAGGGGTGCACTGACGGGTATATAGGAAATTAATTTTTTTTTTTAAGCTGATACCGATGTTTAACTCGTCGCGGATATATCCCTCGTAAATCTTTTAGTGTACCAATTCGTTTAGGCAAACACAATATAATTGGATTTGAAGAAAATTTAAATAACACAAAATAATAAAGAAAGCAGCAAAAAGAAGTACACAAGAACAACCGATAGGACGATGGTGTTAGGAAACAATTTCATCTGAGTTCCTAGATTCTATATTACCTAATATTAATTTAATTTCTTTCCCAATTCAATTACTGATTGAATTTTGCATAACTTATAATTGCAACTCAATGGCTTGATATTGCAATACTCTTAAGATAAATTGAATCAATTAATGCCTTAATGTTATTCTCAATATACTTAAGAATGAGGAACAAAAATTCATATGACCACACAAATAAGTACTTCTATGTCTATGGTAATTTTTAGATTGACTTATTTTATAAATGAGTTGTATTCATTCAATAGAAAACCAAAGAACGTTCAAAGGAGTAATTAGTAATTCCTAGAAAGCATTAAGAATTAATAGTAAAAATTGTATGATTAATTGAGAAAGAAAAATTAAATCAATAAAAGGAATACAAAATTTACTCCCTCAAAACTATGTTGTCTGTGTATCATCAAGAGAAACTTAGCAAACCATAGAAAAGATGAACATAATAAACTGATGAATCACGTTAATAACTAACGGAGTTATATGATACCTAGTATATGGAATCTTGATATCTCAACTCTCAAGTCTCCTAATTCCCTTAGTTCACAATATAATCCTGCTTGACAATTACATCCCCTAATCTCACAAGACAACCATTCTTTAAATAATAAAGAGAATAAGGACAGAATCTAACAAAATCTTTTGATTTTATCCCTTTTCGAATTAAATATTCTCATTTATTAAAATCTCTGTACAATATTGCTATTCTTTTGATTTATGTAGGGCAGCAAAAACAAGAGAAATATAAAAATAAACTCTTCCACTAGAAGAAATAACACAAAAGTAATATAAAGTAGCCAAAATTTAGCATGATTTGACTTTAACTGCCTACATTCATGATCTTTATAAAGAATTTTAAAATCTTTAACTTTTTAACGACCGAAATTGCAATCATTATAAATATTTTATCACATGAACAGCTCCTAAAAACTAGCCATATGGATCACCCACTTTTGGAAGATATTTAACCCAAATAATCAAAGTCATATTTATAGATAAAAATATTTACAAGATTTCTAATTCTACTAGATATAAGACTTTAAGTTAAATCCAACCATTTTTCTTCAAAAATAAATATTATGATAATATCTACTAAGTAAAAAACTCAACTTAAATTCAAATAAAAAGATAACGATCTTATTAATAGAAAAAATAATTTAAATCTATCAAAAAAATAGGAAATATAGAAAACTATAAATTAACCAACAAACAAATGTGAAATTTTTTTTTTTAAACATAACGTTGTTATCCGTGCACGTGAAATAACTGTGCGACTCGACTCAAATGATGTACATATATAAGGAAGCGTGTGATATTCATTCATCCAGCAACGTAGCAGGGGAAAGGAAAGTGGCCCTGGAGTGACTAGGAGATGGGTCCTTTTTGAAAGCTGCCCTCAACTACCAATACTTCAAGGTGAGCATTCCTTAAATAGCTAATCAAATATCAAAATGAATTAAATAATTATCCCATATTATTAATTATATAAATTCATTAACTATCCATCCATCTAACATAACTTACAAGTTACAAAGATAGATCGAATGAATCATTTACCTAACTGAATTATAAGCCATGTTATTGCACGTGTACTGAAGGGTTTAGTGGTTTCATTAGTTTCTTTCAAATGGAAAACATATGCAATAAGTAATTATGATGAAGAACATTGCAAAATTAAACTGAATCAATATATAAAGTGTTTTCATCGACCGAGAAATTCTTCAAAAACCAGAGAGCCGAAAAAACCACTTTATATATTGATTCAGTTTCACAATTCAACACTTTGTGTGTGAATAGGTGATACTGGATCTCCCTGTTTCACAATAGCCAAAAAAAAAAAAAAAACACACGTATTAAGGTAAGAAAAACAAATTTTAGTAAATATATATAATATATGAGTTCATAGAATTATTCTTATATATAATTACTCATCTTAATAAATGTATTAATTACTTAACTAACACATTTATATTTTAAGAATATAAATAGTAGAAAAATTAATACTATCTAAATATTATAAACAAATAAATATTTTAAAATAAAAAAATAAAAAAAATATTCTAATAGAAGGGTTAGATATCATTCTTTTCACAGTACGAGAATTTCTCATACCTAATCCAAGACAAATTCTTAGCCTCTTGGGTGCTTCTGGATTACCAATTAAGACTGTGTTCTCACCATTCTTTTTTTTTTTTTTTTTTGATATAGTGTTCTCATTATTTACAGAGTAACATTTCAGTTTTTAGTGATAATTAATAGTGGATGTCACTACATGAAGTTAAAATGTCGCGCTATGAATATAATTGTCAGAGCATAATCTTAGTTAACATTCTACGCGCACCTGAGAAAATCGTAGTTTAACAGGTTGAGCCGTGCATGGATTGGTTCCTTTCGGGGTAGAGAATTCTGTGTTCACGCAATCTCACTTAAATTCGGGATTAAGATGGCAGAAGCACATATCTCCATGCATGTATTGTATTGTATTGTACGAAGCCTATGCATGCCATATGCGAATGCAGCTG
This sequence comes from Dalbergia cultrata, assembly GCA_031216105.1. Lineage (NCBI taxonomy): Eukaryota > Viridiplantae > Streptophyta > Magnoliopsida > Fabales > Fabaceae > Dalbergia > Dalbergia cultrata. Next base: position 56,564,825 of record CM062345.1, read on the forward strand.
TATGAGTATCTACTTTAATTCGCCGCTGAGCCCTCCAACGCACAATATTGATGTCTAACCAACAGCAAAAGGACATGCACTGAATGCGCCACGTACCTCAACCATGTATGCACCTCCCCTTCCAACCACGTACAAGCATGCAGCAGGGGGGTTGAAAATGCAAACACCGAAAACAGGGAGTTAGGCACATCAACTTGGTACGTGAGTGCTGCATAACATATATACACGAGGAGGAAAATAGTTTGCCAGCCACACCAATTTGTCGAATTTTGTACACGTAAATCTTTGCATGTTTCTTATACTACATCTATTCGATATTAATATTTGCTCTAAAAAATTATACAATTTTAGTACATTTTAAAAAGTTAATTAATATATCTTGCTATAAAATCTGGAGAAATACTCACATACTCTTTAAGCACATTTAATGTGGGTTCTATGAACAATCATAATCATTCAACATTGATTTAAAATACTTAAAATTCATCATGTGAAAATGAAAAATTTGTAGTTGTGAATGTTTTCAGAACACCCATAAAATCTACTCCAAAAATAAGCAAAAATTTCTCACAAATCTAGCTACAATTTGTAGCTAGATACAACAACTCTTTAATATATTAAAATTATACAGTTTTTCGAAAAACGACTATTAATATAGAATGAAGGGAGTACTTCTGTCCACAATATAAGTGTTTTAATGTTGTGTACATGAATTAAAGTAATGATTGTATTTCATTGATCTTTTAAAAAAATTAAAGACAAAAATATTATTTATCACTCATCATAAACTATCCTTTTATTAAATAATCATATTCATATTCATTCATTCTCATTCATCATAAATATCAGGATAAAATGGACAAAAAAAATTAGTTGATTTCTATTATACCCTTCAATTTGAAAGAGTTTGAAACCCTTCTTATATAATCCAACCATATTTAAACATACGTTAAATAACTCCTCACATAAATTATGATGTGGCAATACTTCAAAATTTAGATTTGGACCCTTTAAATTTTGTATTATAGTTTTTTTCCAAAGTATTTTAGAAAATAAAAAATGCATCCATCTCAAACATCTAACTTGTTTGATTATTTAAATTCCCAAACATTTAAACATGTTTTTTTTTTTTTTAACTTTCAGTCTTAAGAACCATAATCAAAGGTGGGGCTAGGCAATTTTATCAGGAGGGCCAATTTTTAATAATTAATTTTATATTAAAAATATGTATTATATAATTTTATTTTCACCTAAAATTTCAATAAAACTCACAATTGATAAAAGAAAATATTTAGTTTACGATCAAAGTCAAGAGAGACACGTATAAATATATAGTACATCATTTATGATATCTAATTTAGTACAAAATTTATAAGAATGAATTAAATTAAAAAATATAGAGGGGGACCCAATAAAAGAAAGATAAGAAAACTCCTAATGAAAAAGTCAGGCGGGGCCAGTGCCCCCTTCCAATACACTCCGCCCCTGACCGTGATCCTAATAAATTTCCCAATCCCGATCAAATCATCATCGTCAGCCAGACCACCACGGTCCAAATCCTGTCGCTGGTGACCCATTCCTTCTCAAAGACATGCAATACTTTCAAACTTTTCCTACTTTATGGCCTTTCTTAATTGAAAATGTCTAATTTATTACCCACTTCTTCATAAAATATCTATTAAATTTAAATAAATATAAATATTAAATAAATAATAAATAATACAAATATTTGATTATTTTTATGTAAAATAATAGTATATGGACTAATACATTTTAATGGTCATTAATTGTGAAACACAATATATGATTAAAAATAAAAAGATTATATTAATAAATATTAATTAATTATGAGTACTATTGAAATGAAAAAAATCTGCTCTATTAGAGTATAAAATTGAAAAATAATTTTACCTAAAATTGAATAGATATTTTAAAAGAAAGGAAGCAGTTAAAAACCATTTTTACCGGGGTTGTTGGTTTTGATTACCGAAGTGCTTATATTGTGTGAATTTACTTTATTTTAGTTAATTGTGGGAGAAAAAACCTTGCAAAAAATAATCAGTAATTGCTCGAAGGTGTCGTCACATTATATGCAGTTTGATTTGCGAAATCAAATAACCATGAGGATTGGGCCAACTTAAGACGCACTGCTGTCAAAAAGAAAAGGTGGTGTTTCTATGCATAACCACATCGATTTATGCGATGAATGCTGCACATGGGTTCCACTTCAAATCATTCAATCGAGTTGCTTGTTTCAATCGGCCGCCGGCGCTGGAGTTTTTGATGCAGTAGTGTTCAAGCCAACAATCGCGCTTTGATGATTGGGAAATTTAGAATTTGGGTTCTTGAGATTTTATGTTTTAGATGAATTTTCTTTTGGTTTTTGTTTTGGTAAAGATATTTTGGACAGAAAATTATAATAGCAATAGCTAAAGGGGTATAAATTTAAATTTCAAAGTATTGCTATATCATTTTTTTTTTTATGCTTTGGAAATTATATTGATTTAAATGAGATTTGAATTTAGGACTTTATGCATAGTATCCAGACCCCTCACTAGTAGATCAATTCTAGTGATTTTATGTCATTGTTTATGAAGAGATTTTCTTTCTTTTTTTTTTGGGTAAAAAGTTTATGAAGGGAGTTATTTAACACAAGTTCAAACATAGGTGCGGGCCTAACAGAAGGGTTCTAAATCCCTTCAAATTGAAAGGCACTATAAAAATCAACCAAAAAAAAAATATATTTTTTTTGAAATACAAAAATGACTTATATTTTAGATTGGATTAAAAAAATTAAAAAAAACTTATATTTTACACCATAAAGGATTACATCTTAAATGAATTTTATGATATTATACATATAGGAGATTTCTAACCTTCACACTTTCATGTGCTAGATAGCAATCTCCACACTTTCATATAAAAGATTACATCCCTCTTTTTTTTTTTTTTTGTCACAACCCAATTCTCATATGGATCAACAAGATTTATAATATGGACAATTTGATAATTCTACTCTATCCTAATTAATTGTTAGACTAATTTTTTGTACTATATTTTCTGTCCTACTCGCTCTCTCTCTTCACTTTCTAATTGTTCTTCAAATAAATTTTTGGCTGCAATATTAATAATTACTAGAAAATTTTCAATTAATGAATTAAATCAAATTAAAATAAAGAAATAAGATTTACGATAAACTAATTCAAGTCTGTGTTAGCAATTATCCAAGTTCAGTAATTTTTATTATTGCAATAAAATTACACTTTCATTTTCATTTGAAAGTTACGTTTTCACTTATTTTTCGCTCAAAAAATAAGTGCAATTTTCAATTTATTTAAAAATGTAATACAATTATTCGATTCAATTGTTTAACAAATAGTTAAAACGTACCTAAAAATGAAAACGGCATTTTCTTTGATGATGGTTGATGCTCACTAATTTGTATTTTTCGGGTTCAAAAAGTATACTCTAAATTAAGAGTAAACACTTTCTTACTAAAAAAAATTTGAGGATAAAAAAGAAAATTGTTCATTCGAAGACAAACTTTTTTCGAAAAAAATAATAATTGAAAGGCATTAGAAAAAACTATTGCACATGTTCAGAAAAAATATCTCAAATATTATTTATTTATTTTAATTTGATTAAATTCATTAATTGAAAAATAAAAATTTATAGCAATTAATTATTAATATTCCAGTAAAAAATTTACTTAGTGACCAATTAGAGAGTGAGAAGAGAGAGTAGAAGGAGAGAAAATATAATACAAAAAGTTACTTTGATAATTAATTAAAATATAATATATAGAATTATCAAATTACCCATATTATAAATCTTGTTCACAAGAAGATAATTGAATTTCATGTTAAAAGAAAAATAGTGAAGGATGCAATCCGCTTATTTATGTGAGAAATATTATCTATATTAATAATGTGTGAAATGTCATATTAACACATTTTTATTTATTCTTAGATGATATATAGATCCTCTTTAATTTTAGTGCTATATTTTATTAAAAACAGATATGAATGTGTGATAACAGTGCCCTATTATATTTGTGGGTTGGCTTGATGTTATGCATCACCACGTCTGCGGACTGTGACCTAACAGTTTTAGAATTGGGTACTCTTTTCCAACAATTTATATATGATGTGGAGGACTTCACATCCTTGGGTCGCAAGGAATAGGCGATAAGAACATCGAATTAAGCATCATCCTTCAAAACCTTTTCATGGTCAGCAGACATTTGGAAATGGTATGCATAAATCTCAATTCAGAAATTTCAACTTTAAAACGGTTTATTTTAATATTTAAAATTATTTAAATATTTATTATAAATTATAAAATAATTTATTTTATTCAATTTTAGATAATAAAATAAATTATTTTAAATTTTATTCTACTTTAGATGATATATGATATAATAAAATATCACTTAATATTACAGATCATTATTAAATTAATAAAATATTAAATAAAAATAAAATAATAGACTAATTTAACTGATAATTTATAATATCAGAATTAATTTAACTTATTTTAAAAATAAAAAACTAAAATAACTCACTAACAAAAAGATAAAAATTAAAATACGCATTAACTACTTTTATTTATATTCCCCTTCCTGAAAAATCCCTCTTCACTTTCACTGCACCCCACACAATTCCATACACATGGGCTCGCAAGAGGAATCCCAACACCAACCTCTCTTAGACTCAACTCCACGGCCAACACCAGCAGCATCAGCTGGAGCACACGCCGTCGATTCCCGCCTTGAAGAGGTTCTGTCGAACACGCAGCTACCCTTGTCGAAGCGGCTCCTATCTGCCACATGGATTGAACTCACGCTTCTCTTTCCCCTTGCCGCACCCGCCATACTTGTCTACTTCATCAACAACCTCATGTCTAACGCTACTCGTGCCTTTGCTGGCCACCTTGGCAATCTCGAGCTCGCTGCTGCTAACCTTGGCAATAGTGGAGTTCAACTCTTCGCCTATGGCCTGATGGTACCTACCGACCACATGTATCCTTATATATAATTATTCTATGCTATAGATTAATTTATAGATGCAACAAAAATTAACTTTCTTGAAATGTCCTGTATTAAAAAGACATGTTTTGTTACCACCTGAACCAAAAATATCAGATAAAAACAAATCATCAATTTTGTATCCTTCTATATGGGCAATCATCTGAGAATACTAGCTAATAGTACTATTAATTAAGGCATCGCAGGAAATGAAAACAGTAACCAAACAAACAGACCCTTCGTTCTCCTAATTTTCTAACCGATATCAATCGATCATGCATTGCAGTTGGGTATGGGAAGCGCAGTGGAGACACTATGTGGGCAAGCCTACGGTGCCAGCAAGTACGAAATGCTAGGGGTATACATGCAAAGAGCAACAATTGTATTGACCATAACGGGGATTCCCTTGACGGTGGTGTACATTTTTTGCAAGCCAATCTTGCTCTTGCTAGGTGAGTCTTCGGAGTTGGCATCAGCAGCTGCTGTATTCGTGTACGGATTGATCCCTCAGATATACGCCTACGCGGTGAACTTCCCAATACAGAAGTTCTTGCAAGCGCAGAGCATAGTGGCACCAAGCACATACATATCCGCAGCCGCTTTGGTGCTTCACATGTTGATGAGTTGGGTGGCGGTGTACAAGCTGGGGTTGGGGCTAATAGGGGCGTCTTTGATGCTGAGCTTGTCTTGGTGGATCATAGTGGCGGCGCAGTTTGTTTACATAGTTAGTTCCCCCAAGTGTAAGCACACTTGGGGTGGTTTCAGCCTTCTGGCTTTCAATGGACTCTGGGACTTTGTCAAGTTGTCTGCTTCATCAGCTGTTATGCTCTGCCTCGAGGTTTGGTATTTTCAGGTGCTGGTCCTCATCACAGGCCTTCTTGATAACCCTCAGCTTTCTCTCGATGCAATCTCTGTTTGGTGAGTACTGCGTTTTATCCGGATATTCAAATAATCAAATCTTGTCGTTTTTCTCATTCAAAAATCTCATTTTAACACACAAAAAAATCCGGCGGCTATTCATCAGACTAAAAAATATAAAATATTATAGTGATGTTAAGTATATAATTAAATTGTATAATAAATATATATTATATACTTTATCATAATTAAATTTGGTGAATGAATAAGATGAGTAAAGATCATATATCATATTTAATAATAATAAAATATGTGATATATATTTATTATATAATTTAATTTTATACTAAATATTATTCAAAATGCTTTTATTGTTGTCACTGTCTCATTTTGTCGCGATTAGCTGGGCTGGTTGGAATCCTGAACGAGGCTATTTTCAGACTTCGCAATCTTAATTATGGACCCATCACACTCACAAACTTGAATTCAATGATAAACTCGTGGTTAGTTTTTCGCGAATTACTTTATTCGTATTTCAATAATTATTCGTTTTAAAAATTTAATTTATCTAAAAATAATTATTTATTTTAAAAATTTAGGTTATATTAATTATTTTTTATTAAATACTATTAATTTATTATTAAAGAAGAATATAAAGAAAGTTAGAATATTAAAAAAATAAAAATAATTTAATAAATTATTTTTAATTTTTATTAATATTATTTTATCAATTATTTTTTCAATTTTAATGAGTATTTATAATTAAATAATTATTTAAGAACAGTAGAAGTAATTAATTTTTGTTGTACATTATGATCTTTCTAGCTAAATTTTTTAAGTTTTTAACTTATTTCTAAAAAAAAAAAAGAAACTTTCACTTGTAATGTAATTCCTTAAAATTTTCGGGTCTTGATAGTATGTTTTCTGTTTTTCTTTAATTACATTGGAAATTACTGCACCTTGTTAACTAATTCAAAGCTTCATCTTTTTCTCATCTGCATTATTTAAGTCTTAAGAGACAATACGAATTAAAATAGGATACGTTTTGTGGTTAATGATTATGATTTGTGCGTGCAGCATGTCAATAACAGGGTTGATGCTCCAGGGTGGAATTGGATTTAATGCGGCTGCAAGGTCAGTATACAGACAAGACAAATCAACTCAAATCAAATTATTAGTGATTACGTTGAATTGAAAGCAACGAGTATGTGTAACATATGGTGGAGTAATAAATTAATGATGTGATTGTAATTATGTACTAACACGCAGTGTGAGGGTGAGCAACGAGTTGGGGGCAGGGAATCCAAAGTCAGCAGCATTCTCAGTGAAAGTAGTGAACATGGTTTCTTTTATAATTGCGGTGATAGAAGCGGTGGTGATCCTCGCACTCCGTCATGTAGTAAGCTACATATTCACGGACGGCGAAATTGTGGCCGACGCAGTCTCAGACCTCTGTCCATACTTGGCAGTCACTCTCATTCTCAACGGGGTTCAGCCCGTATTGTCCGGTAAGTAATTTGACTAATTTCTCATTTACTCGTGATATTTGTTGGTTGTACTTATCATTTGTAACACTATATCAACATACTTCTATTTACTATAAAATGAAATATGAACCACTTAATTTGAGATTCACGTATCATTCAATAGTAGATAAAAACATGTCAATCGAATGTTTCATAAAATATAAGTACAAATAATATTAATCTTTGCTTATATACTAGACTCGTTCTAAAAAAATGTATATAAAGCGAAAATAATTGATTTATCCTCTAATTTTTTTATTCTTCTCAAAAAGTTTATTCCACGTAAACGTTTATATCTATCCTCGAAGTAATTATTAAGTATTTTGAATTCATTCTCTAACTTTTTAAAGAATAAATATATTATTTATTTTTTGGAAATATCGTTTGTTTTATTAAAATTTAAAGTTGAGAGTAGAACTTGTCATTGAATAAATATATCATATATATTATTTTTACCAACTTGTGCACGTAGATAAGATGTTTTAGTCAACATAACTAATGTTATTTAAAATGAGGATAAAAAGTTTAGTTTAGGGTGACGAATATGAAAGTTAGGTGACGAAAGTGAAAAGTTGCGTTTCTAAAAAAACAAAAAAACAAAAATTCAGCTTTTAAAAGTTCGGTGACGATTTTGTAAAATTTACCATTTGGAAGGCGAATCTGAAAACATAGAATATATTAAGGGATGAATAAATTATTTTTACCCAAAAACAAAATCATTTCTATTTTCTAAACCAAGATATTATGATGTGTTTCTATATAAAAAAAAAGGATATTTCTATTTATAGGTCCAGAATAATCAATACAAAAAATAAAAAATAAATCAACACAATCTTAGTATACTACAAATCCTAATACAAATCAAATTATAATCCCTGTAATATCTACCAATATCTAACCCAAAAAAAAACATGTCCTAACAATGATAACCCCTTACTTTACGTGTGTGGTGTAGGACATAGCATAATCAACATAAGGGATGACATGATATGCGTGAATGTCATGTCTCATTTATTGAAGGTTGCCCAAAGTTGTCTTCCTGTACTAGTTTGAGTATTGGAGAATATTCATAAGACTTTTGCTATTTTAATAATTTAAAAATAAATATTTATTAAAATGTTTATTTTTTTATAAATTTAATTTTAATATACTGATAGTGTAAAATTTTTTTACACTATTATCTAATCAAATCTATTATTTTATATGACTTCTTAATAATGAGGTGAAATATTTGCTAATGTGTCATTATGTCATTGGATGAATGAATAAAAAAATTTATATTATCAATGTATTTCAATTAAATCCTTTTTTATCATTAAATATAATAATAATTTCTATTTATTTTATTTACCTATCATATTTAATAATAATAAAATAGATACCTATTAAGTGACTTGCTTTTAAGACGTTGAAGTAGCCAACTTTTTTTATAAATATTGGGACAGAAACATGTGTGAGCATGGGGGCTTATCCTCCATAACAATTTGAAAACTTCTTTAATAATTATATATATATTGACCCCATTATTTTATTTTATTTGATCTCATATTGACTTTAAATGAGATAAAATAATAAAATATAATGTAATGAATTTGTTGTTATTCTAATGTATTATTCTTACTCTCATTGCTAAATTTTTTTGGATCTATCACTGCATTAATATATTAATTTATGTGAAAATACTATTTACAAAATAAGTGGCTGAAAAAATTTATAAAAGCTTGTTTTTCCTTTTTCGTACTGTTTTAATTATTTCAATTACTTTTTCTTTTCTTTGTATGAAATTCTGTCTTTCTCCGCCATTTATCGTTATTGGCCCCGCCAACCGAAAAGTTAGTTACAAAAAAGTTCAAGTAGCTCGTGGAGACAATTTTTGTATATGTATTAATATAAAAAAATATTGAGGGTCCCATATAATATTCATGTATCTCAAATTAAAAAAAAAAAAAACACTTTACTTTTTAATTGTAGTCTTCAATCAATAGAGAAACGTAACCACTAAGGATAAACTCACAAAAAATAATATCGTCTCACTTTATTATTAACTTAATTTACACAAGACTCGTTTTTGAGAAGAATAACAAGAACTGATAAGAGCTATAACGTCTTTTTTTAAAATAAAAAGAAGCTGTTATAGACCTTAACTTGATAACTAATTATAGATCGACTTCAACATTTTTATTTACACAGTGTGGATCTCAACTTTAAAACATTCAAAAGAAATTAAAAAAAAACCCAATAATAGAAATTAATTTGAAAATGGGCTATAGTTATTATATATACAAAAACGTTTTGCTAATGTTATTAGTTATCAAAATTGTTAAGTTCTTTATTTGAGTCTTTTTAACGTCTTCTTTTAACTAATATAAACTTTTTAACTAGGTGAGTTCTTTAGTTGATAAGACTACAAGAGAGAACTTTCTTTTCTCAATTAACCTATCAAATTTAAATCCCGTAATGATATTTCGTTCTTCAATCTTTAGCATACTTTACTCTTAAAATGAACTCCACTAGAATAAACTCTTTTTCTCTTTCCTTATTCCCCTATTTGAAGAGGATAACTTTAGAATTCTCCTCCTTTCCCCGCCTAATTTCCACCACCCATTAATAGGTGCAATTTGATCAAAGGAGTTTATATAATGATTATGTAACTGAGCTACTAAGTCAAGGCATCAAAGTGGATTATAATTTGACTTTAATTTTTATGCAATGAAAGTTTAAAATAAATTTTATATTATTATCCAATCATGTATGATATATTAGTGATAATTGTTAAGTCTCACAATCACTACTTGAAAAATTATGCAAATGAGTAATTTTATTGGATAACAGTGTAAAATTTTTTTTATACTATCAGTATATATAAATTAAACTCTTGTAATTTATCTAATAATAGAACAGCATTTTAGTTCTCCTTTGCAGTAGGATCCACATATTTGTCTGAAAATGTTACTATGTTATTGAGAATAGTACAATCCACCTAATGAAGATATTTCTTCAATGAGAAAGGAGTGAGCAAAGGATTTAAATTTGAGTTTAACTTTGATGTCTGACAATGTCAAATAATTTTATAATATTATTCAGTCAAATCTCTCTCTTTTTATTTAATTTTTAAAGTAATGAAATGAAGATTAATCATATTTATTTATGTGTAAAACTTTAAACACTGTCATTTTATTAAAAATTAGATCCTTTGAATTTAATCAGAGAGAGAATCATTTTGCAGGAGTGGCTGTTGGGTGCGGATGGCAAGCCATTGTGGCCTATATAAATGTGGGCTGTTATTACCTGGTCGGAGTCCCTCTGGGTTGTGTTTTGGGCTTTAAATTTGGCCTTGGTGTTAAGGTATTGTATTACTGTATTGGACCCTGGCAAGCACGTAGTTTCTCCAACGTTTACCGCAACTTTTTTTTATTACTTTTTAATGCAAATCCTAATCGATGAAAACCCTGACTTGACGATATGTGCTACAGGGAATATGGTCCGGTATGATTGGGGGAACAATGCTTCAGACCCTCATTTTATTATGGATCACATTTCGCACTGACTGGGATAAAGAGGTAAGTTTAGTCATAATCATGTTAAACATCATAATCATTAAGCATTATTATTAAACATTCTATAGAGAGAAAAAATTTACCAGGTATAGTCTATAGTTAGTTACGTGAGGTGAGTTGTTACGAAGAATTAGAGAAAACTTAAGTATAGAAAAGCTAGGCTAAACAGCTAAAGAAGGCTAACAATATTTTTCTCTCATTCTTTTTCATCCAAAGGATTACATATATAGTGGTATAAGTTACTTTAGAATCTTCACCTCACATAATAAACTATAGAATTTCTTAGTGGATGTTATTCAACGTTAAAGATCTATCAGAGGAGAGACCATATATATATATTCACGGTATAGCAGGCGAGACACTAATACCGAGTGTGCTTTGAATTATACTGTACTATGGGGGGATCTGAAGAGATTGATTTTTATTAACTATACCTGTAAACATTTTTACATAATTATTAAATAAATATACATTATCACATTATTGGAGGGATTTTATCTTTCATCTAGTTGTCACATCAAGCTGTTTTAATAAAACAACACATCATCTAATGTTAATGTAAGTAGTGTTTATAATAATTAAGGGTAACTCCAAAAAATGATGCAGGTGAATACTGCCAAGAAACGATTGGACAAGTGGGAATCCAAGAAGAAACCTCAGGTTCAGAGCTGACATGGGTGTTATATATAAGAAGTTGTATTCTTAATAAATTCGAAGCAAATCTAATTAGATGATAAAAGCTGAACTGAATTGTTAGTACTATCTGATGTTCTTGTTGATAATGAATCCTTGCCTACGCTTTCGTGATTCCAAGGTTCATTTTTCTGTTCGGGGACGGCAAAGTAATTTCCACAGCAATGAATGATTATGTGGTCAGATATGCAATACTAGAAGTGTCACTGAGTCAATGGCATGACAAATTGAAAACAAACTCTCTCGAGGTTTGAGAGATCCAAAAATACATGCATGGCCCACGGTCCGCTTTGGTCCAGTTCAAAGCCTCTAAACGTGAAAGCATGCCACCTGTTCATAATAATGGTGGGGTGGAGTGATGAAAGATACATAGAGTCGTGCTTTTCAAAGAAACTCTGTGTGGTGTGCATGAACCGCGCTGGTCTACCATCTTCGTGTCTCTTTCAGATTCAAATAACTTATTTTATTCAACCCAGTCAATTAATTAGTGTTACTCAAGAAGAATCCAAGGAAAAGAAAAATCTGCTGGTATCAGCTAGAAGGCAAGTACCTTATTTGAAATTAAAAGGAATTATAACTCGAAGTATTCAAAGTGTGTTTAATAATGAAGAAGGTTTCTGAAGTTTACCGAAAGAAATGCAATTAGGCCTCAACCTTAAAGTGTGTTAATACTATGCAAACTACCTAAATTTTATGAGCCTATGATTTGTAGATATCTAACATTAACTTAGAGACACCCCATCAAATATATACAACTGTAAAAATACTTATAATATCTGTTTTTTAAAATTTCTTTTATTAGATCCATCCCTCATCAACTCCTAAGTGTGTCATCATACATCAATTTCTACTTTTCCAATGTAAAGTAGACATTTCTCAAATTTCACACAAAGGATTATTCTTGATAAAGAAAACATAAAAGATGGCAGAAGAATTACTATCTAGGCTGGGGTTTTGCAAGACAGATGGGTGCAATTGCTTGCAGATCGATACCTGTACAATGTACATGACTAATTATAATTTTTTTTTTTGGGGTTTTGTTGTGTGTTTGGGGGGGGGGGGGGGGACACAGTACTGTACAGAGGTATAGCAGCTGGGGCAGTACGGCGGTGTAGGGGGGAAACTGTGTTGGCGGAGTTTGACTCTTTTCTCCAATAATTGTTGTCATTAATGCCAGCACTTTCTTCCACACCAAGTTTGGATTCTTTTATAAATTTAAAAAAATCAACTTTGGATCTCAGAATCAAGAGAATCCTAACTTGCAGCCATGTTTACTGGGTTCAGTTTCAGCATAGCAATTAGCAAGTCTTGTTCCCTAAGGGGGAGAGAAATGTAGGTGTGCAAGAAAGATATTTGAATTATTCTCAATTCTTCAAGAGTAGTAACAATAGCATATAACAATTCTATGCACCAATTCCAGCACTGCTAAGAAATGAATCCGTACGTGGACTAGCCAATGGAAGTTTTGATGGGTGTGGAATTGCACAATGTGTCGAATCAAACAGGAAAAAAATCTTAAATACAGTAGGAAGGATTAATAAATGAATGAGTAGGACACACAGCTAAAATGGTACATATTCTATGATAATATACAGAAAGAAAGAAGTGAGAGTTTACTTTGCACTTGAAATTATCTCATCACACGCAAGGGGAATCAAAGAATAAGATCAAGTTTTCATATGGGGGAGCTTGTGATTCTCTCTACTAATATATATTATTGGACACAAGCTTTAGGATAAACTGGAATCTAAATTGGGACAGTCCTTTACTGATCATGTCAATTATTGTATCAGTACTACAACGTGTTCCAGATTAGATGGGAGACTAAATTAGGATGCTATTAAACAACGCAGATTGGGTTAGATTAAACCTCTCTAACTGTAAAATTTTAATGCATTAAAATAAAAGGATGTTATTGACACAATTCACGATCATATAGTAAGATAGGAGCTATGAAAGCATGGGTAATCCGGTTTTGCAAAATTACCCAATACGGGTACTTTTTTTTATATCTAATGACTCTATTTTTTAGCAAAAAAAAATTGGGTATGGTAAAGTACAACTGGATATGCCTACGATATATGTAGCCAAGTATGAGTATTTCAATTTAATGAATTTTTGTATTTTATTTTATAATTTTTCTTTCCTTTCATATTTCAATTTTATTGAACCCTAATATTTTCCTACTAATTTTTTTTTATAGAAAATTTAGAATTTAATATTGAATAATTTTAATCAATTTTATATTAAAATTTTAGTTTTCATTACATAAAATTTATAAATTTTAATTTTTTTTTTACATATTTTACTTTTTTCAAAATTTTTATATCCTGTACTCTGTACCTATACAATACCCGTATCCATTCAACGTAGGATAGGAGCTACTTTAAGAAACGTAACTATTGCACCGACCACACCCACTGTCATAAGTTGTATGTCATTGTCGTGACTATTGTTGCTCATCATTTGTGTTAAGGTATCCTTCATGTGCAGCATTTCAAGACTTCAACTCCATTACATAATAGGATTATGATTGAACTTGAATGCAGAAGTGTGCAGGACAATATAATGGAGTGGAAAGGTGATTTTTTTTTTCCATTTTATTTTTTTTCCCCTTAAAAAATGAAATAATCTAAACCATCGCGCGTGTAACATTTCAGTGATAAACTGATCTCTTGATTCAGTTTAATAAAATTGCAAAATTCTTCAATTTGAAAATCAAAAGATTATTACTCTCCCCTTGCTCATATTCTATAAAACTTTCAATCCAAACGTACCCTTTATTCACATAAAGACATTTTCACCGCTGAGTGCACCTATCTATGACACAATTACACATAGCTGACAGACATACAAAATTTGCCGCTTCCCAAATCAAGCACGGTCCAGAAGATCGGAATCGAAACAAAACTAAAAAGAGAGAAAAATAGAGAAAGAAACATTCAAAAACTCGATTGATCTTCAGGCATAACTCATATATATCATTTGAGTCTTTTCTAATTAGCTAAAGAAAACTTGGAAGAAAAACGTGTGATTATGATTTATGAAAAGACATAAACATAACATTGATGCAGTATTGCATACAACTTTCAGTTTCCTAGTTATTTGTTTACACATTTCATTTCATTTGATGAGACGAGGAAGTGCTGCCACAAGGTTGGTTTGTGTTCCTCGACCAAACAACCGCTTCCATGCTTTGAGCTGAAATCCAACTCTAACAGCAGAGACACTTGACATAATCCTTTTCCTGAGCCTCCTCAACCTGTTCCCGATCTTCACCTTCAACTTGCATATCCTGATCCTCAAGCATGATGGTTTCCTGCGAGAATCTGCTTGCTCCAACACCTTGTAGATCAAGAACTGTGCTCTCCTATGGATTTCCTCTTGAGGGTCTTCCTTTTCCATCTTGGAGTAACCATGGTGCCTCCTAGAAAGAGCCATAATTTTTCCTCAGTGAGAGTGTGGGGGAGAGACAGAAAGATATATATTAGAGGAAGAGGTAGATGTCGAATTAATGTGTAGTGGCTATGCAAGCAAAGACTTGTTTGAAAGTTGTATTTATAGTATTATTTTGGTGTAAGAGTGGGGTCATATATAATGTCATCTATGGTGATGAACCATGGCATGTGCACTAATTTTATTTTTTTCTCTTTTTATAACATTAATGTACATGATGACTGTCCCTGAACTGGCCTTAAGAGATTTGGTGAAAATTAAAGCATTCCCTCCTCAAATAGATACTTCCTTAGAAGAAAAAATCTTATGGAGTTCCAATCATAATTGATTCTCCAAGTGTTGCCTCTCCAAATGTGAGCTTGCATGAATTTGTTCTTTCTCTGTGTCATTTGGCAGCTAAGTAAAACCTGCATGAAATGTGTCAAAATCTTTTTTTTTTTTTTTTAATGCCAAACTAACGCAGGCTCAGCCACTATTTTTCCTATTGTTCAACTTGGTATAAAGTAAGGAAAAGTCGAAAAGGGAAGTCTAAGATGATTTAAGCACTGGTGTGGTTGAAATTTTAGTGTGGAAATTACTGAAATGAGTGACCTCATTGGCGTCATTTGGCTAAGGTTCGGTAAACAGTTGAATAAGATGGATTTTTATAAGTACAATAATACTTGTTTAAATAAAGATAAGTTGACCGCAATAATTGTAAGTTGTTTATTGACATTATTTTGATTTATAATAATAATAATAGTACTATTATTATAAAAGATTATTAAATAAACATTTGCCATAAGTCAACAATGTCGTAGCCTGATTATACAAATCTAATTTTAAATGTTTATAAAACTAAGCAACAAATTAATTTTAAAATCTCGAAACTAAATTTATAATTTTTATCTTTTTTACTTGAACTACACGTATAACTAATTACTACGCCTTTATATTTTTTTGTGCTATAAATTCTTATAAGGAATAAAGAATGAGTTAATAATAATTTAAGAATTTGTGATAGGCGATCGGAATTATGGGATCAGATTGGATATGATATGTAGAGATGTATAGCCGTATGTATGTTAGGACTTAGGATCATATAGATGTAGTGTGAATGGCATTTCTAATATCACCGACTCACAAGAAGCATCATGGCACCAAACCAGTGATTGAGAAGCATTCATTTAAGTATTTAACTGCTGTGCTAACTGCACTCTTGCAGTAGCATCATGGAAGCTCCAAAGTCAAAGTGCAAAGTCACAAGCATGAGACTTGTACAGTATGGAACAGACCAAATTTCCACCGGAGTGGGACGATCTTTGAATTTGACAAAGAGGGGTTCGTACTTTTATATTAATTTATATTAACGTATGATAGCAGTAGCCAATCAATTCTGTTATAGCTGAAGGAGTGGCAAGATATAGGCACCGGGTGGACCATGAAAATTACTTGGAGGAGCGAGGTGGAGGATGATTCGAACCAGTGGTACCTCTGTTGGGGTTCTGGAATCCCTGATCAAAACGATAATAGCACTGCCACACTGTGTGGCTCATACGATTGCAAACTTGACACTGAGCTCTCTTTCCTCCATTGCCCCAGATTGCTTCTTCCTCCTCGATCGGGTAAACCTACCCCGACCTCTGCGTCCGCCATTGAAATGTCGACCACCACCTTGATCTGAACCATTTCTTTTGAATAATTGGACTGTGTTGGCTTGAGTAGATTCTAGCTCCATCTTCTTGAATCGCTCGACTATCTCTTCTTGCGCTATTAATTGAGCTTCAATCTCAGGTGTTGTGAGTGGATTTATTCGAGACATAATGTTGGTGATAAAGGCACTGTCCTCTCCAAGCAAACCTTCCATGATAGCATCGATGTGTTCTTCAGTTGACATTGGAGCTCCTACAACAGCCAAGGTATCAGTGCAATCTTCTTTATTTCAAGAAGATATTCAGATGCTGGTGTGCCTCTCTTTCTTATCGACTTGAGTTGTAGCTTGAGCTGTTTGCTTCGTGCGCTTGTCTGAGACGCAAAGTATACTTCAATTCTTTATCCCATATCTGATAGGCGAACTTGCAGCCAACTATTCTATTTGCAAAGGTCTTCTCCATTGGTGCTAAGAGCCAAGAAACTAGCAACAAATCCGGCCTTTTCCACTTCTTATATTCAGAAGATTCCTTTTGTTGCATTTGATCTTTCTCCAGATGCTTCTCAAGATTGTGGCCACTGATTGAGGCTAATGCTTGCTGTTGCCATAGCAGATAGCAATACTCATCCAGCTTGAACGAAAGTGGTGTGAATGAGTGAAACGCAGCTTTTCCTGAAGCATTTTCCGACAGCGTATTGAGCTCAGAATTATGCATCCCCTTGGACCTCCGAGCTCTGATACCATATAAGCTATCAGAACTAGAACCAAAAGAGAGTGAGAGATAGAGTTTGTGAAGGAGAGAAAGAAAGCTTTGAATGAATGTTAGAATGTGTTGTGAAATGTCAGGGTTAAAAAGCACAAGTACAGTGTCACAAAATAAATATACGGAAGCATAAAATAAATAATGCCAAGAATTAACGTGATTTGACTTGAAAGTTTACGTCCACGAGCAAATGCGATAATCAAATATAATGAAAATACAGAAGGTAGATACACTTCATTCAACCCATATTCCGAATAATAGAGATACAAAAATAGTAAGATCCCACTCAAAACTAAGTCACAAAATACATTATGATATTTTTCTTATCAATGTATGCACTCAACACAAGAGAAGTAACTATATAATTAAACCAAATGTTTCTACTACAATATCAGTGACTTTAGTCTGGGATGATCACCATGATGGTGGTATACAAAAGAAAAGATAACTAAAGAAAGCCAAAATCTTCTTTAACTACCTAAATGTCAAGACACCAAATACATTTGGAGTGCTCTTTCAAGTTTCATAATACGCTCTTTTATAGAGCTAAATATGCAACTT
Source organism: Dalbergia cultrata (assembly GCA_031216105.1). NCBI lineage: Eukaryota > Viridiplantae > Streptophyta > Magnoliopsida > Fabales > Fabaceae > Dalbergia > Dalbergia cultrata. The sequence continues at coordinate 56,582,895 of CM062345.1, forward strand.
TTCAAAGAGATGCATTCAATGCTTTTATTGCAAATTTCAAAGAAGATCTTTCCTTCACTCTGTAGCACTTTAGCAATTGTCTAGTTAGAGCATTATTTTTTTGCATGCCAGATAAAGGAAAAAGCAAGCCACCATATCAACAGAATGCTATAATTAAGTGTGTAAAAACTGATACAGATGAGTTCCTTAGGGGTGGATTTATATAGAGTCTCATACATGATTGTTACACTAACAAACTTCATACCAGACTAATTCTGCTAACAACTTCTTAACAGAAAAAGAATATTAGAACTAACTAATTAGTTTCGATAACAGAAGTGATTAGCTACTCCTATCAGAAGAAATACTAATATAATTAAAATGGAAAATCACAGTCAAAACGGATTTACAATTTAATTTTTCACTCATTTTGTATATGGTATTTAATGATATTCTACAAGGAGGATTGAATACTGACTCAACAAATAAAATTCAACTTATTATACATAAAAGTCCTTTGTGGATTATATCAACCTCAGGTCTAGCTTTTTTTTTGTCAAATTTTTTTATAAAGACAGTGATCTAGCCACTCCTTTGTCCTTATCTCTTGCCGAAAGACAGTTATCATACACAAATCTTACGTTAACCTCAAATATTATTATATCAGACGAATATATAAATAATAAGCTCGAGCCGTTGAGAGAGGGAAAAACTCTCGTGCTTAAATCTATTATACAGCTGGTTAATCACTCTTGTTATGACAACATCATTTTTCTTTTTCTCTTTTTCTTGAATTGTGGTGTGTTTTTTATATTCCTCAAGTATAAGACTCATTTCCATTCAGATGTCAGCTTAATTGACCCTTAACTGTATGGTATTCAATGAATTTCAAATTCTTATACTATGCAAAATTCATCTGCATGAATCGATTGACATTTGAACCATACAATAGATTATAAAAAATTGGAATTTTTTAGGAGACAATGAAAATCATAGCATCATCACCAGTGACATCAAACGGCATTCCGGGCATTTCATGCACATTGTTACTAGCCCCTACCAATACTTATTTCATTTTATTTTTGTGTATTATTGTCCTTTTGCAATAGACACCGCTATTTTTATTTTTTTTTGGAAACGTATTTGATAAATCTATATAACAAATCAAGTTATTACCAAAAAATAAAAAATCACATTAATAGATAGGTATATAATGCATACGTACGCATAGCTCATGATGATGATACCTTTAATTAGATATATGCATGTATATCTGGGGACTAACCTTCATAATTTCATATAAAAGGCAATAATCTTTGTATTTTATTTTTTCGCCATAAACAATTGGCACACATGTGGCATGATTTTAGTGGTTGTCCAGAAATTATGATTTAAAAATATGATATATGCATTCTATATTTTCTATCAGTTTTTTCTGGCCATCAATTTTTTTTTTTCACTTTTCACATAGTTATGATTACCAATTTCTTCTATAAACTCAAGCATTTATTACATAGATTTTGCCATCACAAACTAAAGAGCGAAATGGTTCCACTTCTACATCCCACTGTGCGATCCAAAATAGCATATTCTAAGGACGAGACAGGTCTTTAGTCGACCTCCCATATAATTGCAAAATTGGGAAAAACTTGTACTACCTATTTTCTAATAAGTGACTATTTTTATTTGTACATAAAGATTTAGAAAATTATTGGATAAGTTTGGATGTCAGGAAAATTTATATATGTATCTTACAAAACTATCTTTCTAATTTAATCATTTCCCTTACTTTTTCTCCTATATATGTATAAAAGATAAAATATAATTAATATTATCTAGATTTCTTAAAAGAATAGATAATTATTAAAGAAAGAATGTGGTGTTTAAGTTTTTGTATCCATTATATCCAATTCCGAATCATGATAAATGCACATTTTGGTTTTGTAAGAGTGCATATTTTTCTTTTAATTATTCATTTTAAGAAAAATGTCCATATATCATTTTTTGATTTGAAAATTGGTTGAAATGGATATAAATAACTCTATAAAAGTTTTATCCATTGTGATATGTCTATGGTACACATAAAAAGACATATGAGAGCAGCATCGAGAACTATAATACCTAGTCCCCTGTACTTGGATGAGAGTTATTTTATGAATTACCGTTTTTTTTTTAACTAAATTCATTATATTGTGTAGAGAAAAAGTTCTGCTAGAGCACCATATTTTGCTTGTATTTGAATTCTACATTATAGTTCCCCCCCCCCCCCTCCCCCCTCTTCCCTTTTCTTGTTTTTTTCTGGACTAACTATGTTGATTGTCTCTTTTCAGTGTGCACACAGAAACTGGGCTTCCTCATATATGGGTCAAACCTCTCGTCTTTCTGTGGAACCTTTTAATTGTCTTTCTTGAAGTAGAATCAATAATTGTCTAGTGGCGCAACTAAAGAAAACGTGTATGTTCAATCAAAGGATTGTTCCCCGCAGAGAATTATGTCCCCACTGTTCCACCATGGAGGACAATTCTCATCCCAAGGGGCACCGATGACTTTTGAGAAGATGGCCATAAAAATTGATTCCTTCATTAGATTTTATACATAAATTATTTTAACCAAGTCTCATATTAATGAACTCCACACCTACAATGAGAGTAGTTGTCTCATTTGATATGTTCAAAACGGGTTCAAATGACGGAACCCAATGCCTTCATAATCTTCCAATTGATAATGTCATCGATAATGTTATTTATTTTAATTTTTAATATTAGATATAAAGATATCATATTATTTTCATTCTATCTTTGGATTTTAAAATTTTATGAATGAAATATAAAATTTTTCAATGTCTGCTTGATGAAAATATCACTTTATACATAGTGTTAATAACATATCAACGTCGAAATGTGGCTGATTTTCTCATTCTTAAAACATGAGTTCCAAAGTTTTGCTACAGGACTCCAAAAGATGATATACCAAACCTAACAAATGACTTGACTACAGCAAAAATACATGGCACTTACTTCAGTTTTATGATATCAATTTGACCATCATGCACAATCAATGGCAGCAATCTTTCGTACATGGTTTCATGCCAAAATTTTTCGCACCAACATTATATTTCTCTTAAAATTTTCTAGTCAGCAACAGAATCCTCAATGCCTACTCCCAAACAACCATGAATTAGTTTGGACCCAAAACATTGCGGACCTACCTTCTTTTTTTATTGTTCAAGGATATCTCCTGACCAGCAGTCGAAGACTAATTCCACCGAGACATGAATATTATCGAAGTGGATTTTGGTTCTTTGAACAAAGCCTTTTTTTATATACACGACAAGAGTCGAATATCTGACATATATTTAAATGACCCAGCCACTTAACTAATTGTACCGGGCTTGGTTGGTTTTGCGGACCTACCATAACTTGTGGCGTTATTAATAGCTTCACGGTCCCGTTGGACACGATTCTGCCAGTACACAGAACATGAATATATTACTCAGAAGTATCAGAGTCCTGCAAAAAGACAAGGGTAGGGCTAATGATGGTCAACCACAACGAAATGGACGAAACAATTGGCAAGAGGTGGTTTAAATGTGTTGCGTCACTTCACGGGAAATCTGCACAAGTCAAGAGATGTTATCAACCACATCTGCGCTTGTTTACGTATATAAATTGAAAAAAAAAAAGGTCTTTATATACCAAACTCTTATTTTTTTTAAGATTAATTATGCATATACATTATTTTTTATATAGACAATATTCGCTAGTTGTGACTAGCTTTCCGGTCATCGAAATAGAAAGAAATCGGTCAATAATAATCAGATTTCTTTTCTTTTTCTCTTAATTGAAATCGGTTAGTAATAGACATATTTCGTTATGTTTTTCCTGACAAAAATCAGTCAACAGCAACTGGATTTCAATTATTTTTTTACTTAAAGAAATCGGTCACTAGTTGCAAGATTTTCTTAAAATAACTTTATAGTCATTGTAAGCAAAAACATTCAAAGAAAAATTCATCTGTTTTATCATGACCAAAAAAAATAGTTTTCTTAAAATATAATTTTTAAAAAATAGTAGTAGACTTTAAAACTCAATTTTAATTTTTACTACCATATTTGTCCTTCCCACCATATATTTTATAATTATTAATTAAAGGTTTAGTTTAGTTATGTTTTACGCATTTGTTTTATACATCTTACTGTACATTTATAATTTAAACACCAAGATATTTAAATATTTTAAAATTAAGTTTATTTATAATAACATAAATATAATTTAATTTATAATATCATAAAATAATATTTATATAATCTCTTAAAATTATTTATATAATTTTATTTATATCTTTGTAATATTTTTTTATAATATATTCAAATAATATTTAAATATTTTTTTATAAAGTATTTAAAATTTAAATATCTTAAAATAAAAATAAAAATATAATATAAAACTCATACCCTTTTTAGTAATTATACATTAAAAACTGATTTTTGTTAACATTATTCATTCTATCGTAATTATTTTGATCCAAACAAATTTTTAAGATCAAGTTGATGCTCCCATTTACCAACTCTAATCTAAACACACACTTAAACATCATTGTATCTGTATAGAAAAGTCATTTAATCAAAGCAAAGCACAAGTAGAAACTTCTACACATATAAATTGACACTACAATTTCCAACATAATACTCTTAAAAGTAATGTAAGACTTACATCATTGACTAGCCACTAGAGAAGAATAATGAATGAGAAACCCAAAAAAAAAAAAAAACTACTACATAGAATTCTTTAACTAACAATGGGAACAAAAATGAAAACCCAAATTCACAGATAGATCAAATTGAATTTTGAGGACAACCCCATGTCGCAACCCTGATATATTTTGTTTCATACATTAAGTTTTTAATAATTTCCTTGAATTATGAACCATTTTGGCAATTGATGGATTAGGGTTGATGTGAGTTTATTTGAGGATGTTATATATTTATATATTGCTTTGACATTACCTCTCATCCTTAATTTTTTTTATCAAGATATAATTTATTTTCATAAAATACTATATTTAAATTATTATAAATGAATTTTATTTTCATTAAATTACAAAATAAAAAATTATAGTTTTTCAAAATAATTATTTCCTTAAATTTTCAGCTCACATATTTATTTTACAAAGTAAAATAATTTTTTTCCCGTTTACTCATCATTAGTAAATACATAAAACGTTTTTTTTCTTTTTAAACAATAGAATTCCTTCTATGTAACAACTAACACAACTTAACAATTACATGGATTCAATGGATGACTTTTTAATTTTTCTTTAAAGGTTTGCGCTTATAATGATTAAGGAAATTTGTAATAAAAAATTGTTATTTTAAGGAAATCTAGTAGCTTTTGACTTTTTTTTAAAACAAAATAAAACGGTGAAATCTATTCTAAGGACTGATTTCAATAAGGATAAAATAAAGAAATCTTATTATTGTTGACTGATTTCAATAAGGGAAAAAGAAAAGAAAATCTTATGATTATCAACCAATTTCTTTGTATTTCAATGATTGAAAATATAATCACAACTAACCGATTTTGCTTGTATTAAAAAAAAACAATGGTTATGCATAATTAATCTTTAAAAAGTAAGAGTTTTGTATATAAATTTTTTTAATATACATTTAAAAAAAAAACCGCATATGAACACTATCATTTTCAATGGTTAAACTTAATGTGTCATTACCATAATGTATCAGCCATACGTTGATTCGATCCATAAATAACGTTGGGTTATTATGGTCGAAAAAATCAATATTGTGCTTATCCAAATATTTTAAATGAGATCTGTTATTATGGTCGAAAAAACCCCCACATACAATTTGTGGCCGTCAAAACACATTGCTGAAATTCAAGTAAAAGCATTTCAAAACCATAATAAGCTCGATAATAGATGGACTCACTTCATCAAATCTCAACATTAAATAAGTATCCAGAAAGCAACTCTTTATGGATACAATAAAACTAATGTTATTAGCAATCAAAGAGTAAAGGAAAATGGAGCAGAATCGGTTTTCAAGGAGACATCAGCAGAGATGAGCAACTAAACAAGTATCATGCGATTACAGAAGATGACAGAAAAATGAATTAGTGACTTCTCAACTATATCCTATTTGCTGCTGTTGCTGCGGTGGCTGGTAGTTTGGATACCCCGGATAACTGCCATACACGTTGGGGTCCTGTCCTGCAGGAGCAGCATAACCATAGTTTTCGTATCCTTGAGCATATCCATAATATCCACCACCACCATTCCACTGGTTGGGATCTGACTGAGCCTGAAAACAAAGCATTCAAGTTCATTGATCAAGATCGGAAACACATTGATGTGATTGAAGCACAGCGTTTACCATCACCATTAGTAAATATAATTACCTGTTTGTTTGAAGGACTGCGGCCCCAGGAAAGCCTAACATTTTGTCCACCCAGCAAGGTTCCATTCAAAATCCTCAGTGCCTCTTCTGCACAGCTCCTGATGCACAAAAAATTTAGGACAGAATAAGTGTGCTGCATACTGACCGGGAGAAAGATGTCAGACAGGGTGAAAATCAACTAAGCAAGAGATTATATTACCTGTCAGCAAATTGGACAAACCCACATCGCTTGCCTGCTGGAATTTTCACGTGAACTAACTCTCCGTACTGACCAAAAACTTGTCTCAGATGATCATCAGTGACATTAGGATCCAAATTGCCAACAAAAATCTGCAATAAAAATTCAAGTCACAAACAAGAATAAAAAGAGAGCAGATTCTATATGCAAAGAAGTACGCACAGTTGTATTATTCGGATCATTCTCGTTCTGCGTGCCTTGAGAATTCTGATATGATGCTGCACAGTCAAAATAGAAGTGAAGTAAAAAACGAATAATGTAAACACAGGGAAGGAAGTAAATCATTGAAAAGATATCATGATCAAAGCAAAAATAATCACAAGCTTACATATAAGTGTCCATTTATCGCATTCATACATTTACAAAAGAAAACCTGAGAAGCAACAGAATGATGTGTGCCTCACATGGAACACAAACCTTCAATGAAGTATTATATCAACATACTCAACAACAGAAATAGAGTCACATGTACCCAAAAAAAGGGGCGGCACAAACACAAAACAGTTACCTAGTAAAGACTGAAGAGCAAGTTGAGAAGTAACAGAATAGTCAGTGCCATGCATATACCACATATCTTAAGAAGTTAGACATTATTTATACTAGAAAAGAAGTCAGCAAAAATCTAACCATGTATTAGGATAAATTAAGTACTTCAAAAGAAGTAGTTGACATACTGAGAGACAAACCAAAGGGAGAGGATAGAGAAGATTGCTAAGAACAACAACAATAAAAGTAAAAGAACTTATAGACAAAACCTATTAAACACAGACAAAACCTATCGACTGCATTGATCATGTCAACTGTGCTAATCTAAAACTTTCTATCACTTCAGAAAGAGCTTCACAGATTAAGCTATTTGAAAGGAATGAGTGATGTAAAGTAAATTACAACTTCAATATCATAGTGCTGTGCCCAGAAATTGGGAAGGACAAAAAGGGAACAGAAACTAACAATCATGAAAATCCAGATCAGCAAGCTAAACAAACATAACTGGTAAGCACTAGTTTCTAGAAAATCAAAAAGTAATAAACACTGGCACTTAACAAATTTATTGCTGTTCTATTCGAATGGAGATTGGAAACTGAAATTAATAGGCAGTTGACAGAAGAACAAACGAAATGATATAAATTAAGAAAAAAAAATTGCTCTGGCAAAAGGGACTGCTACAAAAGAAATCCAAATATGTAGTTCTTATGGCAAACTAATTGGAGCAAATTAAAGAAGGAAAGATTAAGAATGGTGGGCTGAAAAAAAGTAACCATAAAAGTTACACAATGTAATTTGGGTAAAAACTAAACCAACAAATGAAATGAAAAGAACAATCTAAAATTGTAGGCGAAAAAAGAAATGCCGCGAAAAATAACGGGCAAGACATAAACGTATAACTGACCTAAACAAGGCCATGGACTAAAATGGTAACCATTTCAGCTGAAATCAGTTCCAGGCTCCGAGACGACAGAGCCTCTTGACACCCTGCTTTGAGACAACAGGAGTTCTATAAGATTTTATTATTATATACCATTTACTTAGCCCAAATTTTTAAAGGAAATTGTAGGAAGAAATGACTTTGGACTGCAAAGCTTCAAGGGTGTAACTGAAAAGAATCATTACTCAAACTATAACATCTAGTATCTAGTATACACAACAAAGATAATTAGAGAGACAAAGCCTTAAATTCAACAAGTATTCACTCAACAAGGAATACGACGAAGGCAAATCAATCAGAAAAGGACAGAATTTGACAATTAAGTAAAAGAAAAACCTTTCGGCTGAGTGCTGGGGGTTTTATTAGAGGCTGGTCCAATCCTCATGGGTCTAGTTGAACAAAGAACCCCTTGCATCTCAGTCATAGCCCTCACCTGCTCACTTTCATCCCCAAACCTCACAAAACCATAACCCTTACTCCGGCCGGTGAGCCTATCAATCACAACTTTTGCCCCCTTCACCGAGTTATAACGAGCCCTAAATGTCTCCTGAAGGAGGTAATCAGTAACATCTGCAGCCAAGTCACCAACAAATACGGTGTGATCAGGGCTATCATCATGGCGCCTCTCGCCAGCACTAAAAGTAGCCCAGTTCAATCTGAAGCTCTGCCCACCATTTGGCATAATTGTTCCATTATATGCCTGGAGCACTCTCTCAGCACCAGCACGACTGCTGAACTCGATAAAACCATAGCCCTCAGACTGACCAGTTTGCTTATTCCGAATAACCTTAACAGAGGTCACCTGCAAGTAAAACAAAACCCTCACTCCATTAATATAATAATAGCAAAACCAAGTTAAACAACCCCAAATTCCTACACACGAATATGCAATCCATCACACAATCAATATATATCTCAAACAAACAGAACACATCTAAACAAACCCTACATCCAAGGTGCAAATTAGATAAACCCTAAATTCCTGTAGGAGAGAAAATAGACAACCCTAAATAAATCACCATCAAAGGAACATCGAATTCAAGAATAAAAGTTATCACGATTCTCATTTACCTAAATTTCAAACTTGGATTAATTAAAAGGATGGGTAAAAAAACATTGTTTCGAAAATCAACAACTTTCACATCGAATTAATCTGCAACTAATCGAATCAAAAGGAAAAAACGAAGAAAAATTAAATAAAGCACCGATTTTTCACACCGATTTGCAAGGGTTTTTGTTTTTTTATACCTCACCGGTATGAGCGAAGCATGTGTAGAGGTAGTTCTCGTCCATCCAGTACTGCAAGTCGCCGATCCAGAGGGTCCGGACCTCGTCGGAGCTGGCCGGCTGAGAGGGTTGTTGCGGGGGAGCGACCTGCTGCGGTGGGGCCTGTGCGGAGGGGGCCCACATCGGCGGCGGAGCCTGGGGCTGCGGCGGCATCATCATGTAAGGCTGCTGCTGCTGCTGCGGGTACTGTTGCTGCGGTGGCTGCTGGCCCATGTTGGGTGGAGCCATTCCAGGTCCTGGCTGCATCATCGTCTCCTCTCGCCCACCGAATTTGGAAATTCTAGAGAGAAAATGGACCGCAGATGAGGGAGAGAGGGAAAGAGAGAGAGAGGAAGGATGCGTGCGTTGTTGGTGCCCTTTAAAAGAGAGTACGGAGACTCGAACCCTAACCCTCTAAAAGAAACGATAAATTACGCTCACATCCCTTAAAGTTTTGTGGAAATGACATCTCCTCTAATTGTCCAGCTTATACTTACACTTTATCTAATTGTCAAATTTTAAATATGTATATTACAATCACACTCTTTATTCACATAAAATCATTAGTAAATTTAACAGAATGATATTTTTTATGATATTAATTATTCCTAATTAATAAAATTATAAAAATACCCTTAAACTTAAGTGACAAGCTTTTTTATAATTTTATTAATTAAAAATAGTTAATATCATAAAAATATCATTTTTTTAAGTATTAACGGTATTTATAAATGAGAAGTGTTACTATAATAAAATTTGACAAATAGATAGAAGTGAGTGTAAGCTCAATAACTCCGAAAGATATAAGTTATATTTTTACAAGTCTTAAAAGAGATGAGTGTAATTTAGTCTAAAAAAAAGTACCAAAAAAAGGTGCGTGTTGTGATATTGAATTATTGATGATTAGATAGTTATTTAAGAGTTTGGTCCGTGATGGGCATTAGATTTTTTTTCCCTTAAAAATTAAATTTGTGAGATTTTTTTTTTCAAATTTGATACGGGTCTCTCTTAAATTTTGGTCAGAAGAAATTGATTATTTTTAAAATAAAAAACCGAAAATAAGATCTCCATCAATTTAAACCATCGTACAAATCGGTCCTTTAAAAAAAATGATAAATTCGTCCGTTTAAAATCATAAGAAAATATCAAATTGATTTATATTTAAAGAGACTAATTTATTTGACTTTCTTATTTGATAATACCTTCTTTGAGTTTTTATTAGGGGTTAATTTCTCCCTTCATTTTCTTGAGAGAATTTGTTTTTTGAGTAATACTTTACAACAAGAACAAAATATTCAGAATTTTATATAGAATATTTAATGTTTGTTAGATTAAATATAGTGGTAAGACCCACCTATTTGTTTAAGAAATTAATTCAAATACATTGATAATATAAATATTTTACACTGTTAACAAATTAAATATTTACAACTCATCACTTTCAATAGTTTTACAAAATTCAAATTACTCATGATCTCATAATTGATACACATGGCAGCTTTCTATTGCATGACAGTGTAAAGATGATAACACTATTAATGCATAGTAATCATTCTCTTTATTTTTTATTTTTTTATCAAATATAGATAGATTTATTTATAATCGGTAGATTACAAAAATTAGTCCAATTTGGACAACAAAAAACCAGAAAAGGGATATCCCAAAACTTCCAAGATATAGCAATGGAAGCTAACAAACTGTCTAATAGGAAAGATGGGAAATATTCACTTTATGCCTAGCAAATTCTACAGCAAGATCCCTGGCTTTGATGAATATTTCTTGACAGCTAATGGATTTGTCTTCAAAAACCTTTGCACTCCTTGCTAACCAAATTTCCCATAACAGATAGCACATTAAAGTAATATGGTCAGCAACACTATTTGGTTTAGTCCTCAGCTCGGTTATGATCTCCATGAAGTAATTATCATGATGAAGTCATTCCTGCTTAAAAAAGCTTGCTGCTCTCCAAACTGGAACCACTTGAGGACAAGAAATAAAATAGTGATAGATAGATTCTCGACCTCCTCCACACCTTGAGCAATTGTCATCAATGCTGGAAATCCTTTTTTTGAGCTTTTCCTTGACTGGAATTCCTTCATGCAACAATTTCCAGATTAGGATTTTGATTTTTGGAACACATTTACTTGACCAAATTGAATTCCAGAGACTCTTATTCGAAAATTTGGGATGCATTTGATTTGTGTGCAAATGGAAAAAATGGGAAGCAACTGTGTATCTAGAAGCTACTGAATAATTAGAATTCTTCTCTAATGTCCATGTAATTCTATCTTTAGAGTTCTGCATAATTGGAGTTTGAATGATTGTTTCAACTACTTCTGATGGAAAAGTGCTTCTTATTAATGGAGCTTTCGATTGTTTATCCTCAGTCATAAGCTGTCTCACCAATATCAATTCATGATTTTAGTTTTCTGTCACCTGAGGTCTGAAAGGGTATGTTTGTCCCATCCATGAATCATGATAAATTCTAACCAGATCACCTTTACCAATTCTCCATTTCACTCCTTTTTCCAGCACCTTTCTAGCAAACTCCTCCAAGCCCATGAAGGATTATTACCTGGTTCTGCTTCTATGAAAGAAGTATATCGAATGTATTTGGCTTTGTAAATTTTAAAAAACAGAGATTGCTCTTTTGTTAGAAGTCTCCACCCTTGTTTTCCAAGCATTGCAAGATTGAAGGCCTTTAGATCTTTGAATCCCAAACCCCATTGGGTCTTCTTTCGATAAAGAGTGTCTCAACCAACCCAATACATCCTTGTTTCATGCTGCTTCTACCCCCACCAGAATTGCATCAACATTTTCTTAATCTCCTCCAGCAAGGAATCAGGAAGCTTGAAGCATCCCAATGTGTATATAGGTATTGCTGAGCCAATGGCTTTAATTAGCACCTCTCTCCCACTTACTGATAGAACATATCTCTTCCAATGTTGCAATTTCTTGGCTACTTTGTCTTTGATGTAGTTAAAAGTCTCTTTCTTTGATCTGTTAATGAAAGCAAGTAGGCCAAGATATTTATCTTGAGAACCAACATTTGGAACTTGCAAAGAACTAGCAATCTGGTTTCGAGTGGTTTCAGGAGTGTTCTTGCTGAAAAAAATTGCTAACTTGTTGAGATTAATCTCTTGACCACTTAGTTTGCTGTAAGTACTCAATATCTCCTTCAAATTGGTGACATGTCTCATATTTGCTTGACAAAATAAAAGAGAGTCATCAGCAAAAAATAAGTGATTGATGGAAGGACTTCTAAGGTTGATTCGCAATCCATAAATTATTTTATTCTGTTCTGCTGTGTGAAGCAGATAAGATAAACTCTCTGCACAAAATAGAAAAAGGTAAGGAGATAGAGGATCACCTTGTCGTAATCCTTTATTTGGTTTGAAGAAACTAATTGGCTGACCTTCCACAATAGCAGAATAAGATACTATAGTCACACATTCCTTTATCCAATCAATCCATTTCTTGCTAAAACCCAACTTTTCCATAATGAACCACACAAAGCTTCATTCAACTTTATCATATGCCTTACTTATATCTAGCTTTAGTGCACAATCAGTAGATCAAAATCTTTTATTTTTTAGAAAGTGCATATATTCATGAGCAACAAGCACATTATCACTTATGTCACATACATTTATTGTTTGGAATTTTTTTTAATAATGCTACATGTTTAGAAATATATATTTATAAAATATTTGATAAAAGTTATCGTGATTATTGAATGAAATAAAGTGTATGATTCACTAAATCATTTAAAGGCTATAATCATGCTACATCATTCTGTGTAAGTGTGTCTGTTTGACATTTTTTTTAATAAACCCCCAATTTAATCCTCTATAAAAATGATATCGTACAAATTTATCTTTCAAGAAAAGAAATGTCCCTCTTAGTCCATCATAATTAAGTTCAGACAAATTGATCAATAATAATTTATAAAATAAGTCAAATTAGTCTCTCATAAAAATATAAATCAGACAAATAAATCTATTAAAATATTGAGAGATCTAGAAAGATATTCTTTACTTAAGAGATTAATTTGTTCGACACTATCTTCATCAACCAGAGAGGGGTTTACTAATTTTTTTGCTCTTTCGGAAGCGATGTATATGACTTTATCGTCTGTGCTAATGGTGGTCAGCCACACCGAAAGGGGCGAAAGAATATGCAAGAGGTGGTTTTATTACGTTGCGTCACTTCATGGGAAATCTGCACAAGACAAGAGCATGTGGATCCACCACTCCTGGACACTACCATTTTCAATTGTTAAACTTGATGTGTCATTACCATAACGTATAAAGCTTGAGTAGATTTTGAAGTAACAATAACATTGGGTTATTATGGTCGAAAAAATAAGCTTGGGCTTATCCGAACATTTTAAACGAGATCTGTTATTCTGTGAACAAAAACCCTCTCTGTCCAAGAAGGTAAAAATCACAACCACAACCTACGATTTGTACACATCGAACATTGGGCAACCAACCAACAGAAATTCAGGTAAGAACATTTTAAAACAATAATAAGCACAATAATAGATAGACAAGTTCATCAAATCTAAACATTAAATAAGTATCCAGAAAGCAACTCCTTATGGATACACTAGACGGTTCCCATACAAAACTAATGTTATTAGCAATCAAAGAGGAAAGAAAAATGGAGCAGAATTGGTTTTCCACGAGACAAGCAGAGATGAGCAACTCAAAAAGTATCATATGATTACAGAAGATTGACAGAAAAATGTAGTAGTGACTCCTCAACTATATCCTATTTGCTGCTGTTGCTGCGGTGGTTGGTAGTTTGGATACCCCGGATAACTGCCATACATATTGGGGTCCTGTCCTGCAGCAGCATAACCATAATTTTCGTAACCTTGAGCATATCCATAATATCCACCACCACCACCATTCCACTGGTTTGGATCTGACTGAGCCTGAAAACAAAGCATCCAAATGAATTGATTAAGATCGGAAACACATTTGATGTGATTGCAGCGCAGCATTTGTTATAACCATTAGTAAATATAATTACCTGTTTGTTTGAAGGACTGCGGCCCCAGGAAAGCCTAACATTTTGTCCACCCAGTAGGGTTCCATTCAAAATCCTTAGTGCCTCTTCTGCACAGCTCCTGATCCACAAAAAAATTCAGATAGAATAAGAGTGCTGCATATTGACCGGGAAAAAGGTGTCACACAAGGTAAATATCAAATAAGTGAGATGTTATATTACCTATCAGCAAATTGGACAAACCCACATCGCTTGCCTGCTGGAATCTTCACGTGAACTAACTCTCCATACTGACCAAAAACTTGTCTCAGATGATCATCAGTGACGTTAGGATCCAAATTGCCAACAAAAATCTGCGACAAAAATTCAAGTCACAAACAAGCATAAAAAGAAGTAGATTCTGTATGCAAAGAAGTACGCACAGTTGTATTATTTGGGTCATTCTCGTTCTGTGTGCCTTGAGAATTCTGATATGATGCTGCACAGTCAAAATAGAAGTGAAGTGAAAAATGAATAATGTAATTGTAAACACAGGGAAAGAAGCAAAAACATGGAAATCATTATCAAAGCAAAAATAATCATGAGCTTGCATATAACAGGTGCAACTTAATTTTTTATGAAGATCGAGAAGCTTACATATAGGTGTCCACTTATACCATTCATACATTTACAAAAGAAAACCTCAGAAGCACCAGAACCATGGATGCCTCACATGGACCACAAATCTTCAATTATCATATCAACATTCTCAACAACAGAAATTGTCATACGTACCCAAAAAGAGACATGCGCACAAACACAAATCAGTTACCTAGTGAAGACTGAAGAGCAAGTTGAGAACCAACAGAATAATCAGTGCTATGCATACACCACATATCTTAAGAAGTTAGACATTATCTACACTAGAAATGAAGTCAGTAAAAATCTAGCCATGTATTTAGATAAATCAGAGTACATTCAAAAGAAATAGTTGTCATACTGAGATATAAACCAAAGGGAGAGGATAGAGAAGATTGCTAAGAAGAGCAATAAAAATAAAAGAACCTATAGACAGAACCTATTAAACATAGACAAAACCTGCCGATTGCATTGATCATGTCTACCGTTCTAAATCTAAAATTTTCTATCACTTCAGAAAGAGTTTCCCAGATTAAGCTATTTGAAAGGAATGAGCAATATAAAGTAAATTACAACTTCAATTGCAAAGCACTGTGCCTAGAAATTGGGAAGAACAGAAAGGGAACAGAACCTAACAATCATGAAAATCCAGAGCAGCATGCTAAACATAAATAACCATCAAGCACTAGTTTCTGGAAAATCAAAGTAATAGCTACTGGCACTTGACAAATTTATTGCTGTTCTAATTGACTGGAGATTGGAAACTGAAATTAATAGGCAATTGACAGAAGAACAGACGGAATGATATTAAAAAAAACACTTGCTCTGGCACAAGGGACTGCTACAAAAGAAATCCAAATTTCTTATGGCAAACTAATTGGACCAAATTTAAGAAGAAAAGATTAAGAATGGTGGGCTGAAAAAAAATAACCATAAAAGTTACACAATGTAATTTGGGTAAAAACTAAGCCAACAAATGAAATGAAAAGAACAATCTAAAATTGTAGGCGGAAAAAAAAAATGCCGCGGAAAATAATGGGCAAGACATAAACGTATAACTGACCTAAGCAAGGCCATGGACTAAAATGGTAACCATTTCAGCTGAAATCAGTTCCAGGCTCCGAGAAGACAGAGCCTCTTGACACCCTGCTTTGAGACAACAGGAGTTCTATAAGATTCTATTATTATATATCATTTACTTAGCCCAAATTTTTAAAGGAAATTGCAGGAAGAAATGACTTTGGACCGCAAAGCTTCAAGGGCGTAACTGAAAAGAATCATTACTCAAACTATAACATCTAGAATCTAGTATACACAACAAAGATAATTAGAGAGATAAAGCCTTAAATGCAACAAGTATTCACTCAACAAGGAATAAGACGAAGGCAAATCAATCAGAAAACTTGTCGCATAAAAGGACAGAATTTCACAACTAAGTAAAAGACAAACCTTTCGGCTGAGTGCTGGGGGTTTTATTAGAGGCTGGTCCAATCCTCATGGGTCTAGTTGAACAAAGAACCCCTTGCATCTCAGTCATAGCCCTCACCTGCTCACTTTCATCCCCAAACCTCACAAAACCGTAACCCTTACTCCGGCCGGTGAGCCTATCAATCACAACTTTTGCCCCCTTCACCGAGTTATAACGAGCCCTAAATGTCTCCTGAAGGTGGTAATCAGTAACATCCGCAGCCAAGTCACCAACAAATATGGTGTGATCAGGGCTATCATCGTGGCGCCTCTCGCCAGCACTGAAAGTAGCCCAGTTCAATCTGAAGCTCTGCCCACCATTCGGCATAATTGTTCCGTTATATGCCTGGAGCACTCTCTCAGCACCGGCACGACTGCTGAACTCGATAAAACCGTAGCCCTCAGACTGACCAGTTTGCTTATTCCGAATAACCTTAACAGAGGTCACCTGCAAGTAAAACAAAACCCTCACTCCATTAATATAATAATAACAAAACCACCTTAAACAACCCCAAATTCCTACACACGAATATGCAATCCATCATAAAGTCAATATACAGCTCAAACAAACAGAACACATCTAAACAAACCCTACATCCAAGGTGCAAATTAGATAAACCCTAAATTCCTGTAGGAGAGAAAATAGACAACCCTAAAAAAGTCACCATCAAAGGAACCTCGAATTCAAGAATAAAAGTTATCACAATTCTCATTCACCTAAATTTCAAACTTGGATTAACAGAAGGAAGGGCAAAAAACATTGAGTTTCGAAAATCTACAACTTTCACATCGAATTAATCTGTAACTAATCGAATCAAAAGGAAAAAGCGGAGAAAAATATAAATAAAGCACCGATTTTTCACATCGATTTGAAATTTTTTTTTTTAATTATACCTCGCCGGTATGAGCGAAGCAGGTGTAGAGGTAGTTCTCGTCCATCCAGTACTGCAAGTCGCCGATCCAGAGGGTCCGGACCTCGTCGGCGCTGCCGGGCTGAGAAGGTTGTTGCGGCGGAGCAACCTGCTGCGGCGGGGCCTGTGCGGAGGGGGCCCACATCGGTGGCGGAGCCTGGGGCTGAGGCGGCATCATCATGTAGGGCGGCTGCTGCTGCGGCGGGTACTGTTGCTGCGGTGGCTGCTGGCCCATGCTGGGTGGAACCATTCCAGGTCCTGGCTGCATCATCGTCTTCTCTCACGCACCGAATCTGGAAATTCAAGAGAGAGAAAATGGACCGCAAGAGAGAAAGAAAGAGAGGAAAGAGATGCGTGTTGTTTGTACCCTTTAAAAGAGAGGGCGGAGACGCGAACCCTAACCCTTAAAAAGTAAAAGGGCATAAAAAAAAAAGGTGCGTGCTGTGATATTGATGATTACATAGATATTTCAGAGTATGGTGGCATTAAAATTTTTTTTATTTTTCTTAAAAAAATTAACTTTATCGTTTGGGGATTCGGTGGTGGCCTCTGATTGGGCTTCGTGTGCCAAACGGCGTTCTATCCTGATACGCGTGTAAAAGTTTGTCCCGCTTTGGGTCGGTCCACTGCTTTGCGTATACGAACGAATCACCGCTTTGTTTTGACGGAGATCGTTTTCTGACCGTTAATCGATTCTCTACTGTTATATTTTCTGATCTCACCGTCACGTGACATCCGTCACAGATTTCAAGTGAAAGCCGCACATGATAACTGTTACTATGAGTTACGACACACAGACAGAGTCAATGACAATTGTGTGTTTCGTTCCTCAACGGTTCAATGTCTGAAAACAAAATTGAATCGGAATTGCGTTAGTGGGGCTCAACTTGGTCACACTTTCTTCGGTCCTGGTATGAAGTTCTTACCTTTTTCCATTTGTTTGGCCCTTGAAGCATTTGGTTTTCTCATTTTCTCTGCACTCTTTTTTTTGTTCTTCCTTCTTCTTTGTTTCAGTGTCACTCATAAATTGAATGGTGTTAAGTTCATGGGCTGTCTGTGACCCATGTGCCCAATGTTTTTCCTTTGATTAGTCTGGTACATAATGGGACTTTGGTTTTGTTGAATTGAAGTGGGGTGTGAGATTTTTCTGATCCTGAGAATTTTGAGCCACTGTGCAATTTTAATTGTGGAACTGTTGATACTTGATAGCTAAACTATAATTTCACTGAAGTAGTAGTGGGTTTTGAATTGTGAGGATCTGTTGATTTGGGAACACAATGGATTTGCATTTGAAGGGTCTGTTAGGTAGATTTCAGGAGCAGTTTGGGTCTGGCCCTGGGTTGGGTCCTGGATCTGGGACATGCCTGATGAAAGTGGATGGCATTGTTCCTAATTTCATTAAATCTGTATACAGAGCTTCTGCTGCTCTCTGTCGGACCGAGCCATGGAAAAGGCTCCGTCCGGGACACTATTTTGGTGTCCAGGTAGGGAAACACTCTGATTGGCCTGGCAAGAAACAGCCCTTTCCATGCGTTCAGTTCATTGGAGGGGATGGAGGGGACATTGGCTTTTACATGTTCAGATCAGAAAATGATGCTAAGGAAATGACAGGGTCTAGAGAGACCATTTGTGTTCCCAATGTTGAGCTTCTAAGGGTCACGTATGAGATGGAGTCTTTAATGTTCCCTTCTAATCGCAAAATGATAAAGTCCTTGTCACTGGAAGCCTCTGGGAGTGATCGATTTCCGGTTATTGATGTTGCGCGGTGCATGCCAGCTGGCGGTCTTCGATTTCGAAATCCAGCCCTTGATGAGCTTAGGTTTGTCTATGCATTCATGAAAGCCTTTTCCCTGGTGCACCCTTTGCTTCAGGTTGATAGGGAATGTGGTCCAAAGTATTCAATAGTCAATTTCGAACCTTTCATTGAGACCGTTGATATTCAATGGCCTCCAGAAGTAACTAAGGGAGGTCATGACCTAGTTGCAGTGACAATCTCACACCCACCGGGTCAGTCATATGAGGAAAAAGCTAGTGTGAGTGTTGGCTCAACCCCAACCAAATTTGTAGAACCACCTAGGGAGGACACTTTCAATGACACAAAAGTTTACTCTAGTGCTGGCTCGAGACAGTGTGCAATGTGTGAGAAAGAATTGAATGGAGAGCAGTCTCTTTGTTGTGGCCGGTGTAGAGCAGTTGTTTACTGCAGTTCAATCTGCCAGAAGCAACACTGGAACGACACGCATAAAAGCATGTGTGGACTTACGCAGAGAGAAGAACTTTTGGCCATGATGGAAACGGTGGAATAAAAACTGTGGATTAGATCCTCTAAAATTAGATTCTTTGTAAAGTGAGGAAGGAGGAGATTATCTACTATTTAAATCTTTTAGTGGAATCCACACACACCACATTCTATTGATTTAAAGGTAAACAATCTCTTACTTTCTCATTTTACAAGTAATCTCACTTGAGATAATCCTAATCCAAAATTTTTCATGTTCTCATGTTCTTCCTTCATGTAGCAATGGTTTGTTTTTGGGGTGAATACATGAATGCAATCCTAGGAACTCTAAAAACTAGTTGTCATATCTACTGTAATAGATTCTTCATTCAAAATTTATCTGTTGTAACGTGGTTTGCTTGCTTAACATAGCAGCAAACCATGATGATCCTTTTAAGTTGTGTTGAATTCTAAAACTTAATTCTGCTTGGCCAGAGCTTTGTATCAAGCTCTGAATTATAAACCCATGTGGTTTTTGGTACAAGGTGGTATAACTGGCAAGGCTGTGTTCCTTAATCATTATCACTTTGAAGTTTACGCCGATAATGTTCATTGAGTCTTTTTGGTAAATCAAATATCAGTTTGCTCAACCCCCGGTGCACCAATTGCTTTGAAAAGAAAGGAATAGTAGAAATATTAATCCGATGTAAGTACGTGTTGCACCGCATCAAATATGTATGTCTAATTACCTATAAAGTCAGTTGCCAATTCAAATAGGCATTTCATCGACAAATACTTCGATACATTCAGAGTAAGAAAAAACACTTATGTTGATTCGTTCACTAGTTAACATATATGTTTTGCAGTATTATTGTCTTTCACTCTCTTTATATTTTTAATATAATAATTGATTTATTAATTAATAAATAAAATAAAATAAATATTTTATGTTATTCTAAGATAACTTCAAAATTTATCGCATTTTTTCCTTGCCATAAGATGAAGGAACATTAATATAAAGTTTCTTTGAGTGCCTGCTGTAGTAGTGTAATAGACTTGAAAGACATGATTGATTGGATGACTGATCTGTTCATGTCTATTTGGCTTCAAAGACCGCAAAAATGGTACGAAAATAACTTGCAGAGATCAGTAAGATCTCAATGGACTCTAGAATGGTTTGCTTTAGATTTGGTTTCACCATCTAATTTTCTTTGGGGGAAAAAAGTAAAACTATAAGAACAATTTATTTTATAGAGATAGTATATTTCATTATTCCATTAGGCTATTTCAGGCAGCTTTCTTTTTATAAATCAAAAAATTACGGTGAATCATGGGAGGTAAATTATAAAGCAGATCTCATGTGTTTGGGTTCATTATGAATCTCTTATTATTAGTCGTTAAATAATTATCATTTTATTAAATAATTTAATCCAACGGATGATAATAAATAGTTCATAATGGATCTAAACGTATAAGGTTCATCATAAACCCACCACTTTACTAATTGTTCAATTGTTGAACATGAGTTGCAAATTTGAAGCCTATTATACGCTCAATCGAGTGGTTGTGCCATTAGATGATTGTCATAGATCTCAAGATCAATTAGTCAACATACACAAGGGTTTAATCAATCATGCTATGTCATAGATGCAATAAATAAGTAAACCCCCAAATTGATCTCTGACAATTTTAACATTGGATAAGTTATTCCTTGATAATTGAACAATGTTAACTTGGTCATTAACAATATCAAAAGTCGGATACTTAATGGTCTTTAAACGGAAAACATTAACAGTATTACTGACAATTTCATTACTAGGCAAATTAATCTCTAACATCATTTAAACCTAAAAAAGGAAAAAATCCATCCCCATCCTCTTTCATCCTTCATTCTGTAAGCATTAACAGTGTCAAAAGCACTTACTTTTACTAGAAAATTTTATAAAGTTGTTCCGATGAACAGAGATACCTTGGACTGTTAACTAAGTGGGAGATAGGTCTTGTTAACGAAATGGAGTTAAAGGGTGGTCTGGTGAGATGGGGAGCCTCCACATCCTGTAAGGTTTAAGGATCAACAAGCACAATACATGTGTATAACATTTTTAATAAATTATATAATTCTAATATATGGTCATATTTGTAAACGTGTAAAGCCACTACCACCAACCAAAAGAAATTTTCAAAGTGCACAGTAGAATTTCTACTGTGCATGCATGTTATTGGCGAAATTTTCAAACGTGCACACATGTGAGAGGGTTTCGATGCACCTACTGAAATGCATGTGAAGTTACTGTGCATTGATTGCACAGTAACTTCCCGAGCATCTATAAATAGAGAGCTGCTGAATGCTCTCAAATCATCAGTAGAAAAGAAAGAGAGCATAATAGAGAGAAAAAATATATAGTGTCTTCTGAGAGTTTCTCCTATTTTTATAGAGAGAGGTGTATTCTCCTAGTATAAGAGAGGGTGTTATCGTTCTCTCCTTATAATTAGAGAGAGGTGTAATTTTATCTTTCACATAGTGAAAAATCTTTCTCGGTCTTGCCCGTGGTTCTTCCCTCATCATTAGGGGGTTTTCCACGTAAATATTGTGTGTCAGTTCTATTACTCTCAGCTCTATTTTAGTTGCGTTGATCTGTTTCCATTACTCTGGTACCCAACAATATTAAGTATTCATTACATTATTTATCATTTAATAATTAAGAAATGATGTAGATAATTAAAATACGGGAAAAACTTTATATTTTGCTATGACTCATGAAAGTTTTGGTTGTGCAGAGACCGATCCTTGCTATATTGTCATAACCAATATGGTAATAATAATTTTTTCAAATAAATAGATACTACCATATTTTTCATAAGACTTTCCAAGTAAAATTTCATGTTGTGTACAGTTGAAAATATACCAAATTGATTATATATATATATCTTACTCCAGAAAATATTTAAAGATTATAATTTTTGGATAAATTCAATTAAAATATACCAAAATTCAAGTAAAATTACATAAACTTAATCAGTTGGACCCCATATATTTGTAGTTAATACAATACCTAATTACATATATATGAACTCAATGTAACCTTCAAAGTTACATTTATATTTTTGTGCTAATATATATAAATTTCAAGAGCCACATTTCAATAAATAATTCGTAAGAGTAATATTGCAATCTTATAATTGATTAAAGTAAAAATATTAAATAAAAAATTCGTTGAATATTTTAATTAACCCATAATTTAAAATCATTGTATAGAAAACTTTTAGATTTTAATTTTGATATCGTGATGCCA
The DNA here is from genome assembly GCA_031216105.1 of Dalbergia cultrata. NCBI lineage: Eukaryota > Viridiplantae > Streptophyta > Magnoliopsida > Fabales > Fabaceae > Dalbergia > Dalbergia cultrata. Next base: position 56,605,739 of record CM062345.1, read on the forward strand.
TCCAACTATAATGCCAATATATGATTAAAATGTTTGTGAAGCATTAATCAATGTATATAAATTAATTCTGCCCACCTCCATATTCATGTATTTTTTATCTTCTTTTAGGGCACCAAATACATATGCGGGTCAGAGGTGGGTATACTGCCAATATATTTGTGTTGGCTTCTCTTTGTAAAACCTTCGTGACATTAACATATTTTAATTACATATGCACCTTCTTCCATATGCAGCTTCAAATTATCCATTTTTTTTGTTTAATTTGAATTATTTTATTTTGTTACGTTTAGCTGTGCACTCTTATATACTCCTCAAATCAATAATTGATCATATAAAGTTCATATTATGTGGGGAACTGCATTATGCTTTTGGTAATAATTTCTTTTGATGAGAAAGGGAAATTAGTTTTTAGTTATGAACCTTTTTGGCAGTGATGTTAACATTTTGATTATGAGGAGCTATGTGTTTTGTTTTCGATATAACAAAAATTGGTCTCCTGAGTTTGCCCTTTAATGATGTCATAGTTGTAGTTACATGGTTACAATATGCAAAAATTGAATGTGTGATGATTTCGTACCACAATTACTTCTATATGGGTTAGAGATCAATATATGCGATAATGAAATTGTAACTAATATCATTAATATTTTTTATCTAGGAATCACTAAATGTTTGATTTTTTGACATTATTAAGAATCAAGTTGATATTTTTTAATTATCAAGAACTAAATTATCTGATATCAGAATTATCAAGGAGTAATTTAGAAATTACTTTGTAATAAACTAGACGTAGCTTTGAATTCTAAATAACAAATGTGATGTGATTATGCATAATATTTTCTAATTGAACATCCCGAGGCCGTCATTTTCCTTTTGCCAATCACTGTGGGATGTGGGTTATTACTTGTGGTTTGTCGCACAAATAACACCTCTAAACACTCATATTATCCTTTTGCCCTTGTACTCACATTTTCCTTTTTCCCTTAGGTATCTTTGAATTAATGAAAATGGATAGAGCATGGCAAAATAAAATAAAATATTTTAAAATTTTATTATCTGAATATTTAAAAAATGGATGGAATAGAATGAAAATGGATGAAATTCAATTTCATTATTTCTTATTGTCCTCCTTTTCCTCCAATTTGAGCAAAATGAAATGAAATTCTTTGTTTTATGGTTTTGCACTCAATAAAATTACTAACATTATGCCTCATTCTATTATTAAAATATCCTAATAACAAAAGAGATTAATTATGTCACTTCACTCCGCTCCTCTTCATTCTACTCCACTTCATTTCTTAGTAATAAGACCTGTCTTTTATAAGAAAATAATCTTTACTTTTTTCCTCAAAAGCTGTCAAAAAGTTTTTATTATAATTTTTTTTAATCCAACACAAATTAGTCTAACCACACCTGAAAATTATTTCTGTAATAATCAATCCAGCTTTAATCCAAAAGAAAAGAAAATAAAATAAAACCAGTGCTCCACCTCTAAACTCATCACCCCAACTTGCCCACTTGGCCTATAAAAAGGCCAACCAACTACCTTTCCTTTTTCCAACATGAAAGCCAACCGAACTTCTCTATATCTAGCAGTGGCATAACAATTCTGAACCCCCTCTCATAACCAAACCAATGGAGTTCCCAGCATCTCACTCAGTACCCTGGCAATACCTTCTCCCTTCTCATCTCCTCTTTCCATATGGCAACTTCATCCCAGAAAACAACGTTCACTGGACTGAAACCCCGGAATCTCACATTTTCTCAGCTGATATCCCCGGTGAGCCTTTTGCCAAGTGAAAAATTAAACACCCTTTAGCATATCTCTTTTTCTTTGTTTTTTAGTGTGTTTATCAGTTTCCTTTCCTCACAATCTTCATCAGTATCTTAGAACTGGGTCTTTATTGTTTTCTATTTTTTCGGTTCTTGTTATGATAGGTGTGAGGAAAGAAGAACTGAGAGTGGAGGTTGAGGACTCAAGGTACCTTATAATAAGAACTGAGGGAGTGGATGAATCCACTGAGCCTGCAAGGAAGTTCAAGAGGAAGTTTAGGCTTCCAGGGAGGGTTGATCTTGATGGCATCTCTGCTGGGTATGAAAATGGTGTCTTGACTGTCACAGTTCCAAGGTCACTTAGAAGAGGCTTCTACATTGACCCTGCTGATGTGCCTGACAGATTGGAACTTCTTGCAAGAGCTGCTTGAATGAATGGTGTGATAGTTGTTTTAGGAGCTCCCACTAGGCCCTAATTGGTTCAGGGAATGTAGGGGGAGCTTAATTTATGAAAGATTGGTTATTAGTTATTGGTTATGGTATGCCTTTGCATGATTTGATTCTGTATGTTCTGATTTCAGAATGATTCTTATGTACAAAATGCTTGTGATCTTTTCAGAAGTGACATCCTGAATTTCAATTCGACGGATATGACATTTAGATAAATAAAATTTGTCACCACTCACCAGATTAAATTTCAAGCCTTTTTACTTTGTTGACCTTGAGGAAGAATGATCTTCCCGAGTGCTAATTTATGGCATGCCATTTGCCAGAGAGGAATCAAAGTGATTTACTTAAGAAATAAATTAACATGTAGGGGAAAATTAATTTTAATATGAACATTGATAAACCTTAAACATATTGGGTGATTTTTCTGTCTTGTCTCCGCATGAGTTTATATTGATAAAATGTATTATTAGTCATTTCTCCATGAGGTCCATGTATAGCACCGACATAATAAAATATTATTTATTTATTCACGAGGAACATGTGAAATATTTTGGTTCATAAACCTCTAAGAGTGAATTTGCACCAAACAGATAATATAACATTATTTTTTCGATTTTTATACTTCATAATCCGTTAGTAGTTGATTATTGTACACAATCTGCTTCCAGCAAATTAAGTTTCCTCAATTTTTTTTATTTTTTTGCACTTAATTTGCCCCTAGCGGATTACACACCCCAAACTATACTCAATTCATTCCCACCCAAACACAATATGATTGTTAATGCATCACTCAAAGGTCATGCAAAAAATTCACCCAGTGGAATCACATGGGGGTGTGGTATGCACAGTGATAAGGAAATTGCTTGGCAATCACTCCAGTTAGATTAGAAAATGGCCATGACTGAAAAAATCTGCTCACCAACCAGGCAAGTGGCTGCAGATATTTTCGGGGGAGCATATCATATCATATCATGATCAATATTTTTGGCTTTTCAAGTTTCAAGGCATGTTAATTTGAATGGAAAAAGAAAGATTGAAAGAATCCCCGGCAATGGAAATATATACTCCGTGGCCCACTCTCCGCTTAGAATAGCATCACATCACATGATCACGTGGTTAGTCCAATAAGTACTCACAAAATACTTAATGAAATTATTATTCTCTGGGATGTGTCTAACACATTCACATTTGTTATTGGATAGGTTGTGGGATCCAAATTAAGTGAAGTCTATATCCAACTCAATGATAAATATTAGTTATAATGACATGATATCCTATAAAGTGTGAGTTAAAATAATATTACTTTTATTCAAATTATCCAATTAAAAAATTATATCCGGTTTTACGCATACCTTCTCGCCCTCTAGGACCACGTGAATCATTTACATTATCAGATGTATTTTCTTCATTCGTTCACTTTTCCGCCGTCCACCTTCTGATCAATCACAAAATCCCCTTTTCTTTTTAACGTAGCGCATATCGTTCTATGCATATTCATAAAAATGGGCTTGTATCAGCCGGTTTTACCGGAAAATTGATTAATCGGTTATGAAATCAATCCAAGTTATTGTTTGGATCGATCTTGCATCAAAATTGGTGTGAATCAATTTCACCCGACCGGGTTTAAATCAAAATCAATGACTTGGCCGGTTGAACCGGACCGGGTCGGGTATTTTTTTTAGCTAAATGATGTCTTTTTTTAAATCTTAAAAAAATAAATTCTAATTTGACTTTTAAAAAAATGCAATTAATTTGTTTGTATTGTTATAACTTGTGAGTTTATAATGTAAAACTTTATGAATTTACTTGTGCAATTATATTTTGAACTTATTAATTGTGATTCGTGATTGTGAATGAAAATAATATTTAGAAATTTATGTTATTTAATTATATTTTTATATTTGGACATTTTAAGAATGTCAAATTGTTAATTAGTTATTATTTTATTATATTTTATTTAAATTTTTATATAATTTTATATTTTTTTATATAAATCTGGTTCATCCAGTTCGATCAGTAACCTATCAGTTGAACCAGTGATCCAATGACCTGGTGCCTAGAGCGAGTTGATCATCGGTCCAAGTTTTAAAACTATGGCTCTAGTCACAAGCATGGCTATGTGATGCGCCTGCGGATGTAGCTATTGTGGCAACTACGTTATTACGATGTAGCAATTTAACTTGATTAGATTAGTTCTCATATGGGGAAGACTCGTGTTCAACAAAAATTAAGTTCGTCAAGTTATCAAAAATAAATGCATCGAACAATAATATACAAAAGTTGTACTAATAAGATATTGAGTTTAAACTGATCTTAAAAATAATAAAATGCATAGAGTGGAGAAAGAAGAAAAAAAATAAAGTAAATTAATGGTCAAATTCCTTCCCTGTATTTAACTCTTGCACGTAACCACTAACAAGGATTACGCTAATAATATCAAACTTAAGACTCCTCTAAAATCGCACAAGATAAGAAAAGCAGAATGATTAAAGTAAACTACCAGTTAATTCATTCCATGTATTCAACTATTACATGTCACGTGAAAAAATGCAACACTAATTAACGGAGATTGGACTTGAATGCAATAAGGAAATCTCTTACTCGATTATGTTTGGTTTTAGTTTTCAGCATTTTTTATAAAGTCTTGAAAATTAAAAAATTAAAAAAGAAAATTGAATATCGAATGCAGATAACTTACAGCTTTAGATATTTATCAAAAACCTCAGTCGGGAGACAACTGAAAAAAGGATAAGAAAAAAGAAAGACTGCACACAGCTTTAGATATTTTTCATCCTCAATGTATCAATCTTCTCTTATTTATTCTCGTATGTAGCTGGACAAATTCTGAGCCATGTAATTTATGGGATGCTACCAACCAAGTGAGTAAGGGTTCATTTGGTTTACCTTTTAAAAGAATTATTTTTGAAATAATTAAGTTAAAAAAATTATTTTAAAATAAATTACTTTGAATTGGATTGATTTGTGTTTTATTTGTCTATATTAAAAGTGAGTCTAACGGGATTGGATAAGATAAAGTAAAATTACTTTTAGTTATTAATACGAGAGTAATGTAAGATTTTATCTCTCAAAAGTATTTTTCATAGAATGAAAACTATTATTTATTTACTTTCATTAAAAATATTTTTTTCTACCTTAAAATGAAATTTGATGAGCATATATATACAAACCAAAACATCTTTTAGTTCTTCATTTTTCATTTTCATTTGAATGACCGTCTTTTTAGAACGTATCCAAACAAATACTTATTGATTAAGTTACAGGGTATTTGTTTCGGGTTATATTTAATTATTCCCGAGAATAGGTAATTTAGAATTATGTGTTCCTGTATTTATTATAAGTTTTACAAAAAAAAATTCATGTATTAATTATTTTATGGAAAAAGATTTTTCTATAATTTAATGAAATCTCATTCTCAAGTTGAAGGGTGAAAAAAAAAACTCATGACTTATAAATCATAATTATTAAGCATAATTATTAAATTATCTCTCAATTATCTGAATTTTTCTCACTTTATGATTGTGTTAAGGGTATTTTACAAATTATGACATATATTATCAGGAATATAGATTATAAAACAAATAAGTTTAAAATTTATACCCAAAAATCTTAACAAATAATTCCAGAAATATTTAATGTTAAACAAATAATTTTTTAAAAATACCCAGAAATAATATTCTTAGAAATATTATTTATAAAAATATGATTCATGAGTGTTGAGAAATAATTTTCGCTCAACATAAATCAATCAAATCAACAAAGCAAATAAACATAATAAAATTAATGTGGTTTGGTTTTAACTATCTATATCCACGATCTCACAAATCAATCCATTCAGTTAATAAGGAATACAATCATCAATCTCAACAAATCTCAAATAAATCTAACGATATTCACGGAATACGCCGCCTATCCTTATCACTTGCACTATCGCTACTCACAAAACATATCATTATCAATGTAACTTTTCTGGCAAAAGCTGTAAACCCTTTACCAAATTATTTTTTCTGGCAAGAGCTGCAAACTCTTTATCAGGGCAATTTTCCTAGTAAAAGTTACAAATGCTCTATCAAAGTAACTTTTCTGGCAAAAGTTGTAAATTCTTCATCAATGCAACTTTTTTGACGAAAGATGCAAACTTTTCATTATACTAGTCTCATCAATTTTCTCTTCATTATCTATGTCATCATCATCATCTCCTTCTTTCTCTCCATTCTCCAATTTTTAGCTCTCAGTTATATTTTTCCTCACACATTTAAATAATTTACAAAATTATTATTTATAATAATCTACGCACTCATTAAATTCGATTACAATCCTAATAAATGATGATTTTCAATTATAAATAAAATCCTAATAAATTTTTAAATCTTTTTTAAATCCTTTCTAAATATTTGTAAATCAATTTTAATACTAAAAATCTAATTTTAAACATTGAAATAGACGCCCTCGATTGGAAGCAATTCAAGCTTTTGTAGTTTTCGTAGCCACCAAGTCCCCCTGACATTGTTGTCGCAGATTGCCTTCCTTCGTGACAGTGTGGTCGTCGTTTGAGTGCTTGCGTATCACTTCTTCGCTTGTACGAGTTGAAAATATCTCTTTGAGAATTCCAAAGGTAATAAAGTATTATAAGATGCGTCAAAAGTTGCGACTCATTAATTGTGTCTCACTTAACTCGCAGATATTTATCCCTACGAACATGTTCACCTTGGATGAGCACTTCTAGTAGATGAGGATGAAGAATTCAACTTATAATAAAATTCATATGAATCTACAAAGGATTAGTTAAGCTGTTAAATAACTTATTTAAGGATAAAATATTATGTTGATGATGCTATAAGACTTGAAACGAGCTTAACAATTGTTTGCCGAAGTACCTGCATATAATTTTATCAATAAAAAATTCCCTAATCAGACTCAAGTAAATCAACTTCCAACAGCTCTATGAATACTATGACTCTTAATTTACAAAGGCTATATCCCTTGTGCTCTCACATAAAATCGTGAGGATATAAACAAAATGTCTTAATGCTTAGGTAATAACTTGATTTTAAGAAGGATTTGTTGGGAATGTCACAACAAAATTGGTCTCATAAATAAATACACTCATATAAATTCAATAAAACTAGCACAAAAACAAGAAAAGAAAATTAATTAACAAGATGACCATTATCGCAAAGACAGAAGCAAAATAGTATAAGAAGAAAAAAAAAAAAGGTACAACAATATCACGTTGTTCCTCTCCTAGTCTTCAAAACCTCTTTATCTTTAAATCCTAACTGATTTTCAAGCCTCAACAAATTTTTAAGATTTAAACCGATTTCACATATTCTAACAACATTTCACATATCTTTAAATTAAGTATTCTTAGATGTAACATAGTACCCATCTCAAGGATATATCCCAAAAAAAATAAAAAAGATCAACCATTATCCCATCTAAATATAGATGAGCCAACTTTTTCAGCTTTTATTTTTTGAAAGTTGTATTTTAAACAATTTAGATTCAAACACAACTTTTTAATAGTATCAATTTTTCTTTTTCTGTCATCGAAGATAAGATATCAACTTTTTAAATATGCATATTAGAATTATCGTGGGTTCTACAGTGAACCCTAATTGAAAGTTGCGGTGCAACTGGACTTTGGATTTTAATGGGCTGAAACAAAACGATTTAACTCAATATTTAAACCACAAAAACATTGACCATAAAAATGGCCCAAAAAAGTAAGTAAACAAAATAGAAGAACGTGATTGGATCGTGAACACCACGCGCTTCGTGATTCGTCTTGTCTCTGTCATTCGTCATGTTTTTCTCTTCTCTTCTGGATATCTCTTCCCTCTGAATCGGCGCTTTCTTCTCCTTCTTCTGCTTCTTCTCTCGCTCTCTGCTCAGCTTTCACAACAATCTCTCTTTTTATATTTTCTTTTTTTTTCCAATTCTCATTCTGCTCCTCCCTCTCCCATTCCCCCAAATCATACCTAAACCTTCTCGAATCTTCCACCTTCGTTTCTTGTACCCTTTTTTCTCCTTTGGAAGTGCAACTACAAGCAGAGATTAAAGGAACAGAATAATGGCTCAAGCTGTTGAAGAATGGTACAAGCAGATGCCCGTTATCACGCGCTCTTACCTCACTGCTGCTGTCGTCACCACCATCGGTTGCTCCCTCGATGTAAGCCCCCCTTTCATCAAAGTTGGATGCTTTTTCCAATTTGGGTTTTAGGGTTTCCATGATATTTTGCGTATACTTAAGGAATTTGTTTAATTTTTGTTCATTTGTAATTTGGGGTTTGCACTGTTTGGGATTGTTATTCTTTTGATTTCTCGATTTGGGAGTGTTCTTCCGGCGATTTGGAATCAAATCGTTGATGGGCTTGTCTTAATCATTGGGTCGTCTTCATCTTAGCTGAGCTTAGCTTGTTAAAATCTCGGGAAACTTTTTTTTTTGGGGTATTTTCTATCCGTTGATTGTAGTTTGGTGTTTTATAGGTCTTGGAGTCCAATTATTGTACTGTGAAAGATTAATTAGTTTGTGATTTGACTGATTTGGAAACTGGAAGTGACTATAAATCTTTGTTGATTATTTGTTATGATTTTGCAGATAATTTCTCCCTATCATTTGTACTTAAACCCTAAACTGGTGGTGAAGCAATATCAGTTTTGGCGTCTAATTACTAATTTCTTGTACTTCCGGAAAATGGGTAAAATTCTTGCTGCTCAATGTCCACCTTTAAGAAATTGTTATTCATTGAGATTTGAGATTTTCCTGTTGGTTTCTTAGATTCTTCAATTCTAATGTGGAGAAATCTTTCAATTTTTTTTTTTCATGTCAACAACGTGGCATGCCTGGGGCGTTGGTTCTGTCTCCTATTTCTTTGCTTGTATATATATGGAGAATTCTGCTGCTGCGACATTAGAAAAGCTCATTTATTTTCAACTTAGGAAGACCATCTTCTGATGCCTCTATTTTTTTTGGTCAATTACATATGCATATGTGAATTTGATTCCTGATTAATAATGGTAAAGGGGGACAGTTTTACAGCATCTTGAAGTTAATCTTTCCATTTAGTATTCGACATGAGAGCAGTGGCATGAAATAAATCCGAGCTGTTTTTGGGATTTATGTTAGCAAAGAAGGGTTATGGAGATATATCCCCTTTTGGAGGGTCAATCTGATAGTTATGAACAAATCATAAGCAAATAAACTTCTTTGTATATTTATTCTTGTTGATTGGGGACCATAGTAGTATTCTTACTTCATATTCATGACCCATACCTATGAAATTTTCTGAACCTTTGTGTTCCCAAATTGGATCATGCATTTGAGATCGTGATGCTATTGATGTTGTGGCCACCAGTACAACCTAGCCTCTTAGAAGCAAATGGGAATACCGAAGCTTGTTTAATGCAATATATAGGTCAAGCTTTTCATTCCACCCATGAGCAAGGTTATCGGATGAATATATGTATTCAGCACTTGTTGGCATGATCCTCTATTGAGTTTTTGACATACACAGTGGTTTCCCAGAATTACAATGACACCCAGCTAATTTCCTCTGTGCCAGACGTAGTTAAGATTTAGTGTTTTTTGGGATTAGTTTTTTTTTTTTTTTCAGTTTAAAACAGCTTCCAAACAAAAGCTCCTTAATATAGCCTTTGAAAAGGAAAAAAGTGATTATATTCTCAAAATAATCTTCTCCCAAACACATGTAGCAAACTTCTATTGTTGTCCCTTTTTCTTTTATGGTTGCATATTGCAGGATGCGTATAAATGCCTGCATATTCCTTACTCGTATTTGTTTGTTATCTAATTCGAAATTCATGAATCACACATCTAACTTTTACATGGTATTTTTTAATGAAATGGGCAGACTTGGATTTCTTGTTTCATATGTTTTTCCTTGCTCGGTACTGCAAGCTTCTAGAAGAGAACTCCTTCAGGGGAAGGACTGCCGACTTCTTTTATATGCTCTTGTTTGGAGCCAGTGTGTTGACTGGAATTGTTCTTCTTGGAGGGATGATACCTTATTTGTCAGAGTCATTTGCGAAAATTATATTTCTTAGCAACTCATTGACATTTATGATGGTAAATCACTTTTTTATTATATATTTCAGTTGTTGCCTACTCATGTTTAAATCTGTCCAAGTGTTTTGAAAGCGTAATTTATCTTCTTCTCAGGTTTATGTGTGGAGCAAACAGAATCCCTTTATTCATATGAGCTTCCTAGGTCTCTTTACTTTCACTGCAGCCTACCTTCCATGGGTGAGTAAGCTCCTGTTATTACCTGATAGACACTAAGACGGGTTTATCCTTTGTACTTAGATTTGGTCTTTTCCCTTCCCTTGAGTTCTAACTTCTAATCAAGGCAACCAACCTGATCTTAAAAGTTTTGTGCATGTAGGTTCTCTTGGGGTTCTCTGTCCTTGTTGGTGCTAGTGCTTGGGTGGATCTTCTGGTGTGTATCCGCTCAAAGAATACCCCTTGATAACCACATTTGATTTCAATCCATGTGTTTTTCTGAACAACAGCTGATGTGAATTTTGACAACATTATGCAGGGAATGATTGCTGGCCATGCATACTATTTTCTTGAAGATGTTTATCCTCGGATGACTGGCCGTCGCCCCCTAAAAACACCATCATTCATCAAAGCACTGTTTGCGGATGATACAGTTGTGGTGGCCCGGCCTGCTAATGTCAGATTTGCTCCACCAGCAGAAGAACTTCACCAAGATTGAATGGCCCCGATGAGGAGCAGAGGAGCAAAGAACAACAAAGTTGTCATTGACCTTGTATTATATACATGTCTCTTTCTTGTTTTGTTTTTTCAAAACTTTTCTTTTTCCCCCGAGTGCATTTGGTAATTATAATCATTTAAGGTGCACTACTTAGAAGGTCCAAGGTTTTTGACTGGAATGATGAGATAACAGGTTTCCTCCTCTCCCTGTATCGTTTATCAAACAACATCTTGTAGATAAAATTGCCCTTTTATGATGCTTATGAGTTAAAAAGTATTTATAATGCAAGCGTCTAGTGGTTTGTCCATAACGGAGATACAATGGAGATCTTGTGTGCAATGCGCAAAAAAAAGTTTTCCTTTAATGTGTCATCACTCCGAAAGCGATGCTCAAGGGTTCATGTCATGGCCAGTTCCTACAGAGGGAAACAAACAGGCCTGGAAGGAGATGCTGTACTGCTTAAGCTTAAGGCGTGTATCCAAATTCACAATTTATACTCATCTATTTTAATAAGAAATGCCAATTCTCAATTTTGCTGCTCGTTTCTTTGAAACGAGGCAAAAATTAATTTAAGCAATAACCTCTAACCTGTACCTCTCTGTAGCTATATAGCATATATAATTTGGCACACATCAAGCATGCTATTAAATGTTCAAGGAGGAAAAGAATGGATACATCATTGCAAATCTGTTTCGAACATAAAAACTTGCATAATTGGAACTGTGAAGGGAAGCCGGCAGCATCTACAATCTACCTAAAATACATAAATTTCTACTAACTCCTCTGTCTGCAACCCCTCTTGTGCGATCATGGACCTGTAACCGCAGAGAATCACTTATGCTCTTGACATCAAATACTCTCAAATAAAAAATCCAAATGATCCTACCCAAGCAGCAACTACTGAGGTATTATACATCTACAAAAAACTGCTGAACGGGACTGCACTCGATGGGCAAAAGAGCAAAAGAATACCACTAGCAAAAGTACCATCAAAATAAAAACCGACTGGCAAAAGAATAAAGTACAAGATGCACTGCAGTTAACGGATAGGGTGATATTGGGCTGATATCCTCTTTGGGGGCAATTTGCGGAGGATGAAGAGGACTAAAGCCGAAGGCAGAATCTCAACCAGCTGTATTTGAAAATTGAAAGGTAAATTCCTATATGTAAGAGAGTGAAACGCAAAATAATAAAAAGGAATACTCAGTAGAGTACCATGTAGTATATGAAGTCCAAAATAGGATGATCCAAAACATCAAGAGATGCATCTGAATCAAATGCAGACAGAAAAATCTGCACGCATATCAAAAGTGTGATTAAGAAATAAGCTCTGTTGCTTGAATTACACCGGAATTGATTTAAACATTTTACAACTATGGAAAAACTCAAATATGGCCACACACACAATTTATAAAATAACTAGCACTGGAAAGTTGCTAGAAACATTCATGTTTTACGCTGTATGTATCTGTTGATACCAGCCCCCCCCCCCCCCCCCTTCTCCTCCTCCAGCTCCAAGCACAGGGGACAAGAAGGTAATAGCATAACAGGATAACAAACAATGATTTGCACAAGCCAAGCAGAAAAGAATCATAATTCTAAACCCAACTGATATATTTACATAGAGGAAGCTTAAAAGAATGTTAATTTGAGCATAAAAAATATAAAGAATAAAGAATAATTATAAAGTTAGATGTTACCATGATGCATCTTATCAGAAAACATGTGAAACAGATGGCTGTGACAAATCCGACCTGCAATATAAAACCCATGTAATGTCAATGCAAATATTATGAAAATAATATATTTTTTTAGTTCGGCATTGTTCTACATTTGGATCAGAACAGAAGATGAACAAATTGAAGAGTTTCTTTTCAGTTCACAATAATGAGGTACAATCCAAGAACATCCAGAATTGAGCCTTCAAAAGGAATTCTACGCTACCAATATTGAATTTCATATAAAAGCAAGATATCTATGCTAGAAAATAGTGTCAGGAACTTCTGTAATTATGAATGAGCAAGCCAGTAAAAACATGACTAATTCATTCCCATCATTAGCTTACAATTTCTGCTTAGAAACACAACTTGAATTTTATAGAGGAAAGCTAGAGGTGTAATGATGGTTAACCATGGCATAAAGAGAAAAAATAATGCAGGAACAAGAATTTAAGTAACATATGCTTTAGAGACGTCAAGAATTTAATCAACTCTTTTATGAGATAGGAAATTTCAAGTTATGACATTCATATTCAAAACATAATCCATGTACAACCGAACACGGGTAGTCATAGATTGTTTAAATAGCTTATCTTGATCTTTCAATTGCAGAAGTTTAGGACTTATATTACCTTTTGCACTATAAATGACTAAATATAATAACTGATCAATGCAGAGAAGACACTTTGCAATGCCAGTAACCAAAACCTCTGCCTATGGTGTTTATGTCTGGAAGATGCATGTATTAATGGAACAGTATAAGAGAGAACAAAAGTGGACAATGGTTTGCTATCCAAGTCATTAAAAATATACACACTTTGGCACATGCGTGATGAGCTACTGTATAATGGGGAACCTAAATAAGCTTTTCACAATAACCTTTTTTACCTGAAACTAGGGGGGAATACATAATTTTTTACTAAGATGAGGATTTTAAGGCAGAGTAGACACAGAAAATAATTGCACGAAAGACATAGGTAAGGTTTTCTTGTCTAAAATATTTAGAAAAGCTTCTCTATGATCTAAAAATTTATCTGGTTTCAGAAGTTCAAAATACACAATCCTACCATTATAGAAGTGTGAACAGAGTCCAAAAGGAAAATGGCTGATAATGAAAACGAGATCACCCCATTAAGAAATTGACAAGAAATAAAGCAAACACCAATATTATCAAATCATTTTGCTCATAGAAATTTCTATCATATTGACATGCTCAGAAGGAAATTGACATACCTCATGAAGCTTCTTCCTTCTACCTTTCGATTCAATTGGGAAACGCCTCAGCATGAAAAATAATCTATAGAAAATTAATGTAGATCAGGTAGAAATAAAAATTTCACCCACAACCATGAATCACCAGCGAGTAACCAAAACTGTGCAGGGGTATTTCATATAAAATTCAATCAAATGCAGAAGCCTCACCTTCCTCCATATATAAGGAAGCCTAATGCAGTCATAAATGACACAACTGTACAAAATAAAAGTAATCTCGTGAAAAAATGGCCATGCATATAACAACAATTGTTTTAAGATGGCAAAACTCATTCTTAAACACAAAGTGGTATGAAATATAAATTAATATTTGCTTAAAAAGCTAACCTGCAATAAATATCTTTCCAATTAACTGCACAACATGATTGTCATCTATCCCCAGGTAAATCCAAATACAAACCTGCACTCAAAGTTACACTTTAGTTTTATGATAACTGATATCATCAATCAAAGAACAATTTTCCATTTTTTTTTTTTTTGTGCTCTTGGGGGAGAGATTCCTGTGAGATTGAAACGCCCTTGGTGGCTACTAAATATAACTAAGCCACATTACTGCCCAGAACGGAAATCAAATTGTATATCTTAAAAGCCACTTCCAATGCAATAATTCATGATTGAACATTCTACACACAATCAAGATGTAAAAGTGCCCTAGAAAATTATAGCCCATGTTATTTTTGGACACCGAAAAAAGATCTTGACTTCAACCCGTCTAATTTTCCGACACTAGCCGCCAATAGTTTTCATTCAAGCAAAAGCATGTTGGTGCCCGTCCAACAGCACATGCCATAAAAGCCAAAATAAACAAAAGAGCACTTGTCTAGCATAGAACACTTTGAGACCTACAAACAGTTAGGATGGACACCACATGTTGGGAGATGCCGTCATGCATAGATACAAGAACTAAGGAAACTGAAGAAACAAATTAACAAAATGCTGCAGATTGGGTGACAGTGACAGATGACAACATGATATAATGTTGTGTGCGCAACAAAATCGCAAAAGAGAATGAGACAGATACCTGGATAAAATACACGGCAGCGTTTATTGAGATATAAACTGTCTTGAGCTTATCAGTTGACAAACTCCTTGCCTGCTCTCAAGTCATTGGAATATAATGAAGTTAGAATTTTCCAATAGAAACTGAAAATAATTAAATTAAAAAAAACCCAAAAGAAAAGGAGTTTCCTTGATCACGGCAAATTGCACAATTACTTTTGAGATGTTGGTTTTATTTCATTCAATGAAGTGAGGCATACCAACTCATAATCAACTGATAAAAGAGGGAAAAAAAAGAAGAAGAGGTAACTGTTAAACGGGGTTAGGGAAGAAAAAAAGTTACATGCCTGATGATAGATTTCAGCCCAGAAAAGGACTAATAGCGTATATGTTGAGAAAAACAGTAGCCCCGGAAGATCTAACAGCACCAAAATCAACACCTGAATGAACAATACAATACAATTAGCACCCAATCTTATATGTCACTATATATACATACATACAAGCCTAATAAATTATAATGACTGCCATTCTATGCGGCACAATTAAGAAAAATAAACAAAAACGAACCTTCGGATGCAAGAGGAAAACTAGGGTGTGAAATCCAAAGACCAGCGCTCGTACTGCAGGATAAAAATGCAATAAATAAGTAAAGAAATGAACATACATAAATAATTAAGATTATGGAAAAAGCGGGAATAAGTGGGGTTGGAGGTAGCAACCTCCGTTGACAAGGAAGTTCATGAGATGGAAGATTTTTTGGGTGGTCCAGCCGTATTCAGGGACTCTAAGCTCGATTCTGATGAGTTGAATCTGCAGCCAAATTAAAAGGGATTGGAAAGTGAAGGATATAAACATATATGAGTTCGTTAGTTAGATAGATAGATAGATATTAGAATGTGAAAGTGATGGATGAGAAGGCATGATGAGAGAGAGAGAGAGAGAGAGAACTAACGAGGGCGACGGCGGAGACGAGAGCGTAGGCGGCGCAGAGGGAGTAGAAAATGGCGGTCTGCCAGGCAGTGGAGTTGTCGATGTTGTCCCACCAACTCCAACCCCACTCGGAGAACACTGCAACTGCAAGTGCAAGCTCCATCCAACTTAACTAACTAATTATCTAGTTTAGTTTCACTCACGCACTCACTCACTTCTTTTTCCGCCAGGCCAGTAAGAAAAAGTGAGTGAGAACAGTGAGAGAGAGAGAGAGAGAGAGAGAGAGGGAGAGGGAGGGAAAGGCACACGAATCCAATATTCTCGTCAAGAATGATAGATGATGGTGTTGGTCTTGGTCTGGTCCCTCTCCCTCTATCTCTCTCTGTTTCTCTCTCTAGTTTCTCTACCTGTCAGTCAGTCTCCACACTCACTCACCCACCCTGTGTCTCTCTGTGTGTGTGTGTCTCTCTCTCTCTCTTCACTCACTCTTCCTTTCTTCATTCCTTTGTAAAAGGTCAGCGCGCCAAACACTCACTCCCATGTAAGTAAAACACTGTATTGTGTTCTTAACCTCCGGTTCATTGTCATTCATCAATTGGGGTTTACCAAATCAAGTACGATTTGCAAATTCACAAATCATAATTAATTTGTCACTATAATAGAGTTTGGCGCATTCTACCTGAGAGGCCGAGGCAGAATTGTTGAAAGGCTCTATTGCAGCCCAACTTAATCTGGCAATCATTTCTTTAAAAATATAAAAATATTATTTTAACACTTAAAAAATTAATCTGGATTTAGATACTTACTTTTAAGTATTAAAATAATATTATTTTTATAAATATTTCTATAAATAAAAAATATGTAAGAGTGAATTTTATAATAGGAAAAAGTCTAAAAAATCTTTTTTAACTTTGGCTCATATGCACTTTAATGCTGTTATTTTGAAAATATGTAAAATGACCCTCAAACATTTTTATTTACATGTATTTATGTTTAATTTTTTCGGAAAAATTGTATGTGTGGGCTCTATAATTTCATTAAGAAACCTCACATATTAAAAAATAATAGGATAAAAGTGCGTGTAAATAAAAGATTAAAGGATTCTTTTAGACTTTTCACATCAAAAAATAAATAGTTATTAGCATATTGTAGTAATGTATACAAATTAAAAAATTTAACGACTATTTTATACCTTTTAAAATAATAGAACTAAGGTGCACATAAATCAAAGATGAAGGAGTTTTTCTAGATTTTTTCCTTTTATAATATCATATAATTGAAATATTTTATCCGTACAACACTTTAGTCAATGAGTATAAAAATTAACTATTATAATTAATATGATAATACATAATTGAATTACTATATAAAAAGTTTTAATAAATTAAATCCAATCCAATTTATAATTAATTACTAATAATGCTATCATAAAGCAGAATAGGAATACATGCCTCATAATGTAACTATTTTTGTACGGTCGCAATAATAGTTAACAAAAATATTATTTGAATATTTAAGAAATTGGTGTCTATTAAAATACTCATTTTATCATTATTGAATATGATATTGGTCCTACTTACCTCATACATATATCACATTTAATGATGACAAAGCGAGTGTTCAACGTTCAAATAACATAATAAATTAAAGTTTCATAATTTATGCAAATGCAAATTACTCGCATTTCATATTATTAAACCACTCACTTCTATGATGTATGTGTATGTTTTAAAAAAATTCCTTCTTCATACAAAAGTATGATCCATCAACTTTATTCATGATATGCTCACTTAGTTATAGATCTCAATTACCTTTATTATGAGTATGAGTAAAGATAAGGTGCTAAAATTGTGCTTGCTTAATAATTTTTCTCACGCAAATGTAGGCATTTGTTTTCCTGTCTATAAATTGGGTGACAAAAACATCAGTTGCTAACAAAACGGCTTGTGAGGGCAGGGTACTATATGACTTTCTTTTTTTTAAAAAAAAGTCAAACACAAGAATATTTTGCATCAAGCGATGTTATTTTGACATCTAAAAATAAATATCTTATTGTGACATTCAACTAATCATGATTGAATGTGTGATGGATGAGTGGAGTAAGTGGGGTCATCATCACTTTCAATTATAATAAAATGAGTGTCTCATTGTTCCACTTTAGAGTGCTAAAATAATTTTTTTTATTTTCCACCTCTTTTTCCTTAATTTCCTTCATTTTCACACATGTAGATAGAAAAAGTGATATTAACGGCCAGTTTTTACATGTTATTATAATTTTACTTCAAGTCACAAAAAACGGTGTAAAGTTTTATTTTTCAGCTTGAGCTAACTGATATATAGTTATGAAACATTAATACATTGATCATTTAATACATTTGTGCAACTATATCAATGTTTCTAGGACTGTAGGTTAATTTTTAAGATAGGCACAATACACTTGTCAATTGTACTTATGCACGAGATTGTCAAACCAATTAGCGGTGTAAGCAAATCAAACTAGCCCTATGAATCCAAATCAATCCGATTAAATTGGTTTGTTTTGGATCGGGTCATTGTGTCAATCAGTTCGGATCCAATTAGAACCAATCACATATTAATTCAGTCATTAGATTTACGTCTTCCAACCTAAACCAATCTTCTTCTTCTTCTTCTTCTTATTATTATTACTATTATTATTATCATTATTGATTACTAACTATAGAATTTACTCATATCCATTATTCATTTATCATTTACTAATATCAATATGCAATTTGAGACCCAAGTGAAACCATATCATTATCATTGCAAACTTATACCACATTAGAATATAGCATTTTAATATATGAAAATTTACTTATATAAAATTTTGATATTTTATAATTTATAGTATTTTTATTGAATTTTTGTGTAGAAATTGAAATAAAATAAACAGGTAAATCAAATAACTAAATATAAATCAACTTGAAGTTGATCAAATTGGTTTGATTTGGATTTTACAAAATAAAATCATGAATCCAAACCAATTAAAAAGTAATCGGTTCAATTTTTTTTTTTTCTTCAAGTCCAATTCAAATCCACCTATTTACACCCATAGAACCAGTATATAGTTAAGTTCTTATTAATTCATTTATCTGAATGATCAAAATGAGTTCCAAAACAACCAGGAATCCATCGTTTGTTATCTTTTGTACAGCTCCATTAAAATCAACAATCTTGTGAAACTGATAAGCTTTGACTGTTCATTGTTTACCATTTAAACTTATAATATCTTGTCAGAGACAAAGATTGGATTTATCTCTATGCCACACCCGATGTCTATTGTTATTTAAATGGTGCAAGACCGTAGGCACACTTTCATTAACCATTAAGCAGTGTCATTAAAAAGAAAAAACATATTATCAATAATATATACTTGACCTCCATTTCATCAAGTGGATCCGTGGCGCAATGGTAGCGCGTCTGACTCCAGATCAGAAGGTTGCGTGTTCGATTCACGTCGGGTTCAAATCCCTTAAATGATCCACATTTTTTCCACCCTTTATTTTCTTAAAACGCAGCGTTTCACACTATCAAAATCTCACACTTCCCAAACTCATAAAACGCACAGTTTCACCATGTCGCCTCAACATTCAGTCATTCACGACCAAAACGCAGCGTTTTACCCACTACCAACATCACACGCTCCTTGTCTCCTTCCTTCAATTAAGCTCCCTCCATTTTCTTCGCCGAAAACCCTAGCTTAACCCCTTTTCACCCTGCATCCATGTCGATCCTCTCTCGCCTCCGCCACCTCCACCAGCGCCTCCTCCGCCACTACTCCACCTCCATCCTCTCCCCAGGCTCCACAAACCCTCTCACCTCGAAGCAGAAGAGCCGCGCCGCCCTCGGCCTCCTCAAGACCGAGAAGAACCCCGAGCGCGTCCTCGAGATCTGCGCCGCCGCATCCCTCACCCCTGCCTCCCACCTCGACCGCGCCGCCCTCTCCCTCGCCGTCAACAACCTCTCCGCCGCTGGCCACATTGACGCCCTCCGCCGCCTCATCGACGAAAATCTCAAGACCCGGCCCGACCTCCAAACGGATCGGTTCCTCTCCCACGCCATCGTCCTCTATGGCCAAGCCAACATGCTCGACCATGCCATCAAAACCTTCAAAACAATGGAGGAACAGCACAAAATCCCTCCCACCGTTAAAACCCTAAATTCCCTCCTCTTCGCTTGCGTAATCGCCAAGAACCACAACGAGGTAAAACGAATCTACCTTGAATTCCCCAAAACGTATTCCATTGAACCCAACGTCGATACCTATAATCTAGTGATTAAGGCTTTTTGTGAGTCTGGTAGTTCTAGCTCCGTGTATTCGGTTTTGGATGAGATGGATAGGAAATCGATTAGGCCCAATTCAACGACGTTTGGGACATTCTTGGATGGTTGTTACAGGGAAGAAAAGTTTGAGGAGGTAGGGAAGGTTTTGAACTTGATGCAGGAGAGGTATAAGATGTACCCTGGGTTGAGTACTTACAATGTGAGGATTCAGTGTTTGTGCAAGTTGAAGAGGTCGGCGGAGGCGAAGGCGTTGATGGAGGGGATGATTTGCAGGGGGATGAAGCCGAATTCGGTTACCTACAAACATTTGATTCATGGGTTTTGTAAGGAAGGGAATGTTGAGGAGGGGAAGAAGCTGTTTGGGGAGATGAAGAAGAGAGGGTATAAGCCAGACAGCGAGTCTTACTTCGCCTTGGTTTACTTCCTTTGCCAGGGTGGGGATTTCGAGTCTGCTTTGTTGATCGCAAAGGAGAGCATGGCCAAAGGTTGGGTTCCGAATTTCACGATGATGAAGATGCTTGTGGATGGACTTGTTGGTGTTTCGAAGGTTGAGGAAGCTAAGGAGCTTATTAAGGCGGTGAAGGAGAAGTTTAGTTCGAGCAGCAGCAAGTGGGATGAAGTTGAAGCTGGATTGCCTCAGGAATGAGGGAGGGTTGTGGGGTCTGCTTCTGTGATTCTTTGGTCGATTGGACAGAACCTGGAATGTTAGATTATTGCAGGAACTTTGGCCTAGGAAACTAGAAATGTCTTTCTTTCATTTTTACCATTTTCCTCATACTCTTGGCTGCTTGCTCGAATCAACATTAGCTGGTAATCTGCCAAGAAAGTTTTGTATGTTCACCATTGTGGGTAATAAAGAACTGGAAATGGTTAGGCTGATAGTTTCTGAGAGTTCTCATTTGTTATACCTCTTTAAGTTGCATTATTTCTTTCTACGCGACTGATACACTGCAATTGGAGCTCTTGCAGACATTTATATTACTCGACTTTTGGTTCCTTGTTCCTTAGTTTGCCAGAGCTGGTAAGTTTTGGTGTTTGCGTTGTGCTCGTCATTTTTCCAATATCATTTCCAATTTTAAATAGTTTTTCTTTATCAATACTGATTGTTAGTCCAATCAATCCAACGATTGACACGTCGACATGTTCCATTCTGCTGAAATTATGCATACAATTCGCTGAGTAACGTCTTGGACAAACTCGGTATATCATGTTGCATGATGCCATCACGTTTGTTCAAGGTACAAGGTTATAGGTTATGTAAGATTACCAGATCTGTTGCCCCTAAACCATTTGTTTTCCGTCACAGATGGCTATTTTATGTCCCCGCCTTCTGATGCAACCACAACTGTATTGATAATAAATAGAAAAAAAAAGAAGAAGAAGAAAGGACAAGACCTAGACTTGCGGCTTTTAAATTTTACGCAAGATAAATTACTTCTTTTAGAAAAAAATAAACAAACAGGTAAATTTGTTCTTTCAGACAAAAAATCCGGAAAAGTATGTACCAATTTAAAATATTGGACAAATTAATTCCTACATAGAGGGATAAATTTGACTTTTTCTTCGTGATTTTGAAGGATTAGTTTGTTGTTTTTTAAGAGGGATTAATTTGTCTAATATTTTCAATTAGTTGAGGCCTCTTTGAATTTTTTCTTTTTCTAGTGGGGTTAATTTATCTGCAAAATTTATGAGTAACCGATTTGAATATTTTTCCTTATGAACTATAGGTGATCTGTACTTTACCTGTACAGTTTTAAAAATGGGCAAATCTCCTTGAATGTACAATTTAGTTTTTTTTTTTCTTTCTAATTTTTGTCTATTTGTTAACGGAAAACAAGTCTATTATACCTGTCCGAACTTTCTATCAATTGTACTCTAGTCCATGAAATCTAGAACCCTAAATATTCTTTGAACAGCGTTATTTTCACTAAGTTAATAGGGTGAAGTGTCTTGACAGCAAAATAAAAAATATAAAAAAAATGCGGCTGAAGTGTTTTTTTTTTCCCCTAAGAATATATTGAGATTAAATGTCAGCGAGCACCATCAAATGAACAATATATGAACAATCCTAAGAACATCCCCTTTCTGGGCATTTTATTTTTCTTAAAAATAAAATGGAGAAAGAAAATAGTGATTTAATTATTTGAAATATTTAGTTTTAATTATGTTTATTTATTAACATGTAATTCTAGTGCGCTTCATCCAAATAAAGCAGCTTGGTTTAGAACAATTTATTTTCATTAATAAGACAATATCTTATTATTTTTTTGGGTAAATAAGAGAATATCTATTTAATTACGAAAACTATCTAATAATACACGTATTGGGGTCGCTATTTTTTGAAATTATGACACTTCAAAAACACCTATGCAACTCTAGTGTTTTTGCAGCGTCAAATCCCAATAATACATATCATCTATTTAATTAAGAATAGAATGAATATCTGCTTCTTGCTTTTCATTTTTCTTCACTTTACTAAATTTCTAGTTTCCAGTCAAATAAGTCCAAGTACCAAGAAGTGAGAAAAAGTTTTCCACATCTTATTTTTGTCACACGTTAAACGAAAGTTCCATAAAATGTGGAAAAAACAACTTGGTACCTTGTCGGATTTACCTTGGAAAATATATAACCTTGACTTTTTTTTTTTTCCCTCTACTTGTCAAAGAAATCCAGCTAAGATTAACCTTAAGGAATCCCATTTTGACCTAAACTAAATTAAGTAACCATGTTTCCGTGAGAAACACGGATATAAAACAACTTCTACGAGTATTTGGACCACGCACAACGCCTTTCAGTTTCAAGGCTGAAAAAAATCTAAAAACCACGTTGTGACATTAAGATTTTCTTTTCACTTTCTTTCTGGCCTTTTGCATGCATGTGTATGCATGCATGCAAATTGGTTCTGAGAGGGTATTTTGTAATAAATCTAGGCCTAAGCAGCTACCAACAAGGTTTGAGGGAAAAAAAAAATGAGTTGCCTACCATGCTGCAAGACAGACGCTGAAACGCCCTCTTTCAAACACAAGAAACTTAACAGAGGCAGGGCAACATTCAAATCATTAGCGGCTGCTGTTTCACTCAAAGCAGGTGTTTGATCTGCTCCATTTGCAGATACATATATTATTATTATTCTTATTATTATTATTATTTGTGTTTTCTAATTCCATCAAAATGTTAGATGTGCACCCCCAAAAAAAAAGAGAGCAAATTGTTGCATGATAATTCCTAAACAAATCCATTTTTGTTAATTTATATATTTGTCCCTTTAATCTGATTTGAGAGAACATTTGCTTTACTTTTTGTTTAATAAATGAAAGAGCCATTTAGTTTTTATTCAAATTCTGTCTAATTAGAAGGCGAACCTCGACACAACAGTAAAATTGCAACTTTCTCACATGGAGGTCACGAGCCACCCTTTCATGGAACCTTGGTTCTCATAATCATGAGGATGTAAAGATGATTCATGGCCATTTTGAGAGGAATAGTTACTAATTTGTACCGCAATGTATTTAATAAGCTCAATTTCAGCAGAGATTCTTCCTTGAAAGTTTTTGAAAAATTGCTCAATGAGTTTTTGTATGATGTGAGCAAAATCCACACAATAGCATATTTGAAACCATGGCTCAAATTGAAATGTGGATGGATCACTTATAGTAAATACGTGGTCTCAAACTGCAGGTAGCAGCAGGCATAGACATATTAATGCAGAGATACTAAAATTTGGAGCAGTGAAAAATGATGTTAAAGTGTTCACATACAAGGACCTCGCTGATGCAACAGACAACTTCAATGATGATTGCCTCGTGGGCGAAGGTGGATTTGGGAGCGTCTACAAAGGATACATAACAAGCCTTGGACAGGTATCTCCCTCTCCCTCTCTCTCTCTCAAACACACCTACATTTCATTGCCTAATATATTTAGCTGTCTACAAGTTGTGCAAGTCTCATGTTGAATAATTGGTGTTCAGACTGTGGCTGTGAAGCAACTGAACAGGAAAGGAGCCCAAGGAACAAGAGAATTTTATGCAGAGGTTTTGATGTTAAGCTTGGTGAAACACCCAAACCTTGTCCGGCTGGTTGGTTATTGTGCAGAAGGTGATCATAGGATTTTAGTCTATGAATTCATGGCAAATGGGAGCTTGGAAAATCACCTTCTAGGTATGGTGACCAAAAACATTATAACCATGTACCTTTTTTTTCCTTTTAACATGATCAATAGCTTGCAACACTGACAAGAGCTTATTTATCCCAGACATAGGTGAGGATAAGGAGCCTTTGGATTGGCAGACCAGGATGAAGATAGCCGCGGGAGCAGCTAGAGGACTTGACTATCTGCATAACTCTGCGGATCCACCAGTGATATACCGTGATTTCAAATCATCTAATATACTGCTAGATGAAGATTTCAATCCAAAACTTTCTGATTTTGGACTAGCCAAGATTGCTCCAAAAGAAGGTGAGGACCATGTCACAACCAGGGTGATGGGGACTTTTGGCTACTGTGCACCAGAGTATGCTTCTACGGGTCAGCTAACCACAAAGTCAGATGTTTATAGTTTTGGTGTTGTGTTTTTGGAGATAATCACGGGTAGGAGGGTAATTGACACTGCAAGAGTTACAGAAGAGCAAAACTTGATTGAGTGGGTATGTTACGTAATTTATTTTTCCTTAGGAAGTTTATGTGGTTAGAGCATTTATGTTAATTAATAGTCTTGGAGCATGGTAATTTATGGTTGTCTTTGCTTTGATTTGGCAGGCACAACCTCTTTTTAAGGACAGGAAGAAGTTCACTCTAATGGCTGACCCTTTGCTTAAAGGTCAGTTCCCTGTGAAGGGTCTATTTCAAGCTCTTGCAGTGGCAGCAATGTGTCTCCAAGAGGAAGCTGACACACGACCTTTCATGGATGACGTTGTATCGGCTCTAGAGCATCTAGCAACAAGCAAACCTGAAGAAAGAGACATTGCTGGTGAAACTATAAAAACTGCTGGCCATGTCGAATCTTTTAAAGCCACAAAATCATTTGCAGAGTCAAGGGGTTAGCTTCATTGACCAGACACACAAAATTGTTCTACAAAGATGAAGATGCTTAGTTGTACTTCTGTTTGTGTGTTGGTCTACATTTAAATCTTAGGTTGTAATGCTTTTGTTTTGGGATTTGGATGAGATCCCTTTCAGCTCATCATTTTTTCACGTTTCATCCGAGTTCACTGGTTCTATTTCATTTCACTTTTGAACATCTGCTACTAAAATCCAAAATATAAATGTAAGCTTCCCAATTACAGATATGTTAAACTTAAAAATGTACATTGATCTTGCCAATCATTTACTATCTCGTCCTTTTGTCACCTTGGCTGCTACCATATCTCCAATGAGCTGCATTTGTTTCACACTGCTTACTCAAATATGTAGAACACTGATTTAGTAATTCATTTTCCTAATCATCCTCTTAATAATTCCTCTATTTCTAGAATGAAAAACAAAATCAAGATTTTATTTGTTTGGTAATTAGGAGAATATAAGTAGAATGATGTTTTAAGAACACGAATTATTTCTCGCGACATTTTCATTGGCTGCACTACGCACATGGTGATCTGGTTTGTGTTTGTCCCTCTCTCTGCCATTATTAGAGATTGATGTGGAGTTCTCAAGGAAAAGACACTGGACGAAGTCTCGTGATCGTGAAATGATCAGATGGGCAAGATGTAAATGAAAATAAAAAGATTTATCATCACAACAGTAAAATGGCCTGGAATCTATAAAGCTAGCAGTACGCTGGAGGCATAAACAACACAGGATCTGACAGATAAACATTGAAAAATAAACCTGAAACAAAAGAAGTTGCCTGAGCGTGGCAACAAGGCTTGAAAATTAACATGAATACACTGCAAGTTCGCACAATCACACCAACTCAATAAACTCAATAGGCTCAGAGCTGGAAGTTGTTGATATCAGTCCTGAGGATCCTGTAGCTGTAACCCGGAATTCTGTTGAATTGATTGCTTTCTGCTACTTCTGAAACAGAACAGATTCTTGGGAGGAATCCACTTGTGCCTCTTCTTTTCCTCTTCTTCCAGGTTGTTAGCAAGTCCCAGAAACTTTGCCCGGAGGACATGGAAAAGCTTCTGCCTGAAACCACGTCCATGTCCAAAAAGTGCTGCCGAGGTTTCTGTGAACTTCCTCTTCTGTCCAACTCAAACTTGGTGAAGTATTCAATTTCCTTCCTGACTAGAGATCCAATTGTGCCTCTTGTGCCTATAGCAACTGGAGCAGGAATAGCCATTTCTACTTGGGGTGGTGGTTATAGCACTGCTCTTTATAATGCATAAATATACTTCTGAAGTGAGTGAGGCTTCTAGATGAAGCAAGGTGTGGTCATGGATCTAAATTTAATTAATTTTCAATTTGGAGCATCTACCTTTGGAATTGGATCTTTATAATGTAGTACACACTAAAGTGCTTTATGAAAAGCAAAAGCATGAAATTTCCCATAATTTAAACTTTAAAAAGTTGACATATTCATCATATCCCGGTGGCTGCAAAAAAAAAAAAAAAACTAGCTTGTTTTCCGGGCATCATGCTTTACCCTTTTTACATGATTATCTTATTCTTACGGACACTGATGATAAGTGGCAGCAAGGAACTTTTATTGGTCATGATACGTATCATATGAATGGGGCTTCTGTATCCTTGAATTCCTCTGCAATTACTATACAGACAAATTTGAAAATTATAAGAGCGCTCAGTGGTTCACTTTCTTTTTCTTTATCTGTCAGGTCAAAGTTATTCCCCGCCTGTCATGCCTTGGCAACTGGGAAAAGGGTTGGTCTTTAATTGTCATGTTCATGAGCTCTGTTGGTGGTTTGTTGCTGATGTGTTGTGTCCTGTCCAGCTGATATCTCCATTATCAGATTATTT
The DNA here is from genome assembly GCA_031216105.1 of Dalbergia cultrata. Classification (NCBI taxonomy): domain Eukaryota; kingdom Viridiplantae; phylum Streptophyta; class Magnoliopsida; order Fabales; family Fabaceae; genus Dalbergia; species Dalbergia cultrata. The sequence continues at coordinate 56,632,861 of CM062345.1, forward strand.
TTCTTTATATATTTGAAAGTGAAATGATGCGTTATATCACATAAAAGACCAACTTTGTGCGTATTCATTTAACATACTGACCGAAACCATATTAATCAACCAGTAGTGTAATAGAAACTCACAATGTCAAAGCCGGGTAATCCTGTAGTTACAGGTAATGCGAGCCAATCATTAACTGTTAAAAAAAGTGAGAGACGATATGGAAGTTCCACCTGGCATTACATTTTCTTGTCTTCATTTTTACTTCATTGTACCAGCATTGGATTCTAAAAGACGAATTTGAGTTTTTGAAGAAAAGGAAGGGGAGGGGAGAATTTATAATATAATTTTATACTATAAGCCCTCTCTTCCTCTCCAACACCCAAACTCATAAACATATCTTAACAGATATTCCCTTTGTATACAAGCTGTGATAAATAGTGATTATTTGCTTCTTTTTTTCATCCCTTTTAAATGCATTGTACAACTCTTATTTATTGATCTAAATGTAGCTTCTTTTTAACTAGTAAAATTAAGCACCTTTGTTCCAATTCAATTCTTTTACAATACTTTGTCGTAATTAGATAATAACTCACAATACTACACACATGCGATTATGTCACATACAAAAGCACAATGAATCCACCAAGTATATACTCTCTCTCTTACAGACCAAGCGCTCTCTTTTATAATTAATTTTCATTGAACTGTCGAACAAAATGTTATATTTAGCCTTCCTCTATTTCTTACCTTCTATTGCTTATTTTGCTAATTTTATTTGTTTCTTTCGTCTCAAGATTGAGAATAGATTCCAAAGAGTTAGCGTCCTGATCCTCCGACGGAAGTGGGGAGCCGTAGATTGTTTTTGAAAGTATAAATACATCTATTTTGTGTAAATTTTCCACATACTTAAAAAAAAAAAAGTACGTCCAATAAAGACAAATAAGACAGTATATTCATATACTTCTTAACTCAGAGTACACTCGAATTTACAGATTACAGTACAAGGCCACCTACAAGGTTGCGAAGGCGGGATAAATTATTTCTCCTGAAAAATGTGGGCATCCAGTAGAGATGCAAGCGTGCAACGCCATTTTAATAGGAACGAAAGTGATATATATATATTTATGTAAACAGAAGAGACACTATACTACATTCCTATCTCATGCAATAAACAACAGACGACGCACATCTTCTAAAGCCTCAAAATCCTCAAAATCGGACAGCCATTGTAATTCCATAAGAACAAGTTTTCACACACTCCATATTATCCTTTTTTTCTCTTTTCCTCCCTCTTCCTTTATTTTTGTGTAAGACTGTCAAAAAATTATTGTATGCAGGGGAGATGGCACACGTACCCTAATCTTCGATGTGAGGCAAGAGCATGTTGCAAAGCAAGATTGATACTAGCACCCTCCCTAAACAATGAATCATACAACTGACAAACAAATTCAGACAGTTCCTCTTCATCGTCATCCCAAAATGACAAAGTGTGGTCCCCATTTTTCTCAGCATCACTATCTTCCCAGTCACTTAATGGACTGTCAGGTGCAGTCTCATCATCTGCTTCATCCTCTCCAATTTCAAACTTCCCATTTTCCATCACATTCAATTCCCCAGTACCATCAAAGGTGGACAACTGAGACTTGGGGGGTTCATTTGAAGGGCAAATGACAGCCTTAGCACCGGAGTCCAGAAAGGCCTTAATAAGAGCTGGGGTAGGTCCATTTTTCCCTGTGCATATAATGATCCTGTCTCTCCAGGCTCCAACCTAGGCACCAATAGAAGAATCACAGAAATGAGTCATTACATTTCATTTCGATGAAAATGACACAAGAACTTCCAACAGTTCAAGTGAAACTCCATCTAAATCAATCACAAGATAATCACATACCATCCATCGAACATCATCAGGTGTTAAGTGCATAGAAGGGACTGTCCTACGGAACATATAGGAACCAATTTCTTGTTCATCTTCCATAACCTTCATAAAAGGTAGTCAAACTCAGCTTTTTAATAGACATTAATTTGACTAAGTTGTAAAGACTTACTATAGTTTGACGGCCTAGGTATCTATGTACAATGCCTCCAATTTGGAAATACGGTTTAAAGGCAACCAAACTGGCAATGGTAGAAATATTGGACAGCAGAGATGCACCCTTTCTGCGGTGGCTCCTCATTGTTGACAATAAACTGGATTTAACATTTTGTAGAAATTTCTCAGCAAGCTCTCCAGGTTCAGCCACCACAGATACGTCATTGTGCCAACTACACAAATAGTCACCACTCACCAACATCATGCTTCCATCTAAATTGATGAAAATTACAGACAACGATAAGGCATTCAGAAAACAAGGAGAAAATACCTCACAATTAAGCCATCTGAGTCATTTTGAAGGGCCAGATGTATAACACCCAATTGCGGGGAATTCTGCAATCTCTCATGCAATGATCTGACAGGCAAAGAGAGCTGTCTAAGTCCTCGGGGAGACACCGGAGGTGATGCTATTTTCCCCAATTGGCCATCTAAACTTAAAGGTGGAACCAGATCAATTCGTCCAATCCTCTGACCAAAATCAGGACTATAGACCAGAGGACTTGATGGGAAGCTTCCCGTAAACAGAGGTGACGCAAATGGAGTTGGGAAGGTTGTTGTCGATGCTGTCCTTAAAATCTCAGACAAACCATGCATGAGGGATAATCGTATCCCACTCCGTGCACAAAATGACTCAAGCTCCCGAGCATGGTACTTCCCCCTTCCGGTATCAGGACTATGTAAAGCTTCCACAAGTAGTACATTACGCCTCCACCCCAAAGTGGGGCCACTAGCACCTGATAAAGAAGAATAAAAAGAATATTTACTTTTGCAATTAGGTATCACCAACAGTGAAATTTTGCATGACAGAAAACATATCAGCAGCAATACCCTCATTTGATTTCTCTGTCCTGGGGACTTTAGATCTTATATTCTCTTCATGCTGGAAAGGCAGAAGCAATCTCTCACAGACGTTTTCAAATGCTTGATGATTCTTTTGTATATATTCGTTAACTGCAGATTCCAACTTCATCCAGATAGTTGGATCTGTCTCATCCAGTTCCATACCACAACGTTCATCAACTGCAAAGCAAAACACAAAGAGCAATGATTGAGAATTAAAGTTCTTCCAGGAATAGTTATTCTTTAATGATACTTCTTCACTATCAAACAAGGAAAAGAAATGAAGTAAATTTTTTAGGGGGAAAAAAGTGAATAAGTGAAACTTGATTCAAAAAGAGTTGGTCAAAGGGAAAAATATTCTTCCATTTCATCACTCCTTACACAAGTGTAGTACCAGGATTGAAACGAAAATACTGTATCTCGGGAAGCATAGGCAGCAGTGTACTTAAAACTTCCTCAACCCGATCAACAGAGCATGCACTCTCAATCAACACCTGCCCTGTATCCAGATACCGCCAACCCCCTTTTCGCACCTACAAAATTATGTGTATGATAATATAGTAACTCAGGGTGTCAATAGCCAATCAGATATCTCATATAGTCAAAATTACTAATCACATGCAATACACTGACCAAACAATAGAATCAGTGTAACCCTAGAATAATCATCAAAGACCTTTTCTTTAATAAATATATAACATGCTGTACTAACACACAGAAATGAGTAGTTACCTTTGTTGGAACAGAGCCACACCCTAACGAAACCAGGCAATCAATTTTTGTGTCAGGCCACAGAAGTTGGGCTTCTCTTATGGCAAAAACTGTTGGATTGTTTGCCACTATTGCACCATCTTGCCATCGATTGATATCTTAAGGCATGATGCAATATGATAAGATATAGAAGTTAAAAAGACTAGAGACATGGGGAAAAAATAAAAAATGAAATTTCAATACAACTAAATGCAAACAATAGCAGTACAGGTAGTACCATCTGAGAAATCATCAAGATAATAAGGCGCAGCAGATGAAGCTCTGATAGCCTGCCACACTTGATGCTTACAACTTCCAATGAAAGCACTTCGCTTAGAGCCAACCGGTGCACCAGTTGAAGATGAAGCTGATACAGTGATCCCTGAACTTTCAGTTGTCGCAAGAGCCACCTCTGGTGTTCCAGCAGGGTACTGCATTTAGATAACAAAAGCCGAGAGAGAGAGAGAGAGAGAGAGAGATTAATAAATAATAAATAATACATGAAAAAGCGTGATTTTGTACTCATCCAGCAACACCATGAATACATGTAAATACCATAAAAAAAATATTAACCTCCCACCTGATAATTGCGGAATATGAAGGGCTGTGCTGGCATGACATTCACCAAGGTTGATACAACAAAAACTTTGGGCACACTTTTTACAGCAGAATCTATCATTAGATCCCCATCCTCATCAGCACAAATTTCCTTCAATAGCCTCTCGAACTGTTCTGCACTGTGCTGCAAGAAAATAAGTCATAATTCACATTTTATGTGCTCTTTCAACAAATATATAACATATTGCAAACCATGAAAATTTAATTCTTAAAGGTCTCATATCCCCTCAGAATATTCAAAATATATGCTGCTATGGCAAAAAAATATGGAGAGAAAATTTCTCTTGTGGTTTAATTACTCTAAAGGTCTCTATAGTTTTAATCAATTTTTAATTAAGTCCATAGAGCTTAAAAATTTTGTGATTAAGTTCCTATAATTTTGTACAGTATAGGGACTTGATTGAAAATTTATGCACGATATAAGGAATTTATTACAAATTGTTAAACTATAAAGATTTAATTGAAATTTTTGTACAATATAGGAACTTGATTACAAATTTTTAAACTATAGGACTTCCAAAGTAATTAAACCTTTTTTTTAAAAAAAAAACCATGATAAAAGCACACTTCTATAATACAACATAGAACAAAGAGGTACATACTTTTGATCCATGAACGACAACTCTAAAACTCTGTGAAGAACTCTTATAAAGCTGATCTAACTTTTCTTTCCAAGTAGCAGCTTCATTGTCCTTGGGCACAGGTTCAGCAAAAACAAGCTTCCCTGATACAAAATGCCAGTCAATACTTAACCTACAATTGCAGGGAAAATTAAAAGATGAATAAATAAAAATAGTTCATGTCATTCCCAAGCAGCATCCTCACCAAGATTTTTGTATATATCTTCACATTTTTCCAAAGTCATTGACTTAATCCCAAGGGCTACAGCCAGCATTCCACCCGTTGACGTGCCACATATTAAATCAAACAACTCATGTATCTGTTTTCCAGTTCCCTTTTCAATTTCCTTAAGTATTTTCACAGTTGCCAAACCTTTCATCCCACCTCCATCCATTGAAAGTATGCGAAGTCCTTGCTTTGGCACTTGTCTCCCTCTTATTGCACGACGCAGGTTTTCATTTTCTCCTACAAAAGCACAAAATGTAAAAGCTTACTCATTAATAAGATGAAACATTCTGGAAAACACATAAATTACATACAGAGACAGACCAAGAATTGCCAAAGCTCGAGCTGCAGCTTTATAAACACGTGGCTCAGTTGCAACAGTCAGCCGTAAGAGAAGTTCCCGCAAGCTTTCAGAAGTGACAAGTATACGACGATTCTCCAGACAGAAGGCCAAATTGCCAACAGCTAACAGAGCTAGCCTTTGTACCTATAAAAGGAAAAACCATAAAATTACAGGACCAAGCAATTAATCAATTACACCATTGACTACGAACAGAATTTGACAGACTTGCCTCTGGATCTTTGTGGGCACATAAATTTTTCAATGATTTCAAAACATCCTTGTTCAACATCTTCTCTGCCACAGCATCAGAAGTAAAAGCCATCTTCACCACAACTTGCAATACAGATATTAGCTCTTCCCGGCCAATAGATTTCAGAACCGATCCAATTGGTTGCATGATATCTGCTTTGATCAGTTGCAGTGCAACAGAAACATCAGAGGCAAGAGCTGAAAAAGCAGAGCAGGCTTGTTCAACCTGTAACGTATTAAGAATGGTCACAACCACAGAACATGGCAGAAGAAATTAAAATATTGTGATGCCTTGAACCATGATAATATACCACATGACGGTTGTCACTACTTATCATGCTAATAAGTTGCCGCACTGCATTCTCATCTTTACCAACGACTGCTCTATTTCCTTGGTCTTGCATTATCTTTGCAAGGGCAGACGCTAGTAAAGGGTGATGACAAGAAGAAAAGCGGAATATAAGAGAAAAGAAGGCACTGAGCTTATGCCTGGATGCAAAATAAGAATTGTTTTCCGTCTGCAACAACCAGAAAAAGTACATTTGGCTGAATATGTAACGGGCTTTAAAAGAATAAAGCAAGAAAGTAGTGAAGTAAGTTTGTTAAAAAGCCACCTCTATTTGCACATTCACTGATCTCAAATTTTCATCCGCCACAATCTTTATATTTGCAAGAGAAAGGTGGCGAAGTTTAAGAAGGGGCAAAATTTCAGGAAGGAACTCAAGAGGATTTCCAAATAGCCTGAGAACCCGTAGTTCAGCCATAACCCTGTCATAAACATAAGTAACAATGAGGCCAGAAGAATACAATGAGTACAAACTATTCTAAATTAAATTGTCATATCTAATGACCTGAAGTCAAGGAGAGGACGAACGAGCTTGTTGTGCTCCAATGATAACTCCTCCAACTGAACACACTGCCTCAATTCCACTGCTCAAAATACCAAAAATCAGATACGTCAATCTGCAGACCTCAGTTACTTCAGAAATACCACAGGGCTGGACATCAAATGTATTTCCCTAATCCACATGAATTTAATGCACTGCTGCAGCTAGTGAGGCCTAGCAATTACTTTATCCAACACAACAAAGCTTTCCATATTATTTGCTGTTGGGAGCATCTAATTGTCAAGCATTAGCATGACTTGTTATTTTTAGGTAGTGTTATCTGCCTATGATTACTTGGTATACCTATTAGTAATTTACTACACACATTATTCTGACATGAAAGCTTACCAGGCACCGAGATAAGCATGTTGTTGTCAACTCTGAGCACTCTTAAGCTTCTCAGCCCACCAAGCTCAGGAGGCAAAACTGTCAGTTTGTTGTTATCAAGATTAAGTTTCTCAAGATGTGGCAATTGAGTGAGCTCTACTGGAAGTACCTGTCCATAAGCATTCATTTGAAAAGCATTCATTGATCCAACTCAACTGAATCCAACATCCAACCAAATCATAAAATTCAAACACTTCCCTAAACACCAGGAACCTAAATGCAGACAAGCATAAGCACACAATTCAAATCACCAACATTGGCATCTACAACAACCAGGTTCACAAAATTCAACTTGGCAGAAGTTACAGCGCCACCAAAAGCACACTGGGACTCTTTTAACTTCTTAATTCAAGACATAACAAAACCACAAAACACAAAATTATCCAAGCCTTCGATTCCTTGAGATGCAAGAAATGTGAAATTATTTCCTCTAGTAAATTGCAAAGGCACAATTGAATTGAGCTTAATCTCACACATATTGAACAGAACATTAACAAGATTGTCAGAAGAAAAAAAACCTACGAAAACCAAACCGCATCATTCCAATTAAGCTAAACAACACTCACCGACAGGCCACACCCGCGGAGACTAAGCACCGCCACGCTCCTCCAGTGGTCCCCGCATCCTGCGACTCCCTCCGCCACAGCTGGTGGCGCGGCTGAGGCCAAATTGGACCGCAGGAGGCGAATCAGGACGCCGGTGCCGTCGCTCTGCTGCCCGGAGGTAACAGCCTTTGTCATTGTGACAGCCCTGAGAGGCTCCCTCCTCTTCACAACCTTCATCTGCAAATTCACATTCTCATCGCCCCCGCCCCCGCCCCCGCCACGATCCTCCTCCGGCCTCAGCTCCACGACGACGGTGTCCTGCGGCATCGGCAGCGCCACCATGAGCTGCGACTGGAGCTTAAGCGCCGCCTGATCCTCATCCTCCGACGCCGACCACTCCAGCTCGATGCGGAACCCTAGCTCCTGCTCCTGCGACACCATCGACGACGTTGACGACGACGTCGTTGAGGTGTGGCTGAGAGGCTCCGGCGGATCATCGGTGCCGTAGTTGAGAGTGAGGTGGAAGATCTCGGAGGGCCTCTTCCACCCCAATCCCCAAGACATTGTGGCGATTCTTCAGCTACCGTGTCATAGAAGTTGCACCATTACAATGATCCGAATTCGCATCACACTGGCGTGACGGTTCGGAAGAATCGAGAATCGAAAAAGAATGAGACTTGGGGAACTAGGGTTCGGAATTGAGATTTAAGCTGCGAATGTGATCAAGTTTTTTTGTTTGCTGAAACAATGGGGAGAGAGAGAGAGAGAGAGAATTGTTTAAGGTTTAGGTGGGGTGAAGGAGAAGACGCTGAACGCGTTGTCGTTTTCTCGGTGTGAGGTAGACGGCGGCGTCGTATTAACTTTCGTGACATGAATTTTTTAGAGTTTGAAAGGGAGAAGGGATCGCGTTTCATTCTGTGCTAATGCTGTCCAAATCAGATCATTATCGTAAAATTAATTTCTTTTGGTGCACACTGCAAGATTAATTAATTTAGTTTGAGGGACGATTGGCATTTAAGTATAATTTTCTTTCTTCAGTCTTGATTTTCTTTTTCTGGGAAAAATAATATGGCAAGCTTGTAGATAGTAATTTGAAAATACTAATTGAAGGAAGAAGTATTCATTGCCCATGACCACCATCCTGCCGACATTGACTGAATATGCCATATAAAGTAAGGAATCCCAATTAGTCAATGCACACTTTTTATATCATTTAATCAAAAATGTATTTTATTTGGCACTAATAATGCTATAGTGGTTAATTTTATTGTTTTCCAGAAAACAGTAGGGCTTAACGCCCGGCAAACCAGCAATGCAAGGAGCAAAATAAACAAAACAAGTTTGATACGCACTAGCGGTTGAATTTTAGTAATAAATAGGTTAGGTCCTACTCCAACATAAATTAGTTTCTTTTATTTGTATAATAAATAATAATAAAACAAAGCATCTTTTTTTTTTATTGTAATACAAAACAATATTGGCGTCCACCATTTCCAATATGAAACTACATAATTTTTCCTATATAAAAAATTTGAATCAAATTTCTTATATGTCCATTACATCTATTCTTAAATTAAAAAATAATATATGGATTTTTTTATTAAAAAAGTATATACTGTTCTTTTCTTATTACCGTCACATTTGCATCACAACTCATATTTAGTAGGCAGTCGTGCCGGTTTTAGTTAACGGCTTGCCAAGGGCTAAAATTGGACTAAGGTTGCTGTCAATTCATGTTGCCCTCAATATGTTTACTTATTTATTGCTATGAAACCTTCAATGTGTTTAGAAAGTAGCTGAAAAAGATGCGAAAATATTTTGGGCCACAAGAGTAATATGAAAAATGAAAGAACAGGAATTAAAAAGAACAGTGGCAAGATAGCTTAGCTTGTCTAATTTTTCATTCATGTATTACTACAATTAATACTCATTTTTATCCCTACAATTATATATATATATATATATATATATATATATATATAAGGGATTGATCACTGATGTGAATCATTTATGTTTGCAATGATTAACATGATTCATAATTATAAAATTAGGGACTAATTAATTAAATTTTAAATTTTTGAGTCATTTCAAGGATCAAAGAGAGCATTAACTTTGTATCACTATGACTTGAATTCGATTATTTAGTTTTTCCTGTTAGTGGATGATCTATTCGTATCTTTATAAGTGTTAAATGAGATCAAGGATATGCCTTCACTCTAGATTGAGCAAACTTATCTATTTCCTAAACTTTTGATAATTAAAAAACTAAAACTAGCAACATCACACTAAACCATGAAAAGAACCAACTTTTTAGAAATTAATTTTGATGTATAGTTAATATAAAAGAACTAACATCACACACATTTTTGTTTGTTTGACTAAAATATTAGGAGATAAGAGTTAAAGATGAGAGTTGAACTCGCGACCTCCCATAACTCATTGAGACATGCAAAAGTTCATCAGTGTAGGCTCAGTTATCAAACACTATTTTTAAATAATTGTCTAGTAAAACATTTTCTAACTGAGTGTACATGTAAATTGATTTTTTTTTAATTATTTTCTTTGGTGCAAATATGCAATACACAAAACAAGGAATAAAAATTACCCATTATTCCATTCCAAGCAAAGATTCAATTGGTTTTGTAGGCAGTGCCTCCCCATGGATTAATGCCAGCGGTATTCGTGGGTAATGAGCCCACTCGTTCAAGCGGGTCGAGTTATGCATCCTTATTCAAAATTATTTACCAAGAATCCTTTTGCGGGATGACCAGAAAAAAAAAAAAAAAAAGTCCTGTTGCGGGTAATAATATATTAACAAGGATGCATTTTGAGCTAGCAAAAAAAAAAAAGAAGGTACATATGGAGTATTGAAAGATTTTCGTGAAATCAGTCTACATGTTAAAAAAATGTGCATATATATTAGGTTTAATTACACAATAGGTCCCTATAATTTTACTCAATTTTCAATCAAATCCCTACAATTTAAAAGTTTTTAATTATGTCTCTATATAATATAAAATATTTCAATTGAATCTTCATTACAAAAAGCGGAATACTCCTAATATATTTTATCTCTATTTAGTACAAAAATGGAATATTCCTATAATATTTATAGTATATACTAGAAATATTTCATTTTATGTAACGGTTATTATTCGCAAGAACTCAATTGAAAAATTTTATATAGTATAAATCTAATTAAAGACTTTTAAATAGTAGGGGCCTAATTGGAAACTAAATAAAATTATAGGGATCTACAAAGTAATTAAACCTATATATTACTCATTGAAAATTAACTGACATTAAATTAGTTCTAAAAAACTAAAGAGTTAATGTTCATTTCACTCCATCATTTTATACTCATAAGTCATTTTAGTATGACTTTTAAAATAAGTCAAATTAGTCTCGAATATTGCAAAATGTGAGTCATGTTAGTCCTTCAATCTACTCTTATTTAATGTTCTATCAATTAAATGATAATAGGTAACCTTAAGTGATACCTTAACATACATATATTATCTAAAGTAAGATAAAGTAAAATGGATCATTTTGATGTATAAAATTATATAAAATGAGTCATTTAAACATTCATTTTTAAGTCATAAAATAACTCATTTTGTACAACTTTAGGTACCAAAATAAATTATTTTAAACTTTATTCTACTTCATATAACACTTAATATGATAAGGTATCACTTAATGTTGCATATAATCATTTAATGAATAAAATGTTAAATAAAAATGGAATAAGGGACTAACTTGACTTACATTTTGTAATGTGGGAAACTAATTTGACTCATTTTAAAAGTAAGGAACTAAATTGACTCACGAATAAAAAGTTAAGAATTAAAATGAGAATTAACTCAAAACTACAACATGACATCACTTTAATCTCTATGAAATATATAAAAAAAGGGATTTGAGATATTTACTTTATCATTCTTAAATATGATAATATTCCTCAATCATCCCATTAACCCATTACATTTAGAAAAATATTATTTCTACTCACTATACATGAGACATTGTACTAACTCACATCCTACTCACCATTGGATTGGATGTGGATCTCACTTGAATGGGGTTCACACTTCATCCAATGGTAAATAAGACATGAGTCGACAAGATATCTCATGTATGATAAATACAAATAACATAACTCTTACATTTAATGATGAAAGAGTTGGTGTCTCCATGGATATATTCTTTTTGGGTGTTTAAATATAATTACTCTAAGAAATTATTTGATATTACAATTTACTCTTTAAAAATATATTTGATATAAATTCTTATGAAGAGTTAACGTGGTATCACATATTCACATTTTATCTTTTAGGAAATTATTTGATATTATAAATTTTTTAATGATTAAATTGATTTCACGTAAATCTTTTAATAAACAAATTGTATGTTTACTCTATAATATATTTTCAAGAATTTTAATTACAAAATATGATTGCAGAGAGTAGTGCAATAAGGAAGGTAGAGTCGAGAGCGAATCAGCTAGTAGCACAAGATTAGAAATTAGATGAAGACATGCCACACGCCAATGCACCAAAAGTTTGCTACCCCATACTCGTACTGAATAGGGACTGGTACAAGTTGGCAGTTGCTGTACGTGATGGATACGAATACAGCAAGATGGCTCACAATGGCAAAACTCTTCTTTGGAAAGAAGGACAGAAACAAGAACTGTTCATTCATCACCACATCTGCACATGGATTCATATCACGGACTGTACGTAATGGAGATACTTTTGTGTGACGTGTAGTCAGTCATGGTGTCCAAAACCCAAAATGTATATGGTTACCTAAATATTTTTCAAAGAAATATGTGTTCCAACAGTGACCCATTTAGGTGCAGCTTATTTTGTTTTATAATTGAACTTTAGCCAAGAAAAAGAACATAACTAGCAATCTACGGTTCTTAAACTTCTACATCTTTTGAACCCTAAATAAATAAATAAAGGAAAAATTCTCCACCTTGTCTTTTTTTTTTTGCACCACATGCATGCTGAGAGTTTTTGACAGCCCAATTGACAAAGGGTGGCCCTACTTTCGATCCAATAAGTCAATGTAACCACTAACTCTCTTCTTTCATTGTCGGAATTATTAATTTGAAGAAGGAGCTCCCCTTGTCTATTAGAATTTCCGAAGAGATGATGAGCCCTTTGTTCATAAATTGTCCTTTTCCCAATTTATTCGTGATGGAAAAGTTGGAAGAATGCTTGATGATTGAAATGAAGATAAACCATATATAGTAGCATGTGTAAACTCAAGCTTCTAGCCTTTATTGGAATAATTCCAGTTTCCTCTCCCCAAGGCTAACATTCATTACACTAATACCTTCTTTAAAAAAAAAACCAGATCAACCTCTGTCACTTTTTTAGGGGAATTTGTGTAAGATCATTGCATAAAATGATGAATGATGGATATATGTACGACATTTTAAACAAAGGAGGTGGTCTGGTTTAGGAGCAGTACATATGAAATTAATGTAGATGTAATGTCTCGTACATTAGTATTAAGCAATGCTCACCGTGTGAACATTGTATGGCAATTACTCACCATAAGAGTTGGTGAAATATTCAGATGCACCAAGAGTAAGAAAAAATATTTATTTTGATCTATTTATTTAGTTTTATGAATTATTATTGTCTCTTATTTCTACTATATTTTTAATACAATAACTTATATGTTAATTAATAAACGAAACAGAATAAATATTTTATCTTACTCTAACCCTAACTCTAACCCTAAGAATTTCTCTTGGCATAATGGAGGAGTTCATTTCCAATTCCATCCTTTTGACCTGAAGTTGTCAAATTAAAATTGGTAACTACAGCATTATTAGCAGAAGTTATGACTAAAATCATCACTTACATAATGACGTGATCATCTGCAATTGCACTGGCTTGGCTCACATGAAAAATCACGGACCAATTTCAATCTTAAACAAGAGGCGAGCCCCTGCCAAAATTGTTTATTTATCTCTAATATCTACTATAGCTAAAACCTGTCTCCATCATTGTAATAATACCCTATAATTCATATGAACTAACTGGATACATATCTTCTCTTAGATGAATTCGTACCTACACTTCCATAATCCCTGCCACTGAATTAAAATGTTTTCTTAATTCATCCTTAACTTCACTCTCTGCAAATATAAACTCCACAGCATTCCTTGATAGCTCAAACATTTCCCTCCTTCCCAGCCCTACATAATAGCCAGCCAAGCAAACATGCAGTCAACAAAAAAGCTTAGTCAATTAGTTCACATTTAAGTGGCTGCAAGGTGAAACCTACCAAATGAGTTAGCAGCAATTTTGTATTCATTGGAGAGACTGGTAGAGAACACACACGAGTCATCGGTACAGAGGACCACAGGATGTTTTGCATCATACAAATCAGCTGCATCATCAAGAGCATGATCTTAACAGGAAAAAAAAAATCTAACCAAAATTCAGAACTAGAATCGCTTCCAAGCAGTTCATTGATTTTATATTTATGACCATCAACTTCAAGCATAAGCAAAGCCACCTACCAAAGTGGTGAACCTCTATTGATCGAACCGACAATGTCCTGATGTTCGAAGTCAAACAAATTTCAACCTGAAAACAGTGAAGATAAAATAAATAATATATAACTTGGTTGGTTAAAGTTGCATGGTGTAAATGTCAAATATTATATAAAGCATTCACACTTAGTGATAATCACATGCCCCAAAAGGGTTGATGAGGAAAAAAAAAAGAAAAAAGAAATAGCAATTATAGTGTTTCATTCATTACAGATTACTTCATACTTCTGGCAGAAAAGATTTTAATAGAATCAATAACATTTTAATTGATTGATTGTCTATGAGGAACTTCTGAGATCTGATGACTGAATTCATATTTCAAATATCCTTTTAATTTCCCACAGAGATTACAGTATACTTCCACAGTTCCACTATCTACCTTTAACATCAATAACTAAAGGGGTTGCAGAGTCTTACTGGAATTTTAGATGACTTGAGCTTTCTCCAGTGTTCCTTCTCAAAGAAACAAGCATGTCCAATCCTCTGGGGCTGAAAGTCAAGCATATCGTGTACCTCCCGTGGATTTGACACCTGAAAACATTAAGCCAGAAATATAAACCCACTAAGCCAGAAATATAAACCAGTCAGAGAAACTCCAATTAAAACCTTGTAAGAGCTAAAGATTTTCGCACCTCTCCACAGTGAAGTGTTACATAAAGACCTTGTTCTCGAGCAAATTTCAATGCTGGTAAATATGTAGTCCTACAAAACAAAACAAAAAGTGGTACAATGTACATAAGCATCAATTTTCAAAATTCAAAATACAATCACTACACTGGAGTCTTAGGTTGATGTACCATTCACCAACAAGAGGATTTCCAGAGAGATCAATTCCAACTACCCCGAAATCCCTCATTTCCAGGGCCAGCTTGACCTGCAGCAAAAGAAATGTAGCCTTCAAAAGCAGGGCCCAACAAACTTTAAGTTTCATCATATTACTTTTGCATTATAGCTTACTGTTTCCATTGCTGATTCTGTTGTCTCGCTGCGATTAATGCTCAACAGAAGCCTAACAAAGATTCTTTTTTTAGGATTTCCATTGCATTTATCATTTGTGTCTGCGGGTAGAGGATTAAAAAGAGCTCTAGAATCTTCACTGTGTGGAATGAAATCCACATCAACTGAAGTCACTGATTTTAGACCTTTCAGTACAGCTTCAACATATGAGCGTTTGGTCATTCCTATTGAATCATTTCTCTGCATGGAACCAAGTAAAAATATACTCCATCAAATTAACAATCAATCTCCAATACAGCTAAATTGAAATGAAGAATTTGAAAATAACCAACAGAATTCCTTTCAATTACCTTTGGAGTAGTTCTCAACTCCAAATACACAACATTCTCCGATGCGAAATCTTCAATAACCTGTTTTATGGTGTCCTTACTAGTATAAGTGAAGAGGCAATGAATTTGGTGATAACAGCATATTATATAGTAAACAAGCAGCCATACTTCTTTGGTAATTCTTGTAACAGTAGCATGATCGGTTGTAAGAATGTGGATAAGGTCAAATAACTTGAATACTTGTTGTACTGAGCGATTATCTGTATTTTACAAGGCCATAACACAACAACAGTGTTAAGCATGAATAAGGGTACATATGGATCACCAAAATTGAATTCATGAAACAAGAAAACAGAAGCAGATTAAGGCCTGCTTGGCATAATAAAATTTACATAAAACAGAATTTCAGCAACAGTTCTACAGAAAGAAAGCAGAAAAGCCTTTTGAAAAAAAAACTGAGTTGACATGTCATGTTTTCTCTGGAAAGACAAAGATACTAAAGCAACTCATTGATGTTCCTTAAAGCAAATTGGAATACACGTACGGTTCTGCCTTCTGTGCCTTTTTTTTTTTCCCCTTTTTTGTTGTGATGAAATTTGTGTTATTGTCTTGTTAACAAAACCGAACACAAAGGCTTACAAATACAACAAACCAACTTTACCATGAATTTCAAAATCAACTTCAACAAAAAGGGGGTGCATTGAAAGACATGGCAAAGGAACAAAAGAACAAATAAACAAAGAAAAAAAAACACGTGAGTGACATGATAGCAGCCTTGTCTTTTGGAGCTGCTTTTTTCTTTTTTTCCTGGTGGGGAAACAAAGAGGTAGAATTTAAGGAGAAAGGCATACATCTCTTGATGACATGCTCCATTTCTGAGAAATCTATGACACCCTTTTCACCCAAAGCCTTGGTAAGTTCTCTACACAGCCAAAACAGACAAATAAAAGTAAAGGGCGTGCATATATATCATATTTATTATATATATGTATATATATTTTCCTGAGAAGAGAAAGGCCAAGAAATGAATGAGAAGAATAAGAAAAAGAGAATAAAAGGGTGATTGTGAATTGGTTTAAAGAGAAGGAAGGAGTTTACAGGAGTGTGGAGTCTCTGATGGATCCATTGAGGTGAGCATGCAGTTCCACCTTTGGCATTGACAAGCACCACTCCATCTCTTTCTTTGTTTTCTTTCTCTGTCTTTCTAATTTGTTTCCCTGCTATGTTATGCTATGCCTTATGTAGAGAAGAGGGAATGGTAAGTGGAATGAACGATGCGGGGTTTCTTGGCTTTTGTTGTATAGAATAATGTTTTATATAGAATAATAATTACTTTATAACTAAATTGTCCAATAAATATATATTATTTGTTACTATCATTAGATATAATTTGGGATCTCCACTCATTCCATCTATTTACAAATCCAATCTTGATAAAATATATAGTGTATATTTATTATACAATTTAATTGTACACTTAATACCACTAATAAATCACGCAAACCGATAGACGAAAGACTTCGTCTTCCCCAAAGTCCCCCCTTGTCGTGCAAAAATTAATGCAAACAGTAAATGAAGAGTGCCAAAAAAAGATAAATTATCATAACTTAATTTTTACATGTTAACATAATACATGACTTTTAAAATAAATTAATGAGCATGCTCTTTTTTCTTTTTTTTGGGTGAACAATGAGCCATGCTCTAGTATATTATAAATGGGGATTGCTAATCTCTATGTATTTATATTTTAAAATAATTTATTATAGAAGTTAGTAAGTTACATATTTTATTTTAGATGAAAATACACATAACTATTTTTTCTTAATCATCTTGTAGTTATTGATGATTTTATAATTTTATTTCATTCAGATTAATTATTGTTTTAACTCTTTCTTTCATATAATTAATATACTCTTTCCATTATTCCTCCCTCCTTAATTAATATTCTTTCCATTATTTCTCTCACCTTATCAATATTACTTGAAACACCTAAACATATAGTACTAAATAATACTCCGTCATTTTTACTCCATCTATTTATTTTTTTTTATTTTTTTTATTGCAAAATATATGTTCATTCCTTATATCAAGAAACATTAAATTTTTTTATTTTTAATACTACTCCTAATATAATTAATTATGTTTGTTTTTCAACAATATTATAATCATATAAATTTATATTTTAATTGGTGTAATGTGATCCATCCATATATTTATTTACTATTATTAAGATATATTTATTATTTTCTTAATCTATATTTTTTTTGTTTTTGGACAAATATAATGTAATGAAAAGGAGAGAATATTGGTATTGTAAAACAATAATAATAGAAAGAATAATAGAGAATAAAAGAGAGAATAATATTATTAATAGTAGTATAATATATAGAGCACCCAAAAGGGATATTTATAACTAAAGGATAAAATGATAAATATAAGATCAAATTAGATCATAACAAATTCTATTTATATTCAAATCAAATCTTAATTGAATCAATTAAAGGAAGGATATTCATATTTAAATAATATTTCATAACAAATATATGTATATATTCACTTCTCTATGCCAATTTTTATTGAATCCTACTCAAATAATCAACTTCTTACACCTGATTAAAAACAATTAAAAAGGAAATCATATTAATTTTTGTGCAATTTTTTTATTATTTTAGAAACACATACAAATTCGTGTCTTCAACGTAATAATCATATATTACTAAGATAATTTTATTTTACACATATATTAAAGAATTAAAATAAAAATAATGTTTATTATTTATTATTACTTCTTTGGGATATTAAAATCAAATTTAAAAGTATACATAATAAGAATTTATGATGACACCGCATGTGACACAAAATTTGACAGTAAAGTTTTAAAAAGCATTTATGACTATGATAAATCTATACTTTAAATTTTACATAATAAATATAATTTTATAATTTTTATTTTTTTATTTTTATAATATGTAACTCTAAGAGTGTAGATATGTATTTTATAATATATTTCATATAATAATGATAATATCACTTAGGAGAGAAAATATTAATTAGGTGAGAGAAAAAAATAAAATTTATAATTAATGTGAATGAAATAAAATTATAAAATTATCCAAAACTATAAGCTTTTTTTAGATAAGATGAGTGTGGTTTTTTGGCCTAGAAGAAAATGTGAAACTTACTAATCTTCATATAAAGGTGATGATGTTAACATTTCTTGTTATTAAAAAATTAATTTTTTAATTGAGTAAATAAAAAAATAAGTGTTTGCTTTTGTTATGTTGAATTTTACATTATCATTTAATGAAAATTTTAGTTTTTATTTATTGATACTGTCAACTAATAGAATTTTATCATAGTGATAAATTATAGAAAATAACTACCTATTATCATAACCACTTTCATGATTTGTTATTTTGGAAAAATTTTATTAGTTGACAATGTAAAATAATTTTATATTATCATTACATAAAAATTAAATTCTTAATTATATATTGGTATATTTAGCCATAAGATTTATTATCATATCTTTAAATAATGCAAATAGAATTATTTGAATAGATAAGAGAGTTTAATTTTGATGCACTGATAATGTAAAATTTTTTTACCCTGTTATCCAATGAATTCATCCCATTTGATTCAAGCTATGAAGCACGAACATAGGTGTCGTGTCCACGTGTCATACACGTATTCGTATCGAATCTTGCATGATGTACTTATGACACATGTTTATATACATTTAATTTAATATCTACTTTGTTCTTACTCTAATATAAGAAAACACTATAGAAATAATGTTATACAAAATAAATAATATATAACTTTTTGAGATTATAGAAAAATAAAATATAAATAAAAGCTTATATAAATTATATGTTCAATAGCATATCGATTTTTTAAAAAAATTAGTTATATATATGTCATGTCCATGTCCTATAATTTTTCAAGTTTAGTGTGTTCCTCATGTTTATGTTGTGTCGCGTTCTATATCCATGTCAGTGTCTATACTTCATAAGATTCAAGTAATGCATGCAAGACTTAACTAATTTTGCTGAAATGATAACACATAATTATATAATTGTGTAGAAAAGTTTATAATATTATTTGTATATAGAAATTAAAATCTAGTAATATAAAAAAAATTCATACGATTATTATAATTTTTTGGTGAAAAATTAATGCTATATTTTATTGGTGTTTGTAACATTGCTCAAAAATTATTATTTTTCATTTAAACCTACTTTCACATTTTCCAAACCTTTGAAACGAATGGCCGATGCAAAATCCCGAGAAACAGATCACTCTGTCATCCGTATTGTCGCCGAATCTCGGATAGTCAGACTGAAAATCTGGAAAATCGTTTGGATGTTACACACAGTTGGAATACGTATTTCTCTCTGACTTGTATCCAAGATTTGAATAATAAGAGTTCCAAAGAATTTGTTTTTTTTTGTAAACAGAGTTCCAAAGATTTGAATAAAAGGTTAAGAGTTCTAGAAAACTTCATTTTCATCATTTTTATGGTAAACTGGCTGTGGCCGGCTCATAAATGCTTTTTTTCTTTTTCGCCTAAATTATACATATCCAGAAATTTATAATACTTTAATTAATTTGACTAAAATTAAATTAGTCGGTAGTGGAACAAAATTTTCTTTGGCGCTGATTTTTCAATTCACTGACAATAATATTGTAATAATAACAAAGCATGTTTCACGCCAAATTTAATTTGTACTTCATTATTCAATTAATGAAAATATATTGGATTCAATTATATATTATCAAATGAAACTTGACACAGGTAGCAGTTAATTAACTACTTGTGAAATCTTTATACGTTAAATATACGGACAATCACAAAGAATGTTTTGATCTATATTAATAACGGGTAGAGTCACCTCAAATAAAATAAAATAAAATAACGGGTATAGTCAATATAGCTTATATCATCACCGGGACATCTTTCAAGCTAGTTTTTCAAATGAAATTAGACGTGTAATCTTAGGATAATATAAGAATCTTTTATGTGGTTATAGTGGTTCATCCGTATAGACTTAATTCTCTACACGTTATACTTTAGATGTCTCGCTATCCTTTCTTCTTGGAGTTAACTTTTCAAGTGAAGTTAGGTTTATAGTGTTAAGAGCAATGTTTACAAGTAATTTATGTGATTTTATCTAGAAAAATTTATGCAAATAGGTATTTGTTGACGTGAATAAAAATTATAAGTTGTGAAATTATATTGCATGAGTTTAGCTCATCAATATTGATATTTAATACACACCGTCAATCAGAAAAAGTTATTCTTACACTCACGGAAACTTAACCCGAGAAAGAGGTATTTTATAGTAGTAAACTCTATTCAATTCATTTGTTTCTTAAAGAGACACGCAAATCTCAACAATAAGGATACACAATAAATACTAATGCTAATAGTGCACCAAGACTAAGTGAAGGGCGATGGCAACCATATTGAATGGCATGCTATATTTGGACCACAAGCATAGGATTACTAACCTTTCAACCTCTGTAGACTTGGACATTTATTTCAACGGATTTATCTAATCAATACTTTTGGGATAAGTCAAAGAAATTATATTGAAAAAATAGGATTTTATGTTTTCAAAGTATTAAATTCATAATAAAATTTTAAAACTTAATATTTTTAGTAATCTACTCAACTAGTGCCCTTAACAAACCCTATTTCAATATCCACAAAGGAAGAAATTGGTGTTTGGTTTAATATCTCATATTACCTCCTTTAATTAAATCAAACCCACAAAGATTATGGTTGCGAGCATTTTCTTCAACTGATAAAATAATTCATTCTTCAATGCTTTTGTAAAAACATTTACAATTTGTTCCTTAGTAGGACAATAATAGATTAATACTTTTTTTTTTCTTAGTCACCAGTTCTCAAATCTTGTGAAATTATATATTTATATGCTTAGATTTCTCATGAAATATTGAATTTTTACAAATTACAATAGCAAATTTATTGTCACGAAATATTAATGTTTTGAGTATGTTTTGCTTATTAGGCTTCAATCCTTCAAGAATCTTTCTCAACCATACTACCCATGAGTACAACTAGCTGCCACAATTTATTCTGATTTGATTTTAGATAATGCAACAATTTATTGTTTATTTGAAGACCAACACATTGCCCTGAAATGTATGTGAAAAACATACCTCAAACTACTTTTCCTTGTTTCCATATCAATTATCCAATCTCTATCACTATGTCCAATAAATTTCACACCATTATTATCACCCTTAAAAAAGAGCAATAAATTACATAGACTTCTTCTAAAGTCTAGTGAAATTCACTCAAAATTCTCTCTATTTGTAAAATTTTCTCATAACATCTTTAAGTTTGTGAAATGGTTACACTAATTTTATATAAATTTGTAAAATCGTTATACAATTTTTTCCTCCATCATATAATAAATAATAATGCACCTAGGAAATGTGAGTGTCACTCGTAGAAATAAAAGGGAGTCCGGGTAAATTTAGCTAAACCTCAAAGAAAAAGTTATTGTAGTTTGCTGTTAAAAATTTCATGATTTATTGTTCCTTTGATACCAAACAATTCTTTTAGTTATTTATAAATGCAAGATGGGCGGCTCCTCTATGAAAATGCTTTTCAACTGAAAAATTTATGTCTGGTCTAAGTGTTGCCAAGTATCTCAATGTTTCAATCAACCTCTTATAATATGGATCAACCCAAATTCAAAAGGGAAATAATTATACAGAGACAAGCAAATCTCAAAAATAAGGATCCACAATAAATTCTGATAGTGCACCAACACAAAATAAACGGCAATAACAACCAAACGTGCTACATGCATGTTGGACTACAAGCATAGGATGGATAAATTTTCAACATCACCAGACACAAGCATTGGATGGGCATTTGTTTCAATGTCAACAAAGGAAGAAGTGGGTTCTTGGTTTAATCTCTCACAATAAATTTGAGATAGTGTAAGAACTTATTATTATGTGGTTAATACCCGAGCAGATGTTTAATCCTATACAGTTTATACTTCACATATATAATCACATGTAGAGTTATCAAAATGGGTCAGATTGGCTCACATATGGCTGGACTATTTCTGAGTTAGGCTATTTTTGGGCTAATTTAGTTTCAGATAAAAAAAAAGATTGGCATAGCTCAATCTATTCAGGCCACAAGCTAGTCAATGACCTATTTATTTTTGTTTGCTTGTTCAATTTTTTTTATTTTATAATTCATGTAACAAGTTAATAAATAAAAATGAAAACTATTTGGAAGTAGTGGTCTTATCATTACTTTATGTGAGGATACAATGGAAAATTATTTTTTTTATAATTAAATTTTGACAGTATAACTTGATATAAAAGAGAAGTGAATTTAAAAAATATTATTTTTGATGACATTTGTTTTTAGTTTAAACTTTTTTAAGTGAAAAATGAGTTAAACAATACTAATTCAAGTAATAATAACTCATATATGTAATTAATTATTTTATAAACAATAATATTTGGATCATCAGGGGCTGGGCTGAATAAGATCAGCTTTTATTTTTATTCTAATTTTTTTCAATAGTCGGACACTTGGGGCTAGCTCATCGAGAGAGAGGCAAGCCTATTTTGATCGTCTTAATCATATATCTGGCCAATTAAGTGGTCATCTTCACCTTTTCACGTTAACTTTTCGAGTGAAATTAAATCTATAATTCTAAGAGCAATGTCTACGAGTAATTTATGTCATTTCATTAAGAAAAAGGTATGCAAATAGGTTTTTTTTTATAAATAAAAAAGTTTAGGTTATAATTACCAAAAAAAAAAAGTCCAAGTTATCAAATTTATTAAATTCGGCTTATCAATATCCCTTAAGCCATTAGGATTAATTTAGTGTTGAGGGATTTAAATAATGTATATGAAATCTTATGTTTAAATCTTATTGCGATCAGTATAATTTTGGAAAAAAGAAAAAAACTTATCAATATCCCTCGGTATTAGAATGAAGATTTCTTGCAAGCTGTTTGCTTGAGCGATGCTCCAATTAACTAATCAGTCGATGCAAAAATCACTTATTTCTCCGACAATACGAACAAAATTAATATCTCAAGGTATACTTTTCCATATAATTATAAAAAATAACCTTTTTATTTGGATTTTTGCAATTCTAGTTAGTTATTGAATAGTACTATTTACTTATAATTTAATTGAAAATATTAAGATTTATTTTATCCGATAATTTCTTTTAAAAGAGCATCTTTTGTCTCTGGTGTGACTGTGACTTGATGTTATTTTTTCTTTATTGAAATTTCAACGTTAATACTTGTACTTTTTATAACATTTATCGATTAAAAAAAAAAAATTTGCTTCATGTTTTAACTTTGAAAATTGTGAGTGTTAATATTTGTTACGTCACTATACTCATTATCTCCCATAAACGATGTGAGGAAATTAAAAAGAATATTTATAAGAAGTTAATTTTAATATTTTAACTTGTTAATATAAAATTTTTTAATACAAATAATTTAATCATGCACTATCATGTTGCTAAAAATGTTTGATGATAATAATAACAATCTTAAAGCTACACATAATAAAGACGGCGTAGAATACCTTGTGTCGATGGTATATCTATTTATAAAGAGGTAAATGAAAAAAAGAAGGTAATGAAACTTTTTCTTTTTGGGGTCAAACTAACCTATCATACATCTGCATGACTAAGAGATCTTTTCAACGATAAAATATATCAAATATGCATTGATATAAGACCAATGTATCAAAGTATATCACAATTAAAAAGTTCTCCCAATAACTATACAATGCACCGTTACTCACGATTACATGCAATTCTTGCCTATACAAACCATTGACCTAATTGAAAAGCTTAAATAAATTTGCTGTTATTTTACAATACTAAGGCAGTATTTTTTTCAAAAGACTTTCACCCTTATCTTTAACTATTTATAAAAAAAAGATTATAATAACTATATGCATTCTTTTTTTTTTTGTTTGGGTACATTGGCAAAAGGAAAAGAAAACAAGAAAATCTTATCTTCATGTGAATTCATTAATTTCATTTTTCTATGGGACAAAACTTGTATCAATCTCATTATATTTATTTCAATCATTTTTCAAATAAAATAATATCAGTTGGTTTTATTAAATGAGCAATTTGAAAATAAAAATATACATTTTTTTCAGGAAAAAATTGTCTATATTTGAGAACTAGATTAAATGAATATAAAAAACTTGATGTAAGTTTGTTTCCTTCTTAAAACACCTCAATTAATAACATCTTATCTCTTCCTTTCATGTTAAAATCATTTATTTTCTATTTAATCTTATCCTTCCTTTACATAGGATTAGGAAGTACTAATGAATAAGAAATTATGATAATACTGATGAGATATATAAAAACAATGAAGCTAAGCGAGTACAAATATAAACGATTTATAATTTTACTTTTCAATAAAAAAATATTACTTTAATTTTTTTAACTAGTTTACAGGTTAAAGAAAAAATTTAAAGTTAACTTCACATTATTTTATTAAAAATAAAACATGTTTATATGATAAAAGTATCAAAATATATTTTTTTTGGGTGCGGAAATAAAAGGATTTAAAAGTCTTTAATTTATATACCAAATATTATAAGGTGGCAGCGTATGTATAGTTTTAATAATGTACCAAAAATAAGTCTAGTCAAACATAGTCTCAGGGAACTGGAAAATGAACAACCAATACCATTCTCCTTTAACTTTATAGGAATGACTTATGATGTGACGCAATCTATGGACAAAGAATTAATAGATTCAACATTACAGGTTCAAGCGCACTAAAGTCATTGTACAACACACCAATTAGTGTACATTGTACCCCTCTGTGTGTTTTCTTATGTGTGCATGTGGTTTGTCCATAAAAGGATTTGACTCCAGCATGTGTCCCCCCCACTGGATTGAATGGAAAATGGTTCCACGTACCCCATCACTACTTGGGTAGTTTCAACTCGTTTTCTTCCTTCGCAATGTGCACTTTTTTTATTTTTTTTTTGTCTTCAATTACATAAATCACTTATTCGTATATGCTTTTTGATAATTCCGATCATAAATTGTCAAGTAATAATTAAATTTCACTTTATACTCATTAATAATGCACCTATATTTTGTACGACTTTTTATTATGGAACAAGAATTTTTTTTCTATTGTGTGTTGACAAAATTGGATGATGCGTACAACTTTCTTTCGAGATCAAACAAGAATTTGATAGATCTATGCACCCTTTTTATATTAAATAATATTATTTATTATTTTTTAGATAATTTTTATCAAAAATATTGATTGAAGGAAATGTTGACATTCAGTCTCAATCGATATTCAAATGATAACCACTACATCTGAAAATTAACGAAAATAAGAGTTTATTTTTAGTAAACAATCATCTAATAATTATATTTGTAAGACGAACAAAATAATGTGCGGTTAAGTTACACATTTTAATTGATATAATAATAATAATCATTGGATATCTTTGCAAATTTTTGTTATAGTAACATTATATAAAAGTTAAATTTTCAAAATAATATTTTCAGATATTTCGTTCAAAATTGTAAGTAAAGTGTTAATACCAATTGTAAAGTGTTCATTCTACGTATGGAAATTAGGTTCATTAGAACAAAAGTCAAAGTATATGTAATAATAGATTAAAAGTTATAGGCTTTTCCACAAAAAAAAGAAGAAGATTATTTACGGATTTACAATTAATCTGATATTATTTACCAATATACATTAAATGTAAAATGGTCAAGAGTAAAATGATATATGACACATAAATCGACTAGCTTTCAAACGATTTACCTACTGATATGTTTTACTGTATAACAATTTAAAATGTGGGAACAGTACCGGTACTAAATTGGTTAGCAATTGGTTGATTTATGCACGACAAACTATTCCAAAATTAAACGTTTTATGCTAAACGTCCCTGAGCCAAATGTTTTAGTGTACCCAAGTTGCTTATAAATACAACCTTAGATGAGCACTTCGTGAGAAGTGGATATGAAAGATTTTTTTTATTTGTCTTTGTAAAGTGAGTGGGTTAAAAAAAAAATGACGGGAAGATTTTTTATGGTTGTTCATTACAACTGTGAGGTTCATTGTAAGGTTCATACCCAGCAATTGGACCATTAAGTTGAACCTCTCTACCAACCTTGACTATCAGTTCTCTTAATGTTGGGCCACTTATCCCATTATCTACATTTACTTCTTCGTGGTTTTTATTAGTCATTGGACTTGGCATTAAAATAATCTGGAAAGGCCAAGCTAAAGATAATTCATCAAATGCTTGAACAGGGGTGTTCCCATCAGAGTTTCTCTGCAATTCTCTTAAAGCTACGAATACCTCTATAATATGAAGTTTTGAAAGTTGATTATGACAATCAAACACCATCCTCAAGTCATCGTCACTTTCAATACTACAACTTCCATAATGAACTGCATCTTGACCAATCAACATAGGTAACTGATACACCATTTGAATTATTTCCTTATTTCTTGCACATAATTTGTGAAGAATTTTGGCATGAAACTCTGAAAGCGTCATAAATGAATGAATACTAATAAGTGGTGGATTTTGACAATAAAAATAGACTCTATCTTGGGGTTTTGAATTATCTCACAGTTGTAATGAACAAACATAAAAAATCTTGCAGTAATTTTTTTTTTACGCACTCACTCTACAAAGACAAAAATATCTTTCATATCCACTTTTCACATAGTGCTCATCTGAGGGGTATTTATAGGTTGCTCATACACACTAAAACGTTTGGCCGAGGGACTTTTAGTGTAAAACATTTAGCTTTGGAAAGGTTGGTGGTGCACAAATCGGTTAGTTGCTAGACGATTTAGTACTAGCACTGTTCTCACATGTACCCGTTAAATTGTTACAAAGTAAAACGTGTTAGTCAGTAAATTATTTAATAGCTAACTGATTTATGTGTCATATATCATTTTCCTATTTGTCATTTTACATTTAGTATATATTAGTAAATAATTTCAGGCTATTTATTAATCTTTAAATAAGAATTTTTTTCTTTTTCTTTTTTTTTTGGGGTGAAAAAGCCAAAGTTATACGTTATCGACATTATGCAACTGACAAACTTTTACCTTTTTTAATGTGATACAAACTTTTTCAGTACAACATTAATTTCAATACTGTACTAACATTAGTTTTGCTTAGTAGTCCTTTGGGTAATGCAACTTAAGACTTTTTTTCAAACTTTATGAGAGTTAAGACATATTTTTAATGTTTTTATTTTATTTGATTATATAACTTATTATTTTTTAAAAAGTCTATTTCCATATTTTTTGAGAAGTTATATTATAGAAGTACTTTTTTAAAATACTAAAAATAATTTTTTTATTATTATATATTTAAATAGTAGGAATTTGTTTATTCTAAGAGTAAATCTTATACATTTACTCTATTCAATAACTCGTTACAAAACTTGAATTTAATCGATCTGACCATTAAATTGAGTTATATTAATCTAATAATTAAGCATATTAAATTTAAAAAAATTTCAGATAACAATAGGTATGTATTGTAATAATTAATATTTACTTGTATTTTTAAAAACATATTATTCATTAAAATAAAGTGACATAATGAAGTATAAAATCATTTTCAAATTATATTAAATTTGATATTAATCTACTTGGTAACATCTTTGAATTCAATAGTTAGATTGATGAGATCTCGTATCCATTAAGAGTTATTAAATGGAGTAAGTATATTATGACTTATTATTGGAGTAAATAGATTCCCATTCAAATTTAAATATAAAATAAGATTTTTATTTTGATGAACTGATTATATAAAATATTTTTATATGATTATTTAATCACATATTGATATATCAATAAAACAAATTTGATTTTCACTCAATGACAACAAAAGATATAATTGAATGATAATATATATTTTTATATTATTAATACATTTAAATTAAATTCATAAAGACTACTTAGCCAAATTAAAGGGTCATTAAACCTTATCCTACCTCCCTGTATATCTGTACTGCCAATAAATAAAAAGCTTGCAGGTTACGGACTTACGGTGCTGAGTTTGACGGCCAAAGAAAACGATACCTTGCTATTTTTGACACTGGATGATGCTTCTTGGGATGGGTATGATGAAGTAAAATATTTCATATTCAGTTGCAATAATACATAATATAAAATACAATGTGTAAGGCGCAAAATTGAAATGATAATCGCTGATTAAGAAAATTAAACAATTTATCACGGTTTTTATATCTTTTATTCATATGCGCTGCTTCTGTAGAGTTTTAACTTGTTTTACATGTTAATTATAATTAAATATATTTTTCATATTTCATTTCACAAAATGCACTTTGCAATGAGAACATCTAAATCCACCTTTTGAGAAGCAAACAACAAAAGAAACTTAGGGGTCTATTGTGAAAGGAGACAATTCAAGTGAGTTGTTTATGTATGTGTTGTCAAATTTTGTGCATAAGACACAGATGGTGCAGATTTAGTCCCCACACCATATACTCTCACGCTGTCAAGTATTGTGCGTAAGACACAGTTGAGGGAAAATTTAGTCCACTTTGGATTGGGGTTCAAGCATCCATTGTTTATAGAGTTATGTCAATTGTATTCATTTAATATGAGACATTGTATCGATTCATGTTTTGTGGACTTCATTTAAAGAGAGTCTACATATTATTCAATGATAAATAATAAGTGGATCGACATGATATCTTATATTAAACTAGTATACAGTATATACGCTGTCAAATTTTTTCCACAAGACATAGTTGGGGCAAGTTTAGTCTATTTTGGATTAGATTCGGGGTTCACCGTATAATTATATTGATGCGCTGTCGACTTCTGTGCATAAGAAACAGGTGGTGGAAGATCTAGTCTATTTTTTGCTTGGATTCGGGGTTCAATTGAGACAAATGACGGTCTCACAAGTTTATCACAATTTGTCAAAATGAAAGCAAGACAGTGCATGTGATGAATGAATCAGAGACGTCTTATCTTTCTATTGTGTGTGTGGAATATGTTGAGAATCATATCTAATTTTTCCATTTCAGTGTCTCTCCTTTGTCTATCAACTTGGCTTGCCTAGTAAATAGCTTACCTTAAAAAGAACCCGGAATTGGGACCATATCGCAAAGATATGCTTTACAGCTAAATCTAGATATAGTGCCCTACAAGTTACAAACTAGCTGTGGATCATGGACTAATTATTTTGACTGGCTATGTATATTGTTAGGCCTTAGAGAGTCTTAGTCAATACAATGTGCTTCACGTTATTTTATTTTATTGTGATGTTACCTCTAAGACGATTTATTTTCTACATATCGATATAGTCTCGTTTGATTATTAACACTTATATTATCTTTTGATTATATATTATATTATTTTAGTAAATGAATTTAATTTCTATATATTAACAATATAAAAGTGTTTTACATAAGTATCCAATTACATTATTTCATTTGTTTGAGTTTTTAAATAGTGAATGTAGAAGTTAAACGACAATATATAATTAAATGACTGTATAAAAATTCTTAGTAAGTATCATTGACTCTCACACCATTACATGAAAAATTGTGGAAATGGAATAATTTAACTTGGTTATAGTATTATTTTTTTATGATACTAGTATATCAAAATTTAGCTCTAAAAGCTATAATTTGATATAAAATATTTACTAATATAGTATTAGAAGCTACTATATTAAAAGTATTTGCTATATTCGCATATCTTGGTATGTACGGTATTGGGAATCTATGAGTATTTATAAGGGACTTACTAGATCCCGACTAAAATAGTCTTTACAATGACAATAGAAATTAAACCCATGTCTTTGCAGGATATGAGTTTGTGTCTTCCTACTTGTGCCAATCCTAATTGATGTGCATATCACTCTTTAATAACATGTAAATGATAGAGAAGCGAGAAAAACTGGACAAGAGAGAGTGATATAACACGATACTTATGCATAAATATTCTTAATATTCTCAATATTGTAGCTTTTAATATTGTGATCTTTAACAATTTAGTTTATTGTATAGACTCTAACTTTTTAATGAAAATTGCACGGTATAACCTTAGAAAAAAACATTGTATTGAATGAAATTCTAAACCATAAGTCCATATTTTTATGATGGATTATACATTAAGTTATCAATAGTTCATATGAAATAAACTAAGACTAATTTTGGATAATTGGGAATGGGCAGAGCGAAAAGAGAATGTTGAGGTAAGGAATTATAATGTTGAAGAGAAGAAAAATAATGTATTTTGTTTGTAAGAATAAAAATTGTTGAGAAAATAAAAGAACTTATGAAGGATTATTTTTTTCCTTTTTCCTCAAATAACAAATTTTGTTCCTTTAAAAACTAGGCTGTAATAAGAAAGAAAAAAAATGTCTTTACAAGTCAAAAAGTAATTATTTTACATTTCATTCTATTTTTTTATTAATTTTTAAATAAAATAAAAGGTAATTTTGCTCATTATCATTCATTTTGGGTCCATCTCAATTTTTTTTTCTTTTCATTTATACAAACATAGTAACACAATATAAGTTTGTTCAAAAGACTTTTCAAAGCAGTGACTCCTATTTACATTCAATTATTGAACATTGAACATTTAAAAATAAGATTGTTTAGGGGACAATATATCGAAATTATGCATTTTCATTAGTTATTACTGTCTTCCAACCTTCCATCCTCAAAATAAAATAATTTTAAAAAACCCGATATACAAAAATTGACAATTTTTCTTCTTTAGTCAATTGCTTATGAACAATGAACCACAATTTAAAATTTCAACATTTTGTTTAGTTGGGATAAAAATAAGAGAAATTTTTCATAAATAATTTTAATGTATACAAATTACACATGAAATAAACCCAGAAAATTTGTCTTCATTTTTATCTCTAATCAAGGGTGTGCTTAGTATGAGAGATAAAAATACAGGATAAATTTTTTCACGTGGAACTCATATGGAAAACTTCCTCCTATCATATCAAATGACTTTGGGATAAAAATGAGAGAAAAAAAAAATTCTATAGATAAGTTTTATATATAATTTTCCACCTAATTTACCCAGAAAATTTTGGTCGACGTGTGATATCATATATGAAATCAGGCATATGTTACCTTACTCGTAAAACAACAAGGGCTCAATATTAAACCCAGTTCATTTAGGGCCCATAACTCTTCTTGGGCTTCTTATAATGTTAAACAGTAATAAGCCCAATATTCTAGCCCTCTTTTAAATGGGCCTAGTTTTTAAAAGTTCAAAACCCGCTCTAACCCGATAATTCTGGAGAAGTTACTCACAGAATCGAAGAGGGGAGTGGGGAGATAAACGATGAGCTCCGTGGCGGTGGCGTCAATGTTGTTCGCCGGCGGCTGCCGGAGCTTCGGGGCGCCGGCGGCGCGTGCCTTATTCATCAGGCGCTCAGCTCTTGACAGGCACCACAACAAACACGCAGCGATTTGGCGTTGCCGGAACTCATATATCAGTAGCACCGCAGTGGCCAGCGAAACCGAATCCTCGAGAATCGTCGCTGGAAACTCAACCACCGCCGCGTCTTCCGTCAGGTACCTTCATCTACGTTCTCACTAATCTACGCTGATTCTCCAATAAGCACTTTTCCACTGCCTTCACTTTTGTTTGGTTAATGCTGAGACTTGCGTTTTGGTTTAAGCTTGCCGAAGTACGATCGCCTGCTTCCATGTCCATCGCACAAAACTCCACCGAGAATCGAACACTTGGTTGTATCAGAAGGAGGATCGGTCTTAGATTACATATGCGAAGCACTGAATCTTCCTCCTTTGTGAGTGGCTCCTCTTTTGTGTCTTTTATTGGCAGTTAGAAGTTAGTTACACTTTCTGCTATTCTGTTATTCATTGTTAGTGCTTATATATCTCTTCTGTGTGTGCGTGTGTTCATTGTAGTTGTACTGAAAATTGAGGCTTATACACAACAGTTTGTTATCTACGACAGAATAACTAACTTCTCAGAGCTAATAACAGCTCCTTGACTAACTTAAACACACGTGCTAAATGCAAAACTTTTTTTTGCATTCATGAAATTCTGTGTCAAAGTGATCTTCCGTAGTGAAATTTCCTAAGTTTCGTTGTGTGAAGTGAAGGTTTGTTGCGGATCTGATAAGATTTGGAGCTGTGTACTATGCTCTTGTTTGTCCACAGCCTCCTCCTAATGCCACTGAAGAACAGATCAGGATATTCAAACAAGTCACTGAGCCTTCGGTTTTGCGAAAACGAGCTTCAATCAAAGGGAAAACTCTCCGTGAGGCGCAGAAGACTTTCCGTGTGACTTGTGTTGATCAATTTGTGGAAGCTGGAACTTATTTGCGAGTGCATGTGCACCCCAAACGCTTCCCTAGGTATACCAGGAATTATCTTGTGATTGTTGAGACTTGAGACAAGATAGTGCTTGACATTTTGAAGCTGTTTTTTTTAAGGTGTTATGAGATTGATTGGAGATCGAGGATAATTGCTGTGGCAGAATCTTATGTAGTTTTGGATAAACCTGCTGGTATATCGGTATGTGATCAATCCCATTGGCCTTAGAAAAAGTTATTCATCTCCATATGATATTTATACATGAAGTTCATCAATGAAAATTTCTCCCTTATTTTTACCCCCATGCCAAACACACCTTATGGTAATGTTCATGAAGTGAGTGAAATTGGTTTTTACATGATGCTAATGGGGTTTATGCATTGAATGGGGTGCACGGAGAGTCAATAATTTAAGATTCTGTATGACATGTTTTGAAATTTATTGGTATATGTACATCATTAATTGACTAAGTTTGTCTTTTTCTTTTTTTCAATTTTTGTTAGGTTGGTGGCACTACTGACAACATTGAAGAAAGCTGTGCAACCTTTGCAACTCGTGCCTTGGGATTGACGAACCCTTTGTTGACTACCCATCAGATTGATAATTGTACCGAAGGCTGGTAATGTGTGTTAGAAATAACTATTGCTCCTTGTCATTCTTACTGCCATAGATTGTAATGAACTGTTATTTCTTTGCAGTGTGGTATTAGCCAAGACTAAAGAATTTTGTTCTGTCTTTCATGGCAAAATCAGGGTGAGTCTATGATCCCATTTCATATCTTATGCTAGAAATAACCATGCACTATTCGAAAAGGCACACTCCTAGTAGGCATGAACTGTTGGGTCTTCCTCTTTAGACGTTGTTCTCCAGTTTGGAAGAGTGCCTTTTACCCCAAGTGATTGTGCCAATTAATTGTATCTGACATTGCATTTTTTGTACTTTATTGAACACTTTGTGGTTATTGTTTTTAGGAGAAAAAGGTGAAGAAGCTCTATCTTGCTCTGGCAGCTTCTCCTTTGCCAACTGGTATCCTTAACCACTATATGCGTCCTGTTAACATGGCTCCTCGACTTATTTCTCAAGGTAACCACACAAGTTGGAGTAATTACTAAAGATTGTTTTAGAAACTTGAAAGTTGAAATAGCTAAACAGAAATAAGTGTGCATTCATTCGCTGTGTTTTTTTGGCAGCTTCCACTAGAGAAAGCCAAGGCCTTGCCTCATGGTATAGGTTGCTCATCAGCATAACTCGAGACATTAGCTTTGTGCTGATATTCAATATTTCACCCCCCACAAAAGAATAATAGGAGAGAGTTAACAATCAAAGACAAAGTGATGTTTTTGAGCATAATAAATTGTTTTAATTGGCGTGAAATGAGATATCATTGCAGTTTTTACCATATGTTTGGTAGGTGCATAGCCAAAGTAAACTGGAATAGAATTTCCATTCCAAAGTTAAATATTGAAATACTTGTATGATTTGTTGCATGGTAAAAAGCATCCAAATGTAGGTCGTCAGTTGTAGATTCAACCCGGTTGGTTTATTGAGTGCAGATTTTATCAAGGGATGGCATCTTTGTCAACTAGAGGTCATAGAATGCAGAAAGGTTCCTTGGCCAACTACTGTTATTCAAGACAAATATTGTGTTGAAGACAGTGGGTGGCCTTCTCAAGATTATGCTTATGAGTGTACAATTAATCTTCTTACTGGTAAAACTCATCAGGTCTGTTAGATGTCCTTTCATGTACTATTTATGTTTTTATTGAAGGGTCTTAATTTGTTAATTCTTAAGTCTTGACTTGTTAGAATGGAAATATAATTGATCGAACTATTCTCATCCCTCTGTGGATTGGTAGGTGGTTCACTGGCTACTTTATTTCCAGTGCCTCACGTTCATGTGCCCTTCATGAGCTGTAGGCTGTTGACTGGTTTAATTAAACAATAGAACTAGTGCAGACAAAATGTATTCAAGTAATTGTTGCGTCTGATGTTAGGAGAATAAAATTGCTGCCAGGAGGGTTTCATTTTTAAAATCTCTCCCCTCGCCTCCCATTGTTTTCATTTGTTTTCTGGATGATTGTGTATGCCAGAATCTGGTATCATTTCAACCACTTGAGCATTTGATACGTTTGTATGATTGGTGAATTAGTTGGTAGCTATTTAGCATAGTTTCAAAGGCTATCTTTCAGGAAGAGGAAGCTACTTTTTGTATCTGAATGGTAACTTCATTTTTAATGCAGATTCGAGCCCAATTTGCTGCCTGTAAGGCACCATTAATTGGTGATTCTATGTATATGCCGGCCGCAATTGCAGAGAAGGATAATCCTGGTCTTAACCCATTTGGAAAATACAAGAAAGCTTTCGGTAGTGAGAGTGAAAAAGAAACAGCTGTTGTTAATTGGATTGCACAACATGGAAAAGAGCCAAGTGTTGCAATTGGCCTTCAAGCATGTCAAATTTCATGGGATGATGATGAACACTTCTACAAGGCTGGTTCACCTTGGTGGAGGTGTGAAAAGGCTTGAAAATTGAAATGTGTGCTTGAGTTGAGGAATGGGATCAACTGTAAGTTGTTTTTGTTTTGCCACAGGTCCAAGTGAGTACACACAACTGTCCAAGTTGAAAATATCCTGCTTCAGTGTTACTACTGATTCGTATTCCTGAAAAGTTATAGTCTTATATGCAGATACAGACATTCACAACTCAAAAGGCATAAGAAAACCGGGCCGTCATGGACCATTGTATGTTGGTTTCTCCTTCTCTGGATTAAGAATGCTTGATTTCCTTAAGCTTGTAAAGGAAGGCACTGAGGCGTTTGCTGGTTTCAAACGACAAGTCCTAAAATAAGGAAGAAAGGAAGACCTGCATAGGCTGGTTAAATTGTCCGCACTGCTTCTTACAGGCGAACCTTGGACAACTCTATTAACAGATGAGCCAGAGGATAGATAGAATTTAGTTTGTATATTATTATACTTGGAGACTGAAGAGCTGGGTAAATATCACAGCTAATTGGAAATGTAGTTGATTAGGACATGGTATTGATGCTGAGATTAACCTCAAATTGTTCGTACTGGCATTTGATTGTTATGGCACAGGGCCTTTTATTTATGCTCGGCAACCAATTGCTTTTACTGTGCTAGTTGACGACTTCAAACAAGTGTAATCAACAAGTTGTCGTCCAGATCTTATGGTATATCCCTATGTACACTCAAAAGTTTTTGTTCGATGACCAGGTAATACCCTCACATCTGGTCCTTTCCTGGTCAATGCGTCCTTTTTTTAAAAATAATAATTAATAAACAATTTATCAATCCCTTATTTACTCCATGCTATACTAAAAATGCATGAGTCATGACCACAGTCATTTATAATTTTGTTTGAACATTGCTAGTCACAACATAGAAGCAACTAGCGAGTACATTAAGAGTCATACTATCATAGAAGTGAACCTTAAACTTCATTTCCAACGAATCAACCCCGAACACACAAGCCAAGGTCTCAAATTGGAGAGTTGAACTAATTTTTACGTAGAGTCAATTAGTTTATTTCGATTTCCCTAATTGTTGGAATTGTTGCTGCTCTGGCATGAAGGTTATAAGCCTATTACTTGTCTTATATGATATGTATGCCAGTGTCTGTCCCCATCATTCCTCGTAGAGTGCTTCTGTTTTATGCTTTGCTATGAATTCCTTATACCAATTTGCTGATAATCTTGGAGTTCTCTTCAGTGTGGAATAATCAACATGGTGGAGTCCAAATCTTACTGTATATCCTCGTAGCCACTCAAAATTGTCAAGCAAGGACCAGACAAAATACCCCCTTACATCTGCTCCTTTCCTGAATACATGGTAAATGGGAAAACAAAAAGGAAAAAGGTTTTAATTTATCCTCTGCTATTTCACTAAAGCCAAAGCAAAGAGATGACAGTGAGCAGCTTTTGAGTATTTGTTTCAAACATGAGGGCTACAGTGACAAGATAGACCAACATATGGATAAGAATATAACTATATAAGTTGTTAAATTTCAAAATGCACTTAATATATCTATACATCTATCTTGATTTCTATATTTCTCTGTATACTTGTACCTTATTGCTTCAAGTAGAGCATCTAAATGACCCAACATGTAATCTATTCTGTTGAAATCATTAAGGTATTGGTCCTCTGTGGCATTTGGGTTGTCCAAGTCGCCATACCCTACAAAACATTTCATTTCATTTCATTTTCGTCATACAAAAATGCAGAGAAGCTTCATTCATTAAAGGACTCACTTGAGTTAGTTATGCATACCGTTTTCAGTTATGATCATTGGAATGTTATTGTATCTGTCTTTTACGTAGGTGACGATGTTCTCCATGCCTTGAGGATTAACATGTTGCCAATCCATTGAAGTCTGCATGTTTGCAGAGGTTTCAAAAATAAGGTTGGTTAGAATGGTTATTTTTTTCATGATCATAACTTGATAAGGTTGAAGATACGTACAGGTTGACCGAGTGGAAATGTGTGGTATGATCCCTCAGTTTTGGTGACTCCAGGCCCTGGTTCACATATGGAGAACGTGCAGTCCTTGACATAGTAACTCTCATAGTGATTGATGCCAATGAAATCTAATCCTCCCTTCAGTTTCTCTTGCTCACTGCTGGAGAATTTGGGTAATATGTTTCCTAGAATCTCCTGCATCTCTGTAGGGTATTTACCAAATATGACTGGGTCCAAGAACCTGCATTGTGATTGTAGTTACGTTCATTCTTAGAGAATGAACTTGTCTGCTTTGTGTGCTGTGCTAGTTGAATGAAAACATAGTATCAATCATTTGTTGAAGGGAAGGTTACCAGTGCAAGTTGAATGCTCGTGCTCTTTCTGTGGCCAACTTGTCTCCTGTGGAATTGCTGAAGGGCTCAAACCAGTCAGCATGCATTACAATGCCAATCCTACCACCTTGTTCAGTCTGAATATTTCACTCATAATATAGTTAGTTACACTTTGCAAGCGCAGAAAGGTGTCAATGACCATTTCCTATCATTTCCATTTTCATTTTTAGAATAAGATCTCAGTATCTCACCCTTAACGTTATGACAAACCTAGGTTCTAGATACTTAGCTTATCAAATTTATAGGCAGAAAAAGTTTTTGTTTTTTAACCAAAGTATTACCTGGTATTTGGTCCTATAAATATCAACTGCTGCTGCATGTGATAGGATTACATTATGAGCTACCACAAAGGGCTCCTTCTCTGAATCTCCTTCACTGCAATTTCCAAAAGGTTTGGAGCAACGACATGGCGGACCTAGTCCTGTG
Source organism: Dalbergia cultrata (assembly GCA_031216105.1). Lineage (NCBI taxonomy): Eukaryota > Viridiplantae > Streptophyta > Magnoliopsida > Fabales > Fabaceae > Dalbergia > Dalbergia cultrata. The sequence goes on from CM062345.1 coordinate 56,670,978, forward strand.
CGATAACTGTATGTTGCTAGATAATCTGGCTCATTGAAGGTTACCCAGTACTTTACCCTGTCACCAAAATATTTGAAACACAGATCTGCATAATATTGGTAATCTTCCCTGCCCATCAAATATTGAACGTTATAAGCTTCTTGTCCAAATATGGCCTATATACGTGCTGTATTGTACATTACATAATCAATTACTTTCCGACCAAAAAAACATATCTACTGCTTCGAAAACCGAACAGAGAAAAAAAAAACTACAAAATTCAACCCTATCACATAATCAATTATTTAACAATGAGCATACACTTCAATTACTTTGGTGTAATTTGATTTATAACCTTTTATATCTCAATTTTATGATTAAATTATGTATATCTATTATGTTGATAATTTATGCGGGACTTTCAATAAGACGCCCATCAATAAGAATAACATCAGTGTGATTTTTATTTGTATATATATTTTAAAAATGTTCATCGTGTTAATTTTGATAAGCATAAAATTGCATTAAATGATTTCGAAATTAATGTAAACTTTCATAGATATATTCTATACTATACATATGCTTTCGGTATAATAGTGGGTGTTGTAAAAGAAAATTTTTCAATAGAAGTGCAAATAAAAAAAATTTAAATATTAGTTGGGGGTGCTTAATTTTGAGTCAAAAGAGTAAATAGTTATTATTAGATTTTATATAAATACGTAAGATTAAAATGTAAAACTATATAATTTTTATGAAATGATTGTATATCTTTTAAATAACGTTTAATTCTAAGGTTTATTCATACCTGGTTTAGCGACCAAGATTATGTATATACATATGCTATCCAAACGTATTACCACAAAAAATTGTCAACTAGCTACATGCATGCTTACCGCATCTTGGGACTTAGCCAACTTCCATATCTGTCCTCGAGTTCTTGGGGTATGTCATAGTGGTACAACGTTACAAAAGGTCGAATGCCTGTGAGTTTGTTCAATTGAGAAAATTCAAACGCATCACTAAGAAATGCAAGGAATAATTGTGCTCCGTTTTCTCAAGTGTTCATCTTTTTCGAGGATAGTGACGTGGGAAAATTAGAACTCGGTTAAATTCTTTCGACGTTCGAAAACTTATCACGAGGATTATGTTAAATCAAGTGAAAACTTGATGGCAAACCTTTGGATAGCAAAGCATCTATTAGCCTGTTGTAGTAGTTGACGCCAGCCAAATTGACTTCTCCAAATCTTCCTTCTGTAAGAAATCGTTCCAAAGTCTACATGAGAATTGAATTTAAGCAATTTATTAATCTTTAACTTGGAATGGCAAAGAAACGTACTCGGTAGAATTCTTGCCCATGAAATTGAGAACCTGTAGCTGTTGACATTGATGGCTTCCAATAGATCTATATCCTCCTGTTCCATGCCACATTACGTTAACATTAATTCCACGATGCAGCATTTACTATTTCAAGTCCAAAATAGTATTTGGTCTAATTCAACAATTAGCAATGTTATTTGAGCGGCATAACTCCCTCGGCACTCAACATGAAAAAATACATGATATTCACCATTTCATTTTTCCCCCCATCAATTCTCGTATTTTTTTTTCCTCTTGGTATCTAGGTGTCTCAGCAAAATAGGTTCAACTGCCATTTTTTCTTTAATCAACAAGTAATACAACTCAGCTTTCAAATTTCGTTTAATGGATAGCTATCAAGGCAAAAATGACGATATCGAATAGATTGATGTTAGGTGTATAATTAAATTATATAATAAATGCATACCACATACCTTATCACCATTGGATTTGATGAGTGAGTAGGATGAGTGGGGACCACACATCACACCTCATGGTGGTAAGATGTGTGGTGTGCATTTATTATGTAATTTAGTTGTACACCAAATATTATTCTATTGGATAAGCTGAGGTAATAACGTTGTAGATTCCTAAAAGCAAGCTGTATTTGGCACTTAATTATAAGGATTTAATTTTGATCATGTATGGTTATGTGAATTTAATTTTTATGTACTTGCAGTATTTTAGATGGGTGGCTAGTAAAAACTTAAAAATATATATCAAATATTATAATAAATGTTATCTCTATTTTACAATAAACGTCTCTTTCATTTTTTTTTTGTTATATTTATGAATTAATGTATGTGGATACATTGTTTTGACGTGAAAGAGACATTTATTTTGAAACGGAAGAAGTAGCTAAATTATTTACTATTAGGTAGCCGTTAGTGTATTTAAATTATTACTATTATTGAGGCATATCATATGAGAGAGATAATTTATTATAAAAGTGAGATGAGTAAATCTTGATCGTATAATTATATATGAAAAGTCAAGATTAAAAGTTAACTAATAATAATTAAAGCTTGCATGTTCATTTAAAAAAGACACACAATATTATAGTTTAATCTTAATTATTTATGTAAGCTTCAACACTCAAAATTTACCTATTTCACTTTCATAATAAACAACTACTCACATTATTATTATTATTATTATTCATTACCCTAAGAATACTTGTTAAGTAACCTAGAAGTGGAAAAGTATTTATAAAAAAAAATACTAATTTGTTATGCACTTAATGCACTGAATATATTGGTTTAATCAAAACTTTTTATTTTCACTTCTTTAATCCTTATAACAGTGATTAGATAAATCCTTATTATTATTTGAGTATTGGGGGTAGATGAAAGACGGCCAGCCGGTCAGTGATCCAACCCCAACATATCTGTTACACATCCCATCCACCTACAAGACATGCATATCAACCACCAGGAGCGTTGACCAGATAAGAGAAACAATTAAGAGCCTGTTAAGTTTATTGTTTTTAGTTTTTAATTTGTATGAATGAAAAACTAAAAAAATTGAAAATTGAAACAAAATGTGCCCTTTCAGTCTTTAATTTTTTTCAGTTTTTCCTTCATAAAAACTGAAAACTGAAAACTAAAAACTGAAAACTGGAAATAGCAAACCAAACAGGCCTAGCTTCCTCATCTATAACAATTAACAAAATAGAATTTCAGGTGAATAAGGGCAATTGACTCCACACCTTTGTACATGGTGAGTCCCTCAATTCTTTTTTTTTTAAGGTTTAGACGGCGACTCCCTCATTAAGCCCACTATTAACATTCTGGTAGACTTTTCACGTTTCGTTTAAAATGAATTTGCAATAGATTTTTGTTTTGATACCCATAAATATCAATATCTTTTCTAATTCAAGAGTTATGATTTAATCATGAGTATTTAAAATATTAATAAAATTAGTTAATGAGACACGTAGTAAATTTTTAACCACAAATTATCTAGAAGGTATCGATATCTATGAATTTAATAAGATACCGGAGAAATTCCATTTACAATATTAGATAACTATAAATAAACTACTCGCTGCAAATACTCTCCAATAAGTTGTTAAGTTAAAAAAATTTATTTGTTAAATAAAAATGTTAAAGTATTTTTATTCTTGGCTTTTAAGATCAGTCATGGTACTTTGAGGTATCTTTCAGGGTTATAACTTATGCTCTTAAAATCTTACAAGACTAATATATAGCTGAGTTACGGTAATTAATAACAATAAAATATCAATTTTCCTTTTTAATATTTATATCTATTATATTTATTTTGGATTTTAAAAGATATTTGTTCATATATTTATCAAATATTACTATGATAATTTGTTCTTATTGAAAATTATTTTTAATTTATTTTACCATACGGGACTAATATATATATAACAGAGTTACGGTAATTAATAACAACAAATAGCAATTATTCTCATTAATATCTATATATATCATAATTATCTTAAATTTTGAAAGATATTTATTTATATATTTATCAAATATTACTGTGATGATTTTGTTTTATTGAAAATGATTTTAAATTTATTTTACCAAATAATACTACTATAAATTTTTAGGAGTAGTTTTTGAAAAGTTTAAAGAGGTGAATAGCTCCAAGTCTACATTGGACAGCGATAAATAAGTATGTTCATTTTTCGTTTGCAATTTTTTAAACCATGGACATATCGATTTTATATATATATATATTTATTTATTTATTTATTTGAACATATCGAGATTTAAAACCTACTACGTGCACGTGATGATCTGGTTGCCTTATGAAAAGAAAAAATTATAAAAAGGCAAAGTGTGTTTCACACTGCTTTATTATAATGTTTTGTACCCAAAAAAAAATTTAATTAAGCTACTATAATCGAGGCAATAGTGAAGGGTTGAGTGCGATTTGAAGGAATCCAAATACACTAAAAACTCTAAGGCGAATAAATTACTTACGCCGTATATTATACCCAGATCAAGTTGCTAAAATATAATAATTAATTTTTTTTTTTGTGGGTTTTTAAACCATGATATGGACATATCGAGGATTTTTTCCCCCCTGATATTTGAACACATCGAGATTCAAAACCTACATGCACATGATGATCTGGTTGCCCAATGAAAAAACAAATTATCAAAAAGCAAAGCGTGTTTCACACATCTTTATTATTATAATGTTTGTACCAAAAATAAAATATAATTAAGCTACTATAAGGGAGTAATGGTGAAGGGTTACGTTGAGTGGGATTCGAAGGAATCCAAATACACCAAAGACTGTAAGGCGAATGAACTACTTAAACCTTTATCAAAAAGATAAAAGTAAAAAATAATATAAATTACTTACACCTTATATTATATCCAGATTCCAGATCACGTTACTTTAATAATTAACCATGACTTAAGAGTTCCGTTATAAAATATTGTGTTATTTCAAGATTGATTTTTTTTTTTTTTGGGCGTCTTATTCTGTTTGTTAAGTGCAATTTTCCAGTATTTTTGTTTTGATGCAAGATTAGGCAGTATTAAAACCAAACTTTTGAAGGCTTATTAATTACCAGATAACGATGATACTGGTCGACCGCAACATCTCCATTACTTCCATCAGTTATTTTATCTGCAACCATTCGTTAATACAACCACAAAGTTAGGGGAGGGGGAGAGGAAGCGTGAACATTAATGCAAGGGCGAAAAAAGCAAGTCAACATAAGACCTTTTTGTTTGATTTTTTTCGGTTAAAAACTAAAAACAAAATTTTGATTAAAAGAAGTATAAATTTTTAAACAATTTGATTATTTTTTCCAAAAAATTTAAAATATAAAAATTCATTTGTTTTATGTATTTTTATAAACGAAAAAGGTTGGTTTGATTTCTTTACAACAATATAATCTTAACCGTATATTTTATAATTACACTCAGGCCGGCGTCGTTTAGCAATTTTTTTTTTTTTTGGGTAACGCCTCAGTTAGCCTTTCATTGGTTGAAGAGATTTAGAGAGAAATGAAAAAAAAAAATAAAATTGAGAGAAAATGCACTTTTTAAATTGTTTGAATACCATAGAACAATTTTCTCTCCAAAATTGGGAAAGATGTGAATGGAACAAGTTACAAATGTTAAAATAACAATCATAGCCTTTGTTATTTGTAAAGATAAATAAGTTATTTTAAATCGCATTTTTTTCCTATATATCATGTTTTAATTCAACGAAACAATTAAAGAAAAAAAAAATACACTTTTCTTCACAATTTCCTTTCATTCGTTTTTTTCCCCCTTTTCTATTTCTTTTCTTTTTATTTTCCCTGCTCTTTTAAACAAATCATTAATTTTTGGAAAGGAGGAATCGGTGCATGTTCATCAGTCAACAGTAACATGACAACAGAGGAGTTGATACTAATTAAATCAATCACCTGGTGTTTTGTGAACGAAGACATCCCAGTTGTTTAGTCCTTTCCCATCACTCAAATAAGCACCTTCGTACTGTAAATGATTAAGGGAAAAAAAAAACACACCATATTTCAAATGGTGAGTATATTTTGATCTTATTAATCTACCAAGATGCAAGGACAAGACCCGAAAGTACGCATACATATAATTAGTAGTTTGAGTTGTAGATGCTACAACAAATAATTTCACATACCTGGTAACTAGAAGAAGCAGTGCCAAAGAGGAAGTTGGAGGGTAAAGGAGATTGATCCAACCCCTTTGATGAGAGAGCTCTGAGAAGAAATGGCATGAGCATAACAAACAAAGATATCCTCAGAGACAGAGCTTTCAGCAATGTAGAGAACGCCATTGCACTGAGGTTGGCGAGGCCTGCAGCTATCTATCTAGTATTTATATTATGGATTTATCTAACCACATTAATATAAAAGAGGAAATGTTTATCATGGGAAGATGTGTTTTGAGTTTTTTTGACACATGGAACCTCCCAAAAAATTCAAAAACTCACTAGTTTGAGTACTTTTAACCATTGCCCCTATAATATTGATTAGCAAAACTCTTATATTATATTTGGTATACATTAAATTTTCATGCGAGAAAGAGTGGGAGTGGAAGGGTGCAATATTTTATTCTGGAATCATATTTCCCAATGATCTTATTATTCTATTATTTTTAGAGATAAATAAAAAATATGCAATTTTTTCGGTAAACAAATTACAATCATATACATTTTTGTTTTCCCTTGCATTGAACAAAAATAGACAATGAATAAATTTGTTATTCTAGAAATTTTTGTCAAAATTGTTGCTGGAGTTCATTGGATAAATCAAATGAGTGAAAGCTATCCTTATTAATGAATATAAATAATGTCACATTTTTTCATCAATAATTAAATTATAACTTAAAATATCATGCAAGCTAACCATTTAATCCAAACTTCTCATTATTGTTTTGTAAAATGGTAGTCCAAGATAGATATACATAGCCTTATTTCCTGTAGAAAGAGAGATCATTTTAGCAAAGTTATTAGACTTGACCTAGTAATCGACTTGATTAACGTATTAGGTTACTAATTGAATTGATTGAATCAGATTTTATTAAATTAATATATAAAAATTTAATTTTATGCAGCTAAATAAGTGTGTGTATATATATATATATATAATTATAATGAGACTAAACAAATAACCTAGCCTAAGGGTAACTGATTCTGAGGCCCCATGTTGGAATTTTTGAATTATTCAAAATTTTCTATGGGGCACGATTCAAGAGGTGGTGCACTGTCTAGATCGACCCAACGCGATTTGGATGTGGCCTGGTCTGTTTAGACAAAGTCTTGGTTTGTCCAAGTTTGAAACATATCCGATTCAAATATTGGATTGAATTAGTGATTGGTTTATCGATTTTCAGTTCAAACTAATTGGTCCAACCCAGTTTTAATAACATTAGTTTTTAGGATTTGAATCCATAAAGCAGTAATCTTAGGAAGTAGTAATCTTACTATTATCCTAAGACTCCCCTCCATTTTTTTTATTCTTTTCTAAAATCAAATAAAAATACCTACAACAAAAAAGATCTGATGGTCAGTATTTATTATGTGGTGATTAAAAAGGACAATCAATTATTACTATGTGTTAATTGATATTTCTTGTAATTATCCACATATACTATGTGATGATTGCCACTCCTCCTGCAGCACTAATGGTTTGGTCCTCTTAGGCCTCTGTCCATGTTGCAGGTTCGAGATGGCACTCCAGAACCAAACATATACTATGTGATGATTAGTGTACTGTTTTATGTGACATTTGATGTAAAAATTGTGTGTAAAAACTGGTATGTGAATATAAAAGCTAGAAGTCAGGTCAAGTATACAATGTTCCGACAAAAGTCGGCAAAACATTAGCCCCAACCAATTTATGTGCTCAATTAATTGGATGTATCTAATAAGTTCTCTTAAGAAAATGATTAAGGTATCCAGTAAAATAAATTTAAATTTATAAACTTAGTAAGGGACGCTATATCTTGAAATTTACAAAATCACACATTCCCAATAAATACTTCTCATTCTATGTATATGTAAAAATAAATATGACCCCTTATAAAACTTAATTTACTATCCACCTCTTCCTCACAACACCACCACTCTTCTATCACTCAACCAAAGTCAGGCTCTCCCTCAAGACCTCAACAATATTTTAAAAAGTAAATGTTTACTTTAATCCCTAAAATTGTATATATACATCAACTTAATTCCTGAAATTCAAAAAGTGTCAATTTAGTCTCTGAAATTATAAAAAAATTATTCAAATTATTTCTTTTAGTGATTCAATTTAGTTCTTGTGAATCTATCACAGGGATTAATTTGAATTACTTTTTTGTAATTTCAAAAACTAAATTATACTTTTTGAATTTCAAAGATTAAAGTAAAATATGCATACAATTTCAAAACTTGCCTTTTTAGGTAACCTCAAGGGCACCGCTTAGAAAAAAAAAAAACCCTTTATTTATCACACAACTTTTTGTTTTTGGGGGTCTGAATTTATTACATTGCTTTGTGAACTAGAATTTCATTGTCTAGCTCTCCGGCTTGGGCATGATTAGGCCTCTATATGCCCGCAATCCTTATGTTCATCAATAAAGTCTTTATACCAAAGTGCTCATGGTAATACCCATATGTACATTCGAAGATTTTGCTCGATTGAGAACTAGGTAAAGTATACCCTCACATCTGATCCGCATTGGCTCCATGCTATACCAAAGAATACATGAGTCATGACCACAATCATTTATAATTGTTTGAACATTACTAGTAACAACATAGAAGTTATCATGAAATCATCTCTCTTAAAAACTTAAATTATTGGGTTATGACCCATAAATGGCACAATACGCAGGCTCACTTTACCTTGTGATGAACTTTAATTATTTTATTAGAAGAATAGGGGATAACAAAGATCAAACTATAAACCTGTTATTATTATTATTATTATTAAGGTTCTCCCATAATTATTTAGAAAGTAAAGTTCTAAATTAGTCCCGAAAAATATTATATATAGACAGTTTGGTTCTTAACAAAAATAAATTAGCCTCAAGATCTCTCACAATTGCAACAAATATTAGTCCTTAGTCATCTAAAACTTGTAAATTAACTGATAATTAACCATGATCACCATCTCCCTCGACCTCATTTCTATCTCAAATATCTCTTTTATCCTTGTTCTACCCTGGAAACGGAGCTAAGTTTCAATTTTAATTGTAAATTTATTTAACAATAAAGTAATCATCTTTCTACCAAGAACTAAGGAAAAGACAAGGAAATCAAACAATTAACATGCAATGATGATGTATGAATAAAAATCTTAAAACACAAGTTTTGATTAATAAACATACAAGAATAAGAAAGTGTAATGATGATGTATGAATAAAAATTTTAAAACACAAGTTTTGATTAACAAACATATAAGAATAAGAAAGTGTTTCAAACAATCAAGTATTGTTGCTAATGAGAGTTTTTTTTTTTTTTGGGGTGGGGTGGGGGGGGGGGGGGAGGTGGCAATGAGGAGTGAGATGGAGCATTGACATGATTAGGAGTGAAGGTCAAGGAGTTGAGTAAGGTGACAGTGTGGTGGGGTGCAGTTTGGGTGATGACTTATTGATAAATTTTCTAATTGCAAGGGATTAGGGACAAATATGTTTATATGTTTTGCAATTGCAAGAAACTTCGAGACTTATATATTTTTAATTATTAGGGACCAAACTATCCATAGGTAATATTGTCAGAAACCAATTTGAGGATTTACTCTTATGTAGAATATGTTAATTGTTTTTAATGTGACATGTGACATATTAGTTAAATAGTTGTGATTGTTGAGGTAGATAAAATCATAAACTTTAGCAAAAAAAATAATACCTAACTAATATTTATTATGAGTTTAATTGCTATATATTGACAGTGTATAACTTACAATTATATTGAGTTTAATTTTCATTATGAGTTTAAAGTATATAAAAAAAGATTTTAAGTCGAGCCATACTATGATATATAGTAGTGAAATTAAACTTCCTTTCCATCAATTCAATCCCAAACACACAAATCATAGCCTCAAATTGGAGAGTTGCACTAATTATTACGAAGAGTTAATTAACTTATTTTTCTAGTACTTAAAAAATCACATTGATCACGGTGAGATTTGAATCTAAAACTTTATACACATTATCCAAATCACTTACCACTAGACTAACTCCATAGGCTTAGTCAATTATCTTATTTTGATTAAAGATAGAAGAACTAAGAAGTCCCGAATTATTGGAATTGTTGCTGATTAGGCTCTGGCAAGGTGATTGAAAGCCTATTACATGCATGTCTTATAGGATATGTATCAGCCAATTTCTGTCCCCATCATTCCTCGTAGGATGTTTCTGTTTTATGCTTTTCAATGAATTCCTTGTACCAACTTGTTGATAATCTTGGAGTTCTCTCGAGTGTGGAAAAATCTACATGGTACAGTCCAAATCTTACAGTATATCCTTTTTGCCACTCAAAATTGTCAAGCAAGGACCAGGCAAAATACCCCCTGACATCTGCTCCTTTCCTGAATACATGATAAATGGGAAAACAAAAAGCAAAAAATGGTTTTTAATTGATCCTTTGGTATTTCACTAAAGCCAAAGCAAAGAGACGACAGCAGTGAGCAGCTATTTGAGAATTTGTTTCAACAAAAAACATAGAGGGCTGTGCTGCACTTCACATATATTGCTGATTTCTATATTTCTATGTGTACTCGTACTTTATTGCTTCCAGTAGATCATCTAAATGACCAGCCATGGAATCTATTCTTTTGAAATCATTAAGGTATTGATCCTCTGTGGAATTTGTTGGGTTGTCCGATTCGCGATACCCTACAATACATTTTACATTTTATTTTCTTCGGACAGAAATGCAGAGAAGCTCCATCCATTACAAAGGACTCACTTGAGTTAGTTATGCTTACCGTTTTCAGTTATGAACATTGGACTGTTATTGTACCTGTCTTTTAAGTAGGTGACGATTTTCTCCATGCCTTGAGGATTAACATGTTGCCCATCCGATGAAATCTGCATGTTTGCAGAGGTTTAAAAAATCAGGATATTAGTGAGAATGGTTTTTCATGACCATAACTTAAGGTTAAAGATGCGTACAGGATTTAGTTGGAATGCTCCCTCAGAATAGAAATAATTATTGTTGTGAAGTATCAAATGGACACTTATAATTACCTCAAATTATGTTGGTAGAGAATGTTGAGTCAATTTTGTGAGACTCTATTATAAACAAAGATAACTCTGTGCTTTTTTCCTTCTCTCTTTATTTTGAGATTGTTGTAGAGTAGGAATAATGATAATTCCATTAATAATTATTATACCATTAGAGTATTTTGAAACTTGTAATCTCTAATGGGGTTGGTTATCTTGTTTGATATGTTGGATGAATAGTATTTCATGTACAACTAAATTGTACAATAAATGCACACCACACACCTTACCACCATTGGATGTGATGTGTGGTCTCACTCATCCCACTCATTCATCAAATGCAATGGTAATAAGATGTGTGATATGCATTTGTTGTATAATTTAATTGTACATCTAATATCACTCAAGTTGGATAAGTGGGAAAAGGGTAAACTATTATTGTTTATGTTACACCTTTTGGTGATTACATGAGATTTGTGGTAGAGTCTTATTGAGTACGTTTCTACAAAATTTATTGTTGTTAATTCCTTAACCAAAGGCTGACCATTAAGGCTTTTTTCTTTTTCTTTTTGTAAATTGTTGACCCATATGGGTATATTGAGGTTGTTTTGATGATTTGGGTTAGTTGGGTTAGTGGGAGTTAGTTCTGTAGATTATTATGACCTCATATAGTTATCGATGCCATAACAAGTTTGCACAATTTAACTATTGATAAATATTACACAATGGCGTTGTTGAGACGTATTGACCTAATCTCTATTTTGTTGTGGTACTGAGATATTTTGATAAGTCTCATATAGCATCTTGGGTGGATGCTTCTGTAGCCATATGTTGTTGTGCACACTTATTATTGATATGGCAATTTTAGGGACATTTTGGAGCCGTCTCATTATGAGCTACCACAAAGGGCTCCTTCTCTGAATCTCCTTCACTGCAATTTCCAAAAGGTTTGGAGCAACGACATGGTGGACCTAGTCCAGTGCGATAACTGTATGTTGCTAGATAATCTGGCTCATTGAAGGTTACCCAGTACTTTACCCTATCACCAAAATATTTGAAACACAGATCTGCAAAATATTGATAATCTTCCCTGCCATCAGATATTGAACTTTATAAGCATCTTGTCCAAATAATGACCTTTGTATGATTGGTAAATTAGTTGGTAGCTATTTAGCATCGTTTCAAAGGCCATCTTTCGGGAAGAGGAATCTACTTTTTGTATCTGAATGGTGACTTCATTTTTAATGCAGGTTCGAGCCCAGTTTGCTACCTGTAAGGCACCATTAATTGGTGATTCTATGTATATGCCGGCCGCAATTACAGAGATGGATAATCCTGGTCTTAACCCATTTGGAAAATACAAGAAAGATTTCGGTAGTGAGAGTGAAAAAGAAACAGCTGTTGTTAATTGGATTGCACAACATGGAAAAGAGCCGAGTGTTGCAATTGGCCTTCGAGCATGTCAAATTTCATGGGATGATGATGAGCACTTCTACAAAGCTGGTTCACCTTGGTGGAGGTGTGAAAAGTCTTGAAAATTGAAATGTGTGCTTGAGTTGAGGAATGGGATCAACTGTAAGTTGTTTTTGTTTTTGAAAACTAGAAACTCAAACCAAATAGGCCCTTAAAATTCATTTCCAACGAATCAACCCCGAACACACTATCATAGAAGCAACTAGCAAGAACACGAAAAAGATTTGAAGTTGAAACATACTATCATAGAAGCGAACCTTAAACTTCATTTCCAACGAATCAACCCCGAACACACAAGCCAAAGCCTCAAATTGGAAAGTTGAACTAATTTTTTCGAGGATTCAATTAGTTTATTTCGATTGAAGATAGAACCACTAAGAAGTCCTTAATTGTTGGAATTGTTGCTGCTCTGGCATGAATGTTATAAGCCTATTACTTGTCTTATATGATATGTATGCCAGTTTCTGTCCCCATCATTCCTCGTAGAGTGCTTCTCTTTTATGCTTTGCTATGAATTCCTTATACCAATTTGCTGATAATCTTGGAGTCCTCTCCAGTGTGGAATAATCAACATGGTGGATTCCAAATCTTACTGTATATCCTCGTAGCCACTCAAAATTGTCAAGCAAGGACCAGACAAAATACCCCCTAACATCTGCTCCTTTCCTGAATACATGGTAAATGGGAAAACAAAAAGAAAAAAAAAATTTAATTTATCCTCTGCTATTTCACTAAAGCCAAAGCAAAGAGATGACAGTGCTATTTGAGTATTTGTTTCAAACATAAGGGCTACAGTGACAAGATAGACCCAAAATATGGATAAGAATATAAGTTGTTAAATTTCAAAATGCACTTAATATAGCTATACATCTATCTTGATTTCTATATTTCTATGTATACTTGTACCTTATTGCTTCAAGTAGAGCATCTAAATGACCCGACATGTAATCAATTCTGTTGAAATCATTAAGGTATTGTTCCTCTGTGGCATTTGGGTTGTCCAAGTCGGCATACCCTACAAAACATTTCATTTCATTTTCGTCATACAAAAATGCAGAGAAGCTTCATTCATTAAAGGACTCACTTGAGTTAGTTATGCATACCGTTTTCAGTTATGATCATTGGAATGTTATTGTATATGTCTTCTACGTAGGTGATGATGTTTTCCATGCCTTGAGGATTGACATGTTGCCAATTCAATGAAGTCTGCATGTTTGCAGAGGTTTCAAAAATCAGGCTGGTTAGAATGGTTTTTCATTTCATGATCATAACTTGATAAGGTTAAAGATACGCACAGGTTTACCAAGTGGAAATGTGTGGTATGATCCCTCAGTTTTGGTGACTCCAGGCCCTGGTTCACATATGGAGAACATGCAGTCCTTGACATAGTAACTCTCATAGTGATTGATGCCAATGAAATCCAATCCTCCCTTCAGTTTCTCTTGCTCACTGCTGGAAAACTTGGGTAATATGTTTCCTAGAATCTCCTGCATCTCCGTAGGGTATTTACCAAATATGATTGGGTCCAAGAACCTGCATTGTGATTGTAGTTAGCTTCATTCTTAGAGAATGAACTTGTCTAGTTTGTGTGCTGTGCTAGTTGAATGAAAACATAGTGTCAATCATTTGTTGAAGGGAAGGTTACCAGAGCAAGTTGAATGCTCGTGCTCTTTCTGTGGCCAATTTGTCTTCTGTGGAATTGCTGAAGGGCTCAAACCAGTCAGCATGCATTACAATGCCAATTCTACCACCTTGTTCAGTCTGAATATTTCATTCATAATATAGTTAGTTACACTTTTTAAGCGCAGAAAGGTGTCAATGACTATTTCCTATCATTTCCATTTTCATTTTTAGAATAAGATCTCAGTATCTCACCCTTAACATCATGACAAACCTAGGTCCTAGTTGCTTAGCTTATCAAATTTATAGGTAGAAAAAGTTTTTGTTTTTTAACCAAAGTATTACCTGGTATTTGGTCCTATAAATATCAACTACTGCTGCATGTGATAGGATTACATTATGAGCTACCACAAAGGGCTCCTTCTCTGAATCTCCTTCACTGCAATTTCCAAAAGGTTTGGAGCAACGGCATGGTGGAGCTAGTCCAGTGCGATAACTGTATGTTGCTAGATTATCTGGCTCATTGAAGGTTACCCAGTACTCTACCCTGTCACCAAAATATTTGAAACAGAGATCTGCAAAATATTGATAATCTTCCCTGCCATCAAATATTGAACTTTATAAGCATCTTGTGCAAATAATGACCAATGTATGTGCTGTATTGTACATCATATAATCATTTATCCTACCAAAAAAAAAATCTACTGCTTTGTAAACCGAACAGAGAAAAACAAAAACTACAAAATTCAACCCTATCCCGTAATCAATTATTTAACAATGGGCATACACTTATTATATTTGCTTAAAATTACCTCAGTGTGATTTGGCTATAACCCTTTATATCTTAATTTTACTGTTAAACTATGAATATCTATTATGTTTCATTTATGCGAAATTTTCAATAAGATGCACATCAATAAGAATAACATCAGTTGATTTTTATTTGTATATATATTTTTAAAATGTTTATCACGTTAATTTTGATAAGCATGAAAGTGCATTAAATGATTTCGAAATTAATGTAAGCTTTCATGGATATATTCTATAATATATATACGCTTTCGGTATAATAGTGGTTGTTGTAAAAGAAAACTTTTCAATAGAAGTGCCTATAAAAAAATTTTCAATATAAGTTGGGAGTCATTAATTTTGAGAGTCGAAAGAGTAAATGGTTATTATTAGATTTTATATAAATATGTAAGATTAAAATATAAAATTATATAACTTTTATGAAATGATTATGTATCTTTTAAATAACATAATGTTTAATTCTAACGTTCATTCATACCTGGTTTAGCAACCAAGATTATGTACATGTTAGTGACGTAAAGCCACTTAAAAAAAAAAAAAAAAAAAAGAGTCAAAGAAGGAAATCAGAAGCACATGCATCAAAATTTTCAAAGTGCACAGTAAAATTTATACGGTGCATACATGTGATTAGCGAAAATTTCAAACGTGCACAGTAAAAAAGTTACTGTGCACATGTGAGAGGGTTCGGTGCACCTACCGAAATGCATGTGAAGTTACTGTACATTGATTGCACAGTAACTTCCCGAGCATCTATAAATAGCGGCGGTGAGGCTCTCAATGCAATCACAAGCGAGGCGTAGAGAAAAATATATAGTGTCTTCTGAGAGTTTCTCCTATTATTATAGAGAGAGGTGTATTCTCCTAGTATAAGAGAGGGTGTTATTGTTCTCTCCTTATATTTAGAGAGAGTTGTAATTTTATCTTCCACATAGTGAAAATATTTCTCGGTCTTGCCCGTGGTTTTTCCCTCATCATTAGGGGGTTTTCCACGTAAATATTGTGTGTCAGTTCTATTACTCTCAGCTCTATTTTAGTTGCGTTGATCTGTTTCCATTACTCTGGTACCCAACAGTGGTATCAGAGCTTTGGTTTGGTGGTATTTTTCTTAGTATGCTCTGTGGTTGCAGCTTAGGCTGATCTTCCACATCAGAAAAGAATTTTTACCTGGAACTTATCAAAGCCATTGGTTATAGTTCACGCTGCGGGTTACTACTCTTGGTCACTGTTTATACGTGTAGTTGTATACTTTACGATTGTTAGCGATATCTTGGATTTGTTCCATATACGGTATAAATATACGTACTGTTCACGTATACGGACTATTCACGTATAAGGCACTATTCACGCATACGGCACTATTCACAGTAAAAAAAAAGTGACCAGTCTAGTAGAGAAACAGATTCCGGTAAACACCATGGCAACAAAATTTGAGTTTGAGAAGTTCAATGGGAATAATTTTTCCCTGTGGAAATTGAAGATAAAGGCAATCTTGAGGAAGGATAATTGCTTACCAGCAATTGAAGGTAGACCAGCCGAAGTTACTGATGAAAAGTGGAAGGAGATGGATGATAATGCTGTTGCCAATCTGCATCTTGCAATGGCAGATTCAGTATTGTCCAATATTGCAGAAAAGAAGACAGCAAAGGAGATATGGGATGCTCTTGTCAAATTGTACGAGGTCAAGTCACTTCACAATAGAATATTTCTAAAGAGGAGGATGTATACTCTTCGGATGAGTGAGTCCACGTCGGTAACGGACCACATCAACAATCTGAACACATTATTCTCCCAGCTTACAGCATCAGATTATAAAATAACGGAGAATGAACGTGCGGAACTTCTACTTCAAAGTCTACCTGACTCATATGATCAACTCATTATCAACATCACAAATAATAATATTGCCAACTATCTATCATTTGATGATGTCGCCGGTGCTATTCTTGAAGACGAGTCGGTAGCGGGGAATAAGGAAGATAGATTGGAGAACTCAAAGCATGGAGAGGCGTTGTTGGTGATGAGGGGGAGATCAATGGAGCGTGATTCCAGTGGGAGTCATGGTCGGAGGAGATCAAAGTCAAGAAGAAGGAAGAACTTCAAATGCTACTATTGTGGCATGAGAGGGCACTTGAAGAAAGATTGTCGAAATAACAAGAAGAATGCAGATAAAGCCCCAGAAGCATCAACCTCTCAAGGATGTGTTGCAAGTACCTCTGAGGATGGAGAAATCCTATGTAGCGAGGCAGCAATTGGTTCTAGAGGCAATAAAAGGCTCATTGATGTTTGGATCATGGATACAGGAGCATCATGGCACATGACTCTACACCGTGACTGGTTTCTGATTATGAACCTGTCTCGGAAGGATCTGTGTTCATGGGAGATGATCATGCCTTAGAAATTGCTGGTGTTGGTACTGTCAAAATAAAATTGTTTGATGGTTCCATTCGAACAATTCAAGGAGTGCGACACGTGAAGGGTTTGAGGAAGAATATATTGTCTATTGGGCAACTGGATGATCTCGGGTGCAAGACCTGTACTGAAGGGGGAATCTTGAAAGTTGTTAAAGGTGCTCTTGTGTTGATGAAAGCAGAAAAGACCACAACAAATCTATCTGAGACTTCAAGGAGATACGTTGCGGAGGCGGATGCATCGATTGCATCGGCAAATGAAGAAGAAGCAGCGATGATGTGGCATCGCAAACTAGGCCACATGTCGGAACGTGGTTTGAAGGTTCTTGCAGAACGTAATCTCATTCTTGGGCTCAAATCGGTGAACTTACCATTTTGTGAGCATTGTGTTACAAGCAAACAACATAGATTGAAGTTTGATAGATCAACTGCCCGGAGTAAGCACATTCTAGACTTGATTCATTCTGATGTGTGGGAGTCACCAGAAATGTCCTTGGGAGGTGCAAAATATTTTTTATCATTCATTGATGATTACTCCAGGAGACTATGGGTGTATCCAATAAAGAAAAAGTCAGATGTGTTTCAAATATTCAAAGACTTCAAAGCAAGAGTAGAACTTGAATCCGGAAAGAGGATAAAGTGCTTGAGGACAGACAATAGAGGAGAATATACAGATGGAGATTTTCTAGCATTTTGCAAGCATGAAGGTATTCAAAGGCAATTTACAGTTGCACATACACCTCAGCAAAATGGTGTAGCAGAGCGGATGAACAGGACTCTTCTAGAAAGAACAAGAGCAATGCTAAGAACAGCAGGTTTAGCCAAGTCTTTACAGGCGAAGCGATCGAAGCGCTGTTATGTGATCAATCGGTCGCCATCAACTGCAATTGGTTTAAAAACACCAATGAAGATGTGGAATGGCAAGCCGGCAGATTATTCTTCCCTAAAGGTGTTTGGATGTCCAGCATATGTGATGTATAATTCCCAAGAAAGAACAAAGTTGGACCCGAAGTCCAGGAAATGTATATTCTTGGGCTATCTTTGTGGTGTAAAGGGGTATCGCTTGTGGGATCCCACTGCCCGCAAGGTTATTGTCAGCAGGGATGTTATATTTGCAGAAAATGAACTGCAAAGTGAAGAAAGAAATGACAGCACTATTAAGGAGACCACTACTATTCAGATAGATGAGAAAACTGAAGAAAGAGATTACAAGCGAGAACGAGCATGATGAACAAGTACCCGGTAGAGGCCAATGATACGTGAAGTTAGGCGATCATCACGCCAGACAAAGCCACCTTCATGGCATTCAGACTATGTTATGGCAAGCCACGATGCATTTTGTCTTCTAACAGAAGAAGGAGAGCCATCAAACTTTCAGGAGGCTTTGAATAGTCCAGATGCTTCTCTGTGGATGGCAGCAATGCAAGAAGAAATGGAGGCCTTGCATAGGAATAAAACATGGGAACTTGTTGCACTTCCAAAAGGTCGAAAAGCCATCGGTAACAAATGGGTCTATAAGATCAAACGAGATGGCAATGATCGAGTGGAACGATATCGTGCAAGACTAGTGGTAAAAGGATTTGCTCAGAAGGAAGGTATTGATTTCAATGAAATATTTTCTCCAGTTGTCAGACTTACCACTATCAGAGTAGTATTGGCTATGTGTGCTGCATTTGATTTACATCTTGAGCAATTAGATGTGAAAACTGCTTTTCTTCACGGAGAACTTGAAGAGGAGATATATATGCTCCAACCAGAAGGCTTTGAGGAAAAAGGAAAAGAAAACTTGGTTTGTAGGTTGACCAAATCTCTGTATGGTCTAAAGCAGGCGCCAAGGTGTTGGTACAAGAGATTTGATTCCTTCATAATTTGCCTCGAATACAACAGACTAAGTTCAGACCATTGTACATACTACAAGAGGTTTGATAACAACGTTTTCATCATTCTGTTGTTGTATGTGGATGACATGTTGGTGGTAGGCCCCAACAAAGATCGAATCCAAGAATTGAAGGCACAATTGGCTAGGGAATTTGATATGAAGGACTTGGGACCCGCAAACAAGATTTTAGGGATGCAAATTCACCGAGATAGAAAGGACAGGAAGATCTGGCTTTCACAGAAGAATTACTTGATGAAAATCTTGCCACGCTTCAACATGCAAGATTGCAAGCCAGTATCAACCCCACTTCCTGTGAATTACAAATTATCCTCAAATATGTGTCCTAGCAGTGAAGCAGAGAGGATGGAAATGTCTCGAGTACCATATGCATCAGCGGTGGGAAGCCTTATGTACGCCATGATTTGTACTAGGCCAGATATTGCTCAAGCAGTTGGATTAGTTAGTCGGTTTATGGCAGATCCAGGTACTGAGCATTGGAATGCTGTGAAGAGGATCCTGAGATATATTAGAGGAACCTCAGGTGTTGCACTATGTTTTGGAGGATCAGAGTTCGTTGTCAGAGGATATGTTGATTCAGATTTTGCAGGTGATCTTGATAAAAGAAAATCTACTACAGGCTATGTGTTTACACTTGCAGTGAGTCATGTGAGTGGTTATCCAAATTCTGGTCGTTGTAGCTCTATCTACTACAGAAGCTGAATATATGGCAGCTACACAAGCCTGCAAGGAAGCTATTTGGATTCAAAGGTTAATGGAGGAACTCGGGCACAAGCAGTCAAAGATTACTGTGTATTGTGACAGTCAGAGTGCCTTGCATATTGCAAGAAATCCAGCTTTTCATTCCAGGACAAAGCACATAGGAGTTCAATATCACTTTGTTCGAGAAGTAGTGGAAGAAGGAAATGTGGACATGCAGAAGATTCATACGAAAGATAACCTAGCAGATGTCATGACAAAGCCGATCAACACTGACAAGTTTAAATGGTGTAGATCTTCCTGTGGTCTATCAGAAACGTAGGCAGCATGGAATTGGCAAGATGAGAAAAGGTTTTGAAAGCTTACCAAAAGTGGCTTTAAGTGGGAGATTGTTAGTGACGTAAAGCCACTTTAAAAAAAAAAAAAAAAAAAGAGTCAAAGAAGGAAATCAGAAGCACATGCATAGGAGCAAAATTTTCAAAGTGCACAGTAGAATTTCTACTGTGCATACATGTGATTAGCGAAAATTTCAAACGTGCACAGTAAAAAAGTTACTGTGCACATGTGAGAGGGTCGGTGCACCTACCGAAATGCATGTGAAGTTACTGTGCATTGATTGCACAGTAACTTCCCGAGCATCTATAAATAGCGAGCAGCTGAGGCTCTCAATGCAATCACAAGCAGAGCGTAGAGAGAAAAATATATAGTGTCTTCTGAGAGTTTCTCCTATTATTATAGAGAGAGGTGTATTCTCCTAGTATAAGAGAGGGTGTTATTGTTCTCTCCTTATATTTAGAGAGAGTTGTAATTTTATCTTCCACATAGTGAAAATATTTCTCGGTCTTGCCCGTGGTTTTTCCCTCATCATTAGGGGGTTTTCCACGTAAATATTGTGTGTCAGTTCTATTACTCTCAGCTCTATTTTAGTTGCGTTGATTTGTTTCCATAACTCTGGTACCCAACAGTACATACATATAGTAACCAAACATATTACCACAAAAAATTGTCAACTACCTACGTGCATGCTTACCGCATCTTGGGACTTAGCCAACCTCCATATCTGTCCTCGAGTTCTTGGGGACTGTCGTAGTGGTACAATGTTACAAAAGGTCGAATGCCTGTGAGTTTGTTCAATTGAAAAAATTCAAACGCATCACTAAGAAATGCAAGGAATATTTGTGCTCCATTTTCTTAAGTGTTCCATCTTTTTCAAGGATAATGACGTGGGAAAATTAGAACTCAGTAAATTTCTTTGGACGTTTGGGGAGGTGTTTGGTACGATGTATTAGATATGATAATATAAGTTAATACTATACGTTATGTATTTATTCATTATTTAGTACAGATAATGTATTGTATAATCTTATAGATTATAATTCCCTTATATGCCAAAATGATGTATAACTCCATATAACATTGGGAGGTCATATTAGATTTGATTAATTTTTAACGTATAAGATTTTTTTTAAAAAATATTTTGTTAAAACAAAATAATTCTTAGATAAATAATAAAAAATAAAATTATAAAAATAATAATAATTTTTAATAAAATCATTTTATAATAAAATAAATACAAATAATATATAATATCAATTTAGTTATATATAATAAAAATTAAAATAAAAATATTTGATAAACAATAAATAATATATAAATATATAAGTGTAATATATAAAAGTAAGGATCAGTGGCTTAAATTTAAATAATTATGATTAAAAATATAAAATATTATTTTTATTTATATATGTTATTGAAATAATAAATAATTATAAAATATTAAAATAAAAAAATGTTTGATAAAAATTAAATTTTAATTAGTAAATATTTACATAAATATAATATTTGAAAATTATTATAATAAATATTCCTATTTTACTATTTGAAAGTTGTTATAATAAATTTTATTTAATATTTTATTAAGAGATTATAATTATTTATAAATAAATAATATGATATTATTGAACATAAAATTAAATATCTTATACAGTGTTATACTAAATACTATATAATATTAAAAATTTATCATATTTTATACTACTAAATCTTATTTTATTAGGTCTTATAGTATCTGTGCTTATCCTATGAGTCATACCAAGTGTTGCTAAAGCTTACTAAGAGGATTATGTTAAATCATATGAAAACTTGATGGTAAACCTTTGCATAGCAAAGCATCTATTAGCCTGCTGTAGTAGTTGACGCCAGCCAAATTGACTTCTCCAAATCTTCCTTCTGTCAGAAATCGTACCAAAGTTACATGAGAATTGAATTTAAGCAATTGATCAATCGTTAACTTGGAATGGCAAAGAAGCGTACTCGGTAGAATTCTCGCCCATGAAATTGAGAACCTGTAGCTGTTGACATTGATGGCTTCCAGTAGATTTATGTCCTCCTGTTCCAAGCCGCATTACTTTAACGTTAACTCCACGACGCAGCATATAATATTTCGAGTCCAAAATAGTATTTGGTCTAATTCAACAATTAACAATGTTATTTGAACGGCGTAACTCCCACGGCACTCAACATGCAAAAACACATGATGATCACCCCTTAGTATAAACAACATGCTGCTAATACTCTCCTATAAGGTGTTAAGCCATTTTTTTTTAATTTTGTTAAATCAAAATGTTAAACTATTTTTATTCTTGCCTTTTAAGATCAGTCATGGGTACTTTAAGGTATTTTCAGAGTTATAACTTATGCTAATTAATTAC
This sequence comes from Dalbergia cultrata, assembly GCA_031216105.1. Lineage (NCBI taxonomy): Eukaryota > Viridiplantae > Streptophyta > Magnoliopsida > Fabales > Fabaceae > Dalbergia > Dalbergia cultrata. The sequence goes on from CM062345.1 coordinate 56,693,596, forward strand.
AATAAAATAACAATTATCCTCTTTAATATCCATATCTATTATAGTTATTTTAGATTTTAAAAGAAATTTATTCATATATTTATCAAATATTATTATGATAATTTTTTCTTATTGAAAATAATTTTTACTTTATTTTACCAAATAATACTACTATAAATTTTTAAGAGTATAGCTTTTGAAACATTTAAAGAGATTAATAGCTTTCAAAAAGCTACATTAGTACCAAACCAAATCTACATTGGACAACGGTATATAAGTATGTTTATTTTTTGTTTGCAAATTTTTAAACCATGGACATATCGAGTTGTTTTTTTAATATATATTTGAACATATCCAGATTTAAAGCCTACGTCCACATGATGATCTCTAGTTGCCTAATGAAAAAACAAATTATCAAAAAGCAAAGCATGTTTCACACTTATTTATAAAATAAAATGTAATTAAGCTACTATAATCGAGGTAATGGTGAAGGGTTACGTTGAGTGGGATTCGAAGGAATCCAAATACCCTAAAAACTGTAAGGCGAATAAATGGGTCATTTTTTTTATATGAGATTTGAAGAAATAATTTTATGGACTGACATGAATTAATGTTGAATTTAATTTATACCCAAATTAATTTGATGTCAAACAATCAGATATTATTATTTGAGTCCAATAATTTGTGATCATTGTTGCTATTTAGCTAATTATTGTTAAGCATTATTTATTGTATGTATGTTTATGGGTTCTTGTGTATGGGTTTCGCTATGATGGGTTACTTAACCCAACAGTTTACTAACACAAGAAGAGACCCTCCTCCTAGCTAATATATAGGGTGCTTGGTTGCCTCATTCATACTATAATGCACAAAACTTAATATGGAATAGGAGGAGTAAATCTCCTAACTCTTTCTATTGGATTTCTCTCTGATCTCTTACGTTTGCTTGTATTTTGTATGTTAGTTTAGGAGATGATTATGACTCAATTGTCTCCTTTCTCAGTACTTCTAGGTAATTCTAATTCAATCTTTTGATTGTTGTTGAACATGTCAGGATTAAATTGATATTTGAGATATGTGGATTTCATTTGTTGTTTACATAATCTAATATATATGAAATTCCTTCAATTGGTATCAGAGCCAATTTAATACCTGATTATGACTGTGAATTATTGTAAGATTGGGTGTTTGAAGGAATCAAATTTATATTTAATATGAACCCTAGAATAATCCAATTTGGGATTTTGTTAATGACAAAATAAATAATTTTAAAATTGATTAAGGGGTTTTGTCGTCACTGTCATTTTGCTTAATTGAACATGTTAATGAAAGGAAATAACACAACTTTATGCCTTTTTTTCTCACCTTTTTCTTCTCACAAATCAAACTCGAATCAACCGTTGATCATTGTTCTCGGATTCATTATCTCCCATTCAATTTATTCAGCACCACTGCGCTGTATGCTTGTCAACGCCCATGTTGTTTTCCTTGTTTGTTTGTTGGTTATGCTTATCGGCTTATGTATTGTTCCATCATTTTGAGTTTTCTTTATATTATTTTTTCGAAAATCAGATTTGTGTGTCCTGGAACGCTTATTGGTGTCCTTTTGCCATATTTATTTGTGTTGTGTTATAGAAATTTATGGTGGTTATGGCGATCCTGTACAGACAGTTCCTGATTTTTCCTGTATTACCGTAGCTGAATTTGAAACTCGACTTTTGTTCCTTTTATTTCTATTTACTGGTAATTGGTAGCGGCTTCAATATCACTATTTCAGGAGTATTAGATTTTTCGAAGCTTTGAGTGGAAGAGTTTATTGTGTGCTTTCAGTTGGGATGAAGGCCTTATTGGGCCATTTCGGATGAGGCCCACTTGCGCCTGCAGCTTGTGAAAGCGCATGAGAGGCCCATTTGGGCCTAGATTTCCACTTTTCTTCATCCCAAATTAATTTTTTTAATTAAATATTAACTACTAGTGAATTCTATTTAATTTTCTAGGAACCATAATAATTGCTTTGGATTTTATTTTTTTTGGACTTAAGTTGATTGAAATATATGATACTCTCCAAAACTAGGTTCAGAATTTTATTTTATTTTATTTGTATGACTTCATAACCTCTTTGGACAAAGCCGTAAGATATTCACATTTATGTTATTATTGGGCGTGATGGGTCAAGCGTATTCTCAGCATTAAATTATTTTAATTATTGAAATAATTTTATGATATTCATATTTATTATATTGCACATTCAATTTGTAAAATGTCATATTGTTGAACCTTGTGCAATATTATTATGAGAATTGCTATTGAAATAATATTCGCACAACTTTTATATTGATGTCAATATTAATTTTGAAAGTTATCAATGTTGCTATTATATAATTTTATTTTGAGAGATTCTTTTTTGAGAATTATAAAATATACCACTTAAGTATTGTGTTGTGTTATGTGCCAAAATAAATTTTGAAAATTTTAATTATTTCTTTTAGTATCTTGGAATTATTTAATTTGAATTTCAAGATTTTATGATATATTGAAATTTGAGACATCATTGAATTCCAATATGGAAAATTTTGTGGATAAAAGTGAGACATTCTCATATTTAATATATATTTTAGCTATTAAAGTATATATTTTGGCTATTAAAGCATTATTTATTTCTCTTTTATATATTTTGGAACATTTTAGTTATGTGGTTTGTGCAATATTGTTCTGATTTTGTTCTGAGAGTTGTCATTTAAAATATTTTGGCACTTTTATGAATCTTTTATATTTTGCATACTCTCAGATTTAAAATATTGTGCATATAAATTATGAAATAATTGTTGTTAAATTTTGCACAATATTATTCTGAGAGTCCCTGCCTACAAACTTTTGAAAGTATTGTTAGGCATCTTTCATAATTATGAGGTCGCCTTTACGCGACTAATTGTGACTGGTATTTGTGAAAATTATATATTATGTAATTTTGGAAATTATGAATTATCTTATCCAATATTTTATATCATGTTCCATATGGGAAAATATAATTATGTATTTTAGTTTTATGGGAAACTAAAATTGTTTGATTTGGTTTAATATTGATTTAAGTTTTCCCTTGTGTAAAATTTAGGAACATGATTATAGTCTATTTCCCTATATTATATTGAATAATTCTTTTGTAAAATGTCGTCATCTAATTTATATAGTCCAAGTGGGAGAATGTTTGATTTTGTGTGGATTGTATGGACTAGCATAAATTAGTATTGGATTTAATTTGAAAATCGAAAATTATTATGTGTGAAAATATTATAGTCATATATGATTTTCAAAATATTGAGTTTTGGTAGTTTCCGCTGCTTGTGCAAAATTTATTACTGTCATAATGTTTTTTTTCTTCTTATTTTGGCTAAAATCCCACTTGACAAAAAGATAAAGTTATTTTGACATAACGTTATGCACCATTATGAAATAAGAAAATAATTGAGTTTTAAAACTCTCTTTATGTTTCATTCTACAACCATTGTTAATTTATTTTGAGGGGAGTTTAGCTTACAATTTTTATACTTGTTATTTATTAAGTACTCTTTTAGATACTGTGAGTATTTTTTTGATTATATTCAAATTTTTAGTTTTACTCCCATTTTGGCTGTACAGGTTTTGTTTATGATGGCTAATTTAAGATTATTACGTTTGAATAATATTACAATTATTGTGGCATTAAGAGTTATATTGATAATGAACTTATCTTTCGATTTGTTTTTATTGATATAATTCTCAATGAGTTGATAATCACGTTTTTAGAGTTTTTAGTATCATCTCGGTACTAGCTCTAACGGCATGATTTTGTTGTGTATAGGCATTAGCTCCTGAATAATATTAGGAGTAATTACTTATTTGTTGGGTAATTTTGTAGCATTCCAATATTTTATAAATCTTTTGTGAACATTGTTGGATTATGTAGATAGTGGACATACCCTTCGGTGTGACATTTTCTGATATAATTTTTTTTTTGTGTTGCATTGCAAATGTTGTTGGGTTATGTAGATAATGGATATACCCTTCAGTATGACATTATTTGATACAATCATTGGATGATAAAGAAAATAATTTGAATTAAATTGTTTAATAATTTTATATTATTGTTATTATTTTTCTCTATCACGTTGGAAAGTCTTGTATATTGTGATTCGGGACCCTTTGGCGGGATTGCAATGATACAAGAACTCTAGTTCAATTAACTGCCCAATTAATTGAATACGAGAAAATCAAATTAATTTTATGCTCATTATAATAATCCGTTGTACAGTTTTCTCTTTCTCTTGTTATTTTGTCATTGTTGTATTTTGTAAGACCTATATAAAGGACATTGTTGAGTCTCTATTATCTCATGATATTGCACCCATTAATGTTAAAATTTTGTTATAGTGGGAGTTAGAGAATTTATATTTTGTTATGTCCTTATTGTTGGTTTGTAGGTCTAAAAAGCTTTTGCTTACAACTCACTTTTGTGCTCAAATGAATATTTGATTATTAGTTTGCGATGACAGAGAGGAGATATTTGTTGTACAATGTCAATTGGACATTGGTGATCTCCTCAGATCGTTTAGGCAGAATATGTTAAACAATTTGTGAGATTCTGTTATAAACAGAAATGACTCTTCACTCTTGTGTCTCTCTATTTTGTACTTTTGTTGCTAGAGAGAATAATGATGATTTCAAACCCTTACATTGAGTACTCTACTATAGAGTTATCATTGATCTCACTAATATTTATTATACTATTAGAGTATTTTAAAATTTTGTGACCTCTAATGGGTAATTTTGTGACCTCTAATTTTTGTGACCACTATTATTATCATTATGATGTTGCCTTGAGATTAATTTGACAAGTTATGATAAACTATTCTTGAGTTATTGTAGAATGTACTGTTGTTGATCCCCTAACCAAAGGCTAGCCATTAAAGTTTATTGTCAGCTGTATAACCCGTATGGGTATATTGAGGTCTCTTTGGTGTTTTGGGTTAGTGGGAGCCAATTTTATATATTTATTGTGACTTCTATGTTACTGCCATTTAAGCCTGCATGGTAAAATTATCGATATAATTGTTATGATGGAAAATTATCAAAATATTTTAGACACATTTTCAATTTATTGTCATCCTGAGATATTTTATTGAATCTCAGAGAGCATCTTGGATAAATGCTTATGTTGTCATATTTTGTTGTTGTTGTTGCTACTGTTGATGATGTTACTATTGTTGTTGTGTTGTTATTATTTGTTGTTGGTGCTGTTGTGCACACTCTTATGTTAATATAGCACATCATGGGACATTTTGGACCCAATCTCATTTTGTTATTGTGCTGAGATTTGTTAGATCTCATTTAGCATCTTGGGTGGATGCTGGGCCATTTGATTGGGAATTGCACTAGGATCACATATTGTTATGCCAATTTTGTTGTGCATCTCATTTACCTGTATACCACATTTTGTTGGATTGTTGGGAATTGAGCATCTTGCATGTATGATGTCAATACTCCTTCGAGTATGATTTTCTGCATTGTTGAGATGCTTGTTATCCCATTATGGACCATTTGGTTTTAAGTGCTTGTTTAGTTTTGACATCATATATGTTACTCCTACATATTATAGTTTAATTTGGATATCGTTTTATAATGTTTTGATTTATATATTCCAAGTGGGAGATTGTTATGTGGACTGACATGAATCAATGTTGAATTTAATTTAGACCTAAATTAATTTGATGTCAAACAATTAGAGTTTATTATTTAAGTCTAATAATTTATGATCATTATTACTATTTGACTAATTATTGTTAAGCAATGTTTATTGTAGGTATGTTTACGGGTTCTTGTATATGGGTTTCACTATAATAGGTTACTTAGAACAACAGTTTACTGACACAAGAAGATGCCCTCCTCCTAGCTAATATATAGGATGTTTGGTTGCCTCATTCATACCATGACACACAAAACGTAATATGGAATAAGAGGAGTAAATCTCCTAACTCTCTCTATTGGATTTCTCTTTGATCTCTTACATTTGCTTATATTTTGTATGTCAAGCGAATAAATGGGTCATTTTTTTTTATGAGATTTGCATTCAGAATTTGTCACAATATGAGTTTTTATGGTTATTTACAAGAATATGGGGTTTTTCAAAAGCAAATCTCGCCAATGACAAGATTTCAATATTAAAATATAATTTTTTTAAATCAAATATTATCAATAACAATATTTTAATAATAAAATATTATTTTTAACTCAAATCTCGCTAATGACAAGATTTGGATAATAAAAATATTATTTTTTAAACCAAATCCTGCTAATGGCAAGATTTGAATAATGAAAAATATTATTTTTTAAATCAAATCTCATCAACGGTAAAATTTGCACACCATATTTATGTAAATTTTTGTACAATCTTATATATAAGAAATTGTTAAATTAAAACACCATATAAAAAACAAAAAACCCGAATAAATTACTTACACCTTATATTATATGCAGATTCCAGATCACGTTACTTTAATAATTAACCATGGCTTAAGAGTTCCGTTATAAATTATTGTGTTATTTGCATGGAGATTTCTTTCTTTTTGGTCTTAGTCCGTTGGTTGAGTGCAATTTTCCAGTATCTTTGTTTTGATGCATGATTAGCCAGTATCAAACCAAACTTTCGAAGGCTTATTACCAGATAGCGATGATATTGGTCGACCGCAACATCTCCATTACTTCCATCAGCTATTTTTTCTGCAACCATTCGTTAATACAACCATTAATGCAAGGGCAAAAAAATCAAGTTAATATAAGAGGACTTGCTTGTTTCATTTTTTTAAAAAAGAAATAAAAACAAGATGTATTTTGATTAAAAGAAGTATAAATATTTAAAAATTTTGATTATTTTCCCCAAAAATTTAAAATATAAAATTTCATTTGTTTTATGTACTTTTATAAACGAATAAGGTTGCTTTGATTTCTTTACAACAATATAATCTTAACCGTGTATTTTATGATTACACAAAGGCCGGCATCGTTTAGCACTTTTTTCTTTTTCTTTTTTTTTCCAGGGGTAGCGCATCGGTTAGCCTTTGATTGGTTGAGCAGATTTCGAGAGGAATGAAAAAAATAAAATTGAGAGAAAATGGGCTTTTTAAATTGTTTGAATACCATAGAAAACAAAATCATGACCATGTAAATTTTCTCTCCAAAATTGGGAAAGAAGTCAATGGAACAAGTTACAAATGTTAAAATAACAATCATAGCCTTTGTTATTTGTAAAGATAAATAAGTTATTTTAAATCGCTTTTTTTTCCCTATATATCATGTTTTAATTCAACGAAACAATTAAAGAAAAAAAAATACACTTTTCTTCACAATTTCCTTTCATTCGTTTTTTTTTATCCCTTTTCTATTTCTCTTCTTTTTATTTTCCCTGCTCTTTTAAACAGATCATTGATTGTTTGGAAAGGAGTGCATTTTCATCAGTCAACAGTAACATGACAACAGAGGAGTTGATACTTATTAAATCAGTCACCTGGTGTTTTGTGAACGAAGACATCCCAGCTGTTTAGTCCTTTCCCGTCACTCAAATAAGCACCTTCATACTGTAAATGATTAAGGGGGAAAAAAAAAAAAACACACCATATTTCAAATGGTAAGTATATTTTGATCTTATTAATCTACCAAGATGCAAGGACGACAAGACCCGAAAGTAGGAATACATATAATTAGTAGTTTGAGGTGTAGATGCTATAACAAATAATTTCACATACCTGGTAACTAGAAGAAGCAGCGCCAAAGAGGAAGTTGGAGGGTAAAGGAGATTGGTCCAACCCCTTTGATGAGAGAGTTCTGAGAAGACATGGCATGAGCATAACAAACAAAGATATCTTCAGAGACAGAGCCTTCAGCAATGTAGAGAACGCCATTGCACTGAGCTTGGTGAGGCCTGCAGGTATCTATCTAGTATTCAGGTTATGGATTTATCTAACCATAATATAAAAGAGGAAAGATTTATCGTGGGAAGATGTGTTTTGATTTTTTTTTGACACGTGGAACTTCCCACAAAGTTTAAAAACTTACTAGTTTTGGTATTTTTAACCATTGCCCCTACAATACTAATTAGCAAAGCCCTTATATTATATTTGGTATACATTAAATATTCAAAAGAGAAAGAGTGGGAGTGGGAGAGTGCAATATTTTATTCTGGAATCATATTTCCCTATCATCTTATTATTCTATTATTTTTAGAGATAAATAAAAAAAATATGCAACTTTTTTGGTAAACAGATTGCAATCATATACATTTCTGTTTTCCCTTGCATTGAACGAAAATAGACAATGAATAAATTTGTTATTCTAATAATTTTGTCAAAATTGTTGCCGGAGTTCATTGGATAAATCAAATGAGTGAAAGCTATCCTTATTCAATGAATATAAATAATGTCATTCAAGCTAACCATTTAATCCAAACTTCTCATTATTGTTTCATAAAAAGGTGGTTTAAGATAGATATATATAGCCTTATTTCGTATAAAGAGAGAGATCATTTTTAGCAAAGTTATTACACTTGACCTAGTGATTGACTCGATTAAAGTGCTACGTTACTAATTGAACCGATTGAATCAAATTTTATTAAATCAATATGTAAAAATGTAATTTTATGCAGCTAAATAAGTGTGTGTGTGTGTGTGTATATATATATATATGGAATTTTTACCCATATAAAACAAAAAAAAAACATTAATTGCAGTTTAAAACAGAAAAAAGATTTTTTACCGAAATGAACCGTTTTATATTGCTATGAATATGCAAGGCGTCTATGCGTATTCAAATAAAGCATGAATACGCAATGGACCCATGTTTTTTCATGTTTTATTTGAATACGCATAGAAGCCTTGTGTATTCATGCTATATTTGAATATGTATAGAGGCCTAACGTATTCAATTCCATATAAATATGAATACGCATCCGCTCATTTGCACGTCAAGTTTTAACTTTCCACCATAAAAAAAAAATTCTTTTGTGAGCAAACTAGATAATGATAATCTTTCTATACCGCTTAGATGATGATCAAATTCGTACAAGACTCGATCAACAGGTATTTGATTTATTTATTATTTGACTTTTCTTTTTATTTTTTATTTGAAAGTGTAATTAGTTTAGTTTGAATTTATTTTATTTGGTAATCAACTTAGTTGAAAAATTTATATTTAATTACTATGTTTATATGGTAATTGATTTAATTTCAATACTGTTAGGCAGTAAATTAGTTCAAAAATTGACTAGTAATTAGTTTATTTTAATTGATTTTTGTTAACTTGGTAATAATTAGTTTAGTTGAATAAAAAACGAAAGTATATGGTAATTAATTTAGTTGAATAATATATTTTGTTTAGTAATTTAGTTAGTTGAATTTTATATTTTATATAGTCAATAATTTAGTTGCAATATTATTTTATTCGTATAGTCATTAGTTTAGTTTACTTGAATTAATTATTTTATGTAGTAATTAATTTAGTTGAATTTTTTATTTTATATAGTGATTAGTTTAGTTTAATAATTAATTTTATGTAGTAAATGGTTTAGTTGAACACTTTTATTATATGTAGTAATTTATTTAGTTGAAATATTTATTTTATAAAGTCATTAGTTTAGTTGAATAATTAACTTATTTTATTTAGTAATTTATTTAGTTGAATTTTGCATCTTATATGGTCTTAATTTAGTTGAAATATTTATTTTATTTATAAAGTCATTAGTTTAGTTTTTTTTAGTTGAATAAATTATTTTATGTAGTAATTTATTTAGTTGAATTATTTATTTTATATAGTCATTAGTTTAGTTGAATAATTAATTGGATAAATTACACTCACTTCCCCTTAGATTTGTTGAAATGCAACAGATACCTCTCTATTTGCACACCTGACACTCACCTTCCTTGAATCAAGTGAAAACTAACATTTCTTTAACAGAGTTACTTTCCTCTAAGGTTGAATTATTCTTGTACCCTTTCATTCCCCTCCCTAAAATTACCCTATTATTTTAACCCTCACAGCACCACCCACCCAGCCCCTCCCAGCCCCACCCACTCTGCACCCTCTATCGAAAGGCATCAGTGGCGGCAGCGGACCAACTGTTCAACCTGCGAAACAACTTCTACCTAAGTGCATACCAAGCAGCCATCAATAGCAATGAAGTCCAAAACCTCTCCGAAGACAACGTTGTCGAGAGGGACTCCTTCATCCACCGCTGCTACGTCGCACTCGGCCAGCTCCAGTTTGTTATCTCTGAGATCAACCACTCCGCTCCCACTCCTCTTTGAGCCGTCATGTTCCTTGCCCTTTACTTCTTTGATCCCGAAAACAAGGTCGCATTTTTCACTTCAAATCTCAGATCTTGCCAAATTTCTCACTCTCAGTCTTGATTTGATATGGAATTCTCTTTTGTTTAGTTTTAGGAATCTGTGATCTCGAGCCTGGAGGAGTGGCTCGCAAATCCCACGATCGGGAACAACCCTACCCTAAGGTCGATTGCAGGGACGGTCTTCTTGCATGAGCAGGACTTCAATGAAGCTCTCAAGTACACCAATGCCGGTGGTACCATGGAACTGTAATAAGTTTGTTGTTGATGGCAATTTTTGGTTTCGATTCAATTTAGGAGAATAATTGTTTTATTTATTTCTTAATCATTATTATTGTTGCTGTTATGAGATGTTTTGAATAGAGGATGAGTTAAGTTTGTCATTGTTTCGCTGATTCTTAATGTGTAATGTGGTTGTTTGTATCTACATTGAAGAGGATGAAGGGAGAGTGCTTGGTAGTGGCAGTGGGAGCTGAGATTGGCTGTCGCCGCAGCCATTGATGCCTTTCGATAAAGGGTGTGTGAGTGGGTAGGGCTGGGTGGGGGCTGGGTAAGTGGGACTGTGAAGGTTAAAATTATAGGGTAATTTTGGGGAAGTAGCTCTGTTAAAGGAATATTAGTTTTCACTTGATTCAAGGGAGGTGAGTATCAGGTATGCAAATAGAGGGGGTGTTTGTTGCATTTCAACAAACTTCAGGGGGGTGAGTATAATTTACCCTAATTAATTTTATGTGATATTAGTTTAGTTGAATATTTTATTTAATGTAGTAATTTATTTAGTTGAAACATTTATCTTATAAAGTCACTAGTGTGGTTGAACAATTCACTTATCTTATGTAGGTATTTATTTTTGTTTATAAGTTCTATGATTTAATTAGTTTAGGTTGGTGCTTATTATCATGTAAATTAAATTTATGCAGGCTGATTGAGTATTACACCCTAGGAGCAATAGTGCTCCAGCACCGCATCCCAAGATGGAGTATTACCTACAGCAGGCTGGATTGTGGGAACTTTGGCAACTTCCATTATGACTCAGTGCTTTGTTTAAGAGATAGTGCTCGAAGACTCATACATTTCATTTTCCTTATGGAAAGTGTACTATCACTCTCCAAGACATGGCTATGCAGCTTAGATTGTGGATTAATGGAGCTCCAGTTAGTGGGAACATCAGAGCATGGGAAAAGTGGCACCGACAGAATGTCTGGGATATATGTTGGGACTTGTTAGGTGCAATGCCGAAGCCTCAGCATAGGCATAGGTCCTATGTGAAGTTAAGTTGGATTAACGAGACATTCAGACTACTTTGCCATACAAATGAGTGTCATCAATTGAAATAAATGGCTTGCACCATTTGAACGCCTCAATGCATGGTGAAAATTACCAGAATATATGATGGAACATTGAACAACTATGATTAACAATATATCCCACATAATATGGCTTTGTTAATAAAAGGACTGGTGTATCTAGCATTTCCAAAAAAATTTAACAATAAATAATAGCCTAAGTAAAAAATATTTTATCAACTTAATAGTAATATACAATAACGTAATAAATATTTCACGCGCAATACTTCTACACTATCCTAAAAGTTACAGTAACAACAATTAAATTAATCTAAGTAAAAATTATACTAATTAGTTAAAATATACTAACTTCATGCACAATTTATTTACTAATTAATATTAAGCAAAGTTTAAACTAATTTACAAATAAAAAAAGTAATTAATAATTACCTGGCATATAGTGTTACACACCTTGCAACCATCTAGGCAAATTAGCGTAGGATTCTTACTAGTTCCCATAAATCTTAGCAATGCTTTCTATTTTGCAATCCATACCTTTTTGTATGAAATATTGAACTTGAAAATTGACTCTACATGCACTTACAACTCTCTGATGCATACTGTTGGATTCGCCTCAACCATGGGAAGGATACTTGTATCTTCCATTATGCTTTCAGATTTCCCATACATGCTTTTTCTATCGAAATGTAACCCATTTGCTCCAATTACATCCATTGTCAAACGTGACACACTTGCACTGGTATTTTGTTTAACCAAACTCGTAAACTTTAAATTGGACTTTTCTTCTGATACTGTAATTCTTTATTGCAAACAACATAGCTTCCGTATCTTGAAATTGTTGTTCGACCTTGAACTTATATTGATATCCAACCACTCTCGCATAGGCCCTGGAAAGCTATTTTCAGGCAGTACATCTAACTTTATTGAAGAATAATGACTAGGAAGTTCCTATGATACGGACTGAGAATGGGTCTACGACCTCATAAATTGAGACTGCGTATCATGGGTTTCCTCATCACTATCATTGTTACCTTCCCGTCAATACAACCCTAAATCTTCTTCCTCTTCTTCTGCATCTCCTTCTTCATCCTTGTGATCTACTTGAAAGTCGAAACTCGCAATGGCCAACTGTCTAGTTAACAGCCCTGCATCTTACATCACCATATTTGCAAAGCTAAGACTACGAGCCGGTGGATCTTGAGCCACCTCAGGGTGTCTATACCCATGTGGTTCCGGGGTTTCATTCACTAATGTATAAGGAGCTAAACTAGTATAGCTCAAATCACAATCTTCTAGAACAATGAAGATTTCCATAACTCTAATCTTTGGAAATCGAGCTTGAAATTTAAACATGAGGCTCGTTTCATTGTCACCATAGACAGGAAAGCAGTTATGCCTGACCACACCACCTCCAAATGCTATAGATATTCTATAAAACATCTGACAAATACATTTGTGAAGACGTATCTGCTTCAGTATTTTGCCTTGCAATTCCAAAAAACTTATAAATGGGTTAACAACGACACCGACTGGTCTCTGACTATAAAATCTCACTCCTTCATTTGTTGTGTCTTCTATTTTTCTATCATAATGAACAAGTATGAAACACTCAGTCATTTTCCCTCAAATACCTTCACACACCAAATGGACCGTGAGTGATAGTTTATATATACAAACGGGAATCGAATATGTAAGGATCTCAAGCGTATAGGAAAAACAAGGAATACACAAGACGCTCTTGCGAAACAAAAATATTGCTTAAAATGTAAGGAGCCCCTATGTATCTGGTTTGAGCATGAATACGTAAGGAGGCCCTTGCATACTTATGTATTCATGCTCAAACAAGATACGCAGGGGCCCCTTGCATATTCGCGTATATATTTTTAGCCCATTTTAGTGCCAAATTTTTTTTCCATTTATTTGTGTAAATAATGTTTTTTTTCTATCAAAAAGCCTATATATATATAATGAGACATATTAAAGCAACAACTAGCCTAGCCTAAGAGTAACCAATTCTGAGGCCCCATGTTGGAATTTTTGAATTATTCAAAATTTTCTATGGGGCACAATTCAAGAGGTGGTGCACCGTCCAGATCGACCCAATGAAATTTGGATGTGGCCTGGTAGGTTTAGACCAAGTTTGATTCGGTTTGACCATGTCCTATACATATCTTATTCAATTATTGGACCAAATTAGTGACCAGTTTATCGATTTTCAGTTCAAACTAACTGATCTTTCCCAGTTTTAATAACAATAGAATTTAGGATTTGAATTCACAAAGTAGTAATCTTACTATTATCCTAAGATGTACAGCAAAAAAAATCCGATGGCCAGTATTTATTACGTGATGATTAAAAAGGATAATCAATTATTACTATGTGTTGATTGATATTTCTTGAAATTATCAACATATATTATGTGATGATTAGTGTATTGTTTTATGTGACATTTGATGTAAAAATTATGTGTAAAAACTGGTATGTGGATATAAAAGATAGAAGTCAGGTCAAGTATATAATGTTCTAACCAAAGTCAACGGAACATTAGCCCCAACCAGTTTATGTGCTTAATTAATTGGACTTATCTAATATGTGCTCTTAAGACATTGATTAAAGTACCCAGAAAAAAAAGTTTAAATTTATACACTTAGAAATGGATGCTAAACCTTGAAACTTACAAAATCACACATTCCCAATAAATACTTATCATTTTATATACCATTTTATATATATGTAAAAATATGACCCCTTGTAAAACTTGATCTACTATCCGATTCCCCATCTTCCTCACAATGTACACCACCACTCTTCTATCACTCAACCAAAGTCAGGCTCTTCCTCAAGACCTCAACAATATTTTAAAAAGTAAAGGTTTATCTTAGTCCTTAAAATTGTGCATATGCTTCAACTTGGTTCTTGAAATTCAGAAAATATTAATTTAGTCTTTGAAATTGCAAAAGACTCCTTTTAGGGTATGCTTGTGAGTTTAATTTTTAGAGGAAAAAGGTGAGGAGGGGAGGACTTGTAGTCTAAAATTATATTACAAGTCCTCCCCTCTCCTCCCTTCTTCTCCAAAACCCAAACTCACAAACATACCCTCAGTGATTCAAATTAGTCCTTGTGAATCTATCATAGGGATTAATTTAAATTACTTTTTGTAATTTTAGAGAATGAATTGACACTTTCTAAATTTCAAGGACTAAAGTAAATTCTGCATATAATTTCAATGATCACAAAATGAATATTTACTCATATTTTAAAACTTGCCTTTTTAGGTGACCTTAAGGGCACTGCTAAAAAAAAACCCTTTATTTATTACATAACTTTTTTGGGGTCTGAATTTATTACATTGCTTTGTGAACTCCGATTTCATTGTCTAGCTTTCTGGCTTGGGCATGATTAGGCCTCTATATGCTTGCGTAATCTTTATGTTCATCAATAAAGTCTTTATACCACAGTGCTTATGGTAATATACATATGTACATTTGAAGATTTTGCTCCATTGAGAACTAGGTAAAGTATACCCTCACATCTAATCCTCGTTTACTCCATGCTATACTAAAGAACACGAGTCATGACCACAGTCATTTATAATTTTGTTTGAAGATTACTAGTTACAACGTAGAAGTTGTCATGAAACCATCTCTACTAAAGACTTAAATTATTGGATTATGGCACAATACACAAGCTCACTTTATTTTATGATGAAATTTAATTATTTTATTAGAATAATAATGGCTAACAAGGATCGAATTATAAACCTTTTATTATTATTAAGGTTCTCCCATAATTATTTAGAAAGTAAAGTTCTAAATTAGTCCCTGAAAATATTATATATAGACAATTTGGTTATTGACAAAGTAAATTAGCCTCAAGTCCCTCACAATTGCAACAAATATTAGTCGTTAGTCATCTAAAACTTATAAATTAACTGATAATTAACCATGATCACCATCGCCCTCGGCCTCATTTCTATCTCAGATATCTCTTTTATCCTCAATCTACCAGAAACGGAGTTAAGTTTCAATTTTAATTGTAAATTTATTTAACAATAAAGAAATCTTCTTTCTACCAAGAACTAAGAAAAAGACAAGGAAATCAAACAATCAACATGCAATGGTAATGTATGAATAAAATTTGAAAAAAACAAGTTTTGATTAACAAACATGCAAGAATAAGAAAGTGTTTCAACAAAGTGAGATGGAGCATTGGCATGATTAGTAGTGAAGGTCAAGAAGTTGAGTAAGGTGAGAATGGGGTAGGGTGGGGTTTGGGTGATGATTTATTGATCAGTTTTCCAATTGCAAGCAGTTAAGGACTAATGTTTACATGTTGCAATTGTAAGGAATTTCAAGAATAATTTATTTTTAATTATCAAGGACCAAATTATCCATTAACATTATTAGGGACCAATTTGGAGATTTACTCTAATTTAGAATATGTTAATTGCTTTTAATGTGGCACATGACATATTAGTTAAATAATTGTGATCTGTTGAGGTAGACAGAATCATAAACTTCAGCCAAAAAAAGACGTAGTTGATTTTTATTATGAGTTCAATTGCTATATATTGAGAGTGTAAAATTTACTATCATATTATGAGTTTAATTTTTATTATGACTTTAAAATATATGAAAAAAGATTTGAAGTTGAGCCATATTATCATATATAGTAGTAGTGAACATTAAACTTCCTTTCCATCAAATCAATCCCGAACACATATCATAGCTTCAAAGTGGAGAGTTACACCAATCTTTACAAAGAGTCAATTGGCGTATTTTTTTTACTTAAAAAATCACATTAATCGCAATGAAATTTGAATCTAAGACATCATACACATTACCCAAATCACTTACCATTAGACCAATTCTAGTGACTTAGTCAATTATCTTATTTTGATTAAAGATAGAAGCACTAAGAAGTCCCGAATCATTGGAATTGTTGATGATTAGGCTCTGGCAAGGAGGTTAAAAGCCTATTACATACATGTTTTATAGGGGAAAAATAATTTATATATGGTGTTTGTATAGGTGATTTACACTAATATGATAAAATGAGTAAATTTACTTGTATATGGTGTTTTAGAATTCGCCAATGGTGGATTCAATAAAAAATTATTATTTTAATGAATTATAAGTCTGACTTTGATGACATAATTTTATTTTAATATTATTTTATTGAATCTGTCAATGGTGGATTCAATAAAATAATATTTTTTACACTGAATTTGATGCAGATTTAGTACACAAATATTTTTTTATTGAACCCGCCTTTGGCGGATTCAGTGTTGAATCCACCTTTGGCGGATTCTATACTGAAAATATCATATTGTGAAATTTTTTTTCAAAACACTATATTGATGTAAATACACCACTCAAAAACCATATGTAAAAAAAAGACCCTTTTATAGGATATGTATCAGCCAATTTCTCGTAGGATGTTTCTGTTTTATGCTTTGCAATGAATTCCTTGTACCAACTTGTTGATAATCTTGGAGTTCTCTTGAGTGTGGAAAAATCTACATGGTACAGTCCAAATCTTACAGTATATCCTTTTTGCCACTCAAAATTGTCAAGCAAGGACCAGGCAAAATACCCCCTGACATCTGCTCCTTTCCTGAATACATGATAAATGGGAAAACAAAAAGCAAAAAATGGTTTTTAATTGATCCTTTGGTATTTCACTAAAGCCAAAGCAAAGAGACAACAGCAGTGAGCAGCTATTTGAGAATTTGTTTCAACAAAAAACATAGAGGGCTATGCTGCACTTCACATATATTGCTGATTTCTATATTTCTATGTATACTCGTACCTTATTGCTTCCAGTAGGTCATCTAAATGACCAGCCATGGAATCTATTTTTTTGAAATCATTAAGGTGTTGATCCTCTGTGGAATTTGTTGGGTTGTCCGATTCGCGATACCCTACAATACATTTTACATTTTATTTTCTTCAGACAGAAATGCAGAGAAACTCCATCCATTACAAAGGACTCACTTGAGTTAGTTATGCTTGCCGTTTTCAGTTATGAACATCGGAATGTTATTGAACCTGTCTTTTAAGTAGGTGACGATTTTCTCCATGCCTTGAGGATTAACATGTTGCCCATCCGATGAAATCTGCATGTTTGCAGAGGTTTTCAAAATCAGGATATTGGTGAGAATGGTTTTTCATGACCATAACTTAAGGTTAAAGATGCGTGCAGGAATTTGTTGGAATGCTCCCTCAGTTTTGGTGACTCCACCACTCCCTGTTGATTCACATATGGAGAACATGCAGTCCTTGACATGGTAACTATTATAGTGATTGATGCCAATGAAATCCAATCCTCCCTTCAGTTTCTCTAGCTCGTTGCTGGAAAATTTGGGCAATATATCTCCTAGAATATTCTGCATATCCGTGGGGTATTTACCAAATATAATTGGATCCAAGAACCTGCATTATTGTGATTGTAGTCAGGTTCATTATTAGAGAATGACCTTGTTTGCTAGCTTTATGTGCTAGCTGAATGAAAACACAGGATAATTTGTTAAAGGGAAGGTTACCAGAGCAAGATGAATGCTTTGGCTCTTTCAGTGGCCAATTTGTCTTCCGTGGAATTGCTCAAGGGTTCATACCAGTTACCATTCACAGCAATGCCAATTCTACCACCTTGTTCAGTCTGAATATTTCATTCATTTTAATGAAAGTATAGTAAATTTGGAAGCACAGGAAAGGTGTAACAAGTATTTCCCATCATTTGTTTTCCAGAATAATATTCACCCTTAACATTCAAACAAACCAAGATGCTTAGTTTATCAAATTTCCTTATATGGAGAACAATTTTATGTTTTGAACCAAAATACTACCTGGTATTTGGTTCTATAAATATCAACTGCCGCTGCATGTGATAGGATAACATTATGGGCCACCACAATTGGCTCCTTCTCTGAATCTCCTTCACTGCAATCTCCAAATGGTCTGGAGCAACGACATGGTGGACCTTCTCCTCTGCGGTAACCGAATACTACTGGATAATCTGGCTCATTGAAGGTTACCCATTACTTTACCCTATCACCAAAATATTTGAAACACAGATCTGCGTAATACTGATAATCTTCCCTGCCCATCAAATATTGAAATTTATTAGCATCCTTTGCCAGAGCAAGTAATGACCTGCATGTATGCTCAACTAAACTAAGAAAAAAAGCCTACAAAATTCATCTCTCTATTCCTAGGAGAAATTAATTGACACGATGTAGACAAACGCTTGCATACACGATCAATATATCCATTTAATCATCATCAAATTATAAACGTATGCTATGCTGATAATTTATGTGAAACTATTAATAAGATGGATATCAATAAGAACGTCATCTAATGAAATTTAGATTTATATATTTGAGAAGTATTTATTACATGCATGCTTACCGCATCCTGGGACTTAGCCAACTTCCATATCTGTCCTCGAGTTCTTGGGGTATGTCATAGTGTGACAATGTTACAAAAGGTTGAATTCCTGTGAGTTGTCCAATTGAGAAAATTCAAACGCATCACTAAGAATTGCAAGGAATAATCGTGCTCCATTTTCTAAAAGTTTTCCATCGTTTTCGGGGATAATGAGATGGAAAAATTAGAACATAGTAAAATCCTTTGACGAACTAAAATCTATTGCGACGATTATGTTAAATCAAATGAAAACTTGATGGCAAACCTTTGGATATTAAAGCATCAATCAGCTTGTTATAGTAGTTGACGCCAGCCAAATTGACTTCTCCAAATCTTCCTTCTGTCAGAAATCGTGCCAAAGTCTACTTTAGAATTGAATTTAAGCAATTGATTGATTACTCCCTCGGCGCCATAATACAATATAAGTTGTTTAAATGAAATTAAGGTGATGGTTGATTTTTATTGGTATTTTAAAAACATAAAAGTAAAAGATAAAAATATCCTTTATTATTTATTATGAATTATTTCTCTATTAAATAATTATATTCATATTTATTTATTCTTACTTATTATAAATACAGAGGTAAAGTAATAAAACTTAATTAATAATTTTTGAAATGTGAAAATAATTTATATTTTGAAACAAATAAAAAATCTGTAAACGGCTTATATAGCAATTTGTTATAACTTAGAATTGCAAAAGATGCGCACTTGGTAGAACTCTTGCCCATGAAATTGAGAACCTGTAGCTGTTGACATTGATGGCTTCCATTAGATCTATATCCTCCTGTTCCATGCCACGTTACTTTAACATTAATTTAACGACGCAGCATTTAAAATTTCAAGTCCAAAACAGTATTTGATCCAATATAACAATTAATAATGTTATTTGAATAGCAAAACACTCATGAGTCATGACACTCAACACACAAAAATTTATAAAACTAATTACTTCAATTTTTTCCCGTCAAATCTCATATTTTTTCTCTTGGATGTCTAAGAATTCCAACTACATAGGGTGTATATATATATATATATATATATATGAGATGATTCATATAAGAGGAACATTAGAGGAGTAATTTTTTACAAGAGTGAAAAAAGTAAATCTTAGTCGTATAATCGTATGTAGGTGATCAGAATTAAAAGTTATTAATAGTACACCTTCATATGAAGGTTAGCAAGCTCCACATTTTATTTTATACAAAAATACCTACTTTCAAATTCTATAAAGCAATTTACTATATACATTAACATTTCCCCATCTTCATAAATATTACTTCTCTTCTATTTCCCTCTCATCAACAAATAGTATAACTCAGCTCTCACTTTTCGTTTAAAAGGAACCAGCACTATAAGTAATGGCTAACTAACAACTAATAAGAATAATATGTATATATATCAAATATCATAATAAACATTCCTTTCATTTTAAAATAATTTTTTTTAACTTTTTTGTTAGATTCATAAATTAACAGATCTAGATACATTTATGTTAAAGTGAAGGAGACATTTATTTTAAATCAGAGAGAGTAGCTCTTTAGCATGATTTGGTACTTTCTTTAAAATTTATTGATTGACATATAAAATACTTTTAAATTATCAGTACATAAAAATAAAACTCTTTTCGTATTACTTAAAGTACTCCACTCCTAGAATCACCATTTTAAAAATTATAATAGCATATAATTTAATTTCATGATAATAAAAAACTTTTATATGGATAGTGTCTGTAATATTCCCTTTTTCATAAAATAATTTATCTAATTATAGTATTAATTTTTGTGTCTAACTTAAATATTTTATTTGTCTTACTTGATAATTTTATTTCAATATCTATTTCAAAAAAATATCAAAAAGTTAAAATACAGATACTAATTGTTTAAAGTAAGACTATAAATTAGTAAAAATAAGTTCAAATATGTTATGATAAGCTAGGAATAACATTTACTGGAAAAAAAAAAGAAATATTATCTTGAGTGTTAATAATTAAGTATAAAATTTTACGCTATAATTTTACACTAAAAAAATAAAAAAGAGTTAAAAATAAATAAATAAAACTGCTCAAGTAGCATATTTATGCAGCGTCAATCCCCAACCATCTAATACCACTTATGAAAAAAGGAGGAGGTTAAAAGTGTTTGTGGGTGTGCGCGCGCTTTGAACTTATGAAAAAAGGAGGAGGTTAAAAGTGTTTGTGGGCGTGCGCGCGCTTTGAATGAGTGAAGGAAAGAGAGAAGTATAGAGTGTTGTGTGTGAAAAAATAAAAAAAATGAGTGTGGAGAGTTAGTAAGTGAGTGACGTGAGAAGAAAAAAAAAGGAGAGGAGAGGGAAGAAAGAAAGAGGAAGAGAGGGAAAAAAAGAAAGGTGAGCGTATTTTATAAGAAAAGAATCTACACTGTACGCGCCTTTTTTATTCGTCTATGAAATTAAAGACAAGAAATAAATTTATTTTTAATTATGTAAAATAAAATTATGGCTACATTTATATTAATTATTATTATTTTATGTATCATCTTTTTATATTAAATGTGTTCATTGTTATTTACTATTATCATTTTGTTTTGTCATTCTTTTATATTTATAAATAATTATGAGCCTAAATATTGATTAAAATAATAATAAATACTAAATTAAAATGATTATCTTCCCTCCTCACTGATTCTGTGGATTACCATACATACTCTAGTTTTTTCTTTTTATTTTACCATTTAAATATTCTCTTTTCTTCTCATTGATCCAGTGCAAACCACCGCAATCTGATTTCTTCTTTTTATTTGACATTTTCTTTGTATTTACGTGGTTCATTATTTAATTCAAGTTAATTTAATATTCCTTTTTATTTGTGTCATTATCTTTGTGCATTATTTTATCATTTTCTATTTTAGAATTTATCAAATTATTTATATAATATTATATTAATTTGAGTTGTCAATATTTATAGTAATTTCTATAAGGGACCTAAATTAGAGGTAAAATATAATTAAAATCTAATACTAAAAATAAGTGAAGGTTGTTCTAAATGAATTTAGAATATTAAATTAGTTATGAATTTATGATGAAAAAGACTCACTCATGGACCGATGAAAAGTAAAAAAATAATAATAATAAAAGTTATTTTTTAGTCCCTTTAGAAATTAATGTTTAGATTGTCAACTCTATATTGTTCGAGAAATTTTATTAAGATTTTATTTTGTTTTACCAAGCTTATATTATTTCAACTATTATGCACTTTCTTAAGTTTAAGTTTATGCATTAATTAATATTTTGTGCACTTATTTCAATTTATTGCCTAATTTTATGTTTTACTATTTAATTTGTATTATTATTGATTATTTTATGAACTTTTATTTAAGTTTTATTTATAGATTAATTTTATGTATTTCTTATTATGAATTTATGCTTAATAACAATTAATTAATTAAAAAAGATGTTCAATCAAAATTTGCCACTAATCACCAAAAAGGTAGAGCAATACATATAAGATCATTTTATATTACTTTCCTTGGTTAGTGTGGCATAAAAGTTTTGCTTTGTTATCACAATATTATAAAACAAAACCAAAGAATGGAAATTCCCTAAGAAAAAGTTTTCGACTATGTGTAAAATAAGCAGACAAATGAAAGTAAAAACTAAAGTAAAGAAATCATAATTCTATTGTAAGATTTGCATGACATGTGTTCTGCTTGATTTCTATTATTTTATGCTATGATAATTTATCCTATAATAAAATTATAAACCTATGTATTTTCTATACATATACGGTTGAAACCAACTATAGTTCAAACGTTTTAAAACTATTCATTTTCTATTAGGAATTTTTCAATTCTCATTTTTCTTTATTTTTATTTTTGATGGTTTCAAATTAGTCGAGTAACGTCGAAAAAAAGGCAGTTGCTAAGAGCCTATGAATTTATGTTTAATTAATGTGTGATTTTCTATTACGAATTTTAGAAATGTTCAATTTACAATTAATGGCACGAAGCACTCATGCCAAAACACTATGTTTATAATATTTTTACTTCATGTTAACAATTGTTCTTCAAGTCTAAATTTATATTAAAAAATAAAAAACCAAACCAATCTAAACCAATTTAGATTAGTTTGGTTTGATTTTTCAAATATAATCAAACTATGAATGCCCTTAATTATTCAATTAAATACTGTCACATTAATAAAAATAAGTTAGACTCGCATTCCACTGCTTCAACAATTATTTATATAAGAGGAATTAATTAGATAACTATTAGTATATTTAAATTATTTATTTATTTATTTATTTGTTGCTGTTGTTGTTGTGGAGAATGTATCACATGAAATGGACAATTTATGTAGAAGTGAAATGAACAAATTTTGATGGTATAACTATACATAAATGATTACGATTAAAAATTAATTAATGATAATTAATACTCAAATGCTCATTTAAAAAAACTCACATAACTTTATGTTTAATTTTAATCTTAATAATTTATGTAGATTCCAATAATCAAAATGTACTCATCTCACTTTCATACTAGATAACCACTTGTATGAATAGTATTGTTATTATTAGTGTGTTGGGGGGCTTTTGTACGTAAATAAAATGTTAAAAAACATTATATGCGAAAATCTCTCATTTGGAACTTTATTTATGCATGTATATCATTTTTGTGAGTAAGTGGAATCGGTTGAGAACTAACCGATTTTTGGTTTTTCCTAATGTACAGAAATCGGTTGAGACTTAACCAATTTCTGTTTGTTTCGTCCCGCCATCATATTTCGCCCCTCACTTGCCCGTGTATATATATATATATATATGTGATTGATTTCGCTCGGCATGAGAGGCATACTTCATTTATCAGAAGAGAGCTCAGGTTGCTAAGGTTTTGAGGGAAAAATGACAATGAGAGGGTATGTTCTTGTTCATTATAATTGTAAAGTAGTGGAAAACACACAAGATGTTGTCAGTTTATAACTCTATGTGGCTAGTTTATAAATCGATTAGGCTATTTAATTTAGGCTATATTGCTTAATTGCTCAAAAATATCCCATTAGGCTATTTAATTTAGGGTTGATATATTGCTTAATTGCTCAAAAATATCTATGTGGCTAGTTTATAAATCGATTGATTATTTAATAATTTAGAATTTATACATAATTTTGAGCAAATGTGTTCCATTAACCGTCACAAAATGCTTGCAATTTTTAAATGTGTTCCATTGACCGTCACAAAACGCTTGCAATTTTTAAACCCCTCTATACACGGCGGGAATGTCCAAAATAGCCGATGAAACATGGCACAACTACGATCAACCAAATTACCAACATAATAAGGCAGAGTTGAAATTTCAGTGATTGTACCTGGCAGAGTTGAAACATGGCAGCAATGACCTGAATATCTAGCTTAGAGTGATTTTGTGAAATACCAGCGGATAAGCAAGTATGTTCCCTGTTGTACTTCTTTATCTCCCACAGTCCTTTCTTCCGTCTATATATAACACGAATACTCCAATTACACCCTCTCCCAAAGTACTTGCATTGCCCCTAATATTTCACATGATCTGACAGACATACCTTGTACTCAACTCCTTTTCAGATGCTATAGTTTTTTACCGCACGCAGTACTAATTCTTTGTTGGGGAACTGTTGCCCTTCATGCAACCGATTCACTCCATGTAATCCCATTGTGTTGCTATCATCCAACTGATTCACTTGCATTGCTTCCAAATTTAAACTTGAATAGTGACCAACTCACTGACTTTCAGATTGTGTTTGAGTTTCGGTTGTCAACGGTTGGCCCTGGATAAGAGGCAATACCTCCTCGTCTATATCATCTTCGAACAACTCTGTACAATTTAAATGATAGTTAACAGTTTACACAAAGTTTTGCAATAATAAACTGACAATATCTAAATATTAATTCTTTAAGGTGTTTTAACTATGTATGTATGAGATATTAATATATTTAAATAAAATAGCAATGTCGAAAGAATCTTATTAACATTAAAATAATCACATTATTATATTAATTTATTTTTTTTATTTATGTAATATGTTTCATCACAAAATTAAATCAACAATATTTTCATAAAATAAAGTATTACATAATTAAAATATTTCAAGAACATATTATTACTAAAAATTATGTATAGATTCTAAATTATTAAATAATCAATCGATTTATAAACTAGCCACATAGATATTTTTGAGCAATTAAGCAATATAGCCTAAATTAAATAGCCTAATCAATTTATAAACTAGCCACATAGATTTACAAACTGACAACATCTTGTGTGTTTTCCACTACTTCACAATTATAATGAACAAGAACATACCATCTCATTGCCATTTTTCCCTCAAAACCTTAGCAACCTGAGCTCTCTTCTGATAAATGAAGTATGCCTCTCATGCCGAGCGAAATCATTCACATATATATACACACGGGCAAGTGAGGGGCAAAATATGATGGCGGGACGAAACAAACAGAAATCGGTTAAGTCTCAACCGATTTCTGTGCATTAGGAAAAACCAAAAATCGGTTAGTTCTCAATCGATTTCGCTCACTCAAAAAAATGATATACATGCGTAAATAAAGTTCCAAATGAGAGATTTTCGTATATAATATTTTTTAACATTTTATTTACGTACAAAAGCCTGTGTTGGGGTAGATGAGAGAGGGCCATAGTCGGCCATGGATCCAACTCCAACATACCTCTTACATATCCTATCTGCCTACAAGACATGCACATCAACCACGGAGGAAGAAAAGGAAAAAAAAAAAAAAAACACAGTTAACATAAACGAATTTCAGGTGAACATGGGCTATTGACCCTGGACCATTGTACAACTGTACTTCGTGATGGTGAGTACCTCATTATTTATTTATTTATTTTTTATTTAGTTGGTGAGTCTCTCACTTTCACGTTTTGTTTAAAATGAATTTAATATATTGGATAACTACAAACTACAAACTACAAAGAAACAACCTACAGCTAGTACTCTCCAATAAGGTGTTCCAGCTAATTATAAAAAATATAAATAATTTTTTATTTTTAATTAAAAAGGTTAAAGTATTTTTGTTCTTGGCTCATGGGTACTTTGGGATATTTTTTAGAGTGAACTTATACTTTTAAAATCTTAAAAGACAAATATTTAACAGAGTTAGGCTAATTAATGATAATAAAATAGTAATCATTCTCTTTAATGTTTATATTTATTATGGTTATTTTGAAATCTAAAAGAAATTTTATTATATATTTATCAAATATTACTATGATTGTTTCTTCTTATTAAGAATGATTTTTATATTATTTTATCAAATAATACTAGTATAACTTTTTAAAATAGCTTTTGAAGAGTTCAAAGAAATGAATTGCTCTCAAAAGGCTACATTAATATCAAACCAAGTCGACATTGGACAACAGATATATAAGTATGTTTAATTTTTGTTTGCAAATTTTTAAACCATGGACATATCGATCGAGATCTTTTTTTTATGTCGAGATTTAAAACCTACATGCACGATCTGCTTGCCTCATGAAAAAACAAATTATCAAAAACCAAAGCGTGTTTCACCCCTCTTTATTATAACGTCTGTAACGGGCTGAGTGGGGAATTCGAAGGAATCCAAATACACTAAAAACTGTAAGGCGAATAAAGTATACTTACACATTTATCCAAAAAATAAATAAATACAAAAAATACTTACGCCATATATTATGGCCAGATTCCAGATCAAGTTGCTTTAATAATTAACCATGACTTAAGAGTTCCGTTATAAAATATTGTGTATATATATATTTGCTATGTATCTGTGTGTCTTATTCCGTTGGTTAAGTGCAATTTTCCAGTATTTTTGTTTTGATATATGATTTGCCAGTATCAAAACCAAACTTAAGGCTTATTACCAGATAGCGATGATATTGGTCGACCGCAACATCTCCATTACTTCATCAGCTATTTTATCTGCAATCATTCGTTAATACAACCATAAAGTCATAATCTTTGGGGGGGAAAAAAAGGGAAGCGTGAACATTAATGCAAGGGCGAATAAATTAAGTTAATATAAGATTTGTTTGTTTGATTTTGCATCGTTTTAGCCTTTGATTGGTTGAAGAGATTTAGGGGAGAAAGAAAATAAAAAAATATTAAATTTGAGAGAAAATGAATATTTTGAATTGTTTGAATACCAAACAAAAAATAAATAAAAGAGAAAAAAATTAAATCATAACTATTAAAATTTTCTCTTCTCTCCAAAATTGACAAAGAAATGAAGGGAACAAGCGACAAATGTGTTAAAATTACAATCATAGCCCATGTTATTTGTAAAGATAAATAAGTTATTTTATGAAATCACATTTTTTTTTTTCTATCACGTTTTAATTCAATGAAACAATGAAAGAGAAAGAAAAAAAAACACTTTTCTCAACAATTTCCTTTCCTCCATTAATTTGTTCTTCTATTTATTTTGCCTGCTCTTTTAAACAAAATATTGATTGTTTGGAAAGGAGGAATCAGTGCATGTTCATCAGTAACACGACAACAGAGGAGTTCATACTAATTAAATCAGTCACCTGGTGTTTTGTGAACGAAGAGATCCCAGTTGTTGAGTCCTTTCCCATCACTCAAATAAGCACCTTCATACTGTAAATGATGATTAAGGGAGGAAAAAGAAAAACACCATATTTCAAATGGTAAGTATATTTTGATCTTATTAATCTACCAAGATGCAAGGACAAGACCCGAAAGTACGCATACATATAATTAGAAGTTTGACTTGTAGATGCCATAACAAATAACTTCACATACCTGGTAACTAGAAGAAGCAGTTCCAAAGAGGAAGTTGGAGGGTAAAGGAGATTGGTCCAACCCCTTTGATGAGAGAGCTCTGAGAAGACATGGCATGAGCATAAAAAACAAGGATATCTTCAGAGACAGAGCTTTCAGCAATGTAGAGAACGCCATTGCACTGAGCTTGGTGAGGCCTGCACGTATTTATCTAGTATTTATATATATGGTATACATTAAATATTCAGAAGAGAAAGAAGTAGGAGTAGGACAGTGCGATATTTTATCCTGGAATCATATTCCCACATCATTGTTAACCATCTTTCAAGGATTAAATTGATACTTTATTGATTTCAAGAACTAAATGAAATGAAACACACGTACAATTTCAAGAATCAAAACAATCCTTTACTCATATTTCAAAACTTGCCGTTTTAGTTAATCTTAAGGGCATTGTTTAAAAAAAATCTTTATTTATTACATCACTTCTTTTTTGGGGTTTGATTTTATTACTTTGCCTTGTGAACAATGATTTCGTTATCCAGCTCTCTAGCTTGGGCCTGATTAGACCTTACATATGCCTGCGTAAGCCTTATGTTCATCAATGAAGTCTTTATATGATGGAAGATAATTTTAGTATAAATAGGGGTAGTGTCATTTTATAAGATATAGAAGTAAATTGTTAGTAAAAGGCCCCTTCTCTCTTGGCTATTCTCTCCATCTTCTCTAATTCTCTCTTACTCTCTATTATCACAAATTATTCACGCATCAAATGGTGCTTTCATTGGCCTCCATACTTGATTTCTATGGAGGTTTGCCGAGCTCAATCAAAGAGCAAACCGGTACCATAACGGAGCATTATCTAGCTTTTGTGGCTCATGCTCATCATGTACATATGCATGATCCTAAAATTCTGGTCCCTTGCTTTGTGAATGGATTGGAAATGCAGATTCGAAGAGAGGTATTGTATGAAAATCCTAAATCTCTCTTTCGAGCATGGTACTCAGCAAAAAGATGGGAAGAAAAATTTGCAAAAGCAACACAACTTCACAATATTTCATCAATTGCAGATCAACACTCAACAACCATATTCCAACAAAAGTTCAACAGTCCAAACGCAACCAATTACAGATCAACCATTCAGAAATCCAGAATTGCAATCCAAAATTCAACAAATACAAATCAGAAATTTGAAGCAATGGTACCAGCTTCAAGTTTTGATTCAGAGCAACAAATCAACAACAGCAAAACAACAATCATAGAAACAGATCTGGTAGAAGAAGAGCCACAACCAGATCCAAAGATATCAACAATCAAAAATCAAATCGACGGCGGAGCAATTCACAGCGGAGTCGAGGGCGCCTCCGCGAAAAGGAAGGGGGAAGAATCATCAAGCACCTTCGCAGTGGTTAGTGTAGAGGCTGAAAGCGATCCACAAATAGTGGCCTCGTCAATGGGAGCAGCGATGGAGGTCGAAACAACACCAGATCTGGGTTGCATATCTCCTCTAGATGCAAGAACCGTCATGGCTGGCAATGCGATGCAAGCTGCAGTGGGGAAGAGAGCAGCCATCGTGACAATCTGTGGCAGCTACAAAGTGAGGAAGGAGGTGATACGGAGGTGGTTCTTTGGTGCGACGGTGGGCGGCGCTCTGTTTTTCGACGGCGGAGCAAGCAACAACGATGGTGGTTCTGCAAAGGAACGTGACGTTCAGATTGTGGCAACAGTCACGGACTTCAAGGCAAAACTGACGGCGGCAACGCAACCATGATGGAAGGCTGCACATCGAGAATGTCCATGGAGGGTGGCGGCTGGTGGTGGTGGCGCGAGCACAGGGATGTTGGTCGTCGATGGCAGCACCAGCAAGGAGAAAAAGGAGGAGACGGACCACATTTTCCCCATGGTGAATAGCAGCGGTAAGCAGAGCAGAATGAAGGAAAGTGTAGAGTGGAAGCTGACCCCTCTCTCAACGTGGGTTGGCCAAGCCCATAGAGACCCAAGAGCTAGTGTTTATGGGCTTGTTGGGTCCCAGCTCCCAATAGCAAATAACAATGGTCAAGATGCATTGATGGACCAAGCTCAAATTGTCATTGCCATTACTATGGAAACTGACAAGGCCAAGAAAAATTGCCTTGTGAGGATAAGAAGCCCAAATAAAGACTTTCTTGAACTAATTAGGCAATGGGACCCCGGTGGAATCTTAATTTTTGGGGTGCAATAGAATAGAAATAGGAATAATTTCTTTTAGGATTAATTTTTTTTATATAATTAGGATCTATCGTAATTAGGAATTAAATTGTATGTTTTTTCTTTCTAGCAACCTTGAGGGCAAGGTTGATTTGAAGGAGAGGGTAATGATGGAAGATAATTTTAGTATAAATAGGGGTAGTGTCATTTTATAAGATATAGAAGTAAATTGTTAGTAAAAGGCCCCTTCTCTCTTGGCTATTCTCTCCATTTTCTCTAATTCTCTCTTACTCTCTATTATCACAAATTATTCACGCATCATTATACCACAGTGCTTATGGTATATCCATATGCACACTCAGATTTTGCTCGAGGATTAAGTAAAATATACCCTCACATCTGATCCTTATTTACTTCGTGCTATACTAAAGAACAAATGAGTCATGACCAGAGTCATTTATAATTTTGTTTGAACATTACTAGTTACAATGTTTAAGTTAGTAAGGCGACTAGGGCATCATGGACATTAAAAGTTAGGATTAATTAGGTTCATCAAAACGGATTGCCAATCCATTTAACCACTAAAATTAAATGGATTAGATTTTAAAATATTTTGTCCCATTTAAATTAACTCATTTTCAATCTTATCTGTTTACTCATAAGTTAAACAGACTAGTTCATCTAATTTATTGGGCTGATTCGTTTGCTTGTTTATTTATTTTATTTTAAAAACTTAAGTCTTATTATTTCACAAATTACAATATTTATATTTAATATATCCACTTTTTTTTCGTCTTTCTTATTTTTCATTTGAAAAATCTCGTTTAAGCCTACAAACTAATCTTAAACAGGTCAAGTTGCTGTTATAGGCATCATAAGCCACTAGGATCATGTTGGATTGTTTTTTGTGCAGTAACATAAATCATTTACAAGTTAATTACGAGCCTAGATTAATTAGATGTTAAAATTATTAGGGCTAAGCCGAAACCTTATTGTCATTGAGTCTTTATTGAGTCTTTATTGGGCTTATATATTATTGTCAAAGCACTAATTATTGGTGGGGTTGTTGTAATTCTCTATGTATGGACTCAGCTATATCGTCATTTTACACTTAGCTATATCATTTTATTAATACAGGGATAGGCCCTATTTCCTAGCCCTATATATAGGCACCTAATGGCCTATTGATTTAGGGTTGCAATTTAGAAATGTGGGGAACATGAAGATCTCTATTACCCTCTAACCTCCTTTGACTAGTTTCTCTTTCAAATCTGCAAGCTGTAAGAGCTATGGATCATGTTTTCCTCAATCAATGTTTTGGTAACTTCTATCCAATTTATTTATCATTTCATTGATTAAATTGCATGTTATAATCATATTCAAATCTAAAGATTTGTGATCTACAATTTTATCAATTGGTATTAGAGCCTACTTTGTTTCTGATTATGACCGTGTTTTGCGATGATATTAGGTGGTGGAAGGAAGATTAAATTTGTGTATGCATGTTCCCTAAAATGCTTGATTTGGGACTTGTATTTTGGACCGCTTAAACTCTCCTTGAGGGCTACTGGTAAACATTGGATTTCGAGATTGCATGACACTAGATCTGTTAATTTTGATCAAGATCTTAGTGAGGATTTGAAGTAAAACTGAGATGAACCTAATCCTTGTCTATTCAAAATAAAAAAACCCTATGTCCTTTTTCAGATCGATTTTTATAAGAATTCTTTAGGGGTTTTGGAGATAAGGTTGCTACAAATCTAACAAGACTAAGATCATGAATTTTTATTGTGTCTAGAGTGAGAAATCACATTAAAATCGCAAGCACCAAAAATTGGGATCCCTAACCTCTGATACAAACCCACTTCCACAAAATAGGCCAATTTGTGTTGATCTTTGTCACAGCGTCCTCGGAGCGTTATAACACAAATGACAATATGTTTTGAAAATGAATTGAGAGTCACCACCAATTTTAATTCTGGTTCAAATTGAAAAACCTTTTAGTTTGCAAACTGATCTTTTAAGAGTTTTGAGGTTCGAGAATCTGATTACGATTAAGGAAGGGTGGAAACTTAATCCCACTGCACCCCTAATACATCCATATAAATACGGTTACCCTAAAACTTATTATGCAAATTAATTATGACTTTAAAATATTTATTTTCCCGAAGTTAACAATTATATAAAAAATAAGATAAAATAAAATAAAATAAATTAAGTTAAAAGAGAACATAATTTAATGAAAAATTAATTTTAGTTTGATAATTATTGACTACGCCGATATATTCTCTAGTACAATGAGAAATTCAAAACCATGTCAATCTATAGAAAATGAGTGTGTGCTGACTGATTTTAATCATGAAGAGCAGAGAGACACATAAAATCAAATATCACACAGAATCCAAGTTAGCACTACGTCCCTCAATGAATTCTTATGATTCAAATAATGATGAAGGTAATATTTACCACTCAATGATCATTATTAATCATTGCACGGATTGAAGAGTTTTCAAAAAGATTCTTTTTATTGTTTATTGGAAGGAAAACCATTTTTTTTTATTTTTTTATGACAAGCACTAATAATTTCGACATGAATTGATAGGGTTTAGTAAATAACAAACATGAGCCAAACACAAAAAAGTAAAATAATCATAACCAAAAGAATCATCAATAATCATGACGTCTTTTTTTGTCTTTTTCTTAATTTTATTTTTAAAAAGAAAAATTTTAGCACAAAATTCATTCAAAATCAAAATAAATAACTAAATCACTCTTTGAATTAATTTATTTAATTTAAATCAAGTAATTTAAAATGCTTGCTAAAACCACGTATTACAAACTCTCCTCTCTTTTTTTCAGAAGATAATAAAACATGTTTAAAAGATAAAAATTAAAACATTAGCGTTTCTAAAAAATAACACCCATGTCTATGCAACTCAAAAAAACGAAACCCACATATATGCAACTCAAAAAAACTAAAAGAGAAGCAACAATAAAAATCAATTAAAAAAGTACATCAGTCAGAAAAGGAAGACACGTTGCAATGGGGTGAAGGATTAATGGCTTTAGTTTTGACATTTGTCTTGATTCTATTTTTAAAACAGAGACCAGTACTCAAAGAGAAAGGAGAGGGAGTAGTGTCTTAAGTAGTCTCGACTCCTTATTTTCTTTCTTTAAACAAAACAGACACATGGGTTGGCTATGGGTTCTGTGAGGGAACAGAGGAAATGAGGGAGGGAGAGAAAGAGAGAGAGAGAGAGAGAGAGAGAGAGAATGTGGGTGCTAGATGGAAAATGAGACCATGCAAAGGGGAGGGAGCCGTGGCTATGACTGAGCAAGTGAAGGAGGAGGTTGCGCAGCTGGTGTTTCACACTGATGGCATCGCGCTAGGCTGTGGGGAAAGGACCGTGGTGCTGTCTGAGATGGAGGGGGAAGGAGTAGCTTCGTGGGGAAGGGGTGCGAGGCGGCGGTGCTGTCACTCGGTCTCCTTCGGGGCCGAGCTTAGCGATGCTGGACGCGACGGAGCTGGGAGATGGCCGCGGCTAGAGTGGTCTGACGTGTGATCTGATCCAGCGGAGTTGGCTGCGTCGTGACTGGTGAGCGGTGGCTGTGCTGATCACGTAGAAGAGCGCGGCTGTGATGCGAGACTGGTGGCGCAAGGTGGTGCGATCGCAATCTCCGCGGTGCTGGGCGGTTGAGTTCACGCGAAGCTACCTAGCTGGATGGATCGTGGCGCGCACAGGGGGAAAAAAAAACCGCAGCTGGGAGTTAGCACGGCGATGAGCTGGTCCGTGGCAGTGGGTTCCGCAACTTCTTTCCTTCATTCTTGGTCTTTTTGGTTTGTGGTGATGATAATGATAGAATTGAGGATAATGAAGATAGTGGCTTTGATTGGTTAGATGAGTTTGTGATGGTGGTGGTGAGGGGTTATGTGATGGATGTTGATGATGTAATGTCAGGTGGTAATGGTGGTAGTGATGGTGGTGAGTTTCAGATTAAGGTTGGAAATGAGGTTGTGGTGACGAGGTAGAGATGGAGGTTCTGGAAATTGGTCTGTTCACAATGAGGAATGATAATTCAAGGCTCAGGTGAAGTAAAAGAAATGATGGAGTTGGTCTCTGTTATTGGTGATTCCCCTTTTCTTTCTGATCTCTTTCCTGGAATTCGCTTTTTTAAGAGGTAGCCTCTCT
This sequence comes from Dalbergia cultrata, assembly GCA_031216105.1. Classification (NCBI taxonomy): domain Eukaryota; kingdom Viridiplantae; phylum Streptophyta; class Magnoliopsida; order Fabales; family Fabaceae; genus Dalbergia; species Dalbergia cultrata. The sequence goes on from CM062345.1 coordinate 56,727,824, forward strand.
GTTACCGTCTTCCTCTCTTTCTGTTATGCTATTGATCAATCTATATAGAAACTCAATTGTTGACCAAATCATTTCTCTCTTCACCTTTACAGGTTGCCACACTGGAAGAGAATCCCTTTTGCAAGGATTGAGGAAGAACACAATCATGGATCGGCACTTACTATTATTTGGCTTCCTTTTCCTTTTTAGCTGTGTGTCACCGGGATTCAGATTGAAAAAAAAATTTTATATTTTTATTCTGTATTTTGTTATTTTTGGTAATGGGCTGAAAGATGAGTTGGACAATCAAACAAAAAAAAAAATTGATCAAATACTGCAACAAAATTGGGCTAAATACACACTCAAATACACAAGAAGTGGGCTTATGGACCATTATTATTATTTTTGTTGTTTTTTATTATTTTTAATTAGATTTGAAAACAGCAAAGCAATTTTTTTTTTATACATATATGCATATTTTGAGTTTTTTTATTTAAAACATAATAATAACAAAAGGAGACATTTTTTCATTTTTAATTTTCCTCAAAAGAAATGGACCAAGAGATTAAAACATAACTTTTTTTTTTAATTTTTGAGTTTTTGAAAAGACTCTAATAGAAGAGGTAAAATATGCAAATTTAAAATTTCTATTTAAATGACCGGATAAAATCGGATGTTCACAATCTCCTTAAGGCTTTTGTAGATCTCTAAGAGGCGAGTCTAACAAGTCAAAAGGCATGAATTTTCGTTGAGATTTGATTAAGAAAATCGCAAAGAAACTAAGGAAAAACGCACACGGATCTTCCTCAAACAAGCCCAGAAACTATACACTACCAATCATTGAGATGTTACATGGATTTTGTATAGTGTTGAGAAAGAAATCCATAGACACTAAGAACACCTCAAACCATGGCTGATTATGAAAGAAAAGATGACTGACCTATTTCAGGCTTCGCGGGCTGCGCGTGTTAAGGTTGGAAACAAATGAGCAGTGTGCCGTGTGTGGCCCACTCTCGGGCATGAACACGTGGAAGCACGTGATAGGCCTTCCAAGGCCCATATTTTGCACCAAAAATTGTTGTCAGGTTTTAAAATAAAATAAAATTATTGATGAATTTTATTTAGTTTTTTCAGGCACCAAAAAAATTTATTTTGGATTTCTCCAAATTCAAATTGATTGGTTAAAACATGTGATTCTCTTCAAATTTTTTACCTGAAAAGAATTTGTGAATATTTATTCTATTATTGGGCATGGTTTATTGAGCATATTCTCAGCATTTACTTGGTTTGCTCATTGAAATAATTTTAAGCTCTTAATGTTTAGTATATTGTACATTAAAATTATGAACTGCTACTGTTATTATACCTTGTGGAGTACAACTCTGAGAATTGTTGTTGAAAATATATTGACACTAGTGTAAGTCATTTTCCATGGTGGCGAGCTCGCCTTCGTATGACCAATTGTGGTTAATGTTATTTCTCGGAATAATTTTGTCCAATATTATCTTTCTTTATATGTATGAATTTTGTACAATATTATCTTGAGAGTTCCTATTTGTGGTCATTTGATGTTATTGTTGGGCATCTTTCATGATTGTGACTTGCCTTCACGGGACCAATTGTGACAAAAGCTATTTTGCAAATATTATATTGTTGTGCAAATGTTGTTTTAAGTTTTATTTGTCATTTTAGAACATAATTATGTTGTATAAGTAATAGACAACTATCAAGGCAAAAATGACGATATCGGATAAGCTGATGTAATAATGTGGTAGATTCTAAAAGCAAACCGTATTTGACACTTAATTATAAGGATTTAATTTTGATCATGAATGGTTATATGAATTTAATTTTTATGTACTTGCAGTATTTTAGACAAATGATTAATAAAAACAAAAAAAAATATCAAATATCATAAAAAATATTATCTTTGTTTTAAAATAAATGTGTCTCTTTCTTTTTTTAGTACATAATTGAATTAATGTATCAGGATATATTATTTTGAAGTAAAAGAGACATTTATTTTAAAATAGAGGGAGTAGCTATTTGATACTTGCTTTAATTAGGAAACCGTTAGTGTATTATTATTATCATTATTAGGACATATCATATGAGAGAGATGATTTATTATGAAAGTGAGATGAATAAATATTGATCGTATAACTATATATGAATAGTTGAGATTAAATATTAATTAATAGTAATTAATGTTTACATATTCATTTAAAAAAGTCATACAATATTATGTTTCAATCTTAATTATTTATGTAAGTTTCAATACTCAAGATTTATCTATTTCACTTTCATAATAAACAACCACTCACAATATTATTATTATTATTATTATTATTATTAGGATTTTATTAATCGTTGCCCTAAAAGTACTTGTTAAAGAATCTAGAAGTGAAAAAGTGATTTATAGAAAAAAAATACTAATTTGTTATGACTTTAATACATTGAATATATTGGTTAAATAAAATCTTTTTATTTTCACTCCTTTAGACAGGTAAACCTTTATTATTATTAGAGTGTTGAGGGGTAGATGAAAGAGGGCCGGTTAGTGATCCAACTCCGACAAATCTGTTTCAGATCCCATCCACCTAGAACACATGCATATCAACCACATGGAGCGTTGACCAGATAAGAGAAACAAAAACCACACAGTTAACTTCCTCATCCGTAACAAAACAGAATTTCAGGTGAACGAGGGGCAATTGCTCCACAGCTTTGTACAATTTTCTCTCTCTCTCTCTCTCTCTCTCTCTCTCTCTCTCTCTTAAGGTTTAGATGGCGAGTCCCTCATCAAGCCACTCTAGTAGACTTTTCACCTTTCGTTTAAAATAAATTTACAATATTAGATAACTACAAATAAACAACATGCTGCTCATACTCTCCAATAAGGTGTTAAGCCAATTCTTTTTTTTTTTTTTTTGTGTTAAATCAAAATGTTAAAGTATTTTTATTCTTGCCTTTTAACATCCGTCGTGGGTACTTTGAGGTATTTTCAGAGTTATAATTTATGTTAATTAATAACAATTATCCTCTTTAATATCCATATCTATTATAGTTATTTTGGATTTTAAAATAAATTTGTTCATATATTTATAAAATATTATTATGATAATTTTTTCTTATTGAAACAATTTTTACTTTATTTTACCAAATAGTACTCCTATAAATTTTTAAGAGTAGCTCTTAAAAAGTTTAAAGAGATTAATAGCTCTCAATTCTCAAAAAGCTACATTAGTATCAAACCAAAGCTACATTGGACTACGGTATATAATTATGTTTAATTTTTGTTTGCAAATTTTTAACCATGGACATATCGAGTTGTTTTTTTAATATATATTTGAACATATCGAGATTTAAAACCTACATTCACGTGATGATCTGGTTGCCTCATGAATTACCAAAAAGCAAAGCGTGTTTCACACTGGTCTATTATATGTTTCGTAACCAAAATAAAATTTAATTAAGCTACTATAATCGAGGTAACGGTGAAGGGTTGAGTGGGATTTGAAGGAATCCAAAGGCACTAAAAACTGTTAGGTGAATAAATTACTTACACCTTATATTATATCCAGATCAAGTTGCTTCAATATAATAATTAATGCTTATGAGTTTTTAAACCATGATATGGACATATCGAGATTTTTTTTTTTTTTGATATTTAAACATATCGAGATTTAAAGCCTACATCCACATTATGATCTCTAGTTGCCTAATGAAAAAACAAATTATCAAAAAGCAAAGCGTGATTCACGCTTCTTTATTATTATAATGTTTGTTCCCAAAATAAAATGTAATTAAGCTACTATAATCGAGGTAACGGTGAAGGGTTACGTTGAGTGGGATTCAAAGGAATCCGAATACGCTAAAAACTGTAAGGCGAATAAATTACTTACACCTTTATCAAAAAATAAATAAATAAAAAATAGTATAAAAAATAAATAAAAAATTAAGTCTTATTATTTTGGATGTTACAATATTTAAAGTCAATAACCATTTTTTTAATTTAGTTTTGTCTTTCTTATAATTCTTTTAAAAATAAATTTTTTCAAGCGTGCGAACTAACCATAAATGAGTTGGATTACTATATTAATTTACTATTATAATAACCTAGCTCTTTTCTTTTTTGGTACGTAGAAGTCTAGCTTGAGGGGAAAACTCCCACAAAGGCTTATCTTTAGACTCATCGAGTGCTTATAAAGTTATTTACAAATCATCTACTAATAGAGTATTAAGAAACCTGATAATTAAACCCAAGTTATGGTAATACATAATTAGAATATCGGTCCTATTAGCTAATCAGTCTCAGTTAAGCCTAGTCCATTTTTTTGGGTCGAAAGCCAATAACCTAATTCTATTTTGTTTTGGTACGCAGAAGTTTAGGTTGATGGGAAAGTTCGCGCCAATCCTCGGTGAAAGGCTCACCTTCATACTCATCGAGTTCTTACATAAAATTACAAATCATCCACAATAGGGTATTGGGAAACTTGACAATTGAACCCCAAGTCATAGTGCCACATGAGTAGAAGGTCGACTATGTAAACTAACCTCTATTAGTGAATCAGGCTCAATTAAGCATAGTCCATTTTTTTTTTTCGGTTGAAAGCCTAGTTTATTCATAAAAGTCTAATTCTCAGCTTTGAACTGGGCCTAGCTTAAATGGCTCGTAGCTCATAACAACCCTCCTAATTAAGGTTCCAAAGTGGACAAATGCATTCGACCAAAAAGGAAACAAAATAAACAAAACGGCCACATATGGAATGTAATCAAGAAACCGAAAAAAGCAATGGTCCTAATGTGAATGGGATTCATCCCCAACAGTCGCAGTAAGGCCGGATAAAAAAAAAAAAAAGAAAAAATGGTTGGTGTGATTTAACTTTTAATTTTGGGTTAAATGTATTTTATCTCATTGAATTTTAATTTATATGTAGTTTATTCCCCTAACATTTCAAAATATGCATTATAATACTTTGAACTTTTCATATAATACAAAACACCCTTGACTTTCCAAATAGTGCAAAACTTTAGGTTATAATATGGTGTCGGGTTTCACATAATAATAATAAAAAAAATCAGAAAGTTAAGTGCATATGAGAATTCACAAATAAGGATCGAGTTGCACAAATTAAAAAAGTCAGAAGGTTAAGTGCACATAAAACATATACCTTTGCCTGTTGCCAAAATTATGCTAAGTGAAGTTTTGCACTGTTTGAAAAGTTCAAAAAATTGTGATGCATATTTTGAAAAGTTATGATGTAAATTGTCCATCTCATAACGTTCAGGGGGGTAAAATATATTTTATCCTTTAATTTTTAACTTTCAACCAGCTAATGCAATTCGAGATTTCTGAAGCCACAATAAGCGTTAAAAGGAGAGCATAAAGGCTACATGTTAACCGTGTATGTCTAAGTAATTATAGGTAGAAGTAGGGTGTATGAAGGATGAGTTAAGTTGGATTAGACAAAAAATGATCTTGGCGGAATGTTTTGATCGGGCCAATTTTTAGAACCCGATTTGACCCGATAATGACTCGATTATGAAACAAGTCAAACTAAATCAACTCAACATTCAAATATATATGAGGGTTTGGACATTATACATGATAAAATTATCAAATTTTACAAGAAGAAAAAAGAGTTATTTTGTAATATATGTTTCAAAATATATCAATACAAATATATATCAAATTATGTAAAATATATTAATTAAACTATAAAATTCTATAATTTTCAAAAATTATTATTTAAAAAATATATATATCTAAGGGAATTATTTAACTTCAGGTCAAGACCAACCAAATGTATGATCGCCGGGCCTAAAAAATGTACAGGGTTGAATTTCAAGATCAACCCTAACTTTATGAGTTTCAGGCTAGGACGGGTTGGCAGGCCAGGTCATGAATACCCCTAGGGAAAATATTATTTTGATTTTTGAAAGATTATTTAGCCAATAAAATAGCCCTTAAAATAAATTATATTTGTCTATGAACCTCTAAAGGTCCATATTATTTGATAAATTGATTGAAACGTCAATCGACATTCATTTTTGTTAACAAAATTGATTCTTTCATAAACTTTCTATAAAAAATATGATCTTTTGGAAGTGGTGTTTTGATAAGGGGCATTTATGCCACTTATTTTAGTACCAAACCTTAGCTTTTTATATGAGTCTTATTGAGTTATTAATGCAATTAATAAAGATTTTGATTTATTCCTCATTGAGCAATTTTAATATAATTATTGGCTTTTGTACTGATTTTGGAATAATTTGTAATTATACTCTGTTATATTTGATTTATCTCTTTGAGTATAGTTTTGTGCACAGGAGCTTTGGCTCAAATGCAAAATGTCAAGAGTAAGATTGGAAATTATTGGAAAGGAGCTGGGAGCAAAAAGGAAGAAAAAGCGTGGAAACTCACATTCAGGTGAGCACTGCAACGCTCATTTAGCACTGCACCACTTGACAAAGTGACAATCATTAGTTTCTTGGTCCCATCATTCTGCTTAGTGCTGCAACGCTCATTCAACGCTGCAGCGCTCGTGCGATAGTGGATTGATAGTTCATTAATCTGTTTTTGGACCTCACTTTGACCCATTTATAGATAGCAGTATATATAGGAATGCTACATACTTTTACCCTAGCTTTTGACTAATTTTTAGATCTACATTTTAGGTTGTTACTATTCTCTCCTTACATCTCTCTTCTCTCTATAAGGATTCCATTAGTGAAGGCGTTTTGTCTCGAAGATTATGGCAAGGATTATTGCTATTATTTTCAGGTTTTCTTTTATCTTCATTGTCGTAATCCTCTAGGTATAGAGGAGTAGATCTTCTTACTAGTGTAAGGATTTTCGGATGGATTGGGATGACTTTTGAGACCCTTTGTTTATATTGAATACATTAGTTTTGTCATTGCTCTTCAGTTTCTATTTTTATAATTATTGTGGTAATTGTTATAATTTTTATTGGAATAACCAAATTGGCGATTATTGCTTCGGGAAACTCTTTGGGCATAAATTGATAGATCTATTGGCTTATGTTTGAGGGAGAACAATAGAATTAACCTTTCAATTGACAGTTAAGCTATATTAATCGGTACCTTAAATCACTGTATTTTCCAATTAAATTGAGATTTCGTTTATTGGTTAGATTCTAGGGATCGATTGATCACTAGTAGAATTGCCAGTAATTAATTAGTAATAGCCATTAATGGATTCAATATTTACTCAATTATAATTAATTCCAATCCTAAGAATACTTCACACTAGTGTTTTCTTTACTGTTGTTATTATCTTTTAATTTTAATTGCTTTAATTCTCATGCTTCAAAACCTTCAATTTTTCTAACTAAGTGTTGAAATCTCCTCGAGATACGACCTAGGTTGTGCCCTTTACTATATTTTTTGTGCAACTAAGCATTAAAATAAATTTATAATTTGAGAAGGTAGATGACAACCTCGATCATGTTCTACTATACCAACTTAGCATAAAATGGACTATTTTGATACTGTAGAACCACCACTTTAGCCCAAAAGACCATTTCTTTACTTAGAATACTGATTGACGTTTAAGTAGATTTGACACATGACTAGATGAATCTTTGATGGGTCGAATGAATATAGCTTCTTTCAAAGGCTACCGGTGGTTTTGTTATTATGATTACTTGATAAAGGTTCTCCAATAATTTTAATTTAGAATATGTTAATTGTTTTTTACGTGACACGCGACATATTAGTTAAATAATTGTTATCCGTTGAGTTACGCAAAATCATAAACTTTAGAGAAAAACAATACGTAGCTGATTTTTTCATTATTATTATTTGGAGCATAAATTGACACTTTTATTGACGTCTTCATATTGAGTGGTTCGGCTACTTTAACACATATTAAACAATAAAAAATATTATTTTAACCACTTATATCTTAGATACCATACCGATATCCAATCTATTATTCTTAAATTTTGTATAGATCCTATTTATAGATCAAAATTTTAATTTTTCACCTTTAGATTTGATTGGGTGTTTATAGATACCCATTTTTTAGGTGTTGAAATAACACCACCTTTAAACAATTATCTTTACACGATTACAACTTCTGTCATATATATTTCTAATTGTGTAGCATCACCTAAATTTAAGTTGAGCTGTGTCATGTAGCTAGAAATTTTTGTCAAATTATTGTTGCGGGAGTTGATTGGATAAATCAAATGAGAAAGCTATACTTATCCAATGTTATAAATAATGTCACATTCTTTCATCAATATAATAAAATTATAACTTATAATATTTATCATCTAAAATATCATTCAAGCTAACCATTTAATCTGCATTTATCATTATGTTGTAAAAAGGCCATCTGAAATAGATATACATAGCTTTGTTCCCTGTAAAGAGAGAATCTGATTTTTGGATTTAAACTCATAAAGTAGTTACTTTACCATTATACTACGACTTTCCTCCATTTTTTGTATTCTTTTCTTAAATAAAAAATACCTGCAACAAAAAAAAAAAACCGATGGTCAGTATATATTATGCGCTGATTAAAAAGGACAGTCAATTATTACTACGTGTTGATTGATATGTCTTGTAATTATCCACATACATTATGTGATGATTAGCGTGCTGTTTTATATGAAAGTTGATGTAAAAATTGTGTGTAAAAATTGGTATGTGAATATAAAAGCTAGAAGTCAATATATGCCATGTCGATGCTTAATTCCACAAAATTGGCTTGAATTGAAAGACAATCTAATATCACACATGTTTCTTAATTAGTTTGATGAATCCTATCCTTTGAACGCATACAAGAACTCAAGGTATACAACCCCGTTCCAAATGACACTATGATAATTTGTACCGGTTTATATTGTAATACCAGTTTCAGTCCACATCATTTCTCGTAGGATGTTTCTGTTTTATGCTTTGCAATGAATTCCTTGTACCAATTTGCTGATAATCTTGGAGTTCTCTTGAGTGTGGAAAAATCAACATGGTGCAATCCATATCTTACTGTATGTCCTTGTAGCCACTCAAAATCGTCGAGCAAGGACCAAACAAAATACCCCCTGACATCTGCTCCTTTCCTGAATACATGATAAATGGGAAAACAAAAGAAGAAAAAAATTGGTTTTTGATTTATCCGATGCTCTGGTATTACACTAAAGCCAAGGCAAAGAGATGACAATTGATTCAACCAATATAGACTAAAATATGGGGAGGTATATATATAAGTTGTTACATTTCAAAATGCAGTTCATATAGCTGTTACATCTATCTTGAATTCTATATTTCTATGTATACTCATACCTTATTGCTTCCAGTAGAGCATCTAAATGACCCGCCATGTAATTTATTCTGTTGAAATCATTAAGGTATTGGTCCTCTGTGGAATTTGGGTTGTCCGATTCACCATACCCTATAATACATTTTATATTATTTTATTTTCTTCAGACAGAAATGCAGAAAAGCTCCATCCATTATAAAGGACTCACTTGAGTTAGTTATGCTTATTACCGTTTTCAGTTATGAACATTGGAATGTTATTGTATCTGTCTTTTAAGTAGGTGACGATTTTCTCCATCCCTTGAGGATCAACATATTGCCAATTCAATGAAGTCTGCATGTTTGCAGAGGTTTCAAAAATCAGGTTGGTGAGAATGGTTATTTATTATTTCATGATCATAACTTGATATATAAGGTCGAAGATACGTACAGGTTTCCCAAGTGGAACTGTTTGGTATGATCCCTCCGTTTTGGTAACTCCAGGCCCTGGTTCACATATGGAGAACATGCAGTCCTTGACATGGATACTCTTATAGTGATTGATGCCAATGAAATCAATTCCTCTCTTCAGTTTCTCTCGGTCATTGCTGGAAAATTTGGGTAGTATATCTCCTAGAATCTTCTGCATCTCCATAGGGTATCTACCAAATATGATTGGGTCCAAGAACCTGCATTATTGTTTTTGCAGTTATGTTAATTCTTAGAGAATGAGGCTGTCTGCTTTTATGTGCTAGTCGAATGAAAACATGTAGTGTCAATTGTCGAAAGGTTAATTACCAGAGCATGTTGAATGACCGTGCTCTTTCTGTGGCCAATTTGTCTTCCGTGGACTTGCTGAAGGGTTCATGCCAGTCAGCACGTATAACCAAGCCAATTCTACCACCTTGCTCTGTCTGAATATTCCATTCATAACACAGTAAACTAATTTGTAAGCACAAGAAAAGGCCTAATTATTAATAAGTATTTCCTATCTTTTCCATTTTCATTTGTAGAATGATATCTCACCCTTAACACAAATCAAATTTATAGGGAGAATTTTTTATTTTTTAATTTTGTTTTTAACAAAAATAGTACCTGGTATTTGGTTCTATAAATATCAACTACAGCTGCATGTGATAGGATAACATTATGGGCCACCACAAATGGCTCCTTCTCTGAATCGCCTTCACTGCAATCTCCAAATGGTTTGGAGCAACGACATGGTGGACCTAGTCCTGCGCGGTAACCTTTTATTGCTAGGTAATCTGGCTCGTTGAAGGTTGCCCAGTATTTTACCCTATCACCAAAATATTTGAAACACAGGTCTGACAAATATTGAAAATCTTCCCTGTCCATCAAATATTGAAATTTATTATTAGCATACTGCATGTTGGAATTTATATATGTGCTGTATTGTACATCTCAACATTATCAACTACTTAAAAAACCGAACAAAAAAGTAAAAATTTAAAAACTATTAAATTCATCTCTATGTATATATATAGAGGGATCATTTAGCAATAATGGGCATACACTTATGTCTTCAATATATTAATTTAACAGTTAAATTTTGAATATATATATTATGTTTATCATTTGTACGAAACTTTTAATATGATGGACATTAATAAGAATATCATCAAATTACTTTTTATTTGTATATATTTTTAAAATATTTATTATATTAATTTTGATATATATAAAGTGTATTTAATGATTTTGAATTAATGTAAACCTCTATATATATATATATATATATATATATATATATATATAATATAATATAATATAATAGTGGGTGATGTAAAAGAAAGTTTTCAATAAATGTTGGAAGTGAGTAATTATGAAAGTCAGAAGAGCAAAATAATAATTATTAGATTTTATATAAATAGTTAAGATTAAAACATGAAATTATATAATTTTTATAAAAATAATTATATATCTTTTAAATAACTTTTAATTGTAACCTTTATTCATACCTTGCTAAGCAACCAAGACTATGTATATATCCTATCCAAACATATAACCACACAAAATTTGTAAATTAGCTGGATGCTTACCGCATCTTGGGACTTAGCCATCCTCCATATCTGTCCTCAAGTTCTTGGGGCATGTCCGCGTGTGACAATGTTACAAAAGGTTGAATTCCTGTGAGTTGACCAATTGAGAAAATTCAAACGCATTAATCGTGCTCCATTTTGCTCAGGTTTCCATCTTTTTTTCAAGGATAATGACGTGGGAAAATTAGAACTTAGTAAAATTCTTTGACGTTGAATTCCTGTGAGTTGTACAATTGAGAAAATTCAAACGCATTAATCGTGGTCCATTTTGCTTAAGTTTCCATCTTTTTTTCAAGGATAATGACGTGGGAAAATTAGAACTTAGTAAAATTCTTTGACGTTGGATTCCTGTGAGCTGTCCAATTGAGAAAATTCAAACGCATTAATCGTGGTCCATTTTGCTTAAGTTTCCATCTTTTTTTCAAGGATGATGGCGTGGGAAAATTAGAACTTAGTAAAATTCTTTGACTATCTAAAGTTTATCACGACGTTTATGTTAAATCAAATGAAAACTTGATGGTAAACCTTTGGATAGCAAAGCATCAATTAGCCTGTTATAATAGTCGACGCCAGCCAAATTGACTGCTCCAAATCTTCCTTCTGTCACAAATTGTACCAAAGTCTACATGAGAAGTGAATTTATGCAATTGATTAATCTTTAACTTGGAATGGCAAAGAAGCGTACTCGGTAGAATTCTTGCCCACGAAATTGAGAATCTGTAGCTGTTAACTTTGATGGCTTCCATTAGATCTATATCCTCCTGTTCCAAGCCACATTAATAATATTAATTCCAGGACGCAGCATCTAAAATTTCAAGTCAAAAATAGCATTTAATTTCGTTTGATTCATCAACATGTATTCTTACTTCAAAAATGATATTTTAAACACCCAAAAATAAATGTCTTATGGAAACACTCATTTATTTATCCAATAATAATAAATTTAAGGGTTAAAATAATATTACTCTTTTAACTTAATTAGCTGTCATATACTATATTAATAAAAATAAAATTGACTCTAATTTTATTATTTTAAAAATCATATGTATAAAGAGAAATTAATTGGATGATGCTTAGTGCATTAAAATTATATTTTTTTTGTATTATTATATGGGAGAGAGAGGGATTTTAGAGTGATGGAGTAGGTGAAACCGTGAACGTGCCAGCCGGCCAGGGATTCAATGCATCTCTTACAGGTTCCAACTTCCAGCAAGACATGCATCATCCATATGGACCACAGAGTGTTGACCAGATAAGATAAAAATAATAATAATAATTAAAAAACCCACACAGTTAACTTCCTCATCCGTAACTCAAAAGAATTTAAGGTGAATAAGGGCAATTGACCCGACACCTTTGCACATGATGAGTCCCCATTAAGCTCACTATTAATCCTCACGTAGAGTTTTCTCGTTTCTTTTAAGATGAACTTACAATATGCACAATTGCACATGATGTATATTGTAACTCATTAGAGTTGGGGTGTATAAGGGTCTATCATCTATGTTTAGTTTTGAATTTTGACTCTGAGGTTTTGGTACTGATGTATTCTAACACCTCCCTGGTTGTCGGGTGTGTATTTAACGATCGAAAAAAATACGAAATATGCACATGATGATGATCTGGTTGCTTCGTGCAAAAACATATTATCAAAAAACAAACTGTGTTCCACACTTCTTTATTATAATGTTTGTAACAAAAATAAAATTTAATTAAGCTACTATAATCGAGGTAATGGTGAGGTGAGGGGTTGAGTATACACTAAAAACTTAAGGCGAACAAATTACTTACACCTTGTATTATATCCAGATCTCGTTGCTTTAATAATTTACCATGACTTAAGAGCCCCGTTATAAAATATTGAAATATTCAAGAAAAGGAAAAAAAAAATTGCCTGGTCTTATTCTGATGGTGGAGTGTAATTTTCAAGTGCGCGCACACACACAGAGACAGAGACAATATATATATATATATATTAAGGGTGCATGATTAGCCAGTATTAAAACTAAACTTTTGAAGGTTTATTACCAGATAGAGATGATATTGGTCGACCGTAACATCTCCATTACTTCCGTCAGGTATTTTATCTGCAACCATTGGTTAATACAACCATAAAGTTAGAAGAAAGAGGGGAGAGGAGGAGGAAAGAGAAGAGAGCGAGAGGGGATTGGGGGGACATGAACATTAACGCGAGGGCGACTAATTTTGTTTTTTTTCGTTTTTAGTACAAGACTTGTTTGTTTGACTTTATCTTCTAAAAAAATGTATTTTGATAAAAAGATGTATATAATTTTAAATTAAGTAGATTATTTTTTTGAACAATATTATAATCTAAAATTCATTCATTTATTTACTGTATTTTCCTGAACCAAAAAAGGTACTTTGAACTTTTTAAAATATATATATTTTAAAAGTATTTTTTAATGATTACACAAGGGCGGCATCCTTTATCCTTTGATTGGGTGAAGAATTTTAGAGAGTAAAGAAAATAAGAAAAGAGAAAAATTGAGAGAAAATGCGTTTGTTAAGTTGTTTGAATATCAAAGAAAAAATTGAATAAAAGGAAAAAAAAATCATACTATTAAATTTTTCTCTCCAAAAATTGAGAAGGAAATGAAGGGAACAAGCGACAAATGTTAGAATAACAATCATAGCCTATGTTATTTGTAAAGATAAATAAGTTATTTTATGGAATCACTTTTTTTTTTTCTTATCAAGTCTTAATTCAACGAAACAATAAAAGTAAAAAAAAATCATTTTTTTACTTCTATTTCTTGTCTTTTATTTCCCCTGCTCTTTTAAACAAATCATTACTTGTTTGGAAAGGAGGAATCAGTGCATGTTCATCAGTAACATGACAACAGAGGAGTTGATACTAATTAAATCAATCACCTGGTGTTTTGTGAAGGAAGACATCCCAGTTGTTTAGTCCTTTCCCATCGCTCAAATAAGCACCTTCATACTGTAAATGATGAGTAGAGGGGGGGGGGGGGGACACCATATTTCAAATGGTAAGTATATTTTGATCATGTTAATCTACCAAGATGCAAGGACAAGACCCGAAGGTGAATTTAAAGAAAGCTTACATATATAGCATATGCTAGTTAATAGTTTGGGTTGCAGATGCTATGACAAATAACTCATATATACCTGATAAGCAGAAGAAGCAGTCCCAAAAAGGAAGTCGGAGGGTAAAGGAGATTGGTCCAAACCCTTTGATGAGAGAGCTCTGAGAAGGCATGGCATGAGCATAACAATCAAGGATATCTTCAGAGACAGAGCTTTCAGAAATGTACATAACGCCATTGCTCTGCGCTTGGTAAGTCCTGCAGGTATATATCCAGTATTTATATTGGTTCGTTCTAGTGTGCACAAGGCGTTGTGGATGGAATACTGAGGTACCGATATGACACCACTAGACGTAGACAAGTGGCTGCGGGTTGAAGTCCTCACTTATTAATGGTTCTTTTGTCATTGTAGCGTTGATGTGCAAACCTTGCTTTCGTGTTAGTTTAGCTTTTTATGTTTTTAAAAAATGAAAAGGTTAAAAAAGTAATTGTCTATTGTTGTTTAATAGAAAAAAAAAATTCAAACAAATTGCAAATCCCTTGGTAGAAAGGCTCATTCATGGACTCCACTAAGATTGGAAATCCCTTTGCAGTAAAACTCATTCAGGGGCTCCACCGTGAAGGCAACCATGTACTAAGCTTTTTTGCAGAGGGTATTGTAAGTGTATCATCTTTTGTCCATCACCCCATTGACAAAGACCGATTTCTCTTCATCCCCTTTTTGGTTCTGCGACCAGAAGTCGGTCTCGATACTGTATTCCTCTTTTGAATGTTGGAAACACATGAATGGCCTGGGGATTCCAGTTTGCATAGTTTCATAGAATGTGTTTGATGGCCCCATTGTTCCAAATTTTTATCCACTTCCACTGCCTAGGTGTGATGATGGTCATGAGGGAGGAATATACGGAAAGAGCTCACCAACAAACAATGGTTCCGGCGAAGAAGGTGCACTCTTGCTGGTTGGACACTGGGTCTTGGGTATGTCTTTAAACGTGAGGCATGAGTCTCTCTTGGCTCTGTGGACCAACCTCAATTCGATCCAAGTGTATGCTTTTCAGATGGTGGTCTTTGCTAATAGAACAGGCACTCTCTTCTTCATTGATTAGGAGAAGGAAGTAGGGTGGGTGATTCTGAATTGAAAATGGCAAGGCAGGGAATGACAAAATAAGACATGGACGTTTTTAACCTTCACCATGGTCATCAATGATAATTAAATATCGGGTAAGCTAATCAACTTCCACCAAGAATTCAAACACGTGGTCAACTATTACATATGTCAATTTGCAAGAGAGCCACCTCACTGTTGAACCATTCCTTGTTTAGAGTAAGAGGCACCTCACTGTTGAACCATTCCTTGTTTAGAAAACTATATTCAGAAGAGAGAGAACGAGAGTAGGAGACTGCAATATTTTATCCTCGGTCCATGCTTCCTCTTCATCATTAGTCATTATTCTATTATTTTTAAGAGTTTAATTTAAATATTTTGATGGTCATCCAATCAAAATATTTTATCTAAATGACTTTTAAAGTAGTGGATATAAAAGTCAATTATGATGACTTATGTGATAATATATATTTAGATGATGATTTTTTTACACTATCAATATTTGACAATTAAATCATATTTTTAAAATTAATTTAAAAAAAGTACGCAATTTGTTTTTATCAACAAAAACATACATTTTTTTGTTTGAGTTTAACTGGCATGCTACATTTTCAGTCAATAAATAATTGATAAATCATTAATTATGTATAATTTTTTAAAAATTTAAATTCTAGTTGGTTATAAAAATGAATTATGCAGCAACTTCTTATTGACTGTAAAAAAGTTTACTCTCTCGTACCAAAGAGATATACTATTGTTTGGTGCTGGTTAACAAGGACAAAATTACAAGGCCATCATATTGGTGTACCCAATTTTGCATATAACATTATGAAAAGAGGAATGCTACTAATACATAAGAAGTGAGCGCACCTCTTGGACGAACTGTTGATGTGTTTGAAAAATTGAATGAAAAATTTTAAAATAAAAAGCAAATGTTTCTAACCATTGGAGGTAGAAAATGGTCTAGAGATGTGTGGGGTAGGGAGCTAAAAGCGAGTGTTTGGATACCAACTTTATCCCTAAAGGAGACCTTCTCTATTACCACAAACTATTTTTTAATGGGTCAACTGCTATTACAAAAACCCAATTAGCCTAGTCCATTCAGATCCGTTAAATTTGTGGGCTTAAATGGGTCCAACCGAACTTTCGACGCCCCAAGAATTACAAAAGGTATCGGCTAGAAAGTGAGGCCTAATCATAGGAAAAAATATTTGGTGGGTTTTAACCAACAAATGAAAGTGGGGATTTCTAAAGCCTTAAAAGGAGAACATAGAGGAAAAATAAAAGAACCCAGAGGCTACCATTTAATTACCGTGTATTTCTAATTGATTGTAACTCAGAATATGTTAATTGTTTTTTATGTGACACGCGACTTATTAGGGGAAAACAGTACGTAGCTGATTTATTTTATTTTTATTTAGAGAATAAATTGGCATTTTTATTGACGTCCCCATATATGAGTGGTTCGGCTACTTTTAACATATTAAACAATTACCTTTACACGATAAAAATTTCAGTCATATATATTTTTAATTGTGTAGCATTTACCTACATTTAAGTTGAGTTATGCTATGTAGCCAGAATTTTTTCTTTTATTTTTGTCAAAATTTTTGTGGGAGTTGATCGAATAAATCAAATGAGTGAAAGTTATCTTTCTCTTCAATAATTGTAAATAATGTCATATTCTTTTCAGCGAAAAATTTGATGATCGAAATAATGTCCTTATCCTTTTAGCTAAAGAATTAATAATAAAATTCTGACTTTAATTTTAATGTTTTTCATTTAAACAATCATTCAATCTAACCATTTAATCCTCATTTTCCATTATTTTTTAAAAGGATAGTCTCATGCACATTATTCCCACTATGCAACCTTATTTCCATAAACAAAGAGGTTGTTTCTAGGATTTGAAACTGTGACTTTTAGATCATAAAACAATAACCTTATCATTGTGTCGAAACTCACTCTTCATTATTTATTATTTACTAAACTCAAATAAAACTACATACAGCTTTGATTTGCATGCAAAATAACTTATGGCTAGTTATTAAGAAGGATAATCAACATAGATGTCTTGCGATGATTAGTTTTATGTGAGAATGGATGTAAAAATTGTGTAAAAACTGGTTTGTGAATATATAAAAGCCAGGAGTCAATATGTGATTTCGATGCTTATCTTAATAAGAGAAAAACATAACTGCAGTTTCATCTTTTCTGATAAACTCTGAATTGGTAAAGGACAATAAGTCAATAATGAAAATTCCACAAAATTGGCTTAAGTTGAAAGACAATCCAATATCACAGACTTTTCTTAGTTTGATGAATCTTATCCTTTGAATGCACACGAGAACTCAACGCATATACAACTCTGTTTCAAATGACATTATGACCTATGACATGCAACCCAAGAAGCAATGCCACACTGAAAAGGACCATTTTTGGGGGGTCTGAATTTATTACATTGCTTTGTGAACTACGAATATTTCGTTGTCCAGCTCTCTAGTTTGGGCATGATTAGGCCTTATATATGCCTGAGCAAGCCTCATGTTCATCAATGAAGTCTTTATACCACAGTGCTGACAATCTTCGGGTTCTATTGAGAGTGGCATAGTCCACATGATGGAGTCCAAACCTCATGGTGTATCCATAAGTCCATTCAAAGTTGTCAAGCAAGGACCACACAAAGTACCCTCTCACATCTGCTCCTTTCCTGTACACACAAGATTAATTAAGGTAACAATTTGTTTAGGTGATGATTGATTTTGTTTGAGACTATAAGAGTTGGAAATATAACTAGAAAGTGAAGAAAACAGATAACAAAAAAGAGAGAAAGGAGAGAGAGTTCTTGAATTGAGATTTTGTGAAAAGTGTTAAAATGAGCTGATTACATGGTGAAGGATTATATAAATTAATCATAAGGGGGGATCATGCTGTGGCTTTCTAATTGAAAGGCCACGCTAAACATGGATTGAGGGAATAAACATTTATTCTGTATTCGAAATCTCACACTTGACCAACACTGATACATGATACGATAATTATTAGTTCATAACATGGGAATAAATTCTTTTATATAAAATTATCACACGATCAGGTTATTTTTGGGTTTTCACTTTTAATGAAGAAAGTGGGGTCAAACAAGAGACACGTGACAAGAGAGGACTAATAATAAAAATTTACACATGATTTGATCGTAAGAAAATTTCACATAAAATGATTCATTTCCTAATAATGTACGTTGATCAATTAATTAACATACTAGTAACTTATCTCTTTTCCCCTAGATTATGAGAGGTGTAGCACTTCATGTACAGAAAACAAACCAAAATAAATGGAATATGTTGTACTGTATTTTCCAAAGATGGGGTACATGCCAACAATACCTTACTGCTGCAGCCAGGGAATCCAAGTAGCTACGCAAGTAATCCACTCTTTCCACATCATTGATTATATAATTAGTGGTGGGGTGGGGATTCTCCTTCGTCCCAAGTCCTATACAAGGCAACCAAAACCTCATGAAGACATATGGCAAAAACAAGGGGATTAATGCAGCATTATTGGGTAGATCCAAGGCTACTATATACTCACCATTTTCAGTAATGAACATTGGTATGTTGTTGTACCTGTGCTTTATGTATGTCACTATCTTTTCCATTCCTTGTGGGTAAACATACAACCAGTCAAGTGCAGTCTACATCATATTAACACCTTATAATTAATATGGTTCACCAAAGCGAACGTGTTACTTTGTGGCCCT
This sequence comes from Dalbergia cultrata, assembly GCA_031216105.1. Taxonomy (NCBI): domain Eukaryota; kingdom Viridiplantae; phylum Streptophyta; class Magnoliopsida; order Fabales; family Fabaceae; genus Dalbergia; species Dalbergia cultrata. The sequence continues at coordinate 56,747,063 of CM062345.1, forward strand.
CAACGAAAAAACAAAAAAAAAAGCTATAAAGCTTCTTACCGGCTCTCCAATGCTGATTCCATTCATTTGTTTAGATTCTAGAGTAAAACCTTCTGTCCTTGAAGACCCTTTTCCGGGTTCACATGCAGAGAAGATGCAGTCTTTTACATAGGTACCGGTATAGTGATTAATTCCAATGAAATCTAATCCGCCACTCTTGAGTTTTTCCTGATCAAGTCTAGAAAATGATGGGAGGTCAGGTCCTAGAATTTCAAGCATTTCTGCTGGATAAGTCCCATATATAATTGGGTCTAAAAACCTGCATTCCTCCAGAATCAGGCCCCAGGCATGATCATAAGAAATTATTGATGATATAGGCCATCAAGAAAGCATCAAATAACCAAATTAAGTGCTTTACCAACTCATGTAAAATGATTGAGCTCTCCCAGCAGCTAACTTGTCTTCCGAGGAGTTGCTGAAGGGTTCAAACCATATAGTATTCATAACAATTCCAATTTTACCTCCCTGGTTGTCCTGATATTCAATCATATTACATTAATCAATAGAAAAATACTGTAAAGTCCAAAACTATGTCAGAATTTAATTGACAAAATCATATGTATAGTTATTGAAGTTAAATAAGTTGGTCATACCACTTTATTTAATACATTGTCATTGTAAAATAATTTTACATAGACATTCAATCGTGTGATATTACATCAATAAAAATATTTGACTTAGTTACCTAGTAACTGAAAAGTCTTACAAATAAAAGTACATAATTTATTCACTCTCATGCCATCAAAATTAGACTTTTTATCTAATCATTATTATGATTTTTTTCAAAGATTAATGCTATATTTTTTGGTTGTGTAGCATTGTTCCGGGGGCACCTAAAGTAGCAACTAATTGTCCCCATGTAAAAAAGTGGTTATAAGATTTATGGCTACCTGATATTTGGTTCTATACACATGAACAGCAGCAGCATGAGATAAGATAAGGTTGGAGGCTGCAATGAAAGGCTCTCTCTCCGAGTCTCCAGAGCTGCAGTTGCCAAATGAGCCTGAGCAGCGAGCTGGTGGCCACAGCCCTGATCTATAGCCACGAATTATTGCAACATTGGGCTCATTAAAGGTGACCCAGTATTTGACTCTGTCTCCAAAGTACTTGAAGCATATATCTGCATAATACTTGAAGTCCTCCCTGAAAGGTGATCAACTTTACCTTATTAGAAAAAAAATGTTAACACCACTTTCGTTACATTGTCGTTATATTATATATATATATATATATTAAAAAATAATATAATGAGAGAACCATATTTCTTAAGTACGCTGTATCTAGTTGTTTTCTTTTGAAACAGTAAAAGGTGTGAAAAAAGGACGTGTCAACCTCATTTCCTGTCTAAATGTTGGCTGTGACCTGATTCAGAGTTTATGCTGTAATTGAATGTACTTACTGGATTTTTGGACTTTTCCAACCTTCATATCTCTCCTCAAGTACCTGAGGAATGTCATAGTGTGTTATTGTGACAAAGGGCTCTATTCCTGAATCCAGGAAAAAAGTTACTTTTTTTAGAAGGTTGATAATTCACTTGTAAAATAGTGCCAATTTTGGAATAATGTTTTAGAACAGGCTAAAGCTGGTGTGCACAAAGTGAACTCTATGGACAAGTGCGTCAATTAGCCGGTTATAGAAATCGATGCCAGCCTTGTTGACCTTGCCAAATTTACCCCCTGGATTAAATTAAAATTAGATTGTAGAGTTAGACATAAAAACGTAGTGTGATTTGTCATGTTCTTTTAGGGCATGAAGAGCTTGCTTGGAAGAATTCTGGCCCATGATAATGAGAAGCGATAACTGTTGACCCCTATGTACTCCATAAGATCAACATCTTCCTGTTCCTCAGGACAATATCCAACCATAAAATAATTAGATATCAGCATTATTGAAAAGTAAGTTAATAATGCATTTAGGAGCAAGCCCATGTTTGTACGACAAAGATAAAAACCACGTCTTTTCATGGGAAATGCCAATGTTTTTTTTTTTTTTTTTTGTATATATGGGGCCCGAAGACCCGAAAGGAAACAAGAAGAAGATTACAGCGGAATTAAACGGGGTATGGTGGCCCCAAGAACATCAGCAACAAAAATTTCATGAATATGCAAAGGTGGAGAACTCCATAAATGAAGATCATTATTATTGTCCAAGCCCCAATTGGCTAAACCATCAGCAATCCTGTTGGCTTCCATGTAAGAGTGTTGAATACGAACATAAGAAAAGGCCTTTATGATAGAGTTGATCTTAAGCACCACTCTAGTGAAAGAAGGATGATTATTGGGGGGGGTTTTTGATGATGGATATTGCAGAAGTGGAATCACTTTCCACTATGATATTGGATATCCCTTGATTCGCTGCTATACAAAGACCCTCATAAATAGCTTGAATTTCAGCCTTGAGAGCAGTGTCCTCCCCAATTCCAAAAGCATATCCGAGGATCCATTAGCCAGAGCTATTTCGAATAACACCACCACAACTCGCCATGCCAGGGTTTCCACGAGAAGCACCATCTGTGTTGAGTTTGATCCAGCCCTCTGGAGGAGGGATCCATCTGATAAGTTTTGATTCAAATTTTTGGCACGGTAAATTATTAGAGCGCACCTGAATGATGTCATTAAGATAAGCATGGATCCTATTTTTCACCAAGTGGGGGGGAGGAGCAGATCCCTGGTGAATAAACTTATTCCGAAGATTCCAAATAGTCCAAGCTGTGACAAAGAAAATATCTCTCCAGTTATAGCCATCAATGACATAGTTCATCTCCTGAAAATTAAGGTTAATCCATTCATGAATGTCCTTATTGAAGAAGTCGTTCAGCAGATGGAATGGGAGATACTTAACCCAGATCCTAGTGGCTTGTTGGCAGTCTCTGATGGCATGAAGAGGAGTTTCAGGCTCAGTCCCACATATTGAGCAAATATGGTCAACACCTCTCCTCCAAGAAGCAACACGTGAAAGTGTGAGGAGCCTATTGTGATGAAGTAGCCACATAAAAGTTTTTCATGCGTTGAGGGCCTTTCCATTTCCAAATGCAATTCCAAATAGAAGAGGAAGTGGTAGAGTTGTGTGAGAGAAAATCATATGTGCTTTTAATAAAGAAGTCTCCTGCAGAATTCATTCTCCAGTAGTAGGTATCATTGCCATCTTCTATAGACGGGGGAAGGAAGTGATGAAGGAGGCTTGTGATGTGCCATGGAAGAAAAGAGTTAAGCTTGTTCATGTCCCAATTTCCAGAACCAGTGATGTATTGGTTGACCTTCCATTGAAGTTGATTGTGGTCCAGTGGAGTGGTTGTGTGTTCTATGATTCTAATATCCTGTTTCAGCCACATATCTGTCCAGAAATTCACCTTTGATCCATCTCCTAATATAATTCCAAGATTATTAGTTAGAGTAGGCCAAATATTGCTTAGTTGTTTCCACAGAGGGGAATCATTACTATTGCAGATGATATTTTCTTTGGGATTATGACCTCGGTAGGGATACTTTAAATGAAGTGATATGTGGAATGATTAATGTAGGGCCTTCACTTCAAGAGAGTAACTATTTTTTCTTTTAAATTATTATTATAGTAGGCAACCTAAAATAGAAAAAGAAGTTTCGAAACAGTCGTTATTACTTTTTTAGTCTCACAAATTAGCCCCTGAAGAAAAAAATCTAACCTTTTAAAATATTAGTCAATTATTTAGTTCGCCTGTAAGTGTATCCATTGCATACTATGATGTAATTTTCTTTTTATTCTTCTTGTTCTAAGAAACTCCTAATGGAGCTAAAGAAAAATAGTGAAGGGGATAGATATATAACTGAGGATAAAACCCTTGACTCAATATTAATAAACTCATAGTCATTTGAACCAAAGATGGTGTTATGTGAGCTACAGCTCATTGATATTTGGGATGTACAAGGGATGGGTCGGGACAGGTTGGAGTAAATCCCAACCAAGCCTAATTTTTAAATTGGGTTATTTTTTAAAACCAAAACCCGACTTGATAAATGATTGCGTCAAACCAGCTCAACTCGACATTTAAATAACCTGTGAAAATTTTGACATTATACATAGTAAAGTTATCAAATTTTACAAGCAAAAAAAAATCAAGAAATATTTTGATAACATATTTCAAAACAAACTATCTGACTATAAAAATAATATCAAGTTATCCAAAATGTATTTATTTAAAGATAAACTCTTATAATTTATATTAACTATTATGAAAGAAATAACTATAAAAGAAATTTTGACTTTGAACCAGGCCGAGTCAACCTGAAGCATGATTTAAACCCGAATTGAAAAGTGCAAGGGTCAAATCTAAGAGCCCAAACCTGACCTAATAAGCTTCGGATTAGGTCAATTAGTAGATCGGACTGGGTCTTGAAGTACCCCTAATTGACACTGGCATAACTCTATTAAGTAGTTGATGTTATACAATTGTTCTCCACTTTATCATCTTAGTCATTTTCATTAATAAAACAGTGTCATTATTTGGATTTACGGTACATTTGCAGTTAAATATGAGAGTGAAATTAGGCTTTTGAACTTTATAATGAGAAAGAAACATCATTTTATTTGTTGGATTTAATAAAATGACAGATGAAAAATAACAATACCATGGAACTACCTAACAATTGATGCCATGATACTTAAAGAAATGACTTGATAGAGGGACTAAAGTATCTAATAGTTTAAAAATATTAGGAATCAAACTGTTAAAAAAAACAAAGTATATATTCATGAGTTTGATTTTAAAAAAATAGAAATTTTTTTTTAAAATTTATCATATAAATATTTCTTTTCATCCTATATCCTTTCAAAATCTAAATTTTCTACTAATTTTTCCAATGGAAAAAAATCGATAAAGACCATTTTAGGGTTGAAATATCTGTAACTGCTTCAAAAGCGTGAAAGTCCTTACTATAGCTTTTGAAAATAATATAAGATTTTTGAAATCAATGGCATATATAGGCCTCTTTTTTATTTGGTGCGATATAAAAGTAGTCAACTATATTATTTTGATAAATGATTAATTTAATTAGATAAATACTCAATTTGTAATTAAGTATACGTAAATAAGTGACCAAAATTAACTAACAGAAAATTTTAGTCAAAATAAGATTTTGCTTTCAATATATTTTAAATATATTGATTCTAATTTAATCAAGTCTAATCGCACGGACTTCTTTAAGCCAACTACAGTGTGCACTATGTGCAGAGGAAAATCATGCGATGCAATAGACAAATGACAAATCAGAGACAGTTCGAGACAGTTGTAGACTTGTAGGTGGGGTTGCTGTTTTCACCCACTCAATCTTTATGATTAGCTTAAACTATTCCTTGAGTGCCTTTTTTTTTTTTCTTTTTTCTTTTTAAGTTAAATGAGGTCTTTTGCATATTACAAATTTGAAATTAAATCTCTAAATTTATAAAACATTTGTAATTAGATTTTAGGCATAATTAAATGGAGTATTCTAAGATATAATTTTAAATGTTATATAATAATTGAACTGAAAATTCATGTCAACTTTAGATCATTATTAATATCATCAAATGGTAATATAATAACAAATTAAAAGTTTTCAGGAACCTAACTACAAATGTTTTATAAATTCAATTATCCAATTACAAACTTTTTAACATATAAAGACTTATACGAATTTTTGAAAAAAAATTCAGGAAAGTACAAAATAATTTAACCCTATAATTGCGAGCCCAGATTAATTAGATGTTAAAATCATTAGGGATAAGCCGGAACCTTATTGTCGTTGAGTCTTTATTGAGTCTCTATTGGGCTTATATATTGTTGTCAAAGCATTGATTATTGGTGGGTTTGTTGTAATTCTCTATGTACGGACTCAGCTATATCGTTATTTTACCCTTAGCTATATCATTTTACTAACAGAGGGATAGGCCCCTCTTCCTAGCCCTATATATAGGCACCTAATGGCCTATTGATTTAGGGTTGCAATTTAGACAATGTGGGGAACATGAAGATCTCTCTTTCCCTCTAACCTCCTTTGACTAGTTTCTCTTTCAAATCTGCAAGTTGTAAGAGCTATGGATCATGTTTTCCTCAATCAATGTTTTGGCAACTTCTATCCAATGTTATTTATCATTTCATTGATTAAATTGCATGTTATAATCATATTCAAATCTAAAAATTGCATGTTATAATCATATTCAAATCTAAAGATTTGTGGGCTACAATTTTATCAATTGGTATTAGAGCCTACTTTGTTTCTGATTATGACAGTGTTTTCTGATGATATTAGGTGGTGGAAGGAAGATTAAATTCGTGTATGCATGTTCCCTAAAGTGCTTGATTTGGGATTTGTATTTTGGACTGCTGAAACTCTCCTTGAGGGCTACTGGTAAATATTGGATTTCGAGATTGCATGACACTAGATCTATTAATTTTGATCAAGATCTGAGTGAGGATTTGAAGTAAAACTGAGATGAATCCTAACCCTTGTCTATTCAAAATAAAAAACCTTAAGTCCTTTTTCAAATCGATTTTCATAAGAATTCTTTTGGGGTTTTGGAGATAAGGTTGCTACAAATCTAACAAGACTAAGATCATGAATTTTTGTTGTGTCTAGAGTGAGAAATCACATTAAAATTGCAAGCACCAAATTGGGAACCCTAACCTTTGATACAAACCCAATTCCACAAAATAGGCCAATTTGTGTTGATATCCTTAAGGCTTTTGTAGATCTATGAGAGGCGAGTCTAACAAGCCAAAAAGCATGAATTTTCATTGAGATTTGATTAAGAAAATCACAAAGAAACTAAGGAAAAACCCACACGGATCTTCCTCAAGCAAGCCTAGAAACTATACACTACCAATCATTGAGATGTTACATGGATTTTGTATAGCATTGAGAAAGAAATCCATAGACACTAAGAACACTGCAAACCATGGCCGATTATGAGAGAAAAGATGACTTACCTGTTTCAGGCTTCGCGAGTCGCGCGTGTTAAGGTTGGAAACAAATGAGCAGTGTGCCGTGCGTGGCCCACTCTCGAGCCTGAGCACATGGAAGCACGTGATAGGCCTTCCAAGGCCCATATTTTGCACCAAAAATTGTTGTCAAATTTTAAAATAAAATAAAATTATTGCTGAATTTTATTTAGTTTTTTCAGGCACCAAAAAAATTTATTTTGAATTTCTCCAAATTCAAATTGATTGGTTAAAACATGTGATTCTCTTCAAATTTTTTACATGAAAAGAATTTGTGCATATTTATGCTATTATTGGGCATGGTTTATTGAGCATATTCTCAGCGTTTACTTGGTTTGCTCATTGAAAAAATGTTAAGCTCTTACTGTTTACTATATTGTACATTAAAATTATGAACTACTACTGTTATTATACCTTGTGGAGTTCAACTCTGAGAATTGTTGTTGAAAATATATTGACACTATTGTAAGTCATTTTCCATGGTCGCGAGCTCGCCTTCGTATGACCAATTGTGGTTAATGCTATTTCTGGGAATAATTTTGTCCAATATTATTTTTCTTTATTTGTATGAATTTTGTACAATATATTATCTTGAGAGTTCCCATTTGTGGTCATTTGATGTTATTGTTGGGCATCTTTCATGATTGTGACTTGCCTTCACGGAACCAATTGTGACAAAAGCTATTTTGCAAATATTATATTGTTGTGCAAATGTTGTTTTAAGTTTTATTTGTCATTTTAGAATATAATTATGTTGTATATTCCCACATCATGTAAGATGAAATTGTTTATAAAATTTTATAATTTGATTTATGCAGTCTAAGTAGAAAAATGCTATATTATTTTGTGGATTTGGATGAATCAGTATGTTAGATTCGACTTTAAATCCAAATTATATTTATGTTATTTGTGGCTATTGATCTTTATAAAAAATCCCATTATAAAATTTCTTTTGAGTGACTAAATGCACTGAAAGATTAGGTTCTAATTTGAAAATCTTTCTGTATTTTGTTTCACAGTCATATGCCTTTTAATTTTGGGGAGAATTTTGCTCACGTACTTCCATTTATTGAACATTCATATGCCCAATTTGTGAAATCTTAATGAGTTGGTTTTAACATTGTGAGCATTTATTGATATATTCAAAATATTATTTTTCCTCCCATTATGGTTGTGTTGTCGTCACCCATAGTGGATATGTTGTTAGTGTTATTGATGTAGCATTGAGAGTTATGTTAATAATGAACTTACTCTTAGATTTGTCTTTATTGATATACTTCTTGATGACTTGATAATCATAATTTTTGGGGTTTCAGTATCATATCGATATTAACTCTAATAATATGATTTTATTATGTGAGAATTTGCCCCTTAATTATAATTTTGGGAGTATTTATTTCTTTATTTTATTTGGGCATTTTGTAGCAATGCATCTTTTTTTGTAAAATTTGCTTTCACCTAGAAAGAAATTTATTTATTTAAGATAAATAACTATTATATGGATTGTGAATATTGTTGGATTATGTAGATAATAGACATATTCTTTGATGTGACATTATTTAACATAATCATGTGTGACAGAGAAAAATAATTTAAATTATATTGTCATATGAATTTTTTATATTATTATTGTTATTTTTTTTTCTCTATCAAATTGAAGAGTCTTGTATATTATAAGCCGGGATTGCAATAATACAAGAGCTCTTGGTCAATTGATTGCCCAATTAATTGAACATGAGAAAACCAAATTAGTTCTTGTAATCATATTATGATATCTTGGATATCGTTTTCTCTTTCCACATTGGTCTATAATTGTTTTATTATTTAAGACCTATATAAAAAACATTGTTAAGTCTCTTGAAATAGATTGTGATATTAATTCCATTAATATTGAAATTTTGTTATTCAGGGAGTCAAAGACTTATATGTTATTAAAATAATAAATAAATATAAAATATTAAAATAAATAATAATGTTTAATAAAAATTAAATTTTAATTAGTAAATATTTACATAAATATAATATTTGAAAATTATTATAATAAATATTCCTATTTTACTATTATTTAATTTTATTTAATATTTAATTAAGATATCAAAATTATTTATAAATAAATAGTATGATAGTACTTAACATAAAATTAAATATCTTATATAATATTATACTAAATATTATATAATATTAAAAAAATTTCATATTTTATATTATTAGGTCTTATATAATCTGTGTTTAACTTATCCGTCATACCAAAGTCTTCTCAAAATCTTCCTTCTGTCAGAAATCGTACCAAAGTCTACATGAGAATTGAATTTAAGCAATTGATTAATCTTTAACTTGGAATGGCAAAGAAGCGTACTCGGTAGAATTCTTGCCCATGAAATTGAGAACCTGTAGCTGTTGACATTGATGACTTCCAGTAGACTTATGTCCTCCTGTTCCAAGCCACGTTACTTTAACGTTAATTCCACGACGCAGCATTTAATGTTTCGAGTCCAAAATAGTATTGGGTAAATTACACTCACCTCCCCTGAGGTTTGTTGAAATTCAACAGACATCCCCTCTATTTGCACACTTGACACTTACCTCCCTTCAACTAAGAAAAAACCCAACAAAACTTTTAACACTCACAAACGAAATTACCTTTATACCCTTTTCTTTTATACTCTTTCTCTCCCTCACCAGCCATACACCCACCCACTCAAAAGCCACCACCACCGCTGCATGCACCCGCAACCACCATCATCATTGTGATTCATCCTCTCTGTTTATCCTCCATCCATTAACCCCATGACCAAATCCAAAACTAAATATGCTTATCCATTCACATCTGCCACCATAACCAACCCAATCTTCAACCCAAAATACAGTTCCATTCCAAAACAAAATCATAACAATGCAACCTCATAAACCTCCACAGATCCATACATACACTAAAAGTACGATTGCTAGACACACCTTCTGATCAAAATCAGACCCAAAATCGAAACCAAACCCACACCCACACCCACACACCCACACACACAAAGACCAACACAAACACACGCACACACTGAGAAAGAGAGAAACGGATAGAGAAAAGAGACAGAGAGCTGGCGGAGAGAATGAGAGAGCGGAGAAAGGAAAGAGGCCGCGGTGAGTGGAAACGAGGTGTGACTCCCAGCGATGCTTCGATGCAACTGTGGCTAAGCTTTTTGAGGTCACACGAAGGCTTCGTGGTGGTGAAGCGGCGAGGCTGACAGATCTGAAGCAGTGGTTCGCGGTTGTTTGGTTTGCGGAGGGTACGATGGGGGCTGAATGGAAGTGGTGGCGAAGAGCGATGGCTTCGTGGTTCATGAGGCCAAGGATGCCGGCGGTGAAAGAGGAGATTGTGATCGTGGCAGAGGGGGAGAAAGGGGAGCCGGCGGTGGCTATGGCCGTGAATCAGCAACAATGGAAGAGGAGGTCATGTCCGGTCGCAGCCGCTGCATGTTGGAGGTCGTGTCCATTCCCCGATCCGACGCGCAGCCTTGAGGTCATCTCCCTAGCGGAGGTTGTGTCCGGCACCGCCGCTGGAAGTGGAGGAGCACCGCCGGCCTGGAGATCGGGTCTCAGTGGGGTGAGTGTTTGTTTTTTTCTTTTCTTTTCTTTGGTCTGGAGTGAGGGAAGTGAGGAAAGTGTTTTTAGTGAGTGGATTTGAGAGTAGTCTAGCCGGTGAGATAAGGAGGGGGAGAGAGAGTATAAAAGGAAAGGGTATAAAGGTAATTTGCTTGTGAGTGTTAAAGTTTTTTTGGGTTTTTTCTTAGTTGAGGGGAGGTAAGTGTCAGGTGTGCAAATAGAGGGGGTGTCTGTTGAATTTCAACAAACCTCAAGGGAGGTGAGTGTAATTTACCCAATAGTATTTGGTCTAATTCAACAATGAACAACGTTATGTGAACAACGTAACTCCCACGGCACTCAACATGCAAAAACACATGATATTCACCTCTGTTGTGATATGGTGGGTTTAAATACACAAATAGAGTGGCGTAAAATAAATATGCGGAAGCGTAAAATAAATGACACCAGAAATTTACGTGGTTCAGCTTAAAGTCTACGTCCACAGACAAAGACGGTAACAAAATATTTCACTATAGAAATATGATAGAGATACAAATGGTGAACACACTCTACTCAAACCCAAATCCCCAAATACACCCTAAAATACCTTACAGTATTTTTCTCACAAGTGTATATGCTCAACATACAAAAGAGAAGTAACAAAAATACTAGAACAAACTTCTCTAACACCAAAAGAGCCAATGGACTTGTAATACCTTGAAGTTCTAATGCATGCTCTATTTATAGAGTCCAAATGCACCACTTTCACAGCTTCAATACCTAACATTGCCTAACTTTCATCTACCTTCACCTACTTTCATCTAACATTGCCAAACTTCATCTAACTTTGAGGGTTGTTAGCCACTAAGTTTGAAGGTTGTTAGCCACCAACTTGGAAGGTTGTTCAAAGTTTACCAATAGCTTGAAAAATCAAGCCATCAAAACCAATTTTTCAACAAATCTCCACCTTGGCTTGAATTTTATCAAGCTTCAAATTTTCAAAATCGTCTTCTCCAATATGCCAATAGGCATACTCAAATATGCAAACTACCTCTTGATGGGATAGGCACTGGGTTCCACAAATTAGAATCAACACCCTTAGTCCTATAAATGGTAGTACTAAATCTAATACTAGTTTGCTTTCCACAAACACGTTGTTTACAAAAGTCAGGAATAACAAATTTTTGATCACTAAGCAAACCATGCTTGCTCAGCATAGGCATTCCTGCCTCACACAAGCGAGTAGTATCTAAATCAGATGAAGATGATCCTGATGTAGCACTAATAACCGTGCTACCTTGAAGTAGATAAAGATCATTAACCAATCTACCTCTGATCACTACAAGAGCGCCTTTGGAGACTTTCAAAACTCCACCTTCAGCAGAATACTTATACCCTTGAGAATCAAGAGTACTCAAAGAAATAAGATTTTTCTTTAAGTCAGGAATATGCCGAACATTAGACAAAATTCTCACGGTTCCATCATGTGACTTGATTCGGATTGTACCAATACCGACAACCTTACAGGCATAAGAACAATACCACTATTAATTGACCGGTAAGTTGTAAACCAATTCCGGTTCCGACACATGTGGTAAGAGCAGCCTGAATCAAGCATCTAAGTATCACCAACTGAATCGGTTGATACTGCGAGAACATTTCCGGCATCTTCAGCAACACCTGCTGCATCACTTAAATCTTTCTTATCTTTGAGCTTTGGACAATCTGCTTTCCAATGCCCTTCTTTCTTACAATATCTACACCTGCCTTTGTTTCTGCTACTACTTGAACTAATATTCTTCGAATTACCTCTAGCTACCAAACCAGATACGGTACCATTAAGATCACCACTATCATGCTCCATCCTTTCACGACACAAAAGTGAGGACTTGACTTCATCAATATCAAGACGCTCACGTCCATATATGAGTGTTTCACGAAAATGCCTGTAGGAATGAGGTAAAGAACAAAGCAACATCATTGCTTGTTGCTCACTAGAGAATGTCTCATCCATATTTTTCAACTCCATCACAAGTGATGTGAACTCAGCTATGTGAGTTCTCATAGATGTCCCTTCTGCCATACGAAGCATATACAGACGTTGCAAAACACCGAGACGATTAGCCACCGTCTTAGTCATATACAATGACTCCAACTTGGTCCACAGTGATTCTGCTGTTTTCTCCGAAAGGACCTCCTGCAGCACATCGTCTGTAATGCATAACTGAATAATGGAAAGAGCCTTTTGATCGGCATCTTCCCATTCAGATTCTTTCATTGCCTCGGGCCTCTTTTCTTTGTTAGAAAGTGCTACTTTCAAGCCTTGCTGTACAAGAACAGCCATCATCCGCACCTTCCACATCCCAAAGTTGATGCGACCATCGAATTGTTGAATATCAAATTTCATGGATGACATCTTCGAACAAATTTGCCCAGAACTCTATAAGAGCTCTGATACCAGTTTGTTGTGATATGGTGGGTCCAAAGACACAAATAGAGTGGCGTAAAATAAATATGCGGAAGCGTAAAATAAATGACACTAGAAATTTACGCGGTTCAGCTTAAAGCCTACGTCCACGGGCAAAGACGACAACAAAATATTTCACTATAGAAATATGATAGAGATACAAATGGTGAACACACTCTACTCAAACCCAAATCCCCAAATACACCCTAAAATACCTTACAGTATTTTTCTCACAAGTGTATATGCTCAACATACAAAAGAGAAGTAACAAAAATACTAGAACAAACTTCTCTAACACCAAAAGAGCTAATGGACTTGGAATACCTTGAAGCTCTAATGCATGCTCTATTTATAGAGTCCAAATGCACCACTTTCAAAGCTTCAATGCCTAACATTGCCTAACTTTCATCTACCTTCACCTACTTTCATCTAACATTGCCAAACTTCACCTAACTTTGAGGGTTGTTAGCCACTAAGTTTGAAGGTTGTTAGCCACCAACTTGAAAGGTTGTTCAAAGTTTACCAATAGCTTGAAAATCAAGCCATCAAAACCAATTTTTCAACAACTTCTTCATTTTTTCCCGGCAAAATAGCTTCGACTGCCATATTTTTATTTTTTTTTTATCAACGAGTAGTATAACTCAGCCTTCAAATTTCGTTTAAAAGGAACCTCCAGTATAAGTAATAGATAACTATCAAGGCAAAAATGACAATATCGGATAAGCTGATGTAATAATGTGGTAGATTCCTAAAAGCAAATCGTATTTGACACTTAATTATAAGGATTTTATTTTGATCATGGATGGTTATATGAATTTAATTTTTATGTACTTGCAGTATTTTAGACAAACGATTAATAAAAACATAAAAAAATATCAGATATCATAATAAATATTATCTTTGTTTTAAAATAAATGTTTCTCTTTCTTTTTTTAATACATAAATGAATTAATGTATCAGGATATACTATTTTGAAGTAAAAGAGACATTTATTTTGAAATAGAGGGAGCAGCTATTTGATACTTGCTTTAATTAGGTAACTGTTAGTGTATTATTATTATCATTATTAGGGCGTATCGTATGAGAGAGATGGTTTATTATGAAAGTGAGATAAGTAAATATTGATCGTATAACTATATATGAATAGTTAAGATTAAATATTAACTAATAGTAATTAATGTTTATATACTCATTTAAAAAAGTCATACAATATTATGTTTCAATCTTAATTATTTATGTAAGTTTCAACACTCAAGATTTATCTATTTCACTTTCATAATAAACAACCACTCACAATATTATTATTATTATTATTAGGGTTTTATTAATCATCGCCGCAAAAGTACTTGTTAAGGAATCTATAAGTGAAAAAGTGATTTATAGAAAAAAAAATACTAATTTGTTATGACTTTAATACATTGAATATATTGGTTGAATAAAATCTTTCTATTTTCTAGACACTGGTTAGAGTGTTGAGGCGTAGATGAAAGAGGGCCGGTTAGTGATCTAACTCCAACAAATCTGTTTCAGATCCCATCCACCTACAATACATGCATATCAACCACATGGAGCGTTGACCGGATAAGAGAAACAAAAACCACACAGTTAACTTCCTCATCCGTAACAAAATAGAATTCCAGGTGAACGAGGCAATTGCTCCACACCTTTGTACAATTCTCTCTCTCTCTCTCTCTCTCTCTTTCTCTCTCTCTCTCTCTCTCTCTTTTCGGTTGAAAGCCTAGTTTATTTATAAAAGTCTAATTCTCAGCTTTGAACTGGGCCTAGCTTAAATGGCCCGTAGCTCATAACAACCCTCCTAATTAAGGTTCCAAAGTGGACAAATGGATTCGACCAAAAAGGAAACAAAATAAATAAAACGAGCACATATGGAATGTAATCAGGAAACCGAAAAAAGCAATGGTCCTAATGTGAATGGGATTCATCCCAACAATCGCAGTAAGGTCGGATAAAAAAAGAAAAGAAAAAATGGTTGGTGTGATTTAACTTTTAATTTTGGGTTAAATGTATTTTATCTCATTGAAATTTTAATTTATATGTTGTTTATTCCCTAACATTTCAAAACATGCATTATAATACTCTGAACTTTTCAAATAATACAAAACACCCTTGACTTTCCAAATAGTGCAAAACTTTAGGTTATAATATGGTGTCGGGTTTCACATAATAATAATAAAAAAATCAGGAAGTTAAGTGCATATAAGAATTCACAAATAAGGGTCGAGTTGCACAAATTAAAAACATCAAAAAGTTAAGTGCACATAACACATACACTTTCACTAGTTGCCAAAATTATGCCAAGTGATGCTTTACATTGTTTGAAAAGTTCAAAGAATTGTGATGCACTTTTGAAAAGTTAGAATGAAAAATGTCAATCTCATAAAGTTCACGGGGGATAAAATGTATTTTTACCCTTTAATTTTTAACTTTCGACCAGCTAATGCAATTCAGGATTTCTGAAGCCACAATACGCGTTAAAAGGATAGCATAAAGGCTACATGTTAATCGTGTATGTCTAATTAATTATAGGTAGAAGTAGGGTGTATGAAGGACGAGTTAAGTTGGGTTAGACAAAAAACGATCTTGGCGGAATTTTTTGATCGGGTCAATTTTTAGAACCCGATTTGACCTGATAATAACTCGATTATGGAACAAGTCAAATTGAATCAACTCGACATTCAAATATATATGAGGATTTGGATATTATACATGATAAAATTATCAAATTTTATAAGAAGAAAAAAAGAGTTATTTTGTAATATATGTTTCAAAATATATCAATACAAATATATATCAAATTATGTAAAATATATTAATTAAACTATAACATTCTATAATTTTCAAAAATTATTATTTAAAAAATATATATCTAAGGGAATTGTTTAACTTCAGGTCAAGACCAACCAAATGTATGACTGTCGGGCCTAAAAAATGTACCAGGTTGAATTTCAAGGTCAACCCCGACTTTATGAGTTTTAGGCTGGGATGGGTTGGTAGGCCAGGTCATGAGTACCCCTAGGAAAAATATTATTTTGATTTTTGAAAGATTATTTAGCCAATAAAATAGCCCTTAAAATAAATTATATTTGTCTGTGAACCTCTAAAGATCCATATTATTGGACAAATTGATTGAAACGTCAATCGACATT
Source organism: Dalbergia cultrata (assembly GCA_031216105.1). Classification (NCBI taxonomy): domain Eukaryota; kingdom Viridiplantae; phylum Streptophyta; class Magnoliopsida; order Fabales; family Fabaceae; genus Dalbergia; species Dalbergia cultrata. Next base: position 56,763,264 of record CM062345.1, read on the forward strand.
CATTTTTGTTAACAAAATTGATTTTTTCATAAACTTTCTATAAAAAAATATGATCTTTTGGAAGTGATGTTTTGATAAGGGGCATTTATGCCACTTATCTTAGTACCAAAACTTAGCTTTTTATATGAGTTTTACTGAGTTATTAATGCAATTAATAAAGATTTTGATTTATTCCTCATTGAGTGATTTTAATATAATTATTGGCTTTTGCACTGATTTTGGAATAATTTGTAATTATACTGTGTTACATTTGATTTGTCTCTTTGAGTATAATTTTGTGCACAAGAGCTTTGGATCAAGTGCAAAATGTCAAGAACAAGATTGGAAATTATTGGAAGGAGGGAGCTGGGAGCAAAAAGGAAGAAAAAGCGTGGAAGCTCACATTCAGGTGAGCACTGCAACACTCATTTAGCGCTGCACCACTCGACAGAGTGACAACCATTAATTTTTTGGTCTCATCATTCTGCTTAGTGCTGCAACGCTCATTCAGCGCTGCAGTGCTCATGCGATAGCAGATTGACAGTTCATTAATATGTTTTTGGACCTCACTTTGACCCATTTATAGATAGCAGTATATATAAGAATGCTACATACTTTTACCCTAGCTTTTGACTAATTTTTAGATCTACATTTTAGGTTGTTACTATTCTCTCCTTACATCTCTCTTCTCTCTATAAGGATTCCATTGGTAAAGGTGCTTTGTCTCGAAGATTGTGGCAAGGATTATTGTCATTATTTTCAGGTTTTCTTTTATATTCATTGTCGTAATCCTCTAGGTATAGAGGAGTATATCTTCTTACTAGTGTAGGGATTTCTAGATGGATTGGGATGACTTTTGAGACCCTTTGTTTATATTGAATGCATTAGTTTTCTCATTGTTCTTCAGTTTATATTCTTATAATTATTGTGGTAATTGCTATAATTTTTATTGGAATAACCAAATTGGTGATTATTGCTTCGGAAAACTCTTTGGGCATAAATTGATAGATCTTTTGGCTTATGTTTGAGGGAGAACAATAGAATTAACCTTTCGATTGGTGGTTAAACTATATTAATCGGTAACTTAAATCACTGTATTTTCCAATTAAATTGAGATTTCGTTTATTGGTTATTTTTATTGGTTAAATTCTAGGGATCGATTGATCACTAGTAGAATTGTCAGTAATTAATTACTAATAGTTATTAATGGATTCAATATTTACTCGATTATAATTAATTCCAATCTTAAGAATACCTTACACTAGCGCTTTCTTCATTGTTGCTATTATCTTTCAATTTTAATTGCTTTAATTCTCATTCTTCGAAACCTTTAATTTTTTCAACTAAGTATTGAAATCTCCTCGAGATACGACCTAGGTTGCGCCCTTTACTATATTTTTTGTGCAACTAAGCATTAAAATAAATTTCTAATTTGAAAAGGTAGGTGACAACCTCCATCAAGTTCCACTATACCAACTTAGCATAAAAAGGACTATTTTGATACTGCAGAACCACCACTTTAGCCCAAAAGACAATTTCTTTACTCAGAATACTGACTGGCGTTTAAGTAGATTTGACACATGACGAGATGAATCTTTGATGGGTCGAATGAATATAGTGTGATATCCCAAATAAAGAAATTATAATTATTATGAATTATTATTATTATTATTAAGTGTACCTAACACTAATATTATTTAACATTATAATTACTAAGTGTGGTTAGCATTAATATTAGTTACTATTATTATTAAGTCTAGATATATGACACTAATATTAATTATAATTATTATTACTAAGAGTAGCTAGTTTGTATTATTATTATCAAGTACACCTAACACTAATATTATTTAACATTATAATTACTAAGTGTGGTTAGCATTAATATTAGTTACTATTATTATTAAGTCTAGATATATGGCACTAATATTAATTATAATTATTATTACTAAGCGTAGCTAGCATTAGTATTATTATTATTAAGTGTACCTAGTACTAATATTATTTAACATTATAATTACTAAGTGTGGTTGGCATTAATATTATTTATTATTATTAGACATATAGCACTAATGTCATTTATGATTATTATATTTGTGTATAAATATATGTGTGTAGGAGTGTGTATGTGTAAAAAATGTTTAGTTTCATTTTGGCAAGTTTTACTTCCACATCTTCTTGGCCAAACATTCTCTTAGCCAAACGTCTTCTTGGCCAAACTCATCTCTTATCAAGCTCATGATCCTCATGGCCGAGCTTCAGTGAGCCTAACTAATCCTCTCTTGGGAGGTTGTGATGCTCCTTTCTTTTAATCTGTGAGATTGGTTATTTGTACCATTCCAATACTTCAGAGTAAAGTTATTAGTAGAATCACACTCACGACTACCAACGGTGAGTGAGATTAAGCTCATAATCATACTTTTGGGCATTATTAATATTTTTCCATATTATATAAATTATTTATGAAATTTTAGAATGATTTATGTCAAAAGAATATATTGTTATGATTATGCCTGTTTTAGAAATATTATTACTTTTACAGTTATCATGAAAATTAATCATTTTAGCAAAACTCATGGGACCATAATTGATACCTTGCGTGTTATAGAATATCTTTTCCTAGTTTATGAAATTGTGAGACCTCAGTTTAATGTTTACAATAGAAATATTGATTATCATATTTTCATATTATGTATTTCCTATGAAGATTTTAGAATATTATATATGATTTATTGAAAGTATTGAATAAAGTATAATTCATAACAATTGTCAGATACATATTCTATTGATTATTGAAATCACTATATCTACAAGCTGGTGATCCCTTGGGCATGATTTTAAAATCTCAGTTATACTACAGTCAAATTGGTAGAATTATATGAATTCAGAGCTTTTATATTTATTTGGTTTATGAACAAATTATTTTATGTTAATTAGTGAGAAACAGATCAGCGAGTTAACGGCTGCAGGATTGATTGTTAACTTTGGTACCAAGTGGTCCGCTAGAGGACTAGCTCACCCACAGTAAGGAACCTAGTGAGGTGTCCATTTATGGGAAATAATTAAGTGCCCATCAGATTAGCCATTGGCTCATATTAGCTATTCAGCTCAGATTTTTATTCCTGTTTCTCTATTAGTTATTGCCATGAATTCAGTTAATTTATTATTACAGTTATATATATATATATATATATATAAAATATGTTTCACATCAATTGTGTGTATATGTTATGTATCTTGTTGATGTCCCATGTGGGTTGTGAGTGGAGGCTCGCTCACTGAGTTTGATGAACTCACCATTCTCTTTTCCTTTCCCTACAGATACAACTACAGTTTCAGTTGTACCACAGGATCCTCCATAGTAGTGCTACAGCTTCCTTGGTGAGCTTCGCTTTGGAGTGGAGCTTATTGTCAATTATGTCAGTCTAGTAGTGCTCCAATAAATTGTGTAGGCAGGATCCCCGGACATGTATGATATTATTTCCAGAATTTTTGTTAATTGTTTTGTTATGTTTGGCTTTGACCTAGAATATGGATTTTATGCAGATTTATGTTCAGAATTTATGTTTTGAGAACAATTTCATATTATTGAGTTTTAGTTGAACTTGAGATATTTTGAATAAATTTGTATTATTTATGCATATTAGTTAGTTACGTTACCAGAGGCTTCCGTGGGGACCCAAATCCTCACGTACCGGTCACACTCCGTAGGTGGGTCGTGACATATAGCTTCTTTCAAAGGCTACCAGTGGTTTTGTTATTATTATTATTTGACAAAGGTTCTCTAATAATTTTAATTTAGAATATGTTAATTTTTTTTTACGTGACACGTGACATATGAGTTAAATAATTGTTATTGTAAAACCCTATGCTAAAAAAAAAATTTCGGGGAACCAGCAAGGTGGTCATCAGGAAGTAAGTCGGTGCGGGAATTTCACTAGAAACCGCTCAGGCAGTCATCAGAGCACTTAAAATACCCATTTCAGGTCTAGAACCTTCCTACTCCATTTTCATCCCCTCCAACTCCGAGCTCGTACTACCAAAATGTGTTCTCACTCCCAAAAACTCCATTTTCTTCCATTCTTCCCAATTCTAACTCCAATCTCTCATTCCTAGGGCTTTAAGGTACGTTATTCTCTTAGTTTTACTCTCCTTTATCCCTTTTCTCTGGGTTATTGAGGTGATTTTTCTAAACTTCTCATGGGGGAGAGGTTTTCTACCTTATTAGAGATGGATTTTTGAATATTCAAAGGTTTTAGACTGTGATTTAGCATTCTATGGCTTCTGTATCAGATTCTGCTGTCAGTCCTGCTTCTTAGGGTGCTATTGGTATTATTTCCTCACTGTTCACCCCTCCAGGTGAGTAGGTTCACATATGCTATCCTTATGTTCTGCATTAGAGCTAATTTCACGAAAATATAATTTACTACTTGATTTTAAAGAAATAGTATAGAAAGATTTCAAGTTTACTGTGGAATATATGTTTTGGAACTGTTGATTTGAAAGCATAAAGCTTGTTTTTGAGAAAACTCATGGGACCATATTTGTTGAATTGATTTCAAGTGTATTTGATGATGATTGTGATTATGGAAAGCATTTATAAATGTTGTATTGATTTTAGATGCGGTTATGAATATAACATAGTTATGTGTCTTGAAATGCTATTTGGAAAGATTATAGAACTGTGAACTAAGGACTTGGTATTTGTATAGAATTGATGATTTGTGTAACTATTAAAGACTTTTATGACTGTTTGGATTGATTCTGGAATTGGTTTATGTACATGATATAGTTTTATACTAGACATGAGGTTTAGAGAAGAGAATGAAATTGTGATTGCAAATGTTGTTATTTGAAAATATGATTTTGAGCTTTCTAGACTATGAAAAGTTTGATGATTGGAGACGTGTTTTAGAGAATTAAACAAAAACAGTTTTAGAGCTTGAATTTTCATGAGATTTAAAACAATTGACGGATACATATTCTGAGGATACATGAAATCATGAATGTCTGCAAAAAGGGTAACCCTTTAGGCATGATTTCATAGCCATGGTTATGCTAAAGTCAAATTGTTAAAGTTGCGAACTCATAACAACTGCCAGCTACATATTCTATGACTTGAAATCATAATGCCTTTAAGTTGGTGATCCCTTACACATGATTTCATAGCCACAGTTATGCTAAGGTCAGACTGTTAGAATAAGATAGATTCAGAGCTCACAAGAGAAAAAGGCCCACGTGGGGCAAATTTATGCAGAGAAACCATCAAACAACGAGAAACCATGAAACTTAGCCCACGAGGGGCAATTATGAAACTTAGTCCACGAGGGATAATTTATTCAGAGAAACCACGAAACTGTGTCCACGAAGCACACAACTTACGAGAAACAATGAAACTATGAGAAACCATTAAATATTAGTCCACGAGGGACTGGATTCACGAGAAACTGAGCACTCACAAAACAACACAGAGATAAAGATTATTGTTCTTTTAGTAGTTATTACATGATGAGCCAATATAGGTTCAGAGGTGAAAGTGAATCAGGGGAATTGTTTGAATTTGGAAAATGATGAATGGTATCTATATATATATATGCATAAGTTTTATTTAGTTATGTAAATACTTGATTATTATTATTATTATTATTGTTATGATTTCATGCATTATTTCTTTCGTGTCCCATGATTGGGGGTTTCAGGTGAGGACTCACTCATTGAGTTTTGGTTACAAAACTCACCCCTCTATTCTTCTCCTATTTTTACAGATACCATAGTTGTTGAGGGCATTTCTAGCAGTATTAGATTCAAGAGGTGAGCATGATGTTCATGGGTTTAGTGTGCTCCAGTGTAGTTGCAGGCAAGATCCCGAACCTAAACCATGTTGTAATTTGCATTTAGTATATTATGGTCACATTTGTTTTGTATATAATGATTTGGACAATCAGATAAGTGTATGTTGACTTATATAGATAAATGATTTCAAGAGTTAAACTTGAAAGATTTGTTACAAGATTTCAGAGGTAATTATCCTGATTTTAGAGAATAAGTGATTGATTTGCAGAAAATATAATAATTTAAACAGAGTGAACAGAGCATGTATTTAGAGACAATCAGCAGGTTCTTAGGCTTACGTGGGAATGAGACTTCTCACGTGCCGGTCACGTGCCCAGGTCAGGTCGTGACAGTTATTCGTTGAGTTACGCAAAATCATAAACTTTAGGGAAAAACAGTACGCAGCTTATTTTATTATTATTATTATTATTTGGAGAATAAATTGACACTTTTGTTGACGTCTTCATATTGAGTGGTTCAGCTACTTTAACACATATTAAACAATGGAAAATATTATTTTAACCACTCATATCTTAGATACCATACCGATACCCAATCTATTACCCTTAAATTTTGTGCAGATCCTATTTGTAGATAAAAATTTTAATTTTTTACCTGTAGATTTGATTGGGTGTTTATAGATACCCATTTCTTGGGTGTTGAAATAACACCGCCCTTAAACAATTATCTTTACACGATCAAAACTTCTATCATATATTTCTAATTGTATAGCATCACCTAAATTTAAGTTGAGCTGTGTTATGTAGCTAGAAATTTTTGTCAACTTATTGTTGCTGGAGTTGATTGGATAAATCAAATGAGAAAACTATAGTTATCCAATGATTAAAAATAATGTCACATTCTTTCATCAATAATAAAATTATAACTAATAATATTTATCATCTAAAATATCATTCAAGCTAACCATTTAATCCGCATTTATCATTATTTTGTAAAAAGGCGAGATAGATATACATAGCTTTGTTCCCTGTAAAGAGATAATCTAATTTTAGGATTTAAACTCATAAAGTAGTTACTTTACCATTATACTACGACTTTCCTCCATTTTTTGTATTCTTTTCTTAAATAAAAATACCTGCAACCAAAAAAAAAAAAAAACTGATGGTCAGTATATATTATGCGCTGATTAAAAAGGACAATCAATTATTACTACGTGTTGATTGATATGTCTTGTAATTATCCACATAAATTATGCGAAGATTAGTGTGCTGTTTTATATGACAGTTGATGTAAAAGTTCTGTGTAAAAATTGGTATGTGAATATATAAAAGCTAGAAGTCAATATATGCCATGTCGATGCTTAATTCCACAAAATTGGCTTGAATTGAAAGACAATCTAATATCACACATGTTTCTTAATTAGTTTGATGAATCCTATCCTTTGAACGCATACAAGAACTCAAGGTATACAACCCCGTTCCAAATGACACTATGATAATATGTACCAGTTTATATTGTAATACCAGTTTCTGTCCACATCATTTCTCGTAGGATGTTTCTGTTTTATGCTTCGCAATGAATTCCTTGTACCAATTTGCTGATAATCTTGGAGTTCTCTTGAGTGTGGAAAAATCTACATGGTACAGTCCAAATCTTACTGTATATCCTCGTAGCCACTCAAAATCGTCGAGCAAGGACCAAACAAGATACCCCCTGACATCTGCTCCTTTCCTGAATACATGATAAATGGGAAAACAAAAGAAGAAAAAAATTGGTTTTTGATTTATCCGATGCTCTGGTATTACACTAAAGCCAAGGCAAAGAGATGACAATTGTTTCAACCAATATAGACTAAAATATGGGGAGGTATATATATAAGTTGTTACATTTCAAAATGCAGTTCATATAGCTGTTACATCTATCTTGAATTCTATATTTCTATGTATACTCATACCTTATTGCTTCCAGTAGAGCATCTAAATGACCCGCCATGTAATCTATTCTGTTGAAATCATTAAGGTATTGGTCCTCTGTGGAATTTGGGTTGTCCGATTCACCATACCCTATAATACATTTTATATTATTTTATTTTCTTCAGACAGAAATGCAGAAAAGCTCCATCCATTATAAAGGACTCACTTGAGTTAGTTATGCTTATTACCGTTTTCAGTTATGAACATTGGAATGTTATTGTATCTGTCTTTTAAGTAGGTGACGATTTTCTCCATCCCTTGAGGATCAACATATTGCCAATCCAATGAAGTCTGCATGTTTGCAGAGGTTTCAAAAATCAGGTTGGTGAGAATGGTTATTTATTATTTCATGATCATAACTTGATATATAAGGTCGAAGATACGTACAGGTTTCCCAAGTGGAACTGTTTGGTATGATCCCTCAGTTTTGGTGACTCCAGGCCCTGGTTCACATATGGAGAAGATGCAGTCCTTGACATAGAAACTCTTATAGTGATTGATGCCAATAAAATCAATTCCTCTCTTCAGTTTCTCTCGGTCACTGCTGGAAAATTTGGGTAGTATATCTCCTAGAATCTTCTGCATCTCCATAGGGTATCTACCAAATATGATTGGTTCCAAGAACCTGCATTATTGTGATTGCAGTTATGTTAATTCTTAGAGAATGAGGCTGTCTGTCGTGACTGAAACAGAAAAAAAAAAAAACTGAAGTGAGGTGCATGGTGCACCTTAAGTGGTGCGAACCACTGTAGTTTCCTCTCCCTCTCTTTATCTTCTCTTCTCCCAACAGAAATGTTATCTGCTTCTTCTCTCAATTTTTCTTTCTTTGCTTCCCGTAGCCTCCCCCCTCCTCATCACTTCCATTTATTTTTCATCTCCTTTGCTTTTGTTATCAAGAAACATAATCACATCCATCATCATCATCATCATCATCTCCTCTTCCTTCTCATCCCCACAACCGCCCCTCTCTCTCTCCCTCTCCTCTAATACACTTTCTCTCTCTAAACTCCATTAGAGAGTTGAATATTTAGAAGCTTTGGGAGTGGTTTTCTTCATCAATTTTGCTCTCCAAGTGGTAAGTAAGTTTCTACCATACTCCATTTAAATTATTGAGATTTCTAATTATTTTAGAAATATTGTTAGGTTTCTTAAACCCATGAATTTGGGGATTTTAGTGAATTGGAGTTATATGATATTAATTGATAGTGTAATTAGCTCACAAATATTAATATTGTCTTATTCCTAGAGCGATAGAGCAATCGGACGACAATACTTGAGTTGGAGGCATCAAAGACGTTGTTCTTCGGTTCTTTGAACCAGTATTTGTGAGTAGATAGTGTATTTGTAGGTTACTTTATGCATAATAAACAATATAAAATTTTATAAAGAGTTGAAAATATGTTGATATAGAAGAAAATAATTTATTTATGGAAATTGAGGCTTTATGTTTAAAATGAAAAATATTTATTTGAAGGTCATAATGTGATTGTTATGCTTATTTAAATGTTTTTGGTTGAAATGTAATAAATATTGAATTTTAGAACATTTTATATCAATTATCAAATTTGAGTATATTTTATGTCCAATGTATTTCATATAACATGAGATTGGATTTTGCGTTGGAAAGTATTCTGGAAGTGGAATGTGCATGATTTTGAGTTAAATTGGGGGAAAATTCCTAGTTAGAACCTGTAGTTAACGGCAGGGACGTTAGCCACGGTGCACCATGAGAAACTCTAGTTAGCAGGAGGGATGCTAACCCGTACATGACTTTTGTCATGTCTGAATTTGTATGACTACGGGCCAATCATGTATGAACTTATTATTGTTCTGCTTGGATAACTCCCCATTCAACTTGAAATTATGTGATTATGTAAAGTTATGTTTCCACGAAATCTCATGTTATTGCTATATGTATATTTTTATGAGCACATATACATTATTATGTTTATATTGTTTTATGATTGTATTTAGTAAACTATAGATATCCTATCTCTCGCTGAGTTGCAAAACTCACCCTGTTGTTATCCATTTTTTTTTCAGATACAGGTGCTGGTGCTGGTTCTAGTTCTATTCCTCCGGCTCAGCCTTAAGTGCATTTCAAGTTGGTGAGCCTTCTTGAGAAGGCCTTTATGTTAGAACCTTATGTTGTCTAATTTGTTAGTTGCTCCATATGTCACAGGCAGGGTCCTCGGATCTATGTTATGTGTAGGTTGAGAATACATGAATTAAATATTTAAATTATGTTATAAAAAGGGATTTGTAAACTTAATTTAGTTTATGTTTGGACTATATAATGTATTATGCTTAATAGATTTGTAAAACTAATTTGGTATTAAATCTGGAATATGTTGGGATACTATATACTAAAAGGGCGCATTTATGATAATGCTTGATGCCCAAGTACTGTAAATTTGTTTATGGATATGACAGGTTATAATTGTATTTGGAAAATGTTCAAGAAACAGAGGAGACTCTGTCCGTTTTTCTGGAAAATTTGGTGTTTTAAGGCTTGCTAGGAAAGGTGTTCCCTATATATCAGTCATGGCCTAAGTTGAGTCGTGACACTGTCTGCTTTTATGGCCCAGTCGAATGAAAACATGTAGTGTCAATTGTCGAAAGGTTAATTACCAGAGCATGTTGAATGACCGTGCTCTTTCTGCGGCCAATTTGTCTTCCGTGGACTTGCTGAAGGGTTCATGCCAGTCAGCACGTATAACGATGCCAATTCTACCACCTTGTTCTGTCTGAATATTCCATTCATAACACAGTAAACTAATTTGTAAGCACAAGAAAAGGCCAAATTATTAATAAGTATTTCCTATCTTTTCCATTTTCATTTGTAGAATGGCATCTCACCCTTAACACAAATCAAATTTATAGGGAGAATTTTTTTTTTTAATTTTGTTTTTAACAAAAATAGTACCTGGTATTTGGTTCTATAAATATCAACTACAGCTGCATGTGATAGGATAACATTATGGGCCACCACAAATGGCTCCTTCTCTGAATCGCCTTCACTGCAATCTCCAAATGGTTTGGAGCAACGACATGGTGGACATAGTCCTGTGCGGTAACCGTATATTGCTAGGTAATCTGGCTCGTTGAAGGTTGCCCAGTACTTTACCCTATCACCAAAATATTTGAAACACAGGTCTGACAGATATTGAAAATCTTCCCTGTCCAGCAAATATTGAAATTTATTATTAGCATACTGCATGTTGAAATTTATATATGTGCTGTATTGTACATCTCAACATTATCAACTACTTCAAAAACCGAACAAAAAAGTAAAAATTGATAATAATAGTGGGTGTTGTAAAAGAAAGTTTTCAATAAATTTTGGAAGTGAGTAATTATGAAAGTCAGAAGAGCAAAATACTAATTATTAGATTTTATATAAATAGTTAAGATTAAAAAATGAAATTATATAATTTTTATAAAAATAATTATATATCTTTTAAATAACTTTTAATTTTAACCTTTATTCATACCTTGCTAAGCAACCAAGACTATTTATATATCCTATCCAAACATATAACCACACAAAATTTGTAAATTAGCTAGATGCTTACCGCAACTTGGGACTTAGCCATCCTCCATATCTGTCCTCAAGTTCTTGGGGTATGTCACCGTGTGACAATGTTACAAAAGGTTGAATTCCTGTGAGTTGTCCAATTGAGAAAATTCAAACGCATTAATCGTGCTCCATTTTACTTAAGTTTCGATCTTTTTTTTCAAGGATAATGACTTGGGAAAATTAGAACAGTAAAATTCTTTGACTATCTAAAGTTTATCACGACGTTTATGTTAAATCAAATGAAAACTTGATGGTAAACCTTTGGATAGCAAAGCATCAATTAGCCTGTTATAGTAGTCGACGCCAGCCAAATTGACTTCTCCAAATCTTCCTTCTGTCAGAAATCGTACCAAAGTCTACATGAGAATTGAATTTAAGCAATTGATTAATCTTTAACTTGGAATGGCAAAGAAGCGTACTCGGTAGAATTCTTGCCCACGAAATTGAGAATCTGTAGCTGTTGACTTTGATGGCTTCCATTAGATCTATATCCTCCTGTTCCAAGCCACATTAATAATATTAATTCCAGGACGCAGCATCTAAAATTTCAAGTCAAAAATAGTATTTAATTTCGTCTGACTCTTCAACCTGTATTCTTACTTCAAAAATGATATTTTAAACACCCAAAAATAAATTTCTTATGGAAACACTCATTTATTTATCCATCGATAATAAATTTAAGGGTTAAAATAATATTATTCTTTTAACTTAATTAACTGTCATATACTATATTAATAAAAGTAAAATTGACTCTAATTTTATTATTTTAAAAATCATATATATAAAGAGAAATTAATTGGATGATACTTAGTGCATTAAAATTATATTTTTTTGTATTATTATATGGGAGAGAGAGGGATTTTAGAGTGACGGAGTAGATGAAACGGTGAAAGTGCCAGCCGGCCAGGTATTATTATACATCTCTTACAGGTTCCAACTCCCAGCAAGACATGCATCATCCATATCGACCACAGAGTGTTGACCAGATAAGATAAAAATAATAATAATAATTACAAAAACCCACACAGTTAACGTCCTCATCCGTAACTCAAAAGAATTTAAGGTGAATAAGGGCAATTGACCCGACACCTTTGTACATGATGAGTCCCCATTAAGCTCACTATTAATCCTCACGTAGAGTTTTCTCGTTTCTTTTAAAATGAACTTACAATATGCACAATTGCACATGATGTATATTGTAACTCATTAGAGTTGGGGTGTATAAGGGTCTATCTTCTATGTTTAGTTTTGAATTTTGACTCATTGAGGTTTTGGTACTGATGTATTCTAAGTTCTAACACCTCCCTGGTGGTCGGGTGTGTATTTAACGATCGAAAAAATACAAAATATGCACATGATGATGATCTGGTTGCTTCGTGGAAAAACATATTATAAAAAAACAAACTGTGTTCCACACTTCTTTATTATAATGTTTGTAACAAAAATAAAATTTAATTAAGCTACTATAATCGAGGTAATGGTGAGGTGAGGGGTTGAGTATACGCTAAAAACTTAACGCGAACAAATTGCTTACACCTTATTTTATATCCAGATCTCGTTGCTTTAATAATTCATCATGACTTAGGAGCCCCGTTATAAAATATTGAAATATTCAAGAAAAGGAAAAAAAAAATTGTCTGGTCTTACTCTGATGGTTGAGTGTAATTTTCAAGTGTGCATATATATATATATATATACACACACACAATATATATATATATATAAAAGGGTGCATGATTATTGAAGGTTTATTACCAGATAGAGATGATATTGGTCGACCGCAACATCTCCATTACTTCCGTCAGTTATTTTATCTGCAACCATTGGTTAATACAACCATAAAGTTAGAAGAAAGAGGGGAGAGGAGGAGGAAAGAGAAGAGAGCGAGAGGGGAGGGGGGGGGGGGGGCATGAACATTGACGCAAGGGCGAATAATTTTTTTTTCGTTTTTTCGTTTTTAATACAATCATTCGTTAATACAAGACTCGTTTGTTTGACTTTATCTTCTAAAAAAATGTATTTTGATAAAAAGATGTATATAATTTTAAATTAAGTAGATTATTTTTTTGAAAAATATTATAATCTAAAATTCATTCATTTATTTACTGTATTTTCCTGAACCAAAAAAGGTAGTTTTGAACTTTTTAAAATATATATATTTTAAAAGTATTTTTTAATGATTACACAAGCGCGGCATCCTTTATCCTTTGATTGGTTGAAGAAATTTAGAGGGTAAAGAAAATAAGAAAAGAGAAAAAATTGAGAGAAAATGCGTTTGTTAAGTTGTTTGAATATCAAAGAAAAAATTGAATAAAAGGATAAAAAATCATACTATTAAATTTTTCTCTCCAAAAATTGAGAAGGAAATGAAGGGAACAAGCGACAAATGTTAGAATAACAATCATAGCCTATGTTATTTGTAGAGATAAATAAGTTATTTTATGAAATCACTTTTTTTTTTCTTATCAAGTCTTAATTCAACGAAACAATAAAAGGAAAAAAAATCATTTTTTTACTTCTATTTCTTTTCTTTTATTTCCCCTGCTCTTTTAAACAAATCATTAATTGTTTGGAAAGGAGGAATCAGTGCAAGTTCATCAGTAACATGACAACAGAGGAGTTGATACTAATTAAATCAATCACCTGGTGTTTTGCGAACGAAGACATCCCAGTTGTTTAGTCCTTTCCCATCGCTCAAATAAGCACCTTCATACTGTAAATGATGATTAGGGGGGAGAAAACACCATATTTCAAATGGTAAGTATATTTTGATCATGTTAATCTACCAAGATGCAAGGACAAGACCCGAAGATGAATTTAAAGAAAGCATACATATATAGCATATGCTAGTTAATAGTTTGAGTTGCAGATGCTACAACAAATAACTCATATACACCTGATAAGCAGAAGAAGCAGTCCCAAAAAGGAAGTCGGAGGGTAAAGGAGATTGGTCCAAACCCTTTGATGAGAGAGCTCTGAGAAGGCATGGCATAAGCATAACAATCAAGGATATCTTCGGAGATAGAGCTTTCAGAAATGTACATAACGCCATTGCTCTGCGCTTGGTAAGTCCTGCAGGTATATATCTAGTATTTATATTGGTTTGTTCTACTGTGCACGAAGCATTGTGGAAGGAATAGTGAAGTACCCATATGGCAGCACTAGACGTTGACACGTGGCCACGGGTTGAATTTCTCACTTGTTAATTGTTATTTTGTCATTGAGTAGTGTTATTCAAACACCCAAAAAGTGAGTGTCTATTGGGACACCCACTTAATAACCATTGAATGTGATGGGATGAATAGAGTCTGTGGAATCTTCCATCACATCCAACGATTATTAAGTAGGTGTCCCAATAAACACCTATTTTTTAGGTGTTAAAATAACATTTTTATTTGTTATTGTAGTGTTGAAGTGTAAATCTTGCCTTCGTTTAGGTTTAGCTTTTTATGCTTTTTAAAAATGAAAAGGTTAAAAAAGTAATTGTCCATCGTTGTTTAATAGAAAAAAAATTCAACCAAATTGCAAATCCCTTCGTAGAAAAGCTCATTCATGGACTCCACTAAAATTGGAAATCCCTTTGCAGCAAAACTCATTCAGGGGCTCCACCGTGAAGGCGCCCATGTACCAAGCTTTTTTGTAGAGGGTATTGTGAGTGTATCATCTTTTGGCCATCACCCTCTTGACAAAGACCGATTTCTCTTAATCCCCTTTTTGGTTCTGCGACTGGAAGTCGGTCTCGACACTGTATTCCTCTTTTGAATGTTGGAAACACATGAATGGCCAGGGGATTCCAGTTTGCATAGTTTCATAGAATGTGTTTGATGGCCCCCTTGTTCCAAATTTTTATCCACTTCCGCTGCCGATGTGTGATGATGGTCATGAGGGAGGAATATACGGAAAGAGCTCACCAACAAACAATGGTTCCGGCGAAAAAGGTGCACTCTTGCTGGTTGGAAACTAGGTCTTGGGTATGTCTTTAAAGGTGAAGAGGTTTCACGTCATGATGGACTCGGGGCTGAAGACATGGTCGAACCTAAAGATGACAGGCGGGGGTGTGGTACCAGGAGCCCGGAGACGTTATAAAGGCATGAGGCTATCTTGGCTCTGTGGACAAACCTCAATTCGATCCAAGTGTAAGCTTTTCAGATGGTGGTCTTTGCTAATAGAACAGACACTCTTTTCATCAATTAGAAGAAGGAAGCAGGGTGGGTGATTCTGAATTGAAAATGGCAAGGCAGGGAATGACAAAATAAGACATGGTAGTTTTAACCTTCACCATGGTCATCAATGATAATTAAATGAAGGCTGTTACGTGCACAACTTTTTTGCACATCATACGCACACCGTATGTAGAGAGGTAGAAAAGGACAAAAATTACATCGGAAGGATATATGGGGTACACGATGAAGAAGTAAAGAGCTGAACCATTTTAGAAGCTTTTTTGACTCAATCTTCTCTCTCTACGTTGGAACCAAAAAAAGAAAACAGCAGTCCATCACTTTCCTCCCTCAAATTTGCTTTCATTCTCACTCTCAAATGGCTAAGAATAATACACCACTTCCTCCATGTGTCTTTCTTTGTCTCAAATCCTCATAGCCGCGAGCCCACCACAAGCCCTCTCCTTCGTCACCCACTGAAGCTCACTCCACCGTCATAGCCCAGCACAAGCCGCAGAGCTACTCCAACAAAAGCTGCAAGCTTCATGTGAACTTTCTTCAAGTTTTTACTTTTTATTTTCTTTTTACATCATCTTCAACCTTCATCTTTGTGATGCCTTTTGATTGTTGATTGGCTTTTAAATATGAGTTTCATTTTTGGGGTTTAGTTTATGGAACTGTTGGAACTATTATAACTAGTAAGTTTGAGTTTTATTTTATGGTTGTATTGAAGGTGTTTGTAATTATGTTTCTATGAGAATTAGGCTTGTAATGTAGTGTTCTACTGTTATTGTGCTGAATTTGTGAGAGAAAGTGAGAAGTTTTTTCTTTTTCATCATGAGATGTCTCATGGCTCTTTTTTTCATCCATATGTTGTTCTTTTATCTAAATGGATTGATTTGCTTGCTATATCCATCCGACTATCTAAAAGATTCTTGCTTTGTGATTTTTTTTAATTCTTCTTTACCTTTTAATTTGCCTGTTGGAGCTCAATTTTATGGTTAACAGGTTAAATTCGTAATTATCATCGTTTAGCTTAACTTCTTTTTCTTAGAGGAAATAAAGGAGACTATGATTATACAACAGAGAAGTTTTAGAGTGTTCAAGAATAATCAACCAATTTTTGCTTGGGTGTTAGATTTAAATTCATGCCTTTTTGCCTTATTGATTATTTCTTTTGATGTCTTTAGTTTTTGACTTTTGATAATGATGTATTTAATTTGAGGTAATTTCCTGTTAAAAATTATAGTGATAAGTACTATGTAAATATTTTTTGGTTTTTACTTAATTGAGTTTGAGCTGCTTGAATATAAGTGTTTATTTATAGTTTTCAGCACAAATATCCAATGCCTTCACAATCATTGTTCTGGTTTTAATATATTTTTTTTCAAATTGCACTTTACCTTTTTTGTATACTGTGGTTCAACACGTTTATTATGCATATTTTCAAAAGAATTATACTGAGTTTGCAAGTAACAATCCAGTCCTGACTATGTACATGTTGGAATTATAATTTTTTCTCATTCATAAATTCATTCTTTATCTGATACTTTCTTTTGGTCCTAAACTATTTATTTCAAGGAATCCCAAATTGGATTATAAATTCCTTGGACATACTGCATGACATGACTACATAAAATAGGGGATCACCTTTAGCAATTGAGTTGGCAAATCAATTAGAATGCCTTGCGGAAGGTGTGCTACAAGGAAGAATTACAAAAGGTGTCGTTGAGCTATGAAGGAGATAGAGAAGATGTTTGTAGTGAGAGAGTTGTTGAAACTTTGCCACAATATTTGCCTAGGTAAATTTTAAGGTGATAATGTTTATTGAGCTTTGTCATTGACCACCTTTGATGTAAGCTATTGCCGATCAGATCCATAGGAACTCAATTATTTGTTTCTTATGGTTTGGGTGGGGGCTATATTTACATCACTGGATCATTATGTAGTTCTTCTTGTAAGGCATTTTTGTCATTTTTTTTCCCCTTGTGATGCTACTATATTTTTTCTTGCTTGTGTGTTAAATGTGGCAACAGGGATTGTGCTTTTATTTCTATGCACTTTAGTTTTCTTTTTAATCATACATATGTAATATCTTATGGATCTCACATCATAAGGTGGTGTTTATATGTGTCAGATGGATTCTTCTCTCCATCTTCTATTAGCATTCTGGATATTATTGTTGGATACACTTGAAATGTTCTATACATAGTATAGGTATTGATTGAAAATGTAAGAACTCGGCTTGATGATGGAGCTGTGACTATCTTAAGTACAATACTAGAGGCAACTAGAACTATATAGAAAAAAAGTGAAAATAGAGAATTCAAGCTGACCACATTGCTTGCTTTAATATTTACTCCTTTGTTTCTCTTTTTGTTTTTTGGTTGTTTTTTGTATTGTTCTTTCCTTAAGTAGGATTCTTGATCGTCCCTTTTCTTTGTAATTCTTTCTCATTGTCTAATTAAGTGCACATGATTCCTTTTGATAGTTTGTAACTCATTTTTTTTTTCATTTCCTTTCTTGATTTGACATATTCATGTTTTGCTCATGTAAAAGAGTCGTGTCTCTTGTACTGTGCTGCTGGTTGAATCAATTGTGGTGAAAAGATATAGAAAGGATGCGTACAGAATGTTTAAGCTATTATCAAAGGCTAATTCTTTTCTCAAGATAGACAAATTGGTTAACTCTTTTTGTTCAATTGGTGGATAAGGATCTTGAGATTATGGTTTATCATTGCAGTTGTGAATTATGGTGTTCTGATGTTGTAATTGCAATTCATTGACTTCCTTTTGCTTCAGCCCTAATTTATAAATTTTATTTGTAGGTTTTAAGCCACTATGTGATGGAATGTGGAGGACTTGAGACTGTGTGAATTAAAGATCAAATACTTACAAATAAAAGGATAAGTTAATGGATATGATAATATATGTTGAAGGTGAAGAGACAATCAAAAGGGGAGTAGAGATGAAGGCCAAAACTTATAGGCAAGAATTGATTATAAATGCAAAAAAGCATCAAGGCTAGCCAATGTACCAAATAATTCCAAACTTAGTTGCTGACTTGTATGGCGATTGGATCATGCCATTGACAAAAGAAGTCCAAATTGTATTTTTTGAGGATATTGGATTGAACGTAATTGTGATATCCCAAATAAAGAAATTATAATTATTTTGAATTATTATTATTATTATTATTATCAAGTACACCTAACACTAATATTATTTAACATTATAATTACTAAGTGTGGTTAGCATTAATATTAGTTATTACTATTATTAAGTCTAGAAATATGCTATTAATAATAATTATTATTACTAAGTGTAGCTAGTATTATCATTATTATTATTAAGTGTACCTAGCATTATTATTATTTAACATTATAATTACTAAGTGTAGCTAGCATTAGCATTATTATTATTAAGTGTACCTAGCATTATTATTATTTAACATTATTATTACTAAGTGTAGTTAGCATTATTATTATTTAACATTATAATTACTAAGTGTAGTTAGCATTAATAATATTTATTATTATTATTAAGTGTAGACAAATAGAACTAATATTATTCATGATTATTATATTTGTGTATAAATATATGAGTGTAGGAGTGTGTATGTGTAAGAAATGTTTAGTTTCATTTTGCTAAGTTTTGCTTTCACCTCCTCTAAGTTAAACCTCCTCTAAACTAAACCTCTTCTTGGCCGAACTCATCTCTTGTCAAGCTCATGATCTTCATGGCCGAGCTTTAGTGAGCCTAGCTAATCCTCTCTTGAGACGTTGTGACGCTCCTTTCTTTTAATCTGTGAGATTGGTTATTTGTACCATTCCAATACTTCAGAGTAAAGTTATTAGTAAAAGCACACTCACGACTACCAACGGTGAGTGGGTTTAAGCTCATAATCATACTTTTGGTCATTATTAATATTTTTCCATATTATATAAATTATTTATGAAATTTTAGAATTATTTATGTCAAGAGAATATATTGTTATAATTATGTCTGTTTTAGAAATATTATTACTTTTACAGTTATCATGAAAATTAATCATTTTAGCAAAACACATGGGACCATAATTGATACATTGCGTGTTATAGAATATCTTTTTCCTAGATTATGAAATTGTGAGATCTTAGTTTAATGTTTACAGTAGATATATTAATTATCATGTTTTCAGACTATGTATTTCCTATGAAGATTTTAGAATATTATATATGATTTATTGAAAGTATTGAATAAAGTATAATTCATAACAATTGTCAGATACATATTCTATTGATTACTGAAATCATTATATCTACAAGCTGGTGATCTCTTGGGCATGATTTTAGAATCTCAATTATGCTATAGTCAAATTGTTAGAATTATATAAATTCAGAGCTTTTATATTTATTTGGTTTATGAACAAATTATTTTATATTAATTAGTGAGAAACAGATCAGCGAGTTAACGGTTGTAGGATTGATCGTTAACCTTGGTACCAAGTGGTCCGCTAGAGGACTAGCTCACCCACAATAAGGAACCTAGTGAGGTGTCCATTTATGGGACCTAGTTAGGTGCTCATCAGATTAGCCATTGGCTCAGATTTAGCTATTCAGCTCAGATAATTATGTATAGAATAATTCATGTTTCTCTACTAGTTATTGCCATAGATTCAGTTAGTTTATATGTAATTATATATGTAATATATTTCACATCAGTTGCATGTATATGTTATGTATTTTGTTATTGTTCCGTGTGGGTTGTGAGTGGAGGCTCGCTCACTGAGTTTTGATGAACTCACCCCTCTCTTTTCCTTTCCCTACAGATACAGCTACAGTTTCAGTTGTACCACAGGATCCTCAGTAGTTGTGCTACAGCTTCCTTGGTGAGCTTCGCTTTGGAGTGGAGCTTATTGTCAATTATGTCAGTCTAGTAGTGCTCCAATAAATTGTGTAGGCAGGATCCCCGGACATGCATGATATATTTTCAGAATTTCTGTTAATTGTTTTGTTATGTTTGGATTTGGCCTAGAATATGGATTTTATGCAAATTTATGTTCAGAATTTATGTTTTGAGAACAATTTCATATTATTGAAGTTTTAGTTGAACTTGAGATATTTTGAATAAATTTGGATTATTTATGCATATTAGTCAGTTACGTTACCAGAGGCTTCCGTGGGGACCCAAATCCTCACGTGCCGGTCACACTCCGTAGGTGGGTCGTGACAGTAATACCATTAACCCATGGTTATGGTTGGTCTTTAAGAATAAACCAATTGAACCACTTGATTACACTCGAACTTGGATTTATTTGTGTTATGGTGAATGTATTGACTAGTCATTATTTTCGTTTGAGCGAATAACCATTGTAATACCAATATATATTGTTTTATTTGGCATTAGTGAGATAAAATGTACACAAATTCATCCACAAATAAGACAACCTTTGTCCTTTTTTTTAAAAAGAATAAAAGGACAAAATTTTCAATTTAGAGGAGCCACAAAACTGAATACAACATTAAAATGAAAACTATTTAGTCAATTTGAACAGCTATCATCCTGTATATTTTCTATAGCCATTGACTATGAGGATAAGTTTAGTTATAAATGCACATAACTAAGTCACTTTTATTCTTATTTTGCAGCTTTTGGAAATTTAATAATGAATAACAATAGCTAATAGTACTTATCTATTCACATGTTTTGAAAAGCTTTTGACTGATATGCAAAAAACTTACAAGCTTTTACCATAACTTATAAGCTAAAATTAAAAGACTTATATGCTAAACTAACATTCTTAATTGCCAATTTTTCACAACTGTATATTGTGTAAAATGACCTCTTAGACATGTCACTTTGTTTGAATAGGTACAGTAGTACACTTTGACATACTTTAATAGGCTTGCACATGGATTTATTGTACACTCCATTCTTGGGGAAGCTCTTCGCTGACCCACAGAAAACTTATAGGCAATGAGCAAAACTTATATGCATAAGTCTAAATACTTATATGCAAAAAAGAAATTCTTAACTGTCATTTTCTCACAGTTGTATAGCATGTGAAATGACCTCCTGGACATGTAAATTTGTCTGAAAAGGTATTGAAGCGCACTCTACCATGGTTAAACACGCTTGCACATGAATTTATTCTACACTCACAATCTTGGGGAAGCTCTTTGCTGACCAATAACAAAGTTATAGGCTACAAGCAAAACTTATATGAATAAGTTTAAAGACGTATCTGTAGAACAAGAATTCTTAAATGCTATTTTATCACAAGTAATAATGCACTGTAACATGCTCCAGCACACTTGCATTCACATGAATGACCTAACGTTCTTACTAGAAAATGAAACACTTACCAACATAAGTCTTTTCACACGCTATACAGCCGTGTCAAATTGGCAGTTAATAATTCCATTTTTGCATATAAGTTTTGCTCACAGTCTATAAGTTTAATAATAAATAACAATAGCTAATAGTAAAACAATAGCTAATAGTACTTGTCTATTCACATGTTTTGAGAAGCTTTTGACTAGGATGCAACAAACTTATAAGCTCTTTGCTAATCCGTAGCAAACTTATAGGCTATGAGCAAAACTTATATGCATAAGTCTAAAGACTTATATGCAGAATAGAAATTCTTAACTGCTATTTTAACATAGTTATATAGTGTGTGAAATGGCCTCTCCAGGAGTTTGTACCTTTTGTAGTGTGCTTCGAAATACATTAATACTTTTATATACAGTTTATGCTACTAACAAATTTAAGTTTTTTTCTATGATTAATAGATTTTATCACAAGGAAGTAATATACACTCTAAAATGCTCTAGCTCACTTTTATTCACATGAAAAGTAAAAGGTTCTTATTAGAAAATGAACCACTTACCAACATAACACAAAACTTATTAGCATTTTTAGAATAACCTAAAAGCCAAAGTGTATTTCTAGTTAAGGTTCTAATATTGTTGCTTTACTTAATTTTACTTTAAGTGGGCAAAAGTTTGAGTTTTCTAGAAAATTAATTGCTTGTGGCCTCCAGCATAAGTTAATACATTCTTTCTATATAGTTGAATTTGATATATGATGTGGTTCTCACAATTATTTGTTAGCCTTTTTTATATGAGATTTTTATTTTTGATAAGATATCAATATTTTATCTAATATTGATTAAGAAAAGGTTGGTTCAAAAATAAGACCATATGATAGAAGAGAGAAATTTGCGTGTCATAGTAAGTAAGAATTATTTGGTATATATTTCAGTTTTAAATTGAAAACTGGGAATATATGAACTCTCTTTTAAGTGAACTAGTATGAATGTAGATAACTCTAATTAATTGGCCAACTCTCGATTCTATTACTAATTTTAGGAGTTTAAATTTACATTTTGTTTTGAAGAAATTTGCAAGTGATTAACCAAAATTTGCATAAAAGTAATGCTGGTAAGAAATACACTTTGGTTGATAAGTTGTTCTAAAAATGCACTTCTTGGGAAGCTCTTGGCTGACCTGGATCAAACTTATAGGCTGCAAGAAAAACTTATATACATAAGTCAAAAGACTTATATGCAAAAAAAGAATTCTTAACTACCATTTTAACACAGTTGTATAGTGTGTGAAATGACCTCCTAGGGGTTTGTACCTTTTCAAAAAAGTTTACATGTTTAGGAGGTCATTTCACATGCAATACAACTGTGTTAAAAGCAGTTAAGAATTCTTGTTTTGTATATAAGTCTTTAGACTAAAGCATATAAGTTTTTGTCGCAGCTTATAAGTTTGCCATGGGTCAGCAAAAAGCTTTCCCCAGAATGTGAGTATACAATAAATCCATGTACAAGCGTGTTGAACCATGTCAAAGTGCATTTTAGTAGCTTTTTAGACAAATTTACATACCCAGGAGATCATTTCATATGTTATACAACTATGAAAAAATGATAGTTAAAAATTCTTGTTTTGCATATAAGTCTTTAGACTTATGCATATAAGTTTTGCTCACAGCTTATAAGTTTGCAACAAGTCAGCAAAAAGCTTCCCCAAGAATGTCACTACAACATTTTCGGCCTGGTGCAGCAATTAAAAACATGCTCATCAAAAACAAGTAAAATTCCTAAATACAAGCCCATTAGTACTCTAATATATGTCAAATCTCAAAATATACTGAAACCAACAGGCCACCAAGGTATGATCCAAAATGTTATGATGGTCAAGTTTCAACAATGCTCAAATCTGAAAAACATAGATTCAAGATGAAGCAACAAATAATGAGCACAGCACATTAAAACCAAAGCTAAATAAAAGATCAAGTATAAAACAAAGACTCTATGAAGTAATTGAGTTCACTTTCCAAGAACTCCTCTTTTTTGAATTATTC
Organism: Dalbergia cultrata; assembly: GCA_031216105.1. NCBI lineage: Eukaryota > Viridiplantae > Streptophyta > Magnoliopsida > Fabales > Fabaceae > Dalbergia > Dalbergia cultrata. The sequence continues at coordinate 56,787,103 of CM062345.1, forward strand.
AAGTGATACATATATAAAAAACAAACAAAAATAAAATCATATATTTATCTATGAATTAATTAATATATGCTGAATGTTGTTGAAGGTGTAGTTATTCTAATAAATTAAGAAACTTACTTCCAGCCAAATATCAAAGCAATAAAATGTCATAGTCAAGACTCACCAATGCAAATTCAATGAAAGCAATTTGAGTTGAATGCACATGATCTCCTAAAAGCCTCAACGTGTAACCTATAACATAGAAAGGTAATGTCAACTACATAGAAAGGTAATGTCAACTGCCATTAGGCTACCAATATAAGAAGTTGGAGGAAAAAAATTATGTAATCCTGATTCAAAATTAGCCTATACAAAATCAATAGGGGAATATACTCAATCAAAGACTGTGCTGAGATATGTACTTTTATGCCTAGGTGGTCTAGCATTCTAGTATCATAATCACATTAAGAAAAGATCAAGCATCAACTGTTCAGCTCAATTTGACAAAAAAAAGAATGCGCTGAGATTTATTTTCAACATCTGAATCCTCACTTTTGCACAACCACATGCCTAGACAGACTAGTCAACATTGGAGATAAATAGAGAAAAAGAAAGGATGGCTACAAGAATATAAGCCCACCTTTTATCCCACAAAAGTAACACATACTTTTGCAGCATATGAGAAAAGGAAAGTAATTAGGAGTTATAGAAAAGAGCATCAAAGTGACTTAATGATTGCTTTAGCATAAGCATGGGATTGTTAGCTTATGACAAGCAGGGATTGAGTAAAACAAGGCAGTAAGGAATCCAACAAACAAACCATGAACATGATCATGAATTCTCCTCAATTATTAATTAAGCGTCTAATACAATGCTTAGCATAAGGCCAAATCTGCTATGAAATCAAATAAACTCAGCCGAATCAGATGCTATCGGCACACTCATGAAAGCAAACAAGTTATGTCGCAATTTCTAGAAGGCAAGAAAAATAATATAAAACTTTGAATTTTATACAATCAATGCCTTTTCAACAACCTAGTGAGCAAAAGGATGAGTGTAAAACTTTGATTTCATATTGAATGATACAATGAATCAGATATAAATGCACTGAAGAAAGAAATAATAGCTTCCATCAAATACAATACCAAACAAACTCAAAGGTGTATGTAGCATATTCATTACTACCAAGGAGGCTGAAACTTGAAACACACAATGCAAAACAAATATTGAAACAAACTAACACAGTGGAGTATCCAAGTTGTGACATCTATTTCACAATAACAAACAATACAAGACAAACTAACAAACACCCGTGACAAACAATAAAGAAAAAAATGCAGCATCCAAGTTATGATATCTATTTCACCTCCTTGCTAATACAAGATAAATTAAAACTATCAAATGTAGTACTCTACACATATATGAATTTTTCTTTAACCACAAGAAGACTGCCCAAAAATCAAAGGCCCATAAAAAGACATGACATAGACTAATGGAACACAGATCCAAAATGCATGAAGAAACTGTCAGCTACAAATTTTTGATAAAGCAATAAACAATTTTGACATAATCCAATCAATCTTTGCATGAGGATATTGTGCCATTTCCTAAAGCATTGCTAGCCTAGTGGTTGCATCATGCCTATAAAACATCAGAATTTAAAAAAAAAAAAGAAGAAAAACAATCGCCTCAACACCATAGCTTACACTAGAGCACAAAATTAGAAAAATGAAATCAAATAAAATACACCTTTGTGTGATTATAGCAATGTCTTCCTCTATGAATGATGCCCTTTGAGGCTTCCTGTCCAACTTTGGAATGTTTGGAACCCTAAACCCCAATGCAAAAAAGAGAGACAGAGAAATGCAGAGAATGCCTTCAAAGAACTTCCTTTGACAAATCAACTCTCCTCTTCATGACACTTTTGGAGAACTGCCTTTGTGATGCCTTCAAGGATCTGCCTTTGGAAGATCTCTAGAGTAAGAGAATTTTTTAGAGTCAGAGACTAAGTTTCAAAGTGAAAATGAGGTGGGAGTTTGAAGACTTGCCTTTTATCAAAGATGAGAAGGAAACAAAGTTGAGTGTTCTATGGAGAATGAAGGAAGGATGAGAGAGTGAGACCAAACTTTTGATTTTGAATTTTTTTTCCTTGTTGCGATTGCAATCCCCCAAGCTTAGACCCAAAAATCTACAACAACAGAGGCTAATACTGAAATTTGAGGCTACTACCTTGGTGTCATGCAACCTAAGAGTGGAGGAGAGAGGAAGAGACCATATTCCAATCACTGCTTCTGATAGTGCATGAAGCTGAGAGCTGCGAGTCAAGGGCATAGGGAGGAAGCACCACCAACTGAGAGTGAAAAAGATGTCGTTGACGCCATCATAGCACGGGCGTCAGAGTGAGATGCAAATCCGTGAATGCGTGAAGGCGTGGCTCATGGTGATAGCTCCCAGTGATGCGATGAGTGAGTGAGGGAGGCTCACAGTGATGCAATGAGATAAGTGATTGGGGATTTGAGTTTTTGGTTGGGAAGGAAAGTTGAAATTGGAGAGTGAAATTGACCAAGGAGATAGACGTGTTTCAACAAATGAGGTCTTTGCAGTGTAATATGTTTTTCATTTTCCACCATGCACCCCCAAACTCCCTTTTGTCTTCTAGCGCCACCGTGGCATACGGTGTGCACTAGTTGTGCAAATGGATTGTTCTCCTAACATTTTTCTAATTAAATATCGAGTAAGCTAATCAATTTCCACCAAGAATTCAAATACATGGTCCACTATTACATATGTCAATTTGCAAGAGAAACACCTCATTGTTGAACCATTCCTTGTTTAGAGTAAAAGGCACCGTAGAACGCACCATTTATATCATATGACACATATTAAATATTCAGAAGAGAGAGAACGAGAGTAGGAGATTGCAATATTTTATCCTCGATCCATACTTCATCTTCATCATTAGTCATTATTCTATTATTTTTAAGAGTTTAATTTTGATATTTTGATGGTCATTTTTTTTTTTATCGAAATCAGAGTATCCACCGCCGTTAGCAGTGACTAATCCCCCTCGCTGCGGGAGCTCTCCGAAGAGGTAAACGACTAGCCATGAAATGCGTCTCCATTCCCATGGGCGAGGATCGAATCCCCGACCACATGGTTAAGGGACAAGGTGAGCTACCACCACGCCACACCTCATGGTTATATTTTGATGGTCGTTGGATCAAAATATTTCGTCTAAATGATTTTTAAAGTAATGGATATAAAAGTCAATTATCATAGCTTATGTGATAATATATACTTAGATGATTATATAAAAAAAATTTATACTATCAATATATGACAATTAAATCATATTTTTAAAAGTAATTTAAAAAAAGTAAGCAATTTGTTTTTATCAACAAAAACATACATTTTTTGTTTTAGTTTAACTGGCATGCTACATTTTCAGTCAATAAATAATTGATAAATCATTAATTATGTATAATTTTTTAAAAATTTAAATTCTAGTTGGTTATAAAAATGAATTATGCAGCAACTTCTTATTGATTGATAGTGTAAAAAAGTTTACTCTCTCATACCAAAGAGATATACTCTTGTTTGGTGCCGGTTAACAAGGACAAAATTACAAGTCCATCATATTGGTGAACCCAATTTTGCATATAAAATTATGAAAAGAGGAATGCTGCTAATACATAAGAAGTGAGCGCACCTCTTGGACGAACTGTTGATGTGTTTGAGAAATTGAATGAAAAATTTTAAAATAAAAAGCAAATGTTTCTAACCATTGGAGGTAGAAAATGGTCTAGAAATGTGTCAGGTGAGCTAAAAGCGAGTGTTTGGACACCAACTTTATCCCCAAAGGAGACCCCTCTATTACCACAAACTGTTTTTTAATGGGTCAAACTGCTATTACAAAAACCCAATTAGCCTAGTCCATTTAGATCCGTTAAATCCGTGAGCTTAAATGGGTCCAACCCAACTTTCGACGCCCCAAGAATTACAAAAGGCATCAGCTAGGAACCGAGGTCTAATCAGAGGAAAAACAATATTTGGTGGGTTTTAACCAACAAATGAAATTGGGGATTTCTAAAGCCTTAAAAGGAGAGCATAGAGGAAAAATAAAAGAACGCAGAGGCTATCGTTTAATTACCGTGTATTTCTAATTGATTGTAATTCAGAATATGTTAATTGTTTTTTTATGTGACACGCGACTTATTAGGGGAAAACAGTACGTAGTTGATTTATTTTATTTTTATTTAGAGAATAAATTGACATTTTTATTGAAGTCTACATATACCGGTGGTTTGGCTACTTTTAACATATTAAACAATTACCTTTACATGATAACAATTTCAGTCATATATATTTTTAATTGTGTAGCAGTTACCTACATTTAAATTGAGTTATGCTATGTAGCCAGAGTTTTTTCTTTTATTTTTGTCAAAATTTTTGTGGGAGGTGATCGGATAAATCAAATGAGTGAAAGCTATCTTTCTCTTCAATAATTATAAATAATGTCACATTCTTTTCGGCTAAAAATTTGATGATCGAAATAATGTCCTTATCCTTTTAGCTAAAGAATTAATAATAAGATTCTGACTTTAATTTTAATGTTTTTCATTTAAACAATCATTCAATCTAACCATTTAATCCTCATTTTCCATTATTTTTTAAAAGGATAGTCTCATGCACATTATTCCCACTATGCAACCTTATTCCTATAAACAAAGAGGTTGTTTCTAGGATTTGAAACTGTGACCTTTAGATTATAAAACAGTAACCTTATCATTGTATCGAAACTCACTCTTTATTATTTATTATTTACTAAACTCAAATAAAACTACATACAGCTTTGATTTGCATTCAAAATAACTTATGGCCAGTTATTAAGAAGGATAATCAACATATATCTCTTGCGATGATTAGTTTTATGTGAGAATTGATGTAAAAATTGTGTAAAAACTGGTTTGTGAATATATAAAAGCCAGGAGTCAATATGTGATTTCGATGCTTATCTTAATAAGAGAAAAACATAACTGCAGGTTCATCTTTTCTGATAAACTCTGAATTGGTAAAGGACAATAAGTCAATAATGAAAATTCCACAAAATTGGCTTGAGTTGAAAGACAATCCAATATCATACACTTTTCTTAGTTCGATGAATCTTATCCTTTGAATGCACACGAGAACTCAACGCATATACAACTCTGTTCCAAATGACATTATGACCTATGACATGCAACCCAAGAAGCAATGCCACACTGAAAAGGACTTGTTGATATTTTATTAATCACATCACCATTTTTGGGGGGTCTGAATTTATTACATTGCTTTGCGAACTACGAATATTTCGTTGTCCAGCTCTCTAGTTTGGGCATGATTAGGCCTTATATATGCCTGAGCAAGCCTCATGTTCATCAATGAAGTCTTTATACCACAGTGCTGACAATCTTCGGGTTCTATTGAGAGTGGCATAGTCCACATGATGGAGTCCAAACCTCATGGTGTATCCATAAGTCCATTCAAAGTTGTCAAGCAAGGACCACACAAAGTACCCTCTCACATCTGCTCCTTTCCTGTACACACAAGATTAATTAAGGTAACAATTTGTTTAGGTGATGATTGATTTTGTTTGAGACTATAAGAGTTGGAAATATAACTAGAAAGTGAAGAAAACAGATAACAAAAAGAGAGAAAGGAGAGAGAGTTCTTGAATTGAGATTTTGTGAAAAAGTGTTAAAATGAGCTGATTACATGGTGAAGGATTATATAAATTAATCATAAGGGGGATCATAATGTGGCTTTCTAATTGAAAGGCCACGCTAAACATGGATTGAGGGAATAAACATTTATTCTGTATTCGAAATCTCACACCAGACCAACACTGATCCATGACACGTTAATTATTAGTTCATAACATGGGAATAAATTCTCTTATATAAAATTATCACATGATCAGGTTATTTTTTGGCTTTTCACTTTTAATGAAGAAAGTGGAGCCAAACAAGAGACACATGACAAGAGAGGACTAATAATAAAAATTTACACATGGTTTGATCGTAAGAAAATTTCATATAAAAGGATTCATTTTCTAATAATGTACGTGGATTAATTAATTAACATACTAGTAACTTATCTCTTTGGCCCTAGATTATGAGAGGTGTAGCACTTCATGTACAGAAAACAAACCAAAATAAATGGAATATGTTGTACTGTATTTTCCAAAGATGGGGTACATGCCAACAATACCTTACTGCTGTAGCCAGGGAATCCAAGTAGCTACGCAAGTAATCCACTCTTTCCACATCATTGATTATATAATTAGTGGTGGGGTTGGGATTCTCCTTCGTCCCAAGTCCTATACAAGGCAACCAAAACCTCATGAAGACATATGGCAAAAACAAGGGGATTAATGCAGCATTATTGGGTAGATCCAAGGCTACTATATACTCACCATTTTCAGTAATGAACATTGGTATGTTGTTGTACCTGTGCTTTATGTATGTCACTATCTTTTCCATTCCTTGTGGGTAAACATACAACCAGTCAAGTGCAGTCTACATCATATTAACACCTTATGATTAATATGGTTCACCAAAGTGAACGTGTTACTTTGTGGCCCTCAACGAAAAAACAAAAAAGAAGCTATAAAGCTTCTTACCGGCTCTCCAATGCTGATTCCATTCATTTGTGCAGATTCTAGAGTAAAACCTTCTGTCCTTGAAGACCCTTTTCCGGGTTCACATGCAGAGAAGATGCAGTCTTTTACATAGGTACTGGTATAGTGATTAATTCCAATGAAATCTAATCCGCTACTCTTGAGTTTTTTCTGACCATGTCTAGAAAATGATGGGAGGTCAGGTCCTAGAATTTCAAGCATTTCTGCTGGATAAGTCCCATATATAATTGGGTCCAAAAACCTGCATTCCTCCAGAATCAGGCCCCAGGCATGATCATAAGAAATTATTGATGATATAGGCCATCAAGAAATCATCAAATAACCAAATTAAGTGCTTTACCAACTCATGTAAAATGATTGAGCTCTCCCAGCAGCTAACTTGTCTTCCGAGGAGTTGCTGAAGGGTTCAAACCATATAGTATTCATAACAATTCCAATTTTTCCTCCCTGGTTGTCCTGATATTCAATCATATTACATTAATCAATAGAAAAATACTGTAAAGTCCAAAACTATGTCAGAATTTAATTGACAAAATCGTATGTATAGTCATTGAAGTTAAATAAGTTGGTCATACGGTCATACCACTTTATTTAGTACATTGTCATTGTAAAATAATTTTACATAGACATTCAATTATGTGATACTACAACAAAAATATTTGACTTAGTTACCTACTAACTGAAAAGTCTTACAAATAAAAGTACATAATTTATTCACTCTTGTGCCATCGAAATTAGACTTTTTATCTAATCATTATTATATTTTTTTGTCAAAGATTAATGCTATATTTTTTGGTTGTGTAGCATTGTTCCGGGGGCACCTAAAGTAGCAACTAATTGTCCCCATGTAAAAAAGTGGTTATAAGATTTATGGCTACCTGATATTTGGTTCTATACACATGAACAGCAGCAGCATGAGATAAGATAAGGTTGGAGGCTGCAATGAAAGGCTCTCTCTCCGAGTCTCCAGAGCTGCAGTTGCCAAATGAGCCTGAGCAGCGAGCTGGTGGCCACAGCCCTGATCTATAGCCACGAATTATTGCAACATTGGGCTCATTAAAGGTGACCCAGTATTTGACTCTGTCTCCAAAGTACTTGAAGCATATATCTGCATAATACTTGAAGTCCTCCCTGAAAGGTGATCAACTTTACCTTATTAGAAAAAAAATGTTAACACCACTTTCGTTACATTGTCGTTATATTATATATATATATATATTAAAAAATAATATAATGAGAGAACCATATTTCTTAAGTACGCTGTATCTAGTTGTTTTCTTTTGAAACAGTAAAAGGTGTGAAAAAAGGGCGTGTCAACCTCATTTCCTGTCTAAATGTTGGCTGTGACCTGATTCAGAGTTTATGCTGTAATTGAATGTACTTACTGGATTTTTGGACTTTTCCAACCTTCATATCTCTCCTCAAGTACCTGAGGAATGTCATAGTGTGTTATTGTGACAAAGGGCTCTATTCCTGAATCCAGGAAAAAAGTTACTTTTTTTAGAAGGTTGATAATTCACTTGTAAGATAGTGCCAATTTTGGAATAATGTTTTAGAACAGGCTAAAGCTGGTGTGCACAAAGTGACCTCTATGGACAAGTGCGTCAATTAGCCGGTTATAGAAATCGATGCCAGCCTTGTTGACCTTGCCAAATTTACCCCCTGGATTAAATTAAAATTAGATTGTAGAGTTAGACATAAAAACGTAGTGTGATTTGTCATGTTCTTTTAGGGCATGAAGAACTTGCTTGGAAGAATTCTGGCCCATGATAATGAGAAGCGATAACTGTTGACCCCTATGTACTCCATAAGATCAACATCTTCCTGTTCCTCAGGGACAATATCCAACCATAAAATAATTAGATATCAGCATTATTGAAAAGTAAGTTAATAATGCATTTACGAGCAAGCCCATGTTTGTACGACAAAGATAAAAACCACGTCATTTCATGGGAAATGCCCCTGTAGGGATGCTTTAAATGAAGTGATATGTGAAATGATTCATGTAGGGCCTTCACTTCAAGAGAGTATCTATTTTTTCTTTTAAATTATTATTATAGTAGGCAACCTAAAATAGAAAAAGAAGTTTCGAAATAGTCGTTATTACTTTTTCAGTCTCACAAATCAGTTCCTAAAATCTAACCTTTTAAAATATTAGTCAATTATTTAGTTCGCCTATAAGTGTATCCATTGCATACTATGATGTAATTTTTTTTTTTTATTTTTCTTGTTCTAAGAAACTCCTAATGGAGCTAAAGAAAAATAGGGAAGGGGATAGATATATAAACGAGGATAAAACCTCTTGACTCAATATTAATAAACTCATAGTCATTTGAACCAAAGATGGTGTTATGTGAGCTACAGCTTATTGATATTTGGGGTGTACAAGAGATGAGTCGGGACAGGTTGGAGTAAATCCCATCCAAGCCTGATTTTTAAATTGGGTTATCTTTTAAAACCAAAACCCGACTCGATAAATGATTGCCTCAAACCAGCTCAACCCGACTTTTAAATAACTTATGAAAACTTTGACATTATACATAGTAAAGTTATCAAATTTTACAAGCAAAAAATAAAATTCAAGAAATATTTTGATAACATATTTCAAAACAAATTATCGGACTGGGTCTTGAAGTACCCCTAATTGACACTGACATAACTCTATTAAGTAGTTGATGTTATACAATTATTCTCCACTTTATCGTCTTAGTCACTTTCATTAATAAAATAGTGTCATTATTTGGATTTAGGGTACATTTGCTTTTAAATATGAGAGTGAAATTAGGCTTTTGAACTTTATAATGAGACAAAAACATCATTTTATTTGTTGGATTGAATAAAATGACAGATGAAAAATAACAATACCATGGAACTACTTAACAATTGATCCATGATACTTAAAGAAATGATTTGATAGAGGGACTAAAATATCTAATAGTTTAAAAATATTAGGAATCAAATTGTTAAAAAAACAAAGCATATATTCATGAGTTTGATTTAAAAAAAAAGAATTTTTTTAAAAAAATTTATCATATAAATATTTCCTTTCTTCCTATATCCTTTCAAAATCTAAATCTCCTACTAATTTTTCCAATAGAAAAAAATCGATAAAGACCATTTTAGGATTGAAATATCTGTAACTTCTTGAAAAGAGTGAAAGTCCTCACTATAGCTTTTGAAAAATAATATAATATTTTTGAAATCAATGACATATATAGGCCTCTTTTTTATTTGGTGCGATATAGAAGTAGTCAACTATATTATTTTGATAAATGATTAATTTAATTAGACAAATACTCAATTTGTAATTAAGTATACGTAAATAAGTGACCAAAATTAACAAACAGAAAATTTTAGTCAAAATAAGATTTTGCTTTCAATATATTTTAAATATATTGATTCTAATTTAATCAAGTCTAATCGCACGGACTTCTTTGAGCCAACTACAGTGTGCACTATGTGCAGAGGAAAATCATGCGATGCAATAGACAAATGACAAATCAGAGACAGTTCGAGACAGTTGTAGACTTGTAGTTGGGGTTGCCGTTTTCCCCACTCAATCTTTATGATTAGATTAAACTATTCCTTGAGTGTCTTTTCTTTTCTTTTTTCTTTTTAAGTTAAATGAGGTCTTTTGTATATTACAAATTTGAAATTAAATTTCTAAATTTATAAAACATTTGTAATTAGATTTTAAACATAATGAAATGGAATATTTTAAGATATAATTTTAAATATTATATAATAATTGAACTGAAAATTCATGTAAACTCTGGATCATTATTAATATCATCAAATGGTAATATAATAACAAATTAAAAGTTTTCAGGAACCTAACTATAAATGTTTTATAAATTCAATTATCCAATTACAAAATTTTTAACATATAAAGACTTATACGAATTTTCAAAAAAAAAATTCAGGAAAGTACAAAATAATTTTACCCTATAATTGTTTATTTATGCATGTAAGGCGGGCCACAAAAAAGAGCCTCATTATTCTTTTTTAGGGTTTAATTAGAACGGCCATATTTTACAGATTTGATATGGGGACATCATATTTTACATATTATTTTATATTAATTAATTAATTATTATATAATAGACATTGAGCAGTCTAGTATATATATATTGTCATATAATATACTAATTGCTTCACAACCATAATTAATTAGAAATTTGTTATTTGTGAATTAATTTTCGTCACTTCTAAGGAAAGCAGCGCAAGTGAGTGAGAATGAGAAACAGATTAAAAAAACTATAAATAAGAATTCTAAATGTTAAAAATGGGAGTGTCCTAATATAGATATTCATCATGTTTAAGTAATATTATTCAATTAATTATTATTTCTATTTATTATATATGATTTTGCTAATGATGAGTATTTGAAGAATATTGGTTGAAGGATAGAAAAATGAATTGTTTTTAATGCATTAAAAACTTAAATTTTTTACTTTTGCAGTCAAAACGATCTTTACTTTAATTCATTATACTAGTGTCTCAAGAAACTTGTTAGGGTAGAACCCTTTATTATATATTTCATACACTTATAATTATAGATGGGAATTCCTAGTATATATAAATATAATATAAAAAGTGAAATTATACACTTTGATATATATATATATATATATAGGGATTGCTAACTTTCACATCTTTATATGAATATTAGTAATTTTCACATTTTATTTTGGACAAGATTGTGATCTCATTTGTTTAGTCAACTTATGATTATAGGTAATTTTATAATTTATTTGTATACATATTAATTATTATTTTAATTCTTTCTCTATCTCTTAAATAATATTCTTTCTTCATTATTTCTCTCACCTCAATATTCTATGATTTTTCCCTCTTTTCACTAAAATATAAGTAATGTTAAAATTAAATTTATTATATATTGAATAAATATATTAAAATTATTTTATAAAATATTTCTGTATACAATTTATGTTAGTTTGTTATTTTCTTCGTGTATATATACGAGTAGGCAAAAGTAATAATTGGTGAAGTGAAAAATAATAGGAACAAATTTTATTAAAACGATATGCATATAAAAAAAACTCATAACGTTAATATTCATGTATTTAAAAAGATTTTTTTTTAACAAAATAAATGATAAGAGAAGAATATTAAAACGATATACATGCAAAACAATGAACCCATAACGTTCATATTTAAAAACTTAACTAATTAAATATTTTAAAATAAATTATAATAAAAATTAAATATAATATTTATGGAAAATGTTGAATATAATTTTAATTTTAATTTCTTTATATATATATTTCATAATTTTTGCAATTTTAAAAATGTCATAAAGATGAGAGAGATTATTAAGAAAGTCATAAAAAAAAGCATTTATTATTGCACATGAAATAAAATTACAATATTTTTCTAAATTAACATATTTTATTATAAGAGGAAAGTGAGTTATTGATCCAAAACAAAATGTGGAGGTTTATACATATATATTTGTGTGTGTGCGTGCGCGCACACGTAATCTATGTTTTGAAAAATATAAAAGAAAATTTATCTATTTTATTCTATTTAATAAACTAAAATGATAATTTATTTTTTCAAACTAAAAATAAGTACATATATATTCACTTTATCACTTTACAAACTATTTTTTTTTTTTGAAAAAAAATTGTTTAGAAAATTTTTCATTACTGAACATGAGGGGCCGACTTAAGCAGAAAAAGACTACCTGATAACGGTGGTAATGATCAACAGCAATATCGCCATTAGTTCCATCCATTATAGTGCCTGAAATGTAACGAACTACAAATACATAGTAAGAGATAAAAGCAAGGAACATTTTCTTTAAATTTCTTTTTGGGCTATGTCTTGAAATTAAAGCAGTACTATAGTAACGGAACAAAAAAAAGCAGTACTATAGTATACTAGAGTAGAGGAGTAGGAATGATCTGAATTAACCTGGCTTATGAGTGAAAACATCCCAGTTATTTAGTCCCTTGCCATCAGTCAAGAAAGCTCCTTCAAACTACAAAATCATCATGACTTGGCACCTCAAGTATCAACACAAGAAACTTGAAGCAAAAAGGAACTCGAAATATATATTTTTTTCCTTTATTTGAAATGGTCACTGAAAAGTGAAAATATAATCTCATATTAATTGTCATGAGGAATTAAAAGGGGACAGACAGAACCTGATAAGAAGAACTTGCAGTTCCAAATAAGAAGCTGCATGGAAATGGAGATGAACCTGAATTGTTCTTCATGGATATGATATCACAGGTTCCCATGAAAATTGAGAAGGAAAAGGTTATCAATGCAAAGAGGGCACGATGCACTAGGAGCAGAAGCAGCTCCATATTGATTTGTCCCTGTATAGTGTGTCAAGGAGGCTCGGTAATAATATAAGAGCAAGGATGATAGCTAGACGTTGGATCCAATGATGGCAATGTATAATAAGCTTTTTTTTTTATTACACGTATAATAAGCTAAACAAGAAGTATCCATGGTATGTCTAAGTATCAAGACATCTTTGACAGGATTTGACGTTGGCACGATTTGATTCCAACTTGCGGGGCCACAAACCCAAATCATTGGTATTTTCTACGGTCATTGGTATTTTAATTTGGAGAGAGCTACCTTTAAATTTAAAAAAGAAAATGTTGTTGAGCACGTCAAATTACAGAGGTTGATGAAACTAACAACTAACTGGATAGAGAATAATTATAAACTCAGAAGGAGAATTAAAAAAAGAAGAGAAATTATCCGATAGGAGAATCGTTCATTTTATATATTAGTTATCAATTATATAACTTAAAATCTCTATTTATACTATTTACTATTAATTAAGATAATTTTTCTAATTGAGTTATTTGGGTCAATCTCATACTTCTTAGTTCACGTTGGCCAAATAAAACTAACAATCTTTTTCGGTATCAGATGGGGATTTGAACGCATGACCTCACTCTGATACCACTTATTAGATTGACGCTTAGAACTAGGTCAAAAGATATAGATGTTAGTAAGAGTGAAGCCTTATTTCCTTAAAGTTTGTCTTTTTTTTTTAATATCAGTAACAATCTTGAGGGGCTACACCAATTATAAATTTCATAGGTCAAAATATTAAGTCCATCGAATCCTAAGACTATAATTGGGAGAATGAAAATGAAGGGAGTAACAAGGAATGACAATACTAAAGTTGAGTGACCATTGTTTGGAACTAATTTTAGGGGAAGGAGTGGCATGGCTAGCAAGAGACAATGTGTTCCCCGTTATGACTCAAAACCATGCTTTTTTTATCCTCCAAATTAGGGAATTAAGGAGGGAATGAAAGTAACTCCTAATATTAATCACCCTCTTCCACCATATATTTTTGTCTTCAGTTTTTCTCTTTATATAAATCTCCCTCACCTTTTTGGTATGTGTAATTGAGGTCCCCTTGTAATTTGCTTGTGTAATGTGTTTCATATAGATGTAAAACATCGACTAAGAAGTAGACGAGGCTATGGTGCACCTCCTAAAGTATGGTGCACAACACACCAAGTTATCCAATGGTAAGGATTTGAGTGATTATACATTCATCAATATAATGTCAATGCATTATAAAAGACGTACTTTCTCTTTCATAGATCTACTTGGTTTACAAGGTTTTATACATTGGTTTATAAGTTTTTGTGTACATTGATTTTACTAAAGAGTATCATATAGAATTGTTCTACCAATACATTATTAAATCCTCATCATGAGATATAACATGGTTTATAATACTCCATACTTTCTACGGAGTATTGCAGAATCATCCCTACGTACTTTGACGTTTTACTATTGTATATTTATAATATTGCCTCTATCTTTTCACATGTTAAATCACAATATATTCTTAAATATTGCAATCTTCACCAAAAAATCATAGACATTGCAATAAGTTTTGTTGGCCAAGGGAGCAATGGCCCCCTGATATTTGTATTTGTTATATTTGTTTTATTTTTTAAATTTGCCTCCCTTTCATGTTTTTTTGTTTGGATGATTCATATCTTTTTATGTAATATATAATTTATTTTTTTATATATGATAATTTTTATTTAATCTTTTAAATTAGAATAAAAAGTAAAAAATATATGCTTTATATAAAATTAACTATTCAACATTAGCCGCTCTTAAAAAATAGTATACTTCTATCCCCTGGTTATAACACTATAACGAATAAATTAGTAGGACTAGCTAAAGATGTGATTGATCAAGTGTAGACTCCAAATTGTATTTGAGATTTGTTAATCTTTATAATTGATGATTAATGAATGAATGGAAAAAAAAACTCAAGATTTAAATTTTGAAATAAACAATTGTTTATATTGTTGACATCAATGAACACTGAAAAAGAAAAATGTAAAAAAAATTGAAGAAGAAAGAAGAGATAATGGGAAGAAAGTAGATTTAAACCGATGCAATGATTGAATATTTAAACATGTGTGCCCAATTTAAATACCTCTTTGTCATCTTTAGATCTAACAATTCGAAGCAGGATGAACTCTTCAATACTATACGTTTCACCACACAGTCATAAATATATGTTGGAAGCACGATCAACATAAAATTAGATCCAACAATATCAAAATTTTACAACTACGAATACAAACAATTTGAAAAAGTTCTCTAACGCAGTTTCAACCAATTTCAATTAAATCAATGAATTAATTTTTCATGTGATGAACCATTAAGCATTGGAACAAAACTATATATTAATTTGGTATACAATATAGAACGGTCTGTAACGACTACCATTGCCAATCCACAATTTGACAGCTTCAGGAATGGAATAACATTTTCAGACATGAAATTAAAGTTATAAGTCACATAAATTCACCTCAAAAGAAACAAATAATAACAAATGAGACTGCAAATACTCCAATATCCCTTCAACATAAGAAACTAATAATATATTGCAATCAATTCAGAAAAAAACACTATATCAATCAAAAGTGAAAAAAAAGAGCACACTTTAGAAACTGCATTTGCATGTAAATAAAAAAGCCTGTCAGAATTATCAAGTAACCATTCTCTCTTTCGATTCTCCAGCCTGCTACTGTGAGTGTCGCCTGCAACTCTTCCAGCCATCGTGTTAGCCGCCATCAGTCTCGTTCCACTGTGTCACAGCCAGTGCTGCCTCATCATCCACCCAGCCACCATCGCAACGAAATCGCTGCCTCGTTGTGCATATCCCAGTCAAAGGCACCATATCCTTCTTCCTCTATGAACCACGCGACATGGAGGAAGAGCACTCCATCGAGGTTCTCAATAGTCAGTACCCGCTCCCTCCAAGCCGGCCACATCCACTACTCCGTCCGCATCCTCTGCCGCTTGATCAACTTTGAACTCATCCTTGTCAAGGCCATCGTCCCCAACTTTTACTCCAAATCCAACCGATTCCGCCTCCCTGCGTGCTTCTCATTGAAAAAGATAAATGTAAAATGGAAAGATACTGGGAAGCAAAAAGGAAAGAATAAAAGATGTTTCATTAACAATTCATTTCAAACAATGCTTACATGGTAAGCTAGGAAGAGAATGCTTCCATTATAAATGGGTCATCTTTCAAGTGAGACCCTACGGTTTTCCTTCCCTATCAAGTAAATTAATAAATTAATTACTGGAAAAAAGAATGAAAAAAATGACTACACCACTGATTTTTTTGGAAATTGACGTGTGCAATAAATTAGTATGCAAGGCTGAAGGGAATAAAAACCCTTCGATATTTGTGCATAGAAGTCTAAACCATTCTATTGAAATGTGTTGGTATTAAATGCATGACCGTCCACGGTTATAATTGATACATAAATATCCTTAAGTGGAATTTGAATAGGCAGCTTAAGAATGATTCAGGAAGACTACTTAAATTGGAACAACAGAGGAGGCAAAAATAATAGTATTATAATAATAATAAAATCACACAAAAATAATGTCATCCACTAAAATGTGAACATTTGACAAAATTAATTAGATGGGAAATTTGAATCGCCATGCACAAAGAGAATCGCCATACGCCTTCATTTGGCAATGACTAATTATTAGATAAAAAAATTAGAGAAAATTGTAAAATGGAAGTATTTATGATCCACATTTGCTAGTTTTCCAAAATCAAACTTCATCGAAAAATAAAATCTGTAATAAATATGAAAAAATGTAGACCTCACACTCTACGTATAGGAAAAATACAAAACAATACACAAGGTAAACATCATTCAAAAGGTCTGACTTTTAAGGTTATTTGTGCATATATATATATATATTACAATTAAAGTGATGATACAGAAGCTGGAAACACAAAGTGACACACATTATATGAAGTTACAAAGACAAATTTGATTAATTTTCTATTATAGTTAAGTCTTAAAAATATAATAATAATAATAATAATAATAAAATGAGCACTATAACAAAGAGAATGACCTCTTACGTTTGGAGAAGTTTTATAATCAAATGTTGGGAAATGAAATAGATTAAATACAAGAGATGCATTTCTACGTATCATTGAACAAATGATTCTTCCACCTACTTTATTGGTAGTCAACGTATTGGAACAAAGCAATGTACATAATGGAGTAATTAATAATAATAATAATAAAACCCCTATTAGTATATATGTCATCCAATAAAATGCAACTACTTATTAAAATTATTTAGATGGGAAAATTGAATTGTCAAGTGGCGATTGACGGTGCATGCTATTAACCTTCTTTTACAGAAATAGATAAATAAATAAATATATTATTGGGTATGTATCAAGCGTGTTGAACAGGACGTAAGAACCTGGACCACCACGTTGAAGTCCCTGTCTCTTCCCTCGGCTGTTGGGTTATTCGTCAAGATCAGATATTCATTCCGCGGTGCACGAATATTATCTTTGGTTAAAGAATTTAAATTGGTTCCTAGTTGAGGCAAAGATATAAAACCCAGATATCACCTTCCTCCTCTTCATTAAAACGAAAGTGCGAACCCCTATTAGCATCCTATATCTGCTTATATCATAAAAATAATCATTTATAGTCACTATCTTTGCAAGTGCAGATAAAAAAAATAGTCAACCTTATTATTATTTCAAATTGCCAATTTTTTTCCCTTTTTTATTTCATTACTTTCAGTTCCCATGAGTTAAGAATTTCATCACTGACAAAGGATTCCTCAAGTACCTATTAACCTTAGACATCTTGAGCTAAAACATACTCTAGTTTTAAACTACTTATTTGCTCTCTGATGGAACTAAACTTACGAATTGAAATTCAAAGAGAATTCAATTATATCAAAACCTCTAAAAATAAATCACACTCAAGTGGGGTCTGAGTTGGTATGGAAATTGAACTTCAACAAATGAAAATATCAAATTAATTTCACTTGAATGTAATATTTTGTTTCTAATATATTAATGAAAGATAAAATAATAAAATTAATTCTTTTTTAGACATATTTCAAATTAATGAATTCAATTCAATTTCTTAATTTACTAACTTATTCCAAACAATTAAATTCAATTCCATTTCATTAAAACATTTCAAACACCCTGTCATCTCTAGCAAACTATAATCATATTCCCAAGAGCCTCATCAATGTTTTCCAAAGAGCCTCATCAATGTTCTTCTGTGAGAATTGAATTTGCTCCATAGTGCGATTCTGTCCTTGGCGTCCTTGGCATTGTTCTTCTCCTTAATTAGCAACTCCAAGCACAGCCTCCAGCCTCTTCATGACTGCTTCCCCTTTCCTACATCGGTCTATCATCACACATTCTCAAATGGCACTTCGAACACCAGTGAATTCGAGGCTAGGACTTCCGTGCATAAATTGCGCAAATTTTCAACATCTCTCATGCTTCAATTAGGAATAAGAAACCAAAGTGGAATAAGGGCTTTCAGCATATGAGAAGGAGGGAGATGATGGGTTTTTCTATTTTAATTTGTTTTGACCAATCTACTATTATAATATTTGAGAGTCATTTCATGGAAACTTCTACACGTATCTTTCATACAGAACTTTAGGATATACATGCCATTCATATAGTGATTTAGGGCCCACTTTTCATAACATTTATGTCTACAGTTTTGTAACTTAATTTACAATTTAATTATTAATAAAATAAAATATTACAATCATTAAATATTACATGAATCAATAAAATTAAAATCATTAAGATGTATTCATGGGATTAAGAATCATAAAAATTACGATCTACAATTAAAATTAAGAATCATTAATAATGGAAAAAAATATAGAATCTATAATATATAATACTAATATTCCAAACTTCTATGAGGAAAAGTTTTTCAGGCATTACAACTAGAATGATTTTTGTTCACCAAAGTAGAAAATTCAAATTTTTGTAATTAATTATATTATTGGGTCTATTAATAATGAAAAATTGAAGCAACGAAGATTTGAACTTTTATATATCTGGAATCAATTTTAGAAATCGAGATTTGAATTTATTAGAAAATTTATTATTATGTTTAAAATCGATCAGTTGGTATTTAAAATTAAAAATATAAATTAATTTATTTTCTTCCTATTTAAGTTTTAAATCAAATCATTTTATATTGAATCAAACATAATTTAATAGAAATTGAAAATTCCAGTAATTCAATTTATTGTGATTCATTAAATCAAATAAAAAATGTCTAAATTAGTTAACATATATATATATATATATATATATATATATATATATATATATATATATATATATATATATATATATATATATCTGTAATATTAATTCATATCTATAATATTAATATTAATATTAATTTATTAGTTTGCTATCGTTAATTTATACAATTTCAACATTCATAATAATAATTTTTAATATCTAGGCAATTTATGCTGAAATCTACATGGCAAAAAATATTGTACATTATTTTAATAACCTTATATATTGGAGTCTTTTAAAATAATTATTTATAAATAATATAAATAAATAATCAAAGTAATTTTATATTTTATTTTTAAAAAATATGTGTTTGAAAATGTTTTAAATCAGATACATTATGTTACTTTACTTAGATAGTCCTAATTATCAATTAATTAATTAAGATATAATATTGGTTAATTACTATATATATAGACGCACGTACACACTTACACGGTAATGATATCATATCAACAAATATTGATGTCGAAAGTAATCATTTTATACACTATTTTTTTTATTTTATATATTATTTTAATATTCGGTATATAATAGATTTTATATGTTATTTCAAGATTCAGTATATAATAAATATAGTCCATTATATTTAAATCAATACATACGTTAATTTATAATATTTTCTATAAATTACAAATTCAACCTTGATTTATTAAAATGAGGTAAATGACTCATTATATAATAAGAACTTTTACTACGATTGTTTATTAATTTTATCTCATAACTCTTTTACTATTTTTATTGTTTATTTTTATTTTATCTTTTTTTTATTTTATTATTTTTTTAGTATTATATTTATGGTCTCATGGTTAGTTATAACTTTTACATAATAACATTTATAAAAATTAAAAGAGATTTTTAAAAATATTTCTAATGTTAAAAAATAAATTTTAAATATTCAGGAAAGTCTAATACATATTATAATATAGTTATATAGGGCTTAAATTCAAAATGAAAGGGACCAAGCAGTTTATAAAATTATAATTTCCTTATTTAATATAAAATTAAGCCTTAAGTATCAAGCTAATGCGATTTTAAGTATTTTCATATTATCCTAAAAAAATTATAAATCTATGTATTAAGGTATACTTTAAATTGTAATTTAAATTTTTTTATCAATGATTTTGTTATTATATTTCTAAATTTTAAAGACAAATATTGTATTTTTTAGAATAAGTTAAGAGTTTCATACTATCATAAAAAAAATATTTTTTGTATATCTTGCTATCTTAGGTTCATAGCTAAAGAATTTATCTTTACTTGAAATTGAAAAATTACTTAATTCAAATGAAATATATTTAAAGAGTTTAAGTCCATATCATACCGAAATGATTCTCCACTCAATTAATTTCAAAGTCATCTCTTAGTTGAAGAGATAGAATATGATAGAGAGTAACAATCTAATTATCTTAAATGGTATTTATATTCAATGAACAAGTTTAAAGGATAATTTATGATAACATAATAGACTCAACATAACAACCACTGATACATGAGATTTTTTATTTTGTATACGGTTATGGAAGAGCCCAAAAAATATTCATTTAGAGAATATTTGTTAAAATGATGTAAAAGGAAATAATGTGTAATTAAAATAATATAAATGAAATATTTTAATGTACTGTAAATATGTAAATGGTTAAATATGATTAAAAATGTCGAAGTGGTACCCGCTAGGATTACCTTAAAAAAAAGGATGAGAATAGAAACTCATTTAATCTTCATCGAGAAAAGGTGGAGTTACCGTTTTCTAAATGAGGCAGGGACAAGGAATGATGTTTCTGTCCTATGGAGACTTGCAATTCTCTATTTATATAAATTATTTAAATATATATATATATATACACACACACACACACATACACAAAAGAGAATCTTAGCACATTCATTTTTTTAATTATCTTTATTAAATTTGTATTATGTATGTATTTTCATTTTTAATTTAGATTATGTTGTATCAGTAGTATTATGTATACTTATGTTTCGAATATTGAAATACTTTTCAAATTCTTCTTTTTTTGGAATTATTTTAATAAACTCGTGAATACCCTGTAAGGATTCAAATCCCTGAAATAGGTAATAGGGACCTGCGATGGGAATGAGGATGAGAATAAGAAGTAAAATTCTAAATGTGAACAGGATACGGGAGGCATGCTTACTCTCTTGTGGATATCCATTGTCATCCCTAATAATGGTATATGATATCATAAATATATCTACTTATTCTATTTCATTATTCATCAATTTCAATTATCAAAACATGCAAAATTTTGATAAAATAAACTTTGTATTGTTAGATAAAAGTTGTCTATTGAGATTTTCTCAATCTTAAAAATATCATATTTAAAATAAGATGTAAAATAAAATGACTTATTTCAGATCCATAATAACTTATATTTTATTCATTTATTTAATTATTTAACTATTAACTTATTTTCAAAATAAGTTTATAAACTCAATTTTCTATAAGATGTTTTTAAATAAATTATTACTTATTTTTTAAAATGCTCAATAAATTATTTTTTATTATCATCTCGTGCATCACACGGGTCAAACCACTAGTTCTCAATATTTGGAACTAATAGTCACATGCCTATTCAAGTAGTGGTTGTGTCACCTATTCATATAAAAGCTAATAATATGAATTTACACATGAAGCTTAATGGTTAATATTAAGTAAAAAGATTACAAGTATAAAATTCTGATATGAGTACTTAATATCATTAATTATAAACTAAACATTTCTAGAATTTTAATAGAAAATCATGCATTAATTAAACATAAGACCATAAGTTCCTAATAGTTGCCTTTTATTTGGCATTACTTAATTAGATAATCTGAAACTACCATAAATAAGAATAATGAAAAATGAGAATTTTAAAAAATTCTCAGTAGAAAATGAATGGTTTTGAAATATTTGAACTATGATCGGTTTTAGCCGTATCTAAATGAAAAATACATAGGGCTATAATAAGATTATATGAACATAATCAAATATTATATCATAAATAAAATATATCATGTATAGCATGTCATGCAAATGTTACTAAAATTATGATTTCTTTACTTTAGTTTTTTACTTTCATTTGTTTGCTTATCTCACACATATTTGAAGGCCTTTTCTTAGGGAATTCTCATTATTTGGTGTTGTTCTTTAACATCGTGATGACAAAACAAGATTTTTGTGCACATTAATCGAGGTAGGTAGCATAAAAGGATCTTATATGTATCTCTTTGCCTTCTCGATAGATAGCGGCAAATTTTGATAGAACATCTTCTTTTTAAATTAATTAATTGTTATGTGCATAAATCCACAATAAGAAATGCATAAATTCATCCATAAATAAATGTTAAATAAAAACTCATAAGATAATAAAAAATAATAATAACAAAATTAAATAATAAAACATAAAATTAAACAATAAATTGAAATAAATGTATGAAATATAGATTGATGCATACACTTAAAATAAAGAATGTGCATCATAATTAAAATAATATAAGTCTGATAAAATAAACTAATACGAAATTTCTTGAATCATAGAGTTGTGAATCAAAATATTAATTTCTAAATGGACTAAAATTAATATAATTTTCTTAAATTTTCTTTTGACTTTTCATCAAGGTCCATGAGTGGGTCTTTATCAACATAAAGTCATAATTAATTTAATATTTCAAATCCATATAAGATAACCTTTACTTATTTTTAGTTTTAGATTTTAATTATATTTTACATCTAAATTTAGGTTGCTTATAGGAATTAGTACAAATATTGACAACTCAAATTAATATAATATTATATAAATAATATAATAAATTCTAAAATAAAATAATGATAAAATAATTTGCAACAGATAATAATATAAACAAAAAAGGAACATTAAATTAACTTGAATTAAATAATGGATAACTTAAATATAAAGAAAAGATAAAATAAAAAGAAAAAACTGAAGTGGTGGTAATTCGCATTCGATTAGTGAGGAGATAGGAGATTTTTTTTAATTAAGTGATAAAATGAAAAGAAGAAATTGGAGCATAGTAAATTGACAAAATTGGTGGGGATACAAAGGAATACTTTTAATTAAGTTATTAGTATTATTAAATCAGTGCTTGGCCCTAATCATCTATAAATATAAAAGTATAATAAAATAAAAGGACAATAATAAACAACAGTGAGTATATAAAAAGATAATATATAAAATAATAATAATAATTAATAGATATGGCCATGATTTTATTGTATAAAAATAAATTTATTTTTTACTTTTAAATTGATGTAGAAATAAAATGATGTATCTACATTGTAAGAGTTTTACACCTCTCTCTCTCTCTCTCTCTCTCTTTTCACTTTTCACTCTTCATATATCACACACATACACTAATTTTTCCTTGCCCATCAAAACAAAGTAACCACCAATTTATAGCGTCCAAAAGTTAATGCACACTTGAATCTAATCATTTTTATTTTTTTAAACATGACAATTTATGACCAATCGAACAATAGTGGTGCTTAAATGCATGGTAACAACAACCCAATCTCACTTTCTTTTTTCATTGTAGTGAAAAATTATACACATGTTTATTAACACTCAACATAATATTATTTATTATTTTTAATAAATTGTATTTTTAGCTTAGTACAACGCATTTTGAGTTTGTTCTTACCTATTTATGATCTTACTTTAAATAGTTAATATTCGTATTGTAACTTTTTGATCTAATATTTAAAATAGATATTGATGTAAAATAATCAAGACAAGTAACAAATTTAAGTTAGATAGGAAAATTAACATTACCATCATAAAAATCATTTTACGAAAAAGGGATGATACACTGGTTGGTTGTAATTCGTATTCGTGGATATCACTTTTTGGGATAATATAAATGGCTATTTTTTATGATATGAGGAGGAAGATAGTTAAAAATTGGGGCTATGGTTTTTTGCTTCAATGATGAGAATGAAGGAAGATGAGATTTTTTGTGGTTTAGGTTTTTACTTCAACAACAAATGACCAATTTGAATTCTTCATAATTTGTTAGCAACCGATCCATTTGTCATGATGACACAAAATGGGTCAGGTCAGGCGCTTAACGAGCCGTGCAACTATTTAACATGTTAAGTCAGCCACTTAATGACAAATATTTGACTGAGGAACTAGCTCTGCCCTACTAAGGAAGCAAAGGCTTGGTTTTATTTTTTCTTTTCCTTCTCAGACATTAATTTATCCTATGTAAAATTTAATAAAAATCACTCTGAAAGTTTTCTCTAAATTTTCATGTAATATATGAAGGCTTGGGACCTATTTTGAAAATACTGTCTTCACTTAACCTATAAACCAAGCAATAGGTGCAAATTTTCATCACTTAATTGGAGGTAAATTGGTTTGACAATCTTTACTTTCATGACTATAGTTCATATCTGTACAAAGTTTTGGCCATTATATCCGAAGCATTGTTGTTGGTTGGCGCTTGATAGTACTTTTGAGGAGTAGAGTCTACGTGATCATTGAAAAGATTTTTCAAGAAATCCTTCAATAAGTTTCAGCCTCAAGATGCAACTGTTCCGGCACATCATTGTAATTAAGTGCAACCCATTCTTCTCAACCGTATCATTACATTCAGCAACTAAAAGCTCAAATACACAATCAACCATATCAAAACCAAAATGTGATTACTATTACTAAGGCCTCAAACTAAAGAAAGTAGCTTGAATTCCTATTCGCCACGATATGTACACTCTGATTAACATCAGCTCCAGCCGTGAGTTATCCTTCTCTTGTTGCATAACAGCTTCAAAACTAGCACCTCACTGTTTAGCCTGCTCATAGAATCAATAGAAAGTTGTCAACTGTGTTTCATGTATAATGAATACAAATAACATTATTTTATACATAATAATGTATTATTATTGAGCCGTACACTATTTTCGGTTACTCATACAAATACAATCACCAATTAACAATCAAATTGCTGTTTAGTTTTCACGAATTAAAATCACCAATTATACAGTATCATATCCCCGTTGAGAGATATGGAATTGCTATTAACTATTAATCCTTCCTTTGAATTTATCTAAAACAGGAGGTGATATATAGCAAAAGCAAACAAAAAGCAATCATGTGAGTGCATGAAGCATTATGGCCCTTCGGATTCTCAAAGCACAAAGAAACAAAGTTTGAAAGGAGACGAGATTGCACCTGTGAATAGAGGAAGGTGCCAAGGATTGCAATGGCAGCCCCAAGTGCATTGATGGGCTGAACTGGCGTGTGGAAGATAAGGATGGAAGAGACAATTACAGAAATTCTCTTCATTGTGTTTCCTATGCTAAATGTTAAGGGAGAAATCTGATCAAGAGACATGTATGACACTTGATTGTACAAGTGGTAGAACACACTCTGAGCAGCTACCCACCTGTAAACATCAAAATTCACAAGTTTGTTAGCTGAACAGTTCATGAAGAAAATTTTTTAAGCTCTGCTTTGGCTGCAATATGAATAAGTAGCTTAACAATAATTCTTCTGGAAGTATTCATAAGCAAGCAGGTAATGAGGTAAAAATTGCTGTTCCACTGACATCACAAATACAGTGATAACGGAAAGAATTCAACGGCCCTCAGAATCTAATTCTGAATTTATCACTAGTCATCCTCTTGGATTGAGTCAATTATTACTGATGGTCTTTCTTCTTAAAGAATGTCTCATTCCAGAAAAGCAATCAATTATTTAGATTTCTGAATCCAGCAATCAATTAATACAATGAAACTAGAGAGATGTAAACATGAGAAATTCTTATGTGCACTTGAGAGTCAAATAAATGATTTGCTCTATCACATTCATTAATTGACATGTCAACTATTGTATTAAAAAGGCAGAAAAAATGAGAGATAATAATGACCTACAAAACTGATATTTTAATGAATGAAATAGAATAAATATTTTGTATTGATCTGTAGAGTTCTTTTCTGTTAACATCAACTATTGGGAAGTAAAGATTATTTAGAGCTAACAGAAGACACAACATCTACAACACAAATACATAGCTACTAGTAAGACAACCTTTGCTTTTCATAGTACTCAAAATTGATTGATCTGTCTTATGGTTTTGTAGAAAGTTAGGCAAAAGGGCTCCTACATATTCATATCACACAGAACTCACCCCTATTGAAATCGAGTTTGTTCATTAGCAAACAAATTGGCCGTTCATATAAATCCCACTAAAGAAGCCAAACATAAGAATACAACCCCACCAATACGAAGAGATGAAGAGGACAAACAAATAAGCAATACGCTAAGATTTGCGGCCTGTTGTGCTTACCATACAAAATTGGGACCAATCTGAGACACAGCTGTTTGCCAGCCAGCGGCCCACACCTTGGGGCCCTCCACAGCAATGGCAAAAGGTGTGAGGATCAATAAAGACAACATGGAAAGGCAAGCATAGTAGTTCATTCCGCTCACAGACATCCCCTTCATCCCTTTCTTTGAGAATATATTCCGGAACACAAATGCCAAATTTGATATCATAGCCCCCATAAACCCTGAAACATGAAAGTGGTCTAATTAGATTACTGAACTGCTAAGAACATTTATACATGAATTATAGATTCTATTTTATGAGAAAATTTCAACTTCGTTATTCAGTATATAGCCTTACCAATCATATTGAAATTGAGCTCAGTCACAGCAGCAAGTGCACAACCACCAATGATTGGCAACAGTGAGAGGTAAACCGGCATGGGGAAGGCCTCCCCAAGCAAGAACCTTGACACTAGGACACTGAAAGCAGGCTCTCCACTCTTGATGATGTGAGTGAATGAAACCGCAACTTTGGACATGCTCACAGTTGCTGCAACATGCCCAATTGTGTGTGCCACCGCAACCTGCACCCCGCAAATTTGAAATTTCTTGGGTAAATAAGTAACTGAGTACTGCTGAATCATGACTCCATGTCTCCATCGTTATATGACACTCACATTCACTATAGCAATCAAATTATTTGAATTATACCAGATATTTTTCTTGTTCCTCCAAATTAATCATTCCAATTTCATAATGATTAATGCATTATTATGCTGTGAAAACTACACTACAACAACAACAACTAATCACACTAATGAGGGAAATAAACTATGCTCTATGAAAACAATAGAAGTGGAAAAGATAAATGAGATTTTCTTACAGGAAAGAGGGCCTTCCAGAAGTCCAAATTAACTTTTGGGGGCTCAGCGACCCTTGTAGCCCAGGAGATCAACATCATGAGAGAGCCAGCAGCGAGGGACAAAGTGGAAGTAAGCCAGGGGTAAGGAAAAGCATTCAAGACCTTCTTGTTGTAAATGTTGAACACCACATTCAAAGCCCACCAGGTGGCAAAGTACAAGCCAATCTTGAGCTTCTGAGCAGCCTGTTCATCAGGGAGCTCAATGTTGATCTGAATTGGCCTTGACCTATCAGCCTCATAGGCCTGGCACACTGTGATGTCCTTTGTTCTTGGCTTTGCCTGCAATGTGAAGCTCTCAGTGGATGAGAGGTATAGAGGCTTCTGGGTAGACAATTGAGAGTGACCCATGTTTTGCTGAACATTTTGAATGGTGGGTAATGTGGAAAATTGAGGCCTTTGAAGAGGGAGCTTTCTGCTTGAGAAAGCAGAAGAAGAACGAGTGAAAGGTGATGCCGTGTACTTAACTGAATTGATCATGATGAATAATGATGCTTTGGCTTGTGACTTGCGTAAATGTGCAAACAGGGCAACGAATAACAATGTATTTTTGGAAATTGATGAGAATTTATGTGTTGTGATTGAGTATCACAAAGTCACAATGTAGAAGAGGATAATGATTAAGGTTAAGAAGGTGAAGAAGTGGAGAGAGAATCTAGGAAACCGTTTTGTTTTTGCTAGGAGAGGAGGCGGGAGAGGAGACAGTATTTATAGGTGGACCGAGGATGACAGTGGAATGCTTTGCCCCACCTACCTTCAACTTGAACGCGGAAGATGTTAATTGAACAAATATGAAAACGAAAATTAAAACAAAAATTCTTACGAGATTTTTTATCTGCAACTTCCGTGAAATATCTCTTCCCTACAATCATTTGGTGATTGCTCAGGTGCCGATGTGGGTCAATGCCTAGGGTGGTGTTGTCTATGTGAATTGTTGTGTTGATGATAGATGTATCTTGGGTTCACGACACTAAAGGCACGTGGGTTCTAGTGTAGTTGGGTGATGGTATTGGAGGATGAGACTAGTAAACTAGCTATCTTGGGTTTTACACTAATCTTAGACTGTTGATTTGAAAAAAGAGTGTTTTAATAAAAGATTAAAAAATAATTTTATCAATATATTAACATTTTTTTAATTTGGATGGTCCGAAGTTAGTTTGAAACTTCTTTACGTAGTTCGAGTTTATTTTATTTAAAAAAGTAATATTTTAATAGAAAATATAATAATATTATTTTATTATTAAATTTACTCTTTTTAAGTATTGAATTCGGATGGTCGTTATTCTTTGCAAAATTTTCTCTCTCTTCTTTTCCATGTATGTGTAAATCTCTCTACATCACCATAAATTTATGATAATAATCACACAATTCACATTGCTCAATGATGTTCAATGATTGAAGAGTCTCAGGATACCTTGAATGAAGTTCAATAATCTTGATCTGCAGATCTAGGCACCAACACTTTCACGAAGCGAGGATCTACAGTCTCACTAACCGACATTACTCCAAAAAGAGAAGAAGGAGAAGACGACAAATGGCTGGGTTAACCAAATGTGCCACGAAGTTGTTCATTCATGGAACAATGGAAGAGAAGAAGGAGAAGACAACAATGAACTACTCTCTTTTTTTATTTTTACAAAAAAGGGTTAATTCTTGGTACTAAATAATAAATGAAGTGTTTTTTAAAATAAAAAATAAAATTATTTTTTTAAAATAAAAGTTATTATCAACTTCTAAAATATATTAACAAGACCAACTAATAACATATCTTATTAACAACCATCGTTAATGTCTTTAGTGTCATGAACCCAGAACGTCATCACCCAACTATACTAGGACCCACAAGCCTTCAGTGTCCTGAACCCAACATACACATGTCATCAACACAGCAATCCACATAGACAACACCATCATAGGCATTGACCCACAATGGCGCCTGAGCAGTCACCTAATCATGATTCATGATTGAACAATGAGTATATGCTTCGGCATTCGATTAGTTTATTTTGAATTTTAAAACAATTATAATAATTCAATATAAAAGATAAACTTATAGACAATAGCACACAAACATAAACATATGAGACGAGTAACGTAGAACCATATATGAATAGTCAGGACTGAATGTCAATTAATGTAATTAGTGCTCATTTACTCATTTAAAAAAATCACATAATTTTATATTTTAATCTTGACTATTTATATAAGTTCAGATGGTTAAAATTCACTCCTCTCACTCTCACAATAAACTTCCTCTCACTTGCTTTCCACCATAAACCTATCTATAAGTGAGAATAATATGCAGAAAAAACTTATCTTATTATAGGACTTTGTTTTATCTTTGCTTATTATTCTTAGCGTTATTATTTAACAAACTATCTAATATGATTGAAATTATAAAATCATTTTTTTATTATTATAGGTTATATACTGCAGGAAAGCGTGATTAATCTCCTCAAAGCGTAAATATCATAAATGCGGGTGTTACTTATGGCCACAAGACTCTCTTTATATACATTGACAAGGATCGAATCTCTACTTAAATGCTTAAAGTATCTAATTAGCTATTAATTGGGCTATACTTTATGATTATTATAAATTCATTTATCCTAGTAAAAAACATCTTATTTTACTTTAGTGTTTTTATTTTCAAAATTGATATTTTGACCTAAAAGAGATGGATGTCTTAGGCGACCATTAGATAGCTTATAATTCCCACTTACTCAACTTAACAAGTTCAACCAATTGTGGTAAAATGGATATAAAATGAGACATCAACTATTTGGATATCAAAATAACATTGTTCCCTTATTTTCATCCCTAAATATGTAAAGGTTTTAAATTGTAAAGTGATGATTACTTGCCTCACCATCACGTGCGCGTTTGTTTCCGTGTTTGATTCTTCGGACACACCTTCACTTGCCTGGAATGTTGTAGTTGCAGTGTTTTGTGTGCTTCTCTTTTGAATCAATTTCAATGTAGTTGTCTTCCACTTGAACAGAGGTTTTGCATATAAATCACGTTGAAATGGATTCATTCAACCGAGAAACACCAAAACAATGTAAGAACAATGTCTAGTTAGGTGACGGGAGATGAAAACAAACACACTAAAATCCAAGGAAGAGAAAACAAACACATACTAAAATTCAACTGATTTAAATGTTCGAAGGTTCAATCAGTTCAACTGGGATTCAACCAAAATATAATAAAAATAAGTGAATATATACATATAATTAATTAGAATATGAGAAAAATATTAAATCATTAACATTAATATAATAAAAAAATTATTCATAGGTTTATAAAAATAAACATAATCTATATAAAATTTCTTTAGTCTCAGCATCACAATATGGTCATAGAGCATTTGAAAACAATATTTATTAGTGTTCAGTGAGATTTATGATGAGTAACATGTGAATTACAGAGATAGAAGAAGAACAACCTAGCAACCATTGTTAGTACCTTTTTTTGTTCCATTTTTTCCATTTTTACTCTATGGTTGGCAAAAGAAATTAGTATTTAAGCTTTGAAGAAAAAAAATTTAAAAGTTTCAAATTGGCCAACTTGAAAAATTCGTACCAGTTCGCTAGTTTTCCTGATGTTGTCCAATTTATGACCGGTTTTGCGCTCTAGTGGTTAAAAGCAATTGACTAGACCGGTAAGGTGTCCGGTTTCCAATTAACCCAGTTGGACCAACTAATCCAATCTGATTTTCTCTTCTTTGTTAAAATCCCTTAAATAAAAAATTGAAAAAGATTTAAATTAAAACAAAACGACAAAAATAAAAACCTAACATGTTGAGTTTTCAATTTTGGTTTAATCTTCAAAGATATCGAATATTGAATAGTCTAACTTGCTGCACTAACTTTTTTGGAGTTACTCCTTTTATCATTCGTTCGTTCGTTCGTTCGTTCGTTCGTTCTGCAATATTTTGAAATGCTAGTTGATTCAACGTTCCGCGGAACACTACGGGAGCCACCGGGCAATTCTTCAAAATACAACACACTTGCCCTCATATAGAAAAATAATCACAAGGCATGTGCAGAAATTTTTATGTATTCTGAAACTTATTAACGCAGTTCTTTGAGCCACGATTTTTTTGGGCAAAATTGTTGGTACGATCATCATGTATAGTCAATTTATAAATTTGTTCCTACCTATGCTCAATAATGGCCCCATTGATTGGGAGAGGCAGATTAACGGTGACAAAGAAGCAGCTTAATTTGATACAAATATACTTGTCCTTACCATGGACCCCGCCAGAATGGTCTCAGCCCTGCATAATTAGTAGTAGGATAGCAATAATTCTTCTCAGCATGTAGCTCCTAACCATTCTGCACCGCTAATTCTATTGCAACTTCAATGTTGCCTTGAAATCTATGCCTAAAAAGGGCACCCCCGCAAGGTAACATCCAATGAGAGGCTTAGAAAAAGTCTAAAAAAATCTTCCAAAAAAAAAAGCCATAACACGAAAAAGCAAGAGAAAGACAGACAACACCTGGTGGTGTTTAATCACCTGACCAAGTTGTTCATGACATGTTGATGCTGATTACCAATGTTATGGTCACTGCAAACATTTCTCGTGCCACATTTCTCCTTGATTTTTTTTTTTTTATGTACGATCAAGGATATCCATCGACCATAGTGACTAATTTCGCACGGACTTGTAAGCACTTTGATAAGTGGAACAATTGGTCCAAAAATTTAGAGTGTGTTTATTTTATATTTTCCAATTTTTAATTTTTATGGAGGAAAAATTGAAAAAATTAAAAATTGAAAATTGAAAAAATGCAAGACAAATCCACCCTTAAAATTTCTCCTTGATTTTCTGATTCGTGCCATGTGTACGGGGTAGAGATTTTTATCTTTCGGGGGGAGGGGGGTTTGAGATTTTTATTTTATTTTATTATTTTTTTAAGTCTTTAATTGACGGCTGGTATTGAGGGTTGGTTCATGTGGGCTCGGCCCAGTGGTGTGTGATTGAAAGAAAGAATGACTTTGTGTTTTCATTTGGGAAGGGATGTGCTTCTCTTTAATCACCGCGTTTAGAATTTTGGAAGCAAGCTGGGATTGCAATAAGGGGCAATTTGATGAGTTTGGCTTGTGATTTGTTTGTGAATTGAATTCTGACCGTTCACGAGCACGAGGAGACCTTCTCACTCATGTTTGGTTGGTATTAGGGGCCTCACACCTTGGAGTTGGAGGAAAGAGTTGAACAGTACAAGCAGTGTGTCCCAATGGCACGTGATCATCATGGTATGACACTATGGCTATCACCAATGCAAGAGAATAATGGCTCTAGACAGGATTCCTATTTGATTTTATTCTGCAAACATTTGTCTTTTTCAGCAACGTCTTTTTCATGAGAGTAATAAAAAAAATATTTGTACATACTTCTTAGACATTTCATATTGATAGATATTTGTGAATCGCAATTAAAATTAAATTAACTGTGTATAACATGAAAATTTTTACAACTTCGTACCCCTAGAACCGATGGATGGATGGTCACCTAGACGTCGCCGGAAGGACATGTTCGCCTAAATCCCAAACTACCGCCTTGAGTATTCTTAAAGAAGAGCTTGGACTAACTAAGCCCGGGTACGCTACGGGATTACAAAGAGGAAAGGCCACATTCCCAGTTCGGATCAAGGGGTCCACCTCAGAAAAAGACCAAGAGACACGGCCCATAGTCGGGACAAGCACCTGAAGGATGCATCACCAGTGTGGTACCCGGTATAGAATCTAAAAGGAGGCCACAAAAAGGAAAGGTGTCCACGATCTCTGACACCCCTAAGATTGGTATTCCATACAAGCGTACATTCCACCTCAATCCTAAAATCCCTTGTTTTGGCTGTATTCAAGGTGTATAAATAGGAGAGGAAAGGGAAAATTCTCCCTAGGTAGGATATTCTCTGTAATTATTTTTCTCTTCTTAGTATAATTATACACTGATTTGGATGTTGGAGTTCCTTGCAAATACCTACTCTTGGCGCTTTGACCACCGTGAGGAAGGGAGGAATATCCAAGGATATCAACCGTCCGTACACTGGAAAACAACCCAGCATAACTTTATGTTACAGAAATATATCAATTTTACACTTGCATAGTTAAAATTCATACTTAATTAAAACTCCTAGTCGTAGGTATTGTTTTGGCATCTAAATGATTGTATAGCAATAACATAATTGTAAAAGTAATTGTGACCATACGATCAACACTATAGCTCGTAACTTCATATAACAAGTTGATGGTATGCCATATTTTCACTTTGTTAATTTTATTCTATAAGGTTGATTTATCTGATTTTTTTACTCATATATCATTATGATTTTAGTTTAATACTCAAGTTTTTCACAAGTTATGAAACCGAACTGGACATCAAACCAGTCAGGGCAAGGATTTAGAGGTTCAACTGAAATATAGCCAGTATATAATAAAACTTGTATTTATATAAATATATAAAAATATAAAATAAAATATATGTTATAAATAACTAAAAATTAAATTAGGTATCAACAAAACCCATAGAATATAACAATTCATTTTCTTAATCAAAATAAACATTATCCATATGGATCAAATTTCTTAAGTTACTAATTCTCATACCAGAAAAGAAAGAGTTAGGAAAAATGATATTTTAAATTTTTTTTAAGAAAAAATCATATCATTTTACATATTTTTTATTAAAAAAAAAAGAGAAAACCGGTTTGGCCCGGCTAGACCGGTTTATCGGTTCCCGACTGATTCAAAGGCTTTTTGATCGGTTCTTTCTGCACCGGTTTTAGGGGCCAACTTGGACTGAACAGCAGGCTAACTCCCAGATCAACCGGTTCAACCAGCCGGTTCAATCCCGTTTTCAAAACCTGGATTTTTCATTGATTGATAATTTGAAATTACTTTTTTGCAAGTATAAAATGAGGTCAGAAACATACCTTAATCCTGGATTAGAATAAGTGGCATCATCATGATATGCACTCTATGTTAATTTGCATATTCGTGCTCTTTTTAAGCGATTTCTGTGATTTAGTGGCACACTAAAACTATGGAAAATAATATTGTAATCTGAAAATATACATGGCGTCCCAAGCCCCGCCCCCACCCTCTTGTTATAACATATATGTATGGGCTTGTAGGAAGGATTGGACCCTTTGCTTTTATAGTAACGATAACAGTGGGGCTATCAAATGTAGGCCCATAATTGACTCGTCATACGCTGGGCCTTGGTAGTAAAGAAAGGGGCAATGGATCGCCATTACCATAAGGTAGCGTTGCTGACCCAAAAAAAAAAAAGGAAAGGCGTCGTTGAGGACCAAATCGGAAAGGAAATGAAGTTGCTCATGTTTCCGTCCCCATTAAGAGCTAGGTACATAGCAATTTATTGTCTAGAAAAAACTAGAGTAAGAGGATGACGCTATAGTCCAATGCAAGGAAAGTCTTTGGATTCAGAGATCACTTAAAAAAAAACTTATATTTACCTCATTGAGGATTCGAATCTTTGAACTGTCAAATTACAAATCTCGTCGTACTCCACGCGGCCAGCTTATTTGAATTAGCTACATAGCATGTTTGCGATGTCTTCTTTGCATTCCTTTATTTTGTATTTTTTGTCAAGAAAGGTTCACAACTGTAAAACTCTTTAATCTTCAGGTATATTACAAAAAATTTTAAAAAATAAAAGTAAAACTCAAAATTAAGATAGGCTCTTCTTCTTATTTTATCTCACCAAACTCCAATATGTTTCCATTGAAACTCAAATTTCAGGTGGGGGATTGATTGTGGACAAATAGCATGTTTAAGGAATCATTCCATAGCACTCGTGATCATGCATTCAAGCAACAAAAGTTCCCGAGGACCAATTTGTCATTCTATTATATACATGTGCCTCTTATTGCACCCCATTGTCAACACACACAGCACAAAATTGGTGGATGCAATTGAATTAGGATAACGTGGCTGAATTCTCCAATACCTTGCAGTCCCTCAGTCCATGTAAGCAACTCTCCACTCTCTCTGCTTTACACACACACACACACACACAAGCCTTTCCACATATCTAGGAGTGTGTCATTATACATAGAATATCTTATGTATATATATAACATTCGAAATTCCGATTTTGTCCCTCTAGTGACCGGGAAAATGGCAGCCTCCTCCGCCGGCAGCCGCGTATCACTGTCGTGTGCTGTTCAGCCACGTGGACCAACCGGAGTGGGTGGTAGGAAGTGGGGGCTTGTGAAGTTTTGTAATGGAGAATTCATGGGTCGGAAGCTGAAGCTAAATCAACTTGAGCAACAAGGACGTGACAGTAATAATCTTGCATGCGCCAAGAATGCTATATGCATGTCTCTTACTACTGATGTGGCCACCGAATCCAAGGTTAGCTTGATTCCTTTAATTACTTCTTCTCCGGTACCCTTAAAAAAGAAGAAGAAGAAGAAATATTGAATATATGAATAAGAAACGTGAGTAAAGTTATCAAGATTTTAGCTAACAAAGTGTGATCAAGATTTTTAGGTGATTTCAATGAATTGTAAGTTTAAATTAAACTTCTCATCATTGTGGTACCAAACTAAATTAGTATTAAAGTTGAAAACATGTCAACAAGATTTTGAGTCTTGGTGAGGTTTAACGAGATAGAAAGTTTTCAGTGAAATAGGCTGAATATCTACATTAAGTTTTCTTGCCAAGGGATACCAGCTCTACTAAATACATAATGAAACTAATACGAATTTCACTATTTTTAATGTATAGATATATAGATGGTTAATCTTTATTATTTTGACTCGATCATTTAACTACCCTTCGTAAGTTCTAATAAAGTACGGAAAAATTCTGTAAAATGATTTTGAGAACGTATCATTAAATTATGCAACAAGATAATAGTTTGTACTTGTACATAATATTCTTGTCTAAGTTGAATTTCTCAAATAATGGGACTCAGATTATGTCTTTGAGACATAAAAAGAAAGCCCATTAAAAGTCAAACGCAGCCATATATCAGAGATTTATGCATAATTTGTGAAAGAGTTTGTGAATTTAACATTGTGTGCTGAACCTATGATGAATGAGAAAATGGGGTGTATTGCAGCTGAGGGACCTAGATATGGAAAAAAGGGACCCAAAAACAGTTGTGGCGGTTATACTAGGTGGAGGAGCTGGGACTCGTCTCTTCCCCCTCACTAAGCGCCGTGCCAAACCTGCTGTAAGTCTCCATTTCAACATTTATACTTTTCTTTCATTTGATGTAGTGTAATTCAATTGCATAATGTTGTTGGTGTTGTTTATCTATATATGAATTTGATAACCTTTCTGGGTTCCGGGGTGTTCCTAATTTCTATGATCATGATAGGTCCCTATTGGAGGTGCTTACAGGCTGATAGATGTGCCAATGAGCAACTGCATCAACAGTGGCATCAACAAGGTGTACATTCTCACACAGTTTAACTCATTCTCACTAAACAGGCACATTGCACGTGCTTACAGCTCTGGCACTGGAGTCACCTTTGGAGATGGCTATGTTGAGGTAGCATTTCCCATCTCTCACTACTAGTACATGCTTGCCATATTTTGTCTCTGGATGATTATAACTCATTGATTTCTAAATGAACTTGGATAGTAGAAAAATTAGTACATGGTGGACTATGATACTGGAGATTGTAATCTGGGGACACTTGTCCTGTTTCAGGTTCTTGCAGCCACCCAGACTCCAGGTGAGACAGGTAAAAGTTGGTTTCAGGGTACTGCTGATGCTGTAAGGCAGTTCCACTGGCTATTTGAGGTATTGAGCTATTTCATATATCAAGCTTAATACACATATTATGTCATTTGCTGTATGGCATATAACACTTTGTATTATCCTGTGTTTGTTCAGTTGACATATATTATACCAAAGTGTTGATGGTGGTCAATGGACCATGTCCATGCTGGCATTTTGTACCTACAAAGTTATTCCAACTTCCATTTTTAATCATAATTGATTAATCTTCTGATCTATTTTCCCCTTTTTACTTTCTCTCTTCCTCATCACGGCAAAGGGCAAGCATCATCTAATGTGTTGTTAATTGTGATGATATAAAGTATGCTTTCTGTGCTGTGTAGGATCCCAGAACTAAGGAGATTGAGGATGTATTGATTCTTTCTGGGGATCACCTCTACCGAATGGACTACATGGAATTTGTTCAAGTAAGGCATCATATTCATATCATAGCATTTAATCAAAATAGCCCTTTCCACTCCCAATTCAGTTGCATTCAAATAATTGACTATCACATGTTTTGAGTTTTGACCCATCATATCATACACAGAATCACCGGGAAAGTAAAGCAGATATCTCCATTTCTTGTCTGCCAATGGATGACAGGTAGGTTGCCTATCCTACATATTAACTTTCTAATCTGCAAAATCACTTATGTGTGCAGCTTGAAATCACCATTTTTGCTACTAAATTTAATTAAACTTTCAAGTTTTCCAGTAAATTTATGTATTTCAATCCATTTGTTCAAGTTTGATCTGAAATAGGATTATAGGAACTTACCTTTTTATCTCCCAGTTTAACAACCTTTATTATACATTATTGTCTTAAAATTCTACTGTGTATTCATATAGCCGTGCCTCAGATTTTGGTCTAATGAAGATAGACAAGAAAGGAAGGATCATTTCATTCAGTGAAAAGCCAAAAGGAAAAGAGCTGAAAGCAATGGTAAAACTCATGTTTGCTATCCTGAAGTTTCAGGATTTAGATTTGCCGCTAATGCTGCTTCATAATTCAGCAAGTAGATACAACAGTTTTGGGTCTTTCACGGGATGAGGCTGAAAAGAAACCATACATTGCTTCCATGGGAGTGTACATCTTCAAGAAGGAGATACTTCTTAATCTATTAAGGTACTGATGATAATTACCTCTCAAAATATGAAAGTTTCTTTGTGGTTCACTTGGTACTGAAAATTGAATTAGTCCTATTTCGAAGCTGGCTTGCTAATTTCAATAAATTTATTTCATTTAGATGGCGGTTTCCAACTGCAAATGACTTTGGATCAGAGGTCATTCCTGCATCTGCTAATGAGTTTTACATGAAGGTATGACTGGAAATTTATTTCAAAGCAAAGGAATTTATTGCTTATGATTTCACATATTACGAAGCAATAACTTGCATGCAGGCAAGGGTGGATGCACCTTATAGGAGGTGGGGGCTTATGCCCCCACAACAACTTTGATTTTTTTTGGTAATTATATAGTTATATAGATTTTTTATCCCATAATTTTATTTAATTTGACTTCACATTAATTTTAAATGAGACAAAATAATAAGATATATAGTATAATATATTTGTTTTTATACTAATATATAATTTTTGCCCCCATTATCAAAATTTTTTGGATTTGTCACCGCATGCAGGCTTATCTCTTCAATGACTACTGGGAAGACATAGGGACCATCCGGTCATTCTTTGAGGCAAACCTTGCCCTCACTGAGCATGTGAGTGTCTAGTTTATATATCTGTCTTGCCACTCTTATTGAACTCGGGTATTATGGCTACATAGAGTTCATTTGTGATTGATCCATGATTAAGATCTAAATATCTAAGCCACCTAGGAACAATTACTTCTGCAATTTTCAGCCGCCAAGTTTTAGCTTTTATGATGCAGCAAAGCCAATGTATACATCAAGGAGAAACTTACCACCATCGAAGATTGACAGTAGCAAGGTTAGTACAAAAAAAGAAGAAGCATAAAACTTATTCTTGGAGTATCTTATGAAAGATTCACACTAAAATATTGTTGCATGCCCCTAGGCGGTGCCTCTTTTCTGCCTTCAATTCTGAGACTAAATATTGTTATTTGTCCTTAAGCAGATTGTTGACTCAATCATATCGCATGGATGCTTCTTGACTAATTCCTTCATAGAGCATAGTGTAGTTGGAATCAGATCCAGAATAAACTCAAACGTTCACTTAAAGGTTTGTTGTACCAATTGCTTTTACCTAAGCATGTACATGGATGGTTATTGGTTAAAGAAGATTATGATGCAAATTGTTAAAACAATTGTGTCATAGATACCTGATGTATCAAATGTGTAGCAATCCTCCTATTTATATAGGCTTGAACCAAAACTTAATTATTAGAGTTAAATATTGATGCAGCAATTCTTAAACTGTCATCCAATTAAATTATTCAGTTTACATGATTTTATAAATAATGAATGTGAAGTTAATTACCTTTACTAACGTGACAATATTTGATTAAATGATATTATAAAAATCAGAACATAGACATTACAAATAGTGTGCTCATCTATCTAGCTTTGTGTTGCACACATCAATATGCAGGATACGGTAATGCTTGGCGCTGATTATTATGAAACTGATGCTGAGGTGGCAGCACTGTTAGCTGAGGGAAGAGTTCCCACAGGAATAGGAGAAAATACAAAAATCAAGTACAAACTGCCACTCTCACTCTCTCTCACCATTTATTTTCTATTTCTTCCGTTTCCTAACCCTCAATTATTGCATATATCTGCAGAGACTGCATTATTGACAAAAATGCCAGAATAGGAAAGAACGTTGTAATTGCAAACTCAGAGGTATGATTCTTCTCTTTTAGGGCAGTGTCTGATGAGGAACACTTGCTTTATTGGCAATGGTGCTATTCTCATACTTTTAATTCACAGAATCTCGAATTTTACTAAAATTTTTTACATTACTCAACCCTCTCACTGTGAGATAAATATGGTCTTTTTAAAAGGTAACATGTACATGTCTTCTAAGATTTATGAAGCCAGAATTCTACTGCTTAGCTTGTTTTGGCTTTGAGTACATGAAACTTAGTTTATAGCTTTAAACAGGAAAAGAATTTACTGGAATGTCATGAGATGAGAATTCGACAGCAAAAAGTCAAAACACGTGAGATGAT
This sequence comes from Dalbergia cultrata, assembly GCA_031216105.1. Classification (NCBI taxonomy): domain Eukaryota; kingdom Viridiplantae; phylum Streptophyta; class Magnoliopsida; order Fabales; family Fabaceae; genus Dalbergia; species Dalbergia cultrata. The sequence continues at coordinate 56,827,558 of CM062345.1, forward strand.
GATTTTATTTTATTGTCCAATTGTACTAAATTAATTGCCATTGAATGAACTACAGGGAATACAAGAGGCTGATAGATCTTCCCAAGGTTTCTACATCCGTTCTGGCATTACTGTCGTATTGAAAAACTCAGTAATTGAAGATGGATTCGTCGTATAGTAACTTCACCGATCATTTGTTTGATGGATCTACATTGAAAGAGACCCGAATAAGTAAATAAAACTAATCGCTTTGGATTGAATGAAAGTATAAAGGTTGGTACATTAAGATTAAATTCTTTATGTACAATTCAAATTTAAAATTTGCCTAAAAAAAAATTTCCTACCATTTGAATCAACCGCAAATTTTTTAAGGAATGACATCGTTCTATTCTTGTAAGTATAGCTTCAAATTTCAATGTGGTGTGTAATTTTGTAGAGAGACGTTCAACCAATTCACCGCATACGCTAAACCTACAAACAAGAGAAGAGCATAGATTATATACAGAATTTGGTGTCATCGACTAAGGCTAAAGCCGGAGAGAGAATGTTGTTTCGTCTCTAATTTATAATGAAAACTCTGCATGAAATTGACAATAATTCCCAGCTTGTTTGCATTTAGATCATAATGGTGCATTTTGCATGCCATATTAACCATGATAGAATAAATTAATATTATACATTATATTTTTATCCATTATTTGGTGTAGACATAATGTATAAACTTATCCATCTGAAAATTGGGAAAAGGAGGAGACAAGATTTTCAATTCCAACAGTTAAAAAGTAAATTTTGGGTATGTAGATTTTGTGAGACCGAATGGCAAAAAAACTTTGGTTGTCACAGGAAAGATATACGGAGAGGGTTCTATCCAGGTTCGATATGAAGAATGCTAAAGTAATTAGCATACCATTGACCAATCACTTTAAACTTAGCAAAAGGAGTTGCCCCATTACTGATGAAGAAAAGAAAGTTATAGCTAATATTCCTTATTCTTTGCAATCGAGATTTTGATATATGCTATGGTTTGTACTTAGTCAGATATCGCTCATGCAGTTGGAGTTGTTAGTAGGTTTCTTTCCAATCCTGATAAAGGCCACTGGAAAGCTGTGAATTTTAAGATATCTGAAGGGTAGTTCGAGAATATGTTTGTGTTTTGGAGGACCATAGTTAGTTTTCGAAAGCTATGTTTAACACCCTATTAAGTTCTAATTCTTTCACCTTTTTTTTTTCTTTTAATTTTGGATAATAGTTAGCAAGCATAATATTACTAACTTATAATCGTAAATTTTGCGAAATTTTTTTTTTTACTGCTATGTCTATTTCCTATTCGTAGTCGTATACAACAAATTGTAAACTGTGCACTTGGAAGGCACTTGGTAGGTTCCTAGGAAAGAGAGGTAGATCACAATGGATTCACTTAAATACCAAGTATTTCCTAACTAGAACCTTTACAAAATTGCATTTTTACATGAGCACACGTTCTTCCTGCAACCCAAGAGTAATTTTAAAATGACAAAGTATTATTATTTTCTAACATAAAAATGAAACTACTATTTGTTAATCAGTAATTCCCACAGTTTGGACAATCATCATCTAAAGTTTTAAAACTAGACTTAATGCTTGACTCGATTAGCGCATCGAGTCACTGAATCATTAGTTTAACCAGTGAGCAATTAGTTGAACTAGTTGAACTGAATATTAATAATTAAATATATAAATATATTAAAATTTAAACAAATATAATAAAATTATATAGATAATTAATAATTTAATATACTTAAGTGGTAAAGCAAAATGGAAAAGAAATCAAATAAGAAAAACAGACATGATTAGTTATCACATATTATATTATACAAAATTGAAAAAAATAAAGTGAGATTATAATTTTATTTTATTTTTTTTGAAAAACCTAGCATATGTTGTGATGGCGTACATCAGGAAGCTAGTATATTCCACTTCCCAATCCATTTTATTTCATAATAAAGTGAAAAAATGAGTCCCGTTCTAATCTAAGCCTATCTTATGCTCCTTGTCCCTTTCACCTACACAGCCCTTCTCTCTCTCTCTCCCTCTCCCCCCCCCCCCCCCCACACGCTCCCCTACACAACCTTCTTTCATGGCACCACATCCAACCACGCACACAGCCACACAACCCTTCTTTCTCCAAGCCCTCTTTCATGCCACCACACCTGTAATAAGAAGTTACATTATTCTAGAGTTCACTTTCTAAAGATTATCCCAAAATATTTATTGCCTAGAAATCACTACAACTATCTAAATAAAAAGTTGTGATGAAGTAACACTACATTAAGGAAAATAAAGGATGTTACACTATACAGATGCTGATATGACAGATGATCTGGTCAATAGGAAATCTACCTTTGAATTCATGTTTACTTGTGTAGTTGGAGCTCTATCTTGGTAGTAAAAAATGCATACGTGTGTTGACTTATCTACTACTAAGGCATAATATATTGCAACGGCTAAAGTTGACAAAGAATGCTTTGGTTGAAAAGATTCCTTGAACGATTGGAAATGAAGTTGAATAGGTCCTTATCCATTGTGAGAGTAAAAGTACTTTGGATTTAAACAAAAATACAATGTATCATTCATGGACAAAGCACATTGATATCAGGTATCATTGGCTGCGTCATGTAATAGAATAAAAACAATTCAAGCTAGAAAAGATTTACACTGATAAAAACCTTACTGATATGAGATAAGTTTTAACTTTGTACCGAGTTGATTGATATGGATCCCAGAAGATTGTTCCCATATTATTTTCTCATCGATTGAAGGGAAAAATTGTGGGGTCCAACTGCTATGAAAATTGGGAAAAGGAGGAGACAAGTTTTTCATTTATAACAATGAATTATGGTTGAAGGTTGAATGTTGTAAGGCTGAAACAATTTTTCATAGTCTAGTAAATAGGACAGTGTAGATGCATGAAAAAAAATTTCTTCTGCAACTGAAATTTATAGTGCACATTTACACCGAAGGAACATCTATAAATAAATGTGCTTTTGCCAGTTGAAGAATAGAGCAAGTAGCCACGAATAAAAGCTATAAAGTGAAGATAGATACACTGAAAGTGTGTTATTCTCTAAGAGTGGGAGGAAAAATAAAGAGTGTAAGTAAATCCTAAAGTGTATAGGGCATGAGTATATACACCGAGTAAAGTTTAGGTATCATCTTTCTTATTTCTTGGTACTACAAAATTGTAGTATTTGAATAGGAGGATTCTCACCGGGAAATACTATATTTACCTCTTGAGTGTGTGAGTGTGAAAAAAAATATTTTGTAATTATCTTGAATATAGTGAAATATTATTTTGAGTTTTTCCTGCAGTTTTTCCTCTGGTAATTGAGGTTTCCACATTAAAAATTTGATGTCCATTTTATTTTAGTATTGCACATATTTATTATTCCTATGCTGTACCGATTGGTAGATTTAATTTTATCAGATTTACTTTGGTGCTTATTACCACACTACAACATCATTTAATTACATGATGAATTAATCCCCGAGCCCAACACATTATGACCCCCTTATACATTAAAAGACGTATAGCTTAATCATGCCTAAAAAGGCCTTAGTAGGCCGGATTACCATTTAACATATAATGACTCTTTTATTTTAAATATATAAATAATAATAATACGAAGTAAATATAATAAAAAATAATTATTTAATAACAATTAAATATTTTAAATAAATAATATATAGTATAAAAGTCAATTATAAGTTATAAATTATTAACTAGTAAATTAAATTTTAAATAAGTAATAAATAATATGAAATATGTAAAGATAAGGTTTAATAATTAAAATATTTTAATTTAATATTAATTTTAAATTAGAATATAAAATTATAATTAAAAATTTAAAAATATTAAAAATATATAAAAGGAGTATTTTATATTTTATACTTAATGAAATGATAAATAGTTATAAAATATTGAAGTAGATAATAACATTTAATATAAAGTAAAATTTAATTAATAAATATTTTAATAATTAATAAAAAAATATTTTATTATTATTTTTATTTGTATATACATGATAATAATATATAATATAAAATCTAATATCTTAGATTTTGTTATATTAAATACTATATTATATTAAAAATTTACCAAGTTTTATAGGATCGAACCTTATATTATCGGTAGCTGTCCTAAATCAAGCCCAAGTCAAGTCACGCGGAAGGAAGACTTGCTGTCATTGTGTTGTCGTAAAGCGCTTCACCCCACCATGACTCACTTGTCTTCAGTTTGACGGGCGGGCCTCAACGTGTTTGAAACTCAATACATTTTCTTTTCTTTTATTTTCTCAAACACATTGTCATCCACACTTTTTTCCTTTCATTCCTTTTTGGTATTCAGTCATTCAAGCAATTTAATTACGTTATATTTGAATCCGAATGATAATTTGAAGAATTATTGAATTAGCTTGATTGATTTAAGTAGTTTGGCATGTATTTTTCCTTTAATCTATTCATATAGATCAATAATTATCTAATTAACTTTAAACAGGATTTAGTGTTTCACATAATTAAATTTGAAGATTACAACATATCCGTATCACACATACCAAGCTTGGAAATAATAAAAGTAAAATATTATTCTCAATAAATTTTATCACATATATGACAAGGCATTAAGATATAAGAAGTTTTTATTTTTTTTCTTTCGCTTTCTATCGTTTAGATTACTTTTTGATTTCATTCTGTTTTTTAATTTCATGCACCAAATCCAACTCTAAATTCGAAATGTTCATTCCCCGATTTTTATTTCCATTTTATATAATATACCGCATCATGCAAGAACACGTTAGCTTGTTTACTTTCTGTTTTTTCTGTTAATATTGATTGTTTTCATTGACAAGAAATTCAGTATACTTTAGTTAATTAATTAATGATAGGAGCGGTGAATACGAGAAGAAAGTAAAGAAAAGGACAAGTACAAAAAAACACAACAAACAGTATAAAGTACTCCGCATAAGTAGTATTGAGTGCCGTAGCAGTAGCACAGAAAATAGATCATACAAGTTAACGTTAAACAGAAAAGGCAAGGCGGAATCCAAAAGGAAAAGTCGAGATTAAAAATAATCAACGACACATTCCAATTATTAATATTGTTATTTATTTATTCTAATAATCCATGGTTAGAAGAGGTTAGGTAATACGTTGATTCCATCAAAATCAAAAGCGTCTGAATCGGATTTTCCCTGCATTTTCTGCTTCCTTTCCTCTTTCTCTTCTCTCCTTTTAATTCTTTTCTTTGTCCTTTCACACACACTCTCTGTTCTCTCTCTCTCTCTCTCTCCATTTTTAGGGTTCTTTTCTTCTTCTTCTTCTTTACCACAGAGTATTCTCCATCACAGACCACTGGGGAGCTAACCATGGAAAGTTTCACCTCGTCTTTATCTTCATCTTCTTCTTCTCCTCCTCTTCCTTCATCACACATTTCAGGTGGTGCAGCTTTCGATGATTATTCCGAGGACTTCTGCAGTATATGTCTGGAACCTTTCGGCATCAATGACCCTTCTACTGTATGATCCACCACTCTTGTGTTTTCTATGTTTTTGCATTTGGGTTTCTGAAAAAGCTTCCAACTTTGATCAGTGATCGCATACCCATTTGCTTGCTTGGTCCAGTCTCGTGTAATCTCCTGAGCTTGAATTGCATATTGTGAAAGCTTTCATATATATATATATATATATATAATCAATTTCCTTTTCCTGGTTTAGTGTCCTATTGTTTTGATTCAACTTGCTTGGTAATTTACTCTCTTTATTTATTTATTTTTAAAATTTTGTTTTGAGTTGCATTTGGGGATCTATTTTTATTTGGGACTGAATGTCTACACCTGTGGGGAAATTTTGCCATTCCAAGCTGTTTATTTAAGCATCACAAGGAATGGTATATTGATTCATGGATGCAACAGGAAATGAACTATCCATGTGCTTTCTTTTTGTTTAGTGCATATCTGAAGAAGACAATCGTGTTGATTTATTCTTATTCTTGCACCAATTAATTTAGCATTTTGATCTCAAAGGGTATTCGAGGGTTGAGATTGTTGTATACTGCGAGTGTTAAACATTTTTTTTTCCCATCTATGAGATATCTATTTATTTGGATGTCTAATTATGCTTTATGTCTGGACGAGTTGCAACCTGTAGATAATCAGTGGCAAGCTGTATGCCTGTAGATATTGATGTCTAAACTTAAACGTTGAACAGTCTATTGACATGTTTCCTTTTCAATTCTAGATTACCAGTTGCAAACATGAATATCATCTGCATTGTATTCTTGAATGGTAAGGCTACTTGATCTTTTATGAGAGGAAACTGTATCTATGTTTTTGCACTTTGGAAAATTAACGATGATGTGGATTGTGATTGGCTGCTTCTGACTTAGTTCCCTTTTTTCTTCAGGTCACAGAGAAGCTCAGAGTGTCCGATATGTTTGCAGTTGCTTTCTTTCATTGATCCTTCCAGGTATTTTTTTTTTCCTTTGCAAAACCCACCCCTTCATCCTTCTTGAATGGTTAATGTGGGCCTTTGTGTGTATGGTTAGTAGTTTTCATAAATAACTTTTTTTCTTTTTTGTTGTAGCCAAGAGCTTCTAGCTGCAATGGAGGCTGAAAAACGCTCAAGATCAAGAAACATATATCCATCTTCATTTGCTAATTCTCGTGCCCCACTTGAACGGCTTAATGATGACCATGTGAGTGAGATATATCTGAGAATTGATAGCGTTATGAAACCATTTGGTGTGTTATTTTTATATTGTTGGTTGCCTTGATACAAGTATCATTTAATTGCTTTGATGATATCCTTTCTGAGAAGCAAATTGTTCTGTTGCAGGATGATTCTTGCTCAGATGACTCTGATATTGATGAACAAATTATGCAGCACCTATTTGCTGCTGCCAGTAGATCTCGGTTTGTCCATAGACGGGAAAGGATGAGATCATCTGGAGCAGGCCCATCAGAGGCTCCTGTTTCTAACTCTTCTGTGTATGTGTCGGGGTTGCAACCAACACTGATCACTTCACCTTCTGGTGATAGTTCACCAATTTCTGGTATACCATCTGCTGTTGACATTCAACCTCCAACATCTGCTTTTCCCCCTGTTGGTCAGGTTGCAAGAAATACTACTCCTGAGAATGATTTTCCTTTCAAAACCAGGTACTTGCATTATACTTTAGGTTTAAAGATGTGGCATCTTTTATTTATCAGGAACCTTTTTCCTAGAGTGTTCACTTAACTCATTTTTCATGTGTTCACTATTTCCCGGGTCATGTTCAGAGTTCTCTATACCCAGCCACCATCTGAGAGTGGAAGGAGACTGAATACTTCTGAGATGTTCTCTATCCCTGAGTCCATCAAATCCAAATTTTCTGCTGCTTCAGCCAGGTATACCTTTTTGTACATGAATGATTGAGTACTCGCAAGCTATTTCCCTTTAGTGCTAATATATCTGAAATCTTGCTACAGATATAAGGAATCAATATCAAAAGGTACCCGTGGCCTTAAAGAAAAGTTACTTGCTCATAATGCCTCGGTAAAAGAGCTGAGTAAAGGTGTTCAGCGCGAGATGAATGCAGGCATTGCTGGTGTTGCACGGATGATTGAACGCCTTGATCTTACCTCAAAACGGTCTGGTTCTCCTCTCATTCCTGTTGATGCTGGGGGATCTTCAGGCTTCCCTGCGAAAGGGAAGTCTGTTGAAGAGAATGGCACTGAGCATTCTCCGATTGTTGATAGTGGAAGTGTGGTTCAAGATGTTCGTTCAGATGCTCCCTTACTTGTTTCTAGCATGGTTTCTGGTCGAGTGGAAATTCCTACACATGTTCAGGTATTCCATCTATCAATCCCCATCCTCTGTCCTTTGAAAATTAGTTGATTACAAGAAGTTAACTGGTGCCTAATTTCTGTGTAACCTTGATTTGCAATTTCATGTGGTTTTATTAACCACAGAAGACAAAAGAATGAATTTATAAAAAAAAAAAGAAAGACTGATTAAAAATGATAAAACAGTATAGAAGCAATTTCTTGGTCACTGATCTGGATGCCTTTTGAGCTGTTTCTAAATTTGAGTAGAACTCATTTGTCTTTGATGAGACCCAAAAAAAAAAAAAAAAAAACCCAATTGGTCTCGTGTTTGCTGCTTGTTTAAATGAATTCGGGTGACAAATTGCATTTTAGAAATGATGAATGCCTCTAGACGAATTTTAAATGATATTTGCTTGAAAGGTGGCTAATGCTTTCAATGTGTTTACTTTCTTCATTCAGAGTGGACATGATGCCGTGAGGACCTAGCTGGGGGGTCATCAACTTTACTATGCTGTCTCACTTGTCCATGGAGAAGTGCAAGAGACGACTTTGATTGCCAACGTACCTGTTGGTATGCGTCCTGCATTGTTATCAATATTCAAAGATTGGTAGAAACTAAAAGTATGTAATATCAATTTATAGAGCCAGCGGCTGCTTCCGTTGGAAGATTATGTAATGCACCTACTACATATAATTGCATGGATTCTTATCCATGTTTGTTGGTTTCTTGTTCGGTTCCTTTACATATCGATACTTGATTTATTTTGATGAAATAATTTGGCGGTTCTCTACTCTGCAGATTAATCTTACACCACAAGTTTAATTTGAATGCACTGACAGTGTAAATTTTTTTTCACATTGTCTTCCCATCAAATGTTACTGTTTCTGAAGGGTTAAATGCTAGTCATGTTATCTAGTCATGTTATGCCCATATATCAAGCAAGCTCCTTTTGAGTCAATGAAGGACATAATCATCAGTGAAAATGCTCTGCAGGTTGCTGTGCCTCATAAAAGGGATAATTTCATTTGGCATTGCATCTGATTTGATGCTAGTTTCTATTCGACTTCGAACTATGTGTACCCACCAACTACCAAGACCCCATTTGTTGGGGCGCTCACTACACCTTTAGTTTTGGTTAGGGGCCAATTTTTAAGATAAAACTGTATTTTCATCACAGGCAAAAGATATAATCACAAATAGAACCGTGATGGAAGCCTCCAAAGTGCATAAGAATAACAGTGGATAACATGTCCTAAAGGGAGATAAACAAATACAAGAAACCAGTTCAAATGTGTAACCTTACATCTAGGAAGAACGGATTAACTGGATTAGTGATAACAGAAACAAGCCCAATAATTAAAAAAAACGATTGAACCAACAGTTGCAGCATTCGAACAGCTGGAAGCAACAGGCCCATATTATTGAAGACTCACTTATTACAAACATAAACATGGTATCCAACATAAATTTCAAATCTGTCCCAAAATGGTATCTGCGCCAGAAACCTTGACTTCAGATGGAGCTTCTTCAACATTAAGAGCCTTAACTTTTCCATCTACCACGTATGCTGACCACCTACATAGAAACAGCAGCTACTCTTTTTGAGAATTCAAATCCACAATGTGTTGTTGTTGTGTAGAAAGCAGTGCTTTAAGGGGAAGCCATCCAACCAAAGAAATTCATTGAGATGACGAGAGATAATAACAAAGAGAGTAATTTGACAATTGACATTGCTAAATCTATTTACTTTACCATGTTACCATTATTTGTTAAACTGTCTCAAAGCTTTACATCGTTTCTAAGACTGGTGACCTTACCATTTTGATATTTGGTCCAGTTTTTAAAATAATGGAATGTAAGATCTCTCAAACATCAAAACCAAACAAATCTTCATATGAACAAGTCCAATCTTAGTTGAAGGAGGATATTGTAACATACCTTTCAGATCGAGTTCCGAGCAAAGCACCAGAGAGATCAGTAACTAATTCCAAGCTTTTGTGAAAGCTCCCATCAAAGTCCCCATAGAACTCAATCTGGAAAGTCAAATTTCAAACCAAAAAATACAACACTCATAAGCAATGCCAAAAATAAATAAGTAAAAGAAAATGGAAATACCATAAGCCAGCAGATACAAAAATTCTAATCCAAAAAGGTATATGCCAGACAATCAACTTAAAAATCTCAACAGTATGTCACTGAACATATTGTGTGTACTTAAGAGCTTGATCTTCTCATGGATCCAAAAACTATGAACTCAGCAGAGATTGAGTTACCACAAACCCCTTTATTCTCTTTTGCACATCAACAATTATTACACTTTCAGGTATTTCAGTCAACCAGATCACTGCATCAGAACAGAAAAAGACCAATGCTCTTGCCTTTCCCATTATTGTTAAACTTGCTGCCAGAATAAAAAGATTGCTGATGCACTGTAATACATAAGCTAATCAAACTAGGGACCAACTCATGACCAGCGCTAATAACACAACAATGCAGCACGAGGACGTCCCAAACTCAATTAGAAATGAGATTACAGATTGAGAGATCATTTAGTTTTGATACATGAAGTTGGCAACAATTTATCAGCAGAAGGATATGTAAACTTATAAAATGGTACTTCAAGGCCAGAAAGTGAAACCTAATCACCAGTGCAAATGTGAAGAATGAAAAAGACTCAAACGTATATGAAGCCTTTGACACTCAGGCAAGAAGACAGGGACAACTTACAGCATCTTGGGCTTGAAGCTTCTCTGCCCATGCATTCATAGTGTATGGATCATTAACAGCCACACAAATAACTGAATCAATCCCCTTAGCCTTAAACTTATCAATATTATCCTTGTAAGTGGGAACATGTTTGGTTGAACAAACTCCAGTGTATGCACCCTGAGAGTTAGAATGATAGCCAAAGCATCAAAAACACAATTTTGAAATAAAGCCAAAACAAGAGCACCACATTTATTTAAAACAATTCCATTTCTTAGAACACAAGAACCATCCATTACTCTGTCATTTGAAATAATAGCACTAGATTTTCCAAACAAGTACAACAACCATTGAGGAGACAGCCAGAAGACGTACATTAACTTAAAACAATTGCAAGTTAACTTACTGGGAGCCCAAAGATGACAACTTTCTTGTCCTGAAACATCAAATCAAGTGGGGAAAAAGAAAGAAAGAGGGCATTAGTAATTTTCCCAAAAACAAGAGTAAATACGAAAGACATACACAACACTAAGTTTCATGGAGGCTTTAACTTGTCATGTGAGTCGACACGATTCCACGTCCCATGGTAAAGATAACACAACTCTTAATTAAATCCTTAAATTACATAGCTAACAAAAAACTCAACTAATTTGATGTCCACGTGTCTTTCAGGACCAATTTGCACATTTATTTACTTACTATAAAGAGGGGTTCAAAATTGAAAGTAGAATTGGAGAGAGAAAGAGAGGGGACCTTGAAGATGTCTTTGAGAGGAGAGGTGGAGAACTTGGAAGCGACACCTTCGTCCCAGGTGCGAGCTTTCTGGAGGGAAACATTGGGTGCGGCCGAGACAATGTCGGTTCCTACTGCAACCTTGGCGTAGGACCTCATAGTCATACGAAGAAGAGCTGAAGGAGAAGAAGACACTGACAGCGATTTCATCGCTGATGAAGCAGCTCGCCTCGCCATAACCGATGCCATTGCTATTTGCTACCTACGTCCGAATTATTTTTCCGACAACGTTGGGGGGATTCGATTCGTGCTTCGGTTGGTGTTCTTCCGGTCCAGGTCGGTTTCGCTTCCTCAGGTTGAGGGCTGAGGACACTCGTGCAACATTCGATTGCGTTCCTTGTTTTTTTTATTTATATTATTTTCAATTTTTGGGGGTGGAATGGAGCTAAGTTTTTATATAAGTCCACTGGGTCCAATTCACCGGGCCTTTTAAATTTTCTTTGGTTGTTGTTGGTGTTGTATTTATGGTTTTTGTTGTGTTTGTTCTGTTTTTGGTTTTTTTTTGGGGGGGAGGGGCGGGGAGGATTGGTTTGCAAAATTGGTCTATGCCCATTTTAACAATCAGAAAGTCAGAAAAACTAATAGCCGTTTAATTTGAGTTTTTAGTTTTTATTTTTAATTTTTTAATTTTTTAAAATTTGTGAAGAAAAAATTGAAAATTTTGAAAACTGAAATTTGTAGGGGTTGTTTGCTTACAGTTTTTAGTTTTCAATTTTCATTTTCAGTTTTCCAATTTGCAGGAAATTGTGAAGGAAAACTGAAAAAACCAAACATTAGAATTTGTAATTTTTAGAATTTTCAGTTTTTCCTTCACAAATTCTGGAAAACTAGAAAATTAGAAATTGAAAGCAAATAGCCCTGTAGTTTTCAGAATTTTCAATTTTTCCTTCATAAATTCTGGAAAACTATAAAACTGAAAATGAAAACTGAAAACTCAAATCAAATAGACCTTAAGATTCAAGAGAAGAATGACAACAGAAAAAATGTAATTTAGTTTAAATAAAAAAAATTAAGGATTTAACTTCTATGTGCTAACCATGTCATCCAATCATGTATATTGTATTAATTAGACTAAATACCTAAAATAGTTTCACATAAATATATCAAGGAACAAAATAGTCTTTTAGAATTTAAAACTCTTATATTGGTCCCATAAATTTAAAAAAAGGACAAATCAATTCCTTTGTACATATTTGTGTAGTGTATTTTTAATAGTATAGACATGTATGGAGGGAGTAATGTACCCCTTTTTTGAGATATTAAGGAAAAATATGGCACTTTAGAATTTAGAGGACAAATTTGTCCCCTAATATGTTTATGATTGTGAGGGATTAATATAAATGTTTATTCTATTAATTGTTATAGTTGGTTTTCTCTATCATTACTTATAAAGTTATGGAAATTGTCACGACTCAAAAATCATGACCAGCATATAATATGGAAGCCTTCTGAAATTAAATTCATGCAATTATGTGCAATGAATTACTAAATTAATGCTCATAATAAATTATTAAATAAATAAATTCCTCAAAACTTCTTGAAAATTTTATTAATAAAATATTTAATTCTTCCAAATCGTTCCAAAATCCACAATTGAATAGGCAATCTTAAATCATGTTTCTGAAAGAAATTACATAAGATAATATAACCTTAAAATAACAATGCATGCTAAATAATGTCTGAGCATCCTGTCTACACACAATTGGAGCACTCTATTATAATATAATTCTAATTTAAACTTCACTACAAAATGAAGCTCACAAATATAACAGTAGCAAAGCTACTAAGACTGGGTCTGAATGACAATTTATCTATGACTGTAACTGTAAAGGGGAGGAAAAGGAGGGGTGAGGTCATCAGAACTCAGTAAAGGAGTCTCCACTCACAACTCACATGGAACAACAACAAAATACATAATATACACATGCAGTTGTTACAAAACAATTTATATATTTAAATACATGTAACTTAACTAAAAAATAATTTATTTGAAATTATGGCAATAACCAGTAGAGAAATAGGAATTATTCTGTATATAAATATTTGAGTTGAATAGCTGAATTTAAGCCAATGACTAATCTGATGGACACCTAACTAGGTCCCATAAATGGACATCTTACTAGATTCCTTATTGTGGTTGAGCTAGTTCTCTATCGGACCATTTAATACCAAGGTTAACGATCAATCCAACAGTCGTTAACTCGCTGTTCTATTTCTTACTAATTACAAAAAAAAAATCTTTCAATTAAATTGGATAAATCTGAAAGTTTTGAATTCATTTAATTCTAACAATTTGACTTTACATAATTGAGGTTATAAAATCATGTTTAAGAGATCACCAGCTTGTAAACATAGTGATTTCAGAAGCCTACTAAGTATGTATTTGGCAATTATGTTATTCTAACAATCTGACTAACTGAGGTTCTGAAATTACACCCAATGAATTGCCAGTTTGTAAACATAGTGATTTCAGAAGCCAACAAAGTATGAATTTAACAATTGTTATGAATCATATTTTGTTCAACACTTTCAACAAATCATATCTCATGTTATAAAATCTTAATAGGAAACCTATAGTTTGAAAACATGGTAATCAATATTTCTGTTGTAAACATTAAACTGAGAAAAATATATTCTATAACATACAAGGTATTAAATATGGTCCTATGAGCTTTCTAAAACAAGGTTTTTATTATAATTGTGAAAAATAATAATTTTTCTAAAAATTGGCATAATCCATAAAAGCATTTGACATAAGTTATTCTAGAATTTCATAAAAATTTATATAATGCTGAGAATATACTAATAATAACTAAAAGTATAGCGATAAGCTTAGATCCACTCATCGTTCATTGTCAAGAGTGTCTGACCACTGCCTACGTGATATTAGGGAATTGGAATGACACTCTTAACTGCCATGGAATTATAGAAAAGAATAAGGAATCACTTGGAATTGAATGAGAAAAGAAAGTTATACTATAATAATATAAAGATAACCATATAAAGATAAGAATGAGAGCACCTACTAAAAAAATTCTTGGACGGTTAGGATTCTTAAAAGAATATTTAGGAGTACTGTGATGTATCAAATATATACTATGAATATAAAACAAAAACCTCAAAGTGACGCAATCTGCTTCCCACATACCCGCACATCGTTATGTGCTTTTAGGATGTTTTGTTTCAACAATGCAGAAGCTTTAATTACCAAAAAAAATAAATTAAAATGCATATGACTTTCTCGAGCTTTCCCTATATATATAATAAGAATAATAATTCACAAATCAATAAGTTTCATATTTAATTTAATCATTGATAGCTTCTTTTGTAATATCTAATAATTCTCCATAATATATAACAAAGCATATTCATAATACATGTTAAATATAAATACTGTCTAATATATTCAAATAAATATCATTATAATTCATCGATAAATAAAAAATATTTTTTTAAAAAATACATAATACATAATATTGATAAAAATATAAATATTAATGGTACTTATAAACATATTATATCTAATAGGTTTAATAAAATAATATTTTTAAAATTAAAAAAAAAACTTAATATCACAAACTGAATATTAGATTCCATAAAAGAATAAATATCAAATTCAAACAATAACTAAATTTAACTTCAATATCTTAAACTCGACCTTCCTAAAAACACATAGACATATTACATAAATGATAGTTGAACAATTTGTTTAGTGGGCTGGCTTGGCTGCTCAGCGTTATGGCATTCCCTGTCAACGGTCCCTCGTTTCTTTATGGCAAAGACAATGAAGGTCATGTAATGTCCTGATAACTTAATATGCAGTACTTGAATGAGCCTGAAACTTGCATGAAGGACGGCTACAAATAAATTAATAAAACATGTCTGGCAATGTATGATTGATGTGATGCAGGGAAGAGCTACTATATCGTAGGGAGATTTTTAGGCAGATTTTTTGAAGAGGCTTGAACTGAGTTAATAAATGCATGACTTGCTCTGTGGTTTATGTTAATAAACCTACAACTACTCACATAATTATACATAATTTCAATTAGTATTTGGCGGCGACAAACCTTTTCCGCAAAGCGATTTGTTTAACATAAATGTTATATACTCAAATCAATACATAGTGATTTATGTAAAGAAAATATAAATTTTATTTATCTAAGTATGGAGTGTGATATTAATTAATTATAGATGTATATTACTTCTAACGATAATACACCAATATATGTTGATTTTGATATTTAGATTAGCGTGCTCAAATAATGAAATTGTTGTGCAAACAATCGTGTTCCCAATAATTATCGGTATGAATTTCATATAAAGTGACACATAATCAAAAAACGTTGAATGAAAATAAACAACTCTTATTTTTTCCCAAAGTTCTATTTGCGTTTTAGGAGAATCTCAAACATACAGTTCATGAGATACGGGAAAGAGAATAATTCTTCTTCAACGTGTCGGCAGTCGGTTAGAAAGTTAGTTTCTTGTTAAGAGAAAAAAGAAAGGGGAACAGAATATGAGAACCTATGACAACCATAGTAACAGCTCATTCTTAAACAGCAAATCTTACCCTTCACGAAATAGTGGGCCAAGAACATGCGATTGATTGAAAATTTCATTATTAAAGGCAAATGCACACTTTTCCAACGGTGCTATAATAGGATGGATCAAGCAAACGATAACATGAACAATATATTAATGCTCAGTAACTTTTTCTTTCTGGTTGTCTTGCAGAAAAGTAACTCTTGGAAGCTTTCCCTTTAGTATTCATTTATCAAAAGTCTAACCCTCTTTAATTAGTACTGGCTTTGTTCTCAGATACGTGTCGATTTGGATAATTGCAGTTAGATATATTAATTTTTAATACATTCATTTTTCTAAATGAACACTTATTTAATACCGAATATAGCACTAAAGATTGGAACATGTCCTCTTCAAATGAGCATCTAAATGTACATGTTCGATTTGCATGCTTATCTTGCTCGAGGAACTATGCTGTTTTTCTAAGACAAGCATTGTCAAAATTCATATATACGGTTTTGATGTGATATGATTCACAATTTCTACTTCTCCTATATGATTAATTTTTTCTCTCTTTTTCCATTTCTAAAATTAACAAACACATCAAAGCATATGAACTGGACATATTAAGTTGAGGAGTATATATAAAAATGAGTAGGAAGAGAAACAAAGAAAAATATAAAAGAAATAGTCTCATTAATATTATTGACTGAAATAAGGACAAACTTATCATATGAAGCCAGATAATAATGGAATGCTTGTCGACATGGTGGAGGGTAACAAAACCTTTCATGAACCTTCCTAAAGCTTGGATGAACCTTCCTACGAACTGACTAACAATATTTAACCACATGGTTTTCCCATGTACAGAATCACCTAAATATATTTAAATAATAAAAAATAACTAACCGTAGAATTATTGCCTAAAGGCTAATGAAATTGGCCCACGAATAATTAACCCTGGTAGAGAAATTAATCCGTAGAATTTGTAGAATCATGCAGTTTTCCTTTTTTTTTTCTTCCAGAAAGGATCTATATATCCTCAACCATTTCTCTGTTTGAAAGAATTCTTGTTGTGAGGAACTTGAGAAACTATCCTTGTATCTAGAGATTGCTTTTGGTGTTTTGCATATGAACTAGATCTCCCTTTCCTGTGCCTTCTTCTTGGCTGTGTGGCCTGGGGGATGAACACCCCTGTCCCTTTGCTTTCTCTTCTCAAAGCCTGCCCATAGAAGACAGCAAACTGTGGAGGAGGATAAATTGCCCCAGAAAAAGCCTGAAAAATTAGTTTAACCATGCTAATTATGATTATAGTGGATAATATAAACTTCCCAAAATGCCAAAAAATTGGAAGAAGGTAAAAAGAAAAAGAGCAAAGTGTGTGTGTGTGTGTGTGTGGTTGCATGTATAAGAGGAGATGCAATGGAAGTAGCTAACCTGAAGAGAGTCTGCAGGACAACAAGCAAGGGGGTCTTCATCTTCTTCCATGATTAGAAGAGCAATTTCCTTGCTCAAGTCTTCAAAAAACAAATCATCTTCCAAAGCAGCTTCCATAACCATGCAATATCTAAAATGGTAACTAAAAGAGAGTTCTCTTAATTCTTTCAATTATGTGTGCCACTCATTTATTTCAGCTTTCCAAAACTTATGGACATATATAGGTATATATATAGTTAAAAAAAAAAAAAAAGGGGTAAGGATGGGTGAGTTGAGATGTATGGTGTGGTCATGTGGGTTGGTGGGGCCCACAAATACAGTTGGCCAATCTGTCTTTAGACCCCACAAACACGAAAAGCCCCAACACAAGAATCATGGAAGTGTGTTGTGGTGAAGTGGTGATATTATCCTAAGTGAGGAACAGCCGGCAACAGCCAATGTACAGATATCTAATCCAGATATTCAATCCCCAGCAGCACACTTGGTTGTGGATAGGCCACATTCTCTCACTCCTTCTCATCCTCCCAAGAATGTAAGCTATTGCTCAAAGATTTTCATAGTTCTCATGTGCATTGGGGCACAAGTGAATTTTTGTCCCCAAATGTTCTTATGAATCTTATCTGTATTCTATCCTCTTCTGATTGCTCATTGGTTAAGATTAAATCAACCAGACAAAAATATTTGTGTCGATGGATCTACATGTTGAACTACTTGCAATGACGGTCCAAAGCAGTTGGTGTCAACAAGTTTAGCCAACATTGAAGAGTAACACTGGTCACAAGTTCAATAAGAAGGGATTGGAGAAATTATTATGTTTTTCTAAGTATGCTGACTCTACTTAGAGCAAACTATTTTTTTGGTAGATTCTTAGATGTGTTGAACAATAAAACAATAAAATTTCAGTATGTTAACAACATAACAGGCCTCTGGAATTAAATTTAAAACAATAAAATTCAAATCGTAATTTCAGCTATTGAAAGTACTCCAACAACTCATTTAGACGTGTTGTTATTTTGAGTGAAAGAATGTATCTTTCTAATAAAATAAAACAAGTACTTTTATTTTTTTAATATATATCTTTTTAATATATTTATATATTTTAAGAAAATTAATTTGAAAATGACATTTTTTAATTTGTTACTTATTGAGCGCATTCCAAATTAGTTATAAATTACTTACTAACAGAAGAATTTAGGAATCAAACCTAGGTTACTATAATGTACAAGTGGAATATTATATCTGGTATATTTTTTCGAAAGGGATCTGGTAGATGCTGTCATTGGATTTGAGGAGCTATAATATTAAGATAAATTATATTCATTTCTCATCAGATTAGATGTAAGAGGATGTTACACATAAACCCCACAATTATAAAAATAATACATTAATTCCTACTCAAATTTAAGTGATATTATACTTAATATCCTTATATTTGTCTAGTGGACTTTGGACTATCTCACATTAGAGAATAAAGTAAAAAAAAAAATTATCATTTAATGAACAAAAGATAAAAGTAAGGGTAATTTTACTCTTTTAATTTAAAGGTGAAACTCTTCACTCTCCTCTATAAAGTGATGATATCCAAATCCTACCGGACGTAACACTAAATACTCCGTCAATATAACAGTTGAGTGCTTCTATTCAGGATCAGATTAGGTATACTAAATTAAGGAGCATCGTGCATAATATCACTGTGGCTTCAAGAATTCAGGATAATTTATCCATAATATTGTTTTGAATATCCTCCAAAAGATCTCGCGGATGCGTGATGCGGTTCAGGTAATTAACCACCGTAATCTGTCTCCCGACAACACAATGGAGACCAGCCGAAATCCTCATGCCCCATTAAAGTATTTTTCGTTGGATTATGAGGGGCTAATGTGATGAATGTCCTAACTCGTAGCTTGCTTAATTAGCCATAAAGTTTGTGCGTGTGTCGGTGGTGATGTGAACATAAGAATTTCGAGCTTTGTAGCCCCGAGTCCATGTCACTGTTGGTATGACAAGCATTGCTGCTTTATTTTCTCTTTTTAGTACCATATATGTTGCACATCAAGTGATTTTCAGAATTAGGTGTTTAACTTGTGACACAACCGTCACTTTATTTAAAGGGACATGCACGTGCGAAACTCAGGAATGCTAATATAGTTCAAGAAAAGCTTATTGCTACTCCTTGCCATTCTAGGGTGAGGCAGGTGTGATCGAGCTCTTTTCAACTGGAAAATATGCCCATGATCTGTATTTTTATAATTAACCTTTTTTTCTAAAAATGCAAATAATTTAACTACGAATGGCACAATTGCTAAAATCTATCGAAAAATAATCTACAGGTGTGATGGCATATTGGAAGTGTGCTATGTCCTTCAAAAGAGGACGTTTGTTTGTTTCATCCTTGGGCAAGTTTGTGTCGAGAGAAGGCTTACACACGTTGCTCCCAACATGAAAGGTGGTTATGATCTCGGCTTGAAGTCTTGACCACCGATCCGACATCACTCTAATTCCTTCTATCAATCATGTACCAAAAAATTACACTGTATATGGCGTAAGAAAAATGAACAAGTTAACATTACTCTTCAATTGTTAGCTTGTCAAGTCAGCATTGGTTGCTAACATTGGTTTAATCTTCTGATGGCTCTTCTACTCATGCTGCTATTTCAGTATGACACTTCCTCTCATTCATCCGCACAAAAAGTTGTTCATTACCAGATTCTGATGTGTCAAATTCACCTAGAATTACTCTCCCATTATGGAATGGCAAGTAAAAGCGCATCCCAAACAGAGAAAGTATCTCCTTTACTCACGGCTTTACGACTAATTGCAATATATGAGTTGCTAAGGAATCGATTTATACCTAAATCAGATAATAGATCTCAATATCCAACCTCAGTTAGGGTGTAATATGGAAGCTTACAATTATCCTCCCAGACCTACAAGTTAGAGGGTTTCTTTTTAAGACCATCTTTTCGTCTCAATCCAGGCACTATGAGTTTATTTATTTAATCTATTTTTCTAATGTAAGCCCAGCTCGTTCCACTCCTGCATTGTTGCCTTAGCTGCACATCAGGAATTGCCTGCAACCGGAAATTTTCGAGGGTCTCAATCATTCATTTTCAATTGATACACGTGCATAGTTTTCTAGCACGAGTTAAATTGAAGACCTATCAAGATCAAGATACTTTGAGGTGAACTATAACCTAACTGCGCTCCATCGAACTAAGGATACGCTAAATTTAATAGACAAAAATCATGGCCTGTGAACAACAAAACAAACACACCGGATCAACTTTGAATGGACTAGACACCTACAAATAAATTTTACAGGGTAGATACTGCTAACTTTGCCTCACCAATATGGGCAATGTGCAGTGATCATCTGATTACTAAAGTATGCTCGTCCAACCTTGAAAATTTCTAGTGAAGCATGTTTTGACGTCCAAGATTATGCTCCCCCAGCTGTATCCATATCTGTAACCCCATCAACTCCCTTGAAGGAAACTCGTAATTTTCTCAGACAGGATACCTTTTGGTTGTTCTTGCTTGTCGTACCATTCACATGTACAACGTCCTTGGACAGTTTACCCATAAGGTCAAAAAGAGTTAAACTCAGGTTTGATCGTGTCATTTCTTCCAAAACAGGGGGAGCTTGCATGTACAGATTCTTCCCCTGGTGTGTAACGCTCGCTTTTGACAACTGCAACTTAGGATGTTCTTCCAGAAGGTCTATAAACTGTTCCCACAAATTTGATTAAAAATCACGTTAGATGCAAAAATGGCAAAGAAGCATCAACATATGAATTGCTTAAATTCAGCTAAAAGCAGCAGTCAGAAAATTAACTTCACTTATTAAAATGTGAAATATATCATAAAGACACAAGCCATTTACAGTGCTAATTCAGTGATTTATTGTCAAGATGCAATCCATTTTGTTGGCAACACAAAATATCTACAATTTCAATATTTTTGATACCTAGCAAATGTTTTAGGAAACCAACTGAATCAGCAGCTGATGTGGATCAGAAAGGGACTTAAGGAAAAGGGCCAGACTGAGGCGGAGGCAGAAAAGCCCATTCCTAGAACATTACAGGTGTATCAGAGGAGAGGAAAAAAAGGGAATTATGAATGAGAAATAAGAGGGAGTGAGTGAGCAAAAAGGAGGGGATTGTAGTGGAAGTAACTGCCTGCTGATGCAGCAGTGTTGGAATGGATGGAGAGGAGGGAGAGAGAGAGGGAGTCAGATAAGATTTGCTGCTGTGGGGGAATATTTGTGTGGGAGTGGAAAAGAGGTGAGATAGGAAATTAGTGAGTGGAATTGGAAGGGTACGGAGGCTCCTCGAATTGCTACTGACTATTGTTACTTTCTGCATTTTCCCCTTTTTTTTCCCCATTGTATTCATCATTTTCCGGGCTGAATTTACCTTGGAATCAGTCACACACATTTGAATACAGAATCAAATCCTGTATTTTCTGTCTCTTAGTACCAGTATCGATCAGAATGCTAGGCCCCAGTAAAGACAGATGAATGAATAAAGAACTCGAAACACAAATTTACTGCATTAGTAAGTAATATGCATAAAGAATTTGCAGAGTTGTAATCTAGAAATAACCTTCTGCAATGTGATTGAAGGGTCCACTTCAATAAGTACACCAGGACCACAGACAAGACAGTCTTTGTCCCTCTCAAATTCTGATACTTTAGTATGGAGCCCTTCTGATCCATTATACCTGCACAAAGTATGCATGATTTAATAAACACTGCCCTTACATTACACCTAGTGTTGATCTCACATAACATTGAATAACTCAGTAAATAATTTCCAGCACACAAGATATAGGGCCTGTACATAATCAGTTTAACAAGAAAGAAGATACTAAACAAAAAATGAAATCTAAAATCTATAGTTAACAATGCTTTGTTCATGTTTCATTTTTCTGTCTTGTGTCATGAGTATTTAGCATAAAAAAAATTGCAACAAATACATAGAACAATAAATGTCAAATAATGTTAAAAAAAATGCCAAGTAATATAGAAGAGGAAGGACACACGTTAAATAGTTTGACATAGTTTTGCTGCACTCTGTTGCTATCTTCAACGTTTCAAGTGCACATGCAGCAGATATAATTGCATTTGTGGAAGCTATAGCAGGTATGATGTTCTTCACAACACCCTGTCAGAACAATTAATTGCTTAGCAATGAGAAAAATATACTTAGACAACAAGGAGGCAAAAAATAATAAATGAAAAATATCAAAGTCAAAACATTACACATAAAGCAAAAATTTAAAATTTTGCTAGGAAGAACTGACATCCCAAATCATTTACATACCTGGGTAAGTGAATACGTTACTCCTGGAATGCCAAAAAGCTCAGCCCTCTTGACAGCCTATTTAATAAAAATAAAGCACCTTGTAACTAATAGATCAAAGAAGGTATATTAAGGAGTCAAGAAACTAATTCAAAATATGACTACCTCATTATAGACCCACTTCATATGCTCAGGGTTATCCGGATCAAAAGTTGTCCCACCATGAACCTAAAGTTCAATTTTTTATTTTCATAATGGATTTTAATAAATAACAAAAGAACGAAATAAGAGAGGAAGTTATTAATTACCTCATTCCATTTAATTAAGTGAGCATATTCAATACAATGGGGGGCTGTTCTGGGGGTTTCTGCCAAGGTGCACAAAGGAAACTTCACTTGAGGTGGGAAAAGCCAGATAGTACACTCAAAGCATGGTGTAATCCCTGGCAAGATAACCCTTGCGTGACCCTTGAAACCTTCAGTCCCACCATCTACCATAGGTTTGATTGTTAATTCCCGTGGATTGTCATCAGAATCATATTCTGGATTTACCATGCGAAAAAGAAACTGAAAATTAGCTTGAGCAATCAGCAGTGAACTTTGGGGAAGGTGGATGGACGGGGAGAAAATTTAGATAGTTGAGGACAGATATGAGAAAGAAATGGTCTAATACAGATTGACATGCTTTAGATCAAATGCCAAGAGATATGGATGATTTTTTCAAAAGGGAAGTTATGTAGGCACAATAAATATTGATGACCAGCAGTAGAAAGTTTGGGAAATAAAAGTGAACACAGAGATAAAAAGTCCCATGGGACTTCCACAGATGAGAAAGATTCATTCTGCTCTCACCATAGAATTAACATATACATTAAGCAAAACATCCAATTATTTTTATTTCCTTTCAGCCTATGTTGTGTTTTACTGCAAATCTTTACATGGTCGGTCCCAAACCCAGATAAATGAGGAGGGTTAACTAGTTGACAATCAACAGAAAACTTTGTCAAATCTTCATGGAAAGCTTGAATCGACCTTATGGAAAAAAGACTCTGTTGTTCTCCACAACAGTGAGTTTCACCTCACCTGCTGAAATAGTAACACTAACAGGCCTCTAGACCAAGATTTGTGGATCTCTAATGTCCAAATATGTTTTACAGTGAATTAAGCAATCACATGCCCACACAAAAAGAATGCAAAGAAACAAAAACAACGATTCACATGCATAATCACATTAGGTTTGTAAGCATTGCAAACCATTTTACTTACTTAAGATGTTCTAGGCATTAACACATAACTGGTAGTCCACTCTTTGTTCATACATTTTACAAGCAAGCCCCTATTTCACAGAAGACCAAGCATCCTGGTGGCTCTCACCTTTACAAATTATGCAAGGCTTTCACTGCTTTCTACATCATATATTCTGCTCTAATAATACTTCGATTCTATTCAATTTCATTTGTGGAATTCATCCTCAATTCTAATTAACACAACTAAAAGGATTAGGAAAAAAAAAAAAAGTACCACATAAAATGCAGGTAATAATATATCATATTATTCATTACAAAAAGAAAAAGCTAGAATACATGGTAACAACTGTAGTATATATCAATCACAGTATAGTGTAAATAACAAATTAGTTAGTTAGTTGGTTAGTTTTGTTAATCAGTTGGAAGCTGTTAAAGTTAGTTACAGCAGAGTAAATATCATATACACACAGATGTAGATTAAACAATTTAACAGCAGAAAAAAGGAAAGGAGAGTAAAAAAAAAAGGGGATGCAAACCTAGAAAACTACAAGCAACATTGTTGATATAGCTTCGAGCCTCAACGGAGTCAAGGCCAAGTGCGATGATGATGAAATCGTTATAGAAATCGATGTCCTTGTCCTCAATCCTGCAAAAATGAGGCACGATGTTCACGCCGCTGATCCTCTCCATCACGCGCTTCGCAGCTACCTCAGCTTTCGGTTTCCCAACATCTTCAACCCTACAATTTTTCAAAATAAATAAATAAATAAAATCCATTAGTAAAAAATTAGGCATGATAAACAGTTTTTTGATCTATTGATTTTTGTGGTGGGAATTGAGCGGGTGAGTGACCTGAAGAGGAATTGGCGATTGAGATTGGTGAGTTCGATTCGGTCCATGTCGATGACGTCGAGGTTGCGGAAGCCGGAGAGGGCCAAGTCTTTGAGGAGCTCGCAGCCCAAGCCGCCGGCTCCGACGACAAGGACTCGGGCGTAGGTTTGGAGGTCGTCTCGGAGCTGGGCGCCAGGTTGGAACCTCGGCCCAACGAGGTTGCCGGGACGGAGGAGGAGCTTGTCGAGATCCCTCGACCGGCTTTCTTGGGTGGTTGCCATTGTCGCAGTGCTGCACCACTCACCCTCTCACTCCTCTCTCCCCAACTCTCTCTCTCTCTCTCTCTCTCTCTCTCTCTCCCCTCTTTCGACGAGCCTGGCTGCTTCGTTTTAACGCTCTTCCTTTGCTTGCCTGAGTTTTTTTATTTTGTTTTATTTTGCGGAAAACTACCTAACGATATTATCCATCTTTTTAAAAGTTATTTTCCATCTGGAATAAAAATTTATATTCAATTAATTAATTTAGATAAACCCTTAAATTAATCCATCTTCAATTTTACGTTAGATAATTCAATCTCTTTAAAAAAGAATTTCATAACTTGCTCCATCCAATTAAAAAGAAACCCAAGAAAATATTTGTCAATTAAAATATCAGAATAATTAATCCTTTCATATAAGGATGAATTTAAACTTTTTCTTGATTTATGGAAGACTAATTTATCCTGTATTTCTTAAAGGAACCAATTTGTAGGATGTTTCAAATTAGTAGAGACTTTCTTGGATACTTTTTTTTTTAGTAAAAACCAATTTATTCCACATAAAATTTAAGAAGAATTAATTTGAGGTTTTGCCTTCAAGTTATTAATTTATTAATGAATAACCATTTCTTGCTGTATTTTTTAATTTAATCCATGAAAATTTATATAAAATGTCTGTAAAAAAAATTTAACCGTAAAATATTCACATAATTTTTGTATTAAAAAGTTTGAAAACATATTCTTTTTATGTAAATTATACCGACATAAGTTTAATAATAATGGCACCACAATGAACAATGCATCATTACACCTCCCCTCAAAGCTTTTTCCTCTTGGTGGTCATCACGAATCTCCTGTTTTGGTCAAACATTATGAAACTTTTGAACCATACATTATTAAACCCAACAGGTCGAACATGGTATATTAAAAAACAAAATCAAACAGCCCAATCATATGATTAAGATTTCAAAATAGAACCTATAAAAATCTGATTTAACCACTCTAAGATGATTAAGACCCCAAAAAAAATCAAAGAACTGTATCACAAAGTGGAGCAAGGAAATGAGCGAAGTGTCATCATTATGACTACTAATAATCAAGAATTTCAAATACAGTTAATGGATTCCCATATCACATTATCACTGATCAACTAAGCGTTGCTGATAAAGCCGCAGACTTTCTCATGGTGTTCACACAAGGGAATATACTTGCAAGGTTTAACCATAATATTTTTTTACTTTATTAGCATTATATTCAAAATCAAGTATCAACTGCTTGTTAATAGTGGGTTTTTTTTTTTTTCAAATAATGTATCAACTGTTTTTCAAATGTGCATTTGTAATGTGATGTACTACGAGCTATGTCTACACTGTATCCAACCTCCGGCCCGGTGTAATTTTGTAAGCTTGGAAATACAGTACAAATCTACCCAAAAAAAAAAAGGGACAGTACGAACTACAAAGTCAAATGGCCAATAAGCAGTAAGCACAGTTCCTAACTCCCTATCAAAGATCTTCGGCTACATCTATATTCCATTTCCTGAAAAAAAAAAAAAAAAAAAAAAAAACTTAAATTCCATTTGATACAAATGCAGAGCCAAGAAAAGTTGTATATTTGAAGAGCACAAATTCTGTGCCTTCCAAAACATATAAAGGAAGAAAAAGCAACACAAAATGTACTAGTAATAAATCCAACAATGAACCCTTGAAAAAAATAAATAAATCCAACCATGCAAGCAAAACATGATGCTCTTCAACGAACATGAAGGCATTCACCTTTCAATAAAAGAAAAGGCCAACTTGGTGCATTTAAAAGTATGACGGTGGAAAACGAAGGATTCAGAATTTAAGCTGCTGAATCGCTAGTCATTTCATTTGCTTAATACAACAAAATTGAGAGAGACTTGAAAACTATTATGTCTCATTTCATTTTTCACTCACTATATCAGGTACCAAGGAATGAAAGCCAGAAACTTTAAACTCGAACAGCATGTCTTTTACTGAGTTCCCATTTGTAAACAATCATTTAAAATTCCCTACACTAATCTCAACGTAGAACAAAGTGGAAGAAAACTAACAGTCCAATATCTGCATACAACTCTCCTAAAACAAGGCCCAGAGCTTAGAGTACTTCAGCTGCTTTGGGCTGAACCTGCTAGAAATAGAAATAATTAGTTTCACAGGTTTTACTGCTGGAGATTCATTTGAAAGTTTTGAATCAGCATGTAATCTTTATGAGGCTCCAGGGAAACAAAAGTAACATCCAGTTTATCTTTTTACAATTATCTAATTGTTCTTTGCATTAAAATGTTATTTTCTTTCAATAATGTGTTTATTTACAGCATAGCTGGATCACACTGTCATCATATGAAAGCAAACCACAGATACTAATATCATAAACATAAGTGAAAAAAGGTACTCCAAACATTCTCCAGATATTAAAATCTTGCTAAAGGGAAACAAATTTTAAGGCAGAAATTACCAACTCTTCTTTCACTTTGTCATTGAACAATTCTTAAATTGTATCATTTAAAAGGTTATAAACTTACTCTTCTAAACTAATTCAAAAGATCGTGCTAGCATAAAATTATGACTTCCTAAAAGCCAAGGAACATACACCATCCTTATAGAATTGTTGATGACTAACATCAAATGTTTGCTCAAGTAACCAATTTTGAAGTTTATAAATGGTTTGATTATTTTGCTGGTCCTTGTAAATTTAGCAATTTCAAATTTTAGTTCCTAAGGGTGAAATATTTTTAATTTGGTCCACAGAATTACTAAGCAATTGTAACTTGGTTCTCCACCATGACCAACTGTCAAGCATCAATTAATTTAACGCTAAGGTAGCAAATGGTGACCTGATGTGACATCTATTTTTTCTTGTGTGTACCATAAAGTGGCCAAATATCCCATTTTACACACCAAACGCTGTCATGTGATTGGGTTCTTTTTCTATATTGATGAGAGGGAAATGGGTTAATTGGCAGAATGAAAATCATTTTGTCTTCAAATCATGTCTTCTTGCTTATCTCATCAATCACTTCTTTCCTGTCCTGGTAATATATATTTAGTAACAGTTTTAAAATTTTAAACACAATTAAATGCTCATCTTATACATGGCAAGAATTGAAGGGTAGGACAAGAAAGAAGACATAATTAGGGCACAGGTGATTTCCGTTCTAATCTAGCCACCCCTCCAGTCCAAGCGAGCAAAATTGGTTGCCACAATCACACACCATTTGCTACCTCAGCAGTAAATTAATAGATGCAGCACATTTGGCCATAATTGGTAGCCGGTTAGAAATAATTGCTAATTCTGAGGATAAATGAGAAAATTGCTAATTGTAGGAACTAAATTAAAACTAGGAATACTATTGGGACCAAAAGATGAATAAATAGCAGTTATTAATCTTTTGTAAGTTATCTGAAAACTGGGACTTCGTCAAATCAAATTAGGAAAAGTAAAAGATTTTTTCCCTATCCCTTACAGGTATATCATTTTGAGCAGCACTTACCTTTTCTTTGGCTGTGCCACTTCTCTATACTTCCATACCAAGTCCACTGGAAACATAGTGCTGCAATTCGTAGTATTCCAGCGGCAACAACCTCAACAAATGCCATTAAGAATGACCTCTGAGGCGATAAACCTGCAGTTGCTAGCGATAGTGCAAGTCCCTCCAAATTGCACGGAATGATAAAACTGCCAGATTTTATGCCATTAAAAGCTTTCTGAGCAACCTCCTCAGGTTTCATTGCACCAGAAGAGGCTGCAATGATTTTGGTGAGCTCTGGTTTTCTCTTGTTTTCTGTAAAAATGAACTTTCAGTTTGTACTTCAACTTTGATTGCAGGATAAGTAAACTTGCCAAGATATCATATAAACAGGTATTTGAGATGCCAAAAACACAAATCAAAATTTACAGGTCTTTGAGGGTATAAAATTTAAAAGTCCATTAAAAAATCTTGGGGTCAAACTAATTATCTTGTGCTGGTAATTCTCTATAAATTTCCAATCTGGATTAATCTAATAACATCCCATATGACAATAAATTCAAATGCATGAGAACATATAGAGAAAAGGAAATACATTCCAATGAGGAAGCTGGAATTGACTAGGACCACATTATTAATGCAAGTGAAAGAAATCTGGTAAATGGCAATTGTTGCAAAATTCCGTGTAGTGGAGTTAAGCACTTCAATCTGTAGGCCTTTTCTCTTCACATCTATTCTGACCTTGAAGTGGCAAGTTCAAATTCACGGAAAATGCTTCAACAAAGGCAACTACCCCATTATCAAAGCAAAATTGATGCTAGATGAATATTACCAAAAGTAATATGCATAACGAAATAAGCTCAAGCATCCAATTCATTACCTTCGGCAAATCCAGGAGTATTTGTGTCTGGAGGGAATATCAAAGAGACATGAATGTTATCAGCTATAACTTCTTGTTGCAGTGCTTCTGCTAAACCACGGAGGCCAAATTTACTGGCAGAATAAGCTACATAACCATAAATTCCTACCTAAACATATAAACATAATTCAACATCAACCAACAAGAATTTTTCCACATCAAAAATATAAAACACTTGTTCATTCATCTCCATCTCACAATCAGTCATCACATTATAAACCATGAAGAGTTACTCTCTGAATACTTAGTCACTAAGAGAAATATTAGGGCAAATTACACTAATTTCCGCTGAAATTTGGTGAAATTCACCTCAGTTCCCCTCTATTTCTAAAATTTGTCACAAGAGATCCCTGAATTTGTGAAATCATTACATTATCCTCCACTAAGTTTGTGAAATTATTATGCTGTCCTCCCCTAAGGGGAGATCACTGTCATCAGAACAAATAAAAGGGATTTGGGGGTGAACTTCACCAAATCTCAGGGGAGGGAGAGAATAGCTATGTTATAAAGAACAAATGCCAGTATGCTCTGACAGAGAATGCCTACATTTCTGATAAAATTGCTTATAGGTTAACCATTAAGACCATACATTCGGAAGTTGAAAGAGTAAGAGTAAGAGAAAGGGCACGGAAGAGAACGATGAGTTGAATATTCTTTTCCTTCTATTGAATGATTAAAAATCCTCCAAAATTTGGGGTTGTTGTTGTGTGTGTGTGTGTATGTTCAACAAAGTGAATAAATGAGGATCTTGGAGGATCATATGAGAACCCCTTTATGCTCTCCCCTATTAAAATTACACTTCCTAAACAAGAGGAAGGTTTACCTAACTATTAAGGTGTCAATGTCTTTGTTCAAAAACATCTCCAAGGGTTTACGAACATGGTGTACCAGTGCCAATATGATGAGCAAGTAGTCAAGTACATATCGCAAGTCATGAACTTCAAATGAAAATTGCACATCGTTCCCACAAAATCAAATCCAAAAACCCTAAAAAGAAAAACCCTTCGAATAAACTTCACCGAATTTCAAGTTTTCCACAACAAATGACACAGTGAGCCAAAAAGGGAAAAACACCGAGAATACACATACCTGACCGGCCTGCGAAGACACGAAAGCAATGGAAGCTGGTTGCTGCAGGTCCTTCCTGCTTTTCATGGCGGGAAGCGCAGCCTTGATCATGTTGAAGCTGCCCATGAGATTCACGTCCACGGTGGACTCCACCTCACTCAATTCCTGCTTCTCCAGCTCCAGCGCCACGTACACACCATGGTTCAGCAGCAGCACGTCGATCGGCCCAGCCTCGTCCACCGCCCTCTTCACCGCCTCGTAGTCCCTCACGTCCGCCGGGAACGCAGCCACCTCGATCCCGCTTGCCAGCCGGATGGAGTTCCGCGCGTCCTCCAGCTTGTCCCGAGACCGGGCGAGGATGGAGACGCGGGCGCCCTCAGCGGCGGCGCGGTGGGCGAGGGCGAGGCCGATCCCGCTGGATCCGCCAGTGATGAACACGTGGCGATTCTTGATTGGGATGTTGACGGGGCGGGGACGTACGAGGAAGTAGAGCAGGGCCAAGAGGGCCAAGGGGATGAGGACGAGGAGCGTGAAGAGAGAGAAGTACGCGTCCGCCATTGATGCTCACCTTCGAGGACGATACGTTACGAACTATGAACAAAAACTCTCTTTCTTTGGCTCTGTGTGCTGAAGTTATGTGCTTCGGAAATGGTAACGATTTTCACAACTAATTACCTGCCCTTCAACACGTGGCAGCATCCAATTGGCTCGATTTCAACTTTTCGTTTGGTTGCCCAAAGATGCGTGCAACTGCAGAAGTTATTATAATTATAGCATGCTCACGGAGTACATTAACACAGTGACATTTCACAAGGGTGTCTTTGGTTTCACGGTAAAAATCAGGATAAATGAGTTTAATATGGAGATCCAATGATTAAATAACCATAATATAACATCTGGGAGAAAATTACAGGCTAATTTACCAAAAAAAAATAAAAAAAATCATTATTTACATATATATATATATATACACTACTGTTCATATTATTGACGAATATACACTCATTTTAATATAAAAGCAATACGTGAAACAATGTCACGTATTTTAGAATAAAGCACTACACAGAATACGTGATGCTATTTCACGTAATATGTTGAACACAGTACGTGAGATATTCACATGTATTATAGCCATTCCACATTTGTCGTGAACAGCTCTTGGTCTTGTGGAATGTGTCTGGTGTGGTTGGGTCCAAATTGGCAAGGGTACACGGCACTTTTTGCAAGATGGATTGGTGCGATAAGAGAAATTGCAAAGCCAACACAGTGAATCCTCCATTTCAGTTATCATTGTTTAAACTGTGACTTCCACTTTGATGCAATTTAAAAATCAGTCATGAGGTTAAAATTGGGAAATCGAAAAGAATTAAAAAGATACTGGAATACTATACTCACATATGAATTTAGATTTTTTACCAGATGTTGCACTTTTTTTTTTTCAATTCCACATTTGATGATTTAAGTGTTGTAATTAGAATGAAGAAAATCAAATAATAGAAAATAATTATATACTATTAATAGCATTAATGCTGGAAAATTACCTTTGGGGGAATCAATATCACCATCTTTCACTGTTTGGGATGTGAGCAATCTTGGGCCAATCTTGTCCAGATTCATCTTGGCATCTATCAAGTAGAAGGGGACAAGGCAAGATACTTAGTGACTGTAAATTGGTGAGGCGACACATGACTTCAGGCAGTGACTTTAATTCAGGGCAATTGAAGATCAAAACATACGTGAGTGATCTCAAATAATTATTCATTTAAAATATTCACAAATAATTATCTATTTGGAAAATTTAGATAATATTAATTTTTTCACTTATACCGTTATGAAATAAATGAGATAAAATAGTCAAAGAACTAAAAAAGATAGTATAATAAAGAGAATAACTATAAATAATTAATTAACAAAAATATCACCAAAGAAAATAACTCATCATTATCTTAACCATTCATTATTATTATTATTATTAATCATTTTGATACAATCCTATAGGCGGGATGAGAATGTGAATGCATAGAAAGTGTAAACTAAACTCAAATTTGGAATTATAAATTCAGTTAAGGTCCAAATTGGTGAAGTGTAAACTACCTCCACACAAAGTGATATTTTTGTTAGTTAATTATTTATAGTTATTCTCTTTATTATACTATCTTTTTTAGTTCTTTTACTATTTTATCTCATTTATTTCATAAGGGTATAAGTGAAAAAATTAATGTTATCTAAATTTTCCAAATAGATAATTATTTGTGAATATTTTAAATGAATAATTATTTGAGATCACTCACGTATATTTTAATCTTCAATTGCCCTAAATTAGAGTCATTATCTGAAGCTATGTGTCGCCTCACCAATTTACAGTCACTAAGTATCTTGCCTTGTCCCTTTCTACTTGACAAATGCCAAGATGAATCAAGACAAGATTGGCCCAAGATTGCTCATATCCCAAACAGTGAAAGATAGTTATATTGATTCCACCAAAGGTAATTTTTCAGCATTAATGCTATTAATAATATATAATTATTTTCTACTATTTGATTTTCTTCATCCTAATTACAACACTTAAATCGTCAAATGTGGAATTGGAAAAAAAAAGTGAAACATCTGGTAAAAAATCTAAATTCATATGTGAGTATAGTATTCCAATGTATAAGCAAAGAGTATCTTTTTAATTCTTTTCAATTTCCCAATTTTAACCTCATGACTGATTTTTAAATTGCATCAAAGTGAAAGTCACAGTTTAAACAATGATAATTGAAATGAAGGATTCATTGTGTTGGCTTTTCCATTTCTCTTATCAAACCAATCCATCTTGCAAAAAGTGCCGTGTGTACCCTCGCCAATTTGGACCCAACCACACTAAACACATTCCACAAGACTAAGAGCTGTTCACAACAAATGTGGGATAGCTATAATACGTGTTAATATCTCACGTATTGTGTTCAACATATTACGTGAAATAGCATCACGTATTATATAATACGTGAAGCTCTCCCACGTATTCTGTGCAGTGCTCTATCCTGAAATACGTGACATTGTTTCACATATTGCTTTTATCCCAAAATGAGTATATATTCGTTAATAATGTGAACAGTAGTGTATAACCCAAAATGAGTATATATTCGTTAATAATGTGAACAGTAGTGTATATATGTAAATAATGATTTTTTTTTTTTTGGTAAATTAGCCGAAAATTACATCCAGTATGGAGTTTTAAATTTCACATAATGCGAGATTATACTTACAAACAACAATCATTTATCATTCTTGAACTGTGCACACGTGAAAAAGAGTCAAACAAAGTCTCAGTGCACAGAACACATGTCAAATGCCCATTTGGTCACCCAAAATCGCGCATCATGTGATATTTTTGTGTTGTCCAATCACAGCGGTCCCGCTTCCTGCATGCGCACCACTTGGCAAGTCATAGGCGTCCTGGAAAGCTCGCATTGTGCAAGATTTTGTGCCCGTCCAGTCGCTGCGTGGCACGTCTCCTGCAGCATGCCACGCGGACGCACCCGAAAGCTGGAAGAACCTTGCACCGTGCGAGATTTTGCACCCAGTCCACTCGTTGCCAGCTACCTTCTTGCATGCGCTCCACGTGGTGTCCCCCTGTGGCTTCCGTCCTGTCCCCTGCCTGCAATGCACAAACCATGCGAGAATCCTATAGAGAGAACGTGAGCTCACTGTTAGCTTTGCTTTTGCACGCTATAAATTGACATCTGGAGGAAGTGCGAAACACAAGCAAGCACAAGAGTGACGAAGAAGAGGGAGGTTGTTCTGGCTGAGGCAGTGCCGTGAGAAGTTCTTGAGTGTAGTGATTAGTGAGGGAGTGTTAGAAAAAATATACAGTAAAGAGAAAAAATGTCGGTTGATAATACAGTAATTTCTAGTGAGCATGTATCGGTCAAAGTTCGTCAAAAAATTGTAAGTTAATTTTTATTTTTCTGTCAATATATTTTTATGTTTTTATTTTTATTTATTATATATTGAAATTAACTAAAACTCACTCACTCACTCCCCTGGTTGATTAGAATTTTTTATTATTAGAAAATTATCTTGCATGATTATTGACAAAACATACTTAGTGTAAATGACACCAGCACATCCTTATTTACTATTCCAAATTGAGGCAGTGTCTACAACTTGCATAGAATATAATAATAATAATAATATCAATATTATGTTTCTACACTTTGTTTTTGTCTGTGTAAAATCTAACAACCCGAGGAGCAAGTTAAGTATTATGGGTTGTCCTGACATTACCAGAGTAATAAGTATTTGTTAATTTATTATTAAATACTGAAAAAAAAATTATTATTTGTCATAGGAGATGGAACTGTTACTTTGTTAGGAATTATTTTATTAATTTATTATTAAATACTGAAAAAATTATTATTTGTTATAGGAGATGGAACTGTTATTTTGTTAGGAATCATTTTGTTAATTTATTATTAAATATTGAAAAAAATTATTATTTGGTATTAGAGATTGAACTGTTAGGAATCATTTTGTTAATTTATTATTAAGTACTAAAAAAATTATTATTTGTTATAGGAGATAGAACTGTTACTTTGTTAAGAATCATTTTGTTAACTTATTATTAATTGTTATTTTGTCATGAATCATTTTCTTAATTTATTATTAAATACTGAAAAAATGATTATTTGTTATAGGAGATTGAATTGTTATTTCGTTAGGAATCATTTTGTTAATTTATTATTAAATACTGAAAAAATTGGTTGCAGGAGAAGGAACTATTGAAGCCCCGTCATTTGTTCATGGCACCACCCATGGTGCATATACATGAATATCTACAGCAAGCTGGATTCCATCATGTTGAGCGGATTTGCCAAATGGGAATTAATAAATATTTTATTAGCCCATTAGTGGAAAGATGGAGGCCAGAAACGCACACATTTCATTTTCCTTGCGGGGAGTGTTCAATTACACTAGAGGATGTCACGATTGTGCTAGGGCTTCGTATTGAAGGTTTGCTAGTTATTGGAAGCACTAACGGCAACTCAGAAGTAATTAGGAATATATGTGAGCAGTTACTTGGTGGTCGGCCAAGCCCAACCGATGTTGTTGACGGTGAAATAAAATTTGGCTGGCTTACAGCTCATTTAAATTCACTTTCATATGATACGGCAGAACGGATAGCATGCCATGCCCATGGGTATATCTTATCTATGCTAGGTCATTTCATAATTCCGAATAAAAGCACAAGCATGGTGCATGGAAAATTTCTGTCTCTACTTGAGAATTTGGAACATATTAGGTTGTATAGTTGGGGCTCAGCGTGTCTCTTTGCACTTTATCATGGGCTTGATCGTGCTTCACGTTATAATACTATTCTTACCTAGAAGTAGAGATAAGGGTGCAAGTAACTCCGACGTCCGTGGATACGGGGGGTGGGGTACCTGCAAAGACACTCTGACGCTCAAGCTAATGAAAGCGTGTGGAGTCAGGGGATATAAATGTGATAGAGATGATGTCATACCTGGGGAGCGACTGCCCCCTTATATAGGATGAGGTTACCCTGTAGAGGATCTGTTATGATCTTCCCTGAATTTAGGAGATATTCTTGTGATTTAGTCAGTATTAAAGATAATTATCAAATATAGTAAAGATATGATGGGATCATGTGCGGGATTTAGGAGATATTCTCGACTAAATATGAGGTGTGATCTTTAAGAGATATTTCTGCCCCGTCATAGGTCTGTAGGGCCTTTTGGGAAAGTTTTCCTTGATTGGGCCGAGGTCTGGGGGCCCTTATTCGAGGTCTTATGTCTTGGGCCGAGGTGTAGGCCCATATTTTCTAGTCCAGTACATAGCTCCCGAGCTTGGTTGAAGTCCGAGTTATTCCGAGGAGTTCATGCCAAGCTCGAAAGAAGTTACGTCTTTTCCTTTGCAGTGGTGGCTGTTGTGGGGGAAAGTGTTGTTACACGTGTTACTTTTCCATTTGATGAGCAATCATTTCTCATAAATGTTGGATCGTGGGCTCACTTGATTGCCGTTAGATTAAAGTGATAAGCCCCCTGTTGTTGGATATGGTGAACGTTTTAGATGTGTTTTTGATTGGAGGGAAATTTTTCTGATAATTGGATGGGGTCAGCTTCTAAGTAAATGGGAAAAGGTTTTTCAGATTTTTAATGCTAGAAAACTCTTCCGTTTCTGCTTTGTTCTTTTTCTCTCCTTCTACTTTTTTGCTGAATCACCTGTGAGTGCTTCAAATCACATAGCCAAGCTTCATTCATTTTGAATCGGTTAGTTGCATTTCTTTCCTTATTCTTTTTAATTTAATTGGTTTTCATTTCTGTATTCAGAATCCTAGGATAGGAGATTGCTGTTTTGCTGCCTGGCATTTGCTTTGAGGATATTTTTATCGTTTTTGATTTTTTAGGTAATTACTGATGGCTAAGGGAAAGGTTGTCTCCATTTCTGGTAAGGGGAAGGAGGTAGAGGATGAGGATGGGGATGAGGTTGAGGTCGACCCCTATAGCTGGGTTAGTGATGAGGTTAAGCAGGTAGCCTCAATTTTTAATGATAGGGAGTCAGTTCGTAGGTTTAGGAGGGTTTGTCTAGTGTCATGCTACGGGGAGAGTAAGATAGAGTGTGTCCCTTGTGGTGCCGACGATAGAATCTGTAAATATAGAGAGAATAGTGATTATGCTGATTTTATTTATATGTATATAGACTTTTTTGAGAAACTAGATATCAGGGTTCCCTTTACCCGATTTGAGGAGGGGTGCTTAAACAAGGTTAATGTTGTGGTCGTGGGTTCGAGCCCTACGGTGGGGGCGCCAATGTTCTTACCTAGAAGTAGAGGTAAAAGTGCAAGTAACTCTGACGTCCGTGGAAATGGGGGGTGGGGTACCTGCAAAGACACTCTGACGCTCAAGCTAATGAAAGCGTGTGGAGTCAGGGGATATAAATGTGATAGAGATGATGTCATACCTCGAGGGGCGACTGCTCCCTTATATAGGATGAGGTTATCCCGTAGAGGATCTGTTATGATCTTCCCTGAATGTAGGAGATATTCCTATGATTTAGTTAGTATTAAAGATAATTATCATATATAGTAAAAATATGATGGAATCATGTGCGGGATTTAGGAGATATTCTCGACTAAATCTAAGGTGTGATCTTTAAAAGATATTTCTGCCCCGTCATAGGTTTATAGGGCCTTTTGGGAGAGTCTTCCTTGATTGGGCCGAGGTCTGGGGGCCCTTATCTGAGGTCTTGTGTTTTGGGCCGAGATGTAGGCCCATATTTTCTAGTCCGGTATAAATACAAAAGAAGTTACTGGTTGCATGGTACTATTGCAAGTATGGGCATAGCAGTGGCTCCCATGGTTGGCTCCTTTGCCAACCATGCCATTTGTTTTTCCCCTTGCTATGAGGTAAAAATATTTTAAATAAATATTTATGTTGTTTTAAAGATTAAATCTAAACTAAAAAATATTTTATAGATGGAAGCATTATCGGTATCCACATAACACTCCATATAATGATCTCCATAATATCAGGCTTGCATTGAATCAGATGCAATTTGATTAGGTAGATATTAATATAGCAAACACTTTCTTTTATTGTCAAATTGAATATTATTTGTATATCTTATGTAACATGTTTGTTAATACAGTTTGTGTGGTACCCATATCAAGATCCAACAATTGATGGCCACATTCCAGATGATGTGTGAGTTGAGCGTCCCTTATGGTCAATTGTTAGTCCACTGATATGTTTTGAAACAATAAAGTGGCATGTGACTGACCGTGTGATGCGTCAATTCGGGTTTGATCAACCAATTCCTTCCTTGCCCCACAATCTAGGAGAATCGCATAATAAAGACTTACGGGGATAGAAAACCAACTGACTGGAGACAAAAGTATCAGGAGTGGGTTATGTTGTGGGAGTCTTGACATGACTGTTTATTGTAGGGACAACCCACTAATAATTATGTCTCATCAAATGCTTACCGAGACTGGTATATAGAATATGCGAGAAATTGGTTATGGTTGTCCCCTAAAGTGCAGTAAGACCAGCCAATCCCTCGGGGTCAGCCAATCCCTCAGGATCAACCAATCCCTCAGCACCAGTCATTCCCTCATCACGAGCCAGACCAGGAATTCCCACAGTACTAGGCATTCCCACATTACTAGCCGGACCAGCCATTCCCACATCATCAGCCAGACCAGTCATGGGCATAGTATCAACCATTCATGGGCCAGTCATGGGCACAGTCATCCTTATAGTTTCAGTCATTCCCTGTGCCTTTGCCACCCACTCAACAGCAGGATGTCTATGTACCATTACCTGTTACAAATGATGATGTGGATCAATGGTTGAATTTAAGTGGGAATATTTAGCAATTTTCTCCGGTGCAGAACTGACATAGTGTTGAACCATCGCAAATGTCCCTAGATGTAAGAGGCAGCCAACGGGGTTCAAGGAGCCTTCTGATTTGAGGAAGAAGGTCTGTTGACAGCAGTGGCACTGACTTTGGTATGAATAGTTCTTACCACCTTGATGATGCTATATTTGCATCTCGGCGTGACTTTGATCTGAATGTGATGGCTAGTGAACCTGGTGTACAGGAAGATGTATACCAACCTCAGCCAATACTCTCCCCAATTAGACATACATTTGCCCAGCCAGTATAGGAGGGCACATCTTCATCTACCCTTGTGGCAACACCTAAATCTAAATCTGCAGGAGATGTCACTAGAGGGATGGAGGAGGGAGGAATGGATGAGGAAGGGAGAGACAATAGGAGGAGGAGGAAGAGTAGTCCTAGCACACATTTTCAGAGAGGGATTGGTTTTGGGTTACGAGAAAAAATTTGGCCACCTTCCAGATAGTGGCCTTCAGGAAGGAAGCCGTCTAAGGGGAAATAGTCATTAATATTTTTATTTTATCATTTCTTTTTTATGTACTTCTTTGTGGTTTGATGTAATGTGAATATTGTAATCACACATAGTTATTTTAAGTATAACTACTTTCGTATAAAAATAGCTATTGTGTTAATATTTTATTATTTTAAAATTTTATATCACACATTTATATAAATAATTAAATCTAAAATTAAATTTTTTTTTTATATTTTTAAACAAATCTAAACATAAGATTTAAAATTTTTAGTTCATCTTAATTATTTTAAAGTTTTGTATTACAATTTTAAATTTGACATCTTAAAACCTCTATGAGATTTAAATAATTCAAAAAAACTAAAAAGGATTATTCAAATAGAAAATAGAAAATAAACAAAAAGAATTTTTCAAGTAAATGTTCACAATAACATTTTAAATCATTTATATAAATAATTTTCATCACTAAAATTTAGAAATTAACCTTTTACTCTATAATATTATATATGAGTCATACTAATTTTTAAGATAATCTCCAATGATAAATTAATACTACAATACTCTTTTTTTTTTAAATAACTAAAATATAAAAAAGAATCTATTTTTTATTTTCTCTGTGAAAGCAAAAAAAAAATTGAAAAAAAATAACTTTTTACATTTTTCAATTATACATAAAAGGGACTTTGACAGCTCAAAATCATTTTTTTCACAAGTTTTTTTTTATAATTAGATAATTTTTTAAAATAATTTGAATCTAAGATAACTAGTTTTCAATTTTTTTAAGATAAAAGAGTGACTTTAAATTTTTTTTTAAATTTTTAAATTACATATAATATAAGTTTCATAATTAATTTTTTAAAATAAAAAATAAATACATTCAAAATTTAATTTTGAAAATGTTTGTTTTCTAAAATCTAAAATAAAGACATCACTTATACTATATATTTTAAGAACAAATTTAAAAAACATACCAGTTTTATGTTATTCATTAGTGTTGAGGGGGGGGGGGTTAACACTATGCAACTTCCAGCCCTTCAAAATCATTGTTTTGCAAAATAAATATTTTTGTATAATTAGATAATTTTTTAAAATAATTTGAATCTAAGATAACTAGCTTTCAATTTTGTTAATTATCTATAATATAAGTTTCATAATTAAGTTTTTTAAAATATGAAACAAATACATCGAAAATTTAATTTTGATAATGTTTGTTTTCTAAAATCCAAAATAAAGACACCACTTATATTATATATTTTAGAGCAAAGTTGGGGTTTATTAAAACAAAATAAAAAGAAAAACAAAACACCAACTTTATGTTATTATTCATTGGTGTTGAGTAAATCATTCTTGCACTGAAAGTGCCTCGTCCAGCACGTACGGAAGCGCCTTTTTTTAATATTTTTTCTTCAAAATCTCACATGAAGCGAGTTTTTAACTTTAAAAAATAAAAAAATATTTTTTCTTAATTTCTCGCATGGTGCGAGATTTACTTCTTCATACAGCGGTAATTACACTTTCAACTCCATATTACTGTATAATCTCAGTCAACATTTCATATTGAAAAAAATGACCCTAAAAATCACAGGTTAGCCTTTTTATCTCTCAACCATGATGGATTATACCCCTAAACATTCATAATCAAGCAGTGTGTTATGGGTAATAGCTAGCCTTGTAGTTTAATCATGAGGTGCAGGATTCGATCCTACATATGAGAATGGAGTAGTATTTCATGATTAATAATCTACGTATTTTAAAGAGTTTTGAACTGTGAGGAGAATTAGTCATTCGCGATGAATACCTTACAAGTAACTAAGACAAAAAAAGTATCAATAAAAACACTTATAAATCTTGGAATTTTATTTTTGCACAT
This sequence comes from Dalbergia cultrata, assembly GCA_031216105.1. Classification (NCBI taxonomy): domain Eukaryota; kingdom Viridiplantae; phylum Streptophyta; class Magnoliopsida; order Fabales; family Fabaceae; genus Dalbergia; species Dalbergia cultrata. Next base: position 56,868,698 of record CM062345.1, read on the forward strand.
GTACAATTTGGAGTCTTGTTTATCTAATTAAGCAATTAGTAGAAACTATGATGGAGTTTTATTAATTTATTATTTAAAAAAAATGCTTAATTGTTTTTATTCATGATATTTATTACTCGTAGTACTCCGTAGATCGTAGAATAAATTGTAACTTGTTGGCATGAGGGATGAGTGTGCAACAGAGCCAGGAAGCATTTTCCTTTTCCTTTACTAGTATCAATTTTGTATCAAAAATGTATCCCCAGATCACAATACAAACTTACAGAAAGAGAACAGATATAATGATAACTACACACTATTCATGCTGTTTCCTTTATTCTAATCACAATATCTGCATAACCAAAAGTAAGAAACTATGGGTTTCTATCTACTACTTTATTCCTGAATTTAATCACAATATCTGCTAGTGGGTAAGGATGAAATCTGAGAGACCTTTGTCCTCGTTGCAAATCTGCTTGAAACAAATGCCATTCATTGTTCTCCATGATAATTAAAAGAATTGCTATATATTCCTTTGCATAATGCTCTATGAATCCATGCAGCACAATTACAAAGCTCTATGTGAACCATTTTCATGCCTGTTGCAAGTTCCTTCTATGAGGAGAACCCTTCATGTTTTAGGAACAGTGCATAAAGCAGCTCGTTCCATGTATCAGGCACACCAGGGAGACACCAGTGGCTGCAATCTTGACGATGGAGTGGTGCAGTGCCCTTATTAGGACCCAGATAATAGATAGATGAGTGCCCATCTTTTCTCTGAGCTGTCATCTGGGTTACATTCAATACCTTGACAATTTCAGTAGTGTTTTTGCGTGCTGATATCATTGAATTGGCTATTTTGAACTGTGACCAGCTATCATTAGGCACCAATAACGAGCCAAGCTCTGGCAGTGTTTCCAAATGACAGCCTCCACCGTTTTTCCAATCTCCACCTCTGTATGAATGATACATTATAGAGAATCTTAGCTTCTAATAAATTATGCACATACAAAATTGTTAATTCATTGCGGGGGAAGAAAATTTTAATTTTCAACCAAAAGGTTCTTGCTTCCTGGAGAGGGTGAGGATAACGATGGCGGATGGTTTTTTGGAATGTTATAAACCTAGGAATGTTATAAATCTATTGCAGCTATCTAGTTTCAGCAAATAAATTATAACAGAAAGTGTAATGTAGGTGATAGATGTCAGAAACTACCTACATACTCTCGGGAGAAATTATCTCATGTATATGCATAGATGATTTGAGGGTTAGTTTTGACACAGCAGTAAGGTTGTTGGCTTGTGACTTGAAAGTCATGGATTCAAATCATGGAAATAGCCTATTTGCAAAACCTGCATACATCTACCCCTTCTAGATCCCACCAGGTGGTATCCTTGTGCACTGGACTCCCTTTAATATGTATAGATGATTTGAAGGGAAAATACAAGTCATATGAACTGTCAAAGAAACTACAAACCTAAAATGCACGGGGGCATATGTACGAAAGAAAACTTGAGTCTTTTTAGGATTTACTGTGTCTTGTATCCAATTCAACACTGTCTCCATGGACCTCTTATATGCATCTTCTACCTTCATTTCCAACTTAACTTCCATACCTTCTTGGAAATAACAACCCCTGAACAAATATAGAAGAATTACAATATTTTCCTCCACACAAAAACCATAGATAAATGAGTAATAAAAATCTAAGGAGGATTGAATTACCCTCTCATGGTTTTGCCATAATTCCACCAGTGCCCCGAGTTAAGCACCACGACATCTGCGTCTTTCCACTTCCAAGAGTACCAATCCATTTTATCCAGTTTCAGGGTTGACCTGATCTTTCCAGGAGCTCCAGCAGGAGGCCTGCTTTGCAATACAAGGAACGGAGCTCTGTAGTATTCCACAGTACAATTAAAATCTCTGAATCTGAACACTAAGAAGCCCTTGTGCTTTGTGATAGGACTGCCATTTACTTCATAGATTGATTCCTTGTTAGGAATAACAGAAGAGAGCATGCATAAGAGTGACTCCCATTGATTTCTTCCAATTGAGTCCCCAACAAACACTAGGCGCTTGTTTCGCAGTTTTTCCAACATCATTGTTGCATTGAACCTGTGTTTATGAGTTATGAATCAAGTGTGAAAGTTTAATTCAATTTACTTTTGCTTTAAATCAGAGGAAAAATATTACAAGTCAAGATAAATGAAACAAGTGAATGTATAGATACTGATGTCAACCATATTTACAAATACAGTCGTCTTCGAGTTAGCATTTGAAATATTGAAGAGACTATGCTACTATCCTGAGTACAGATAAAACTGGTGAAGTTCTGGACCACAAACAATTGTTGAAATTTACCAACATAATATATATTTATTATAATGTTAGCTCACATATACATACTGGCAGCGTTAAGAAAAGATAAAAGAAATTACAGCAGATGCATAAAATGCGTTTGCTTTCATCCCTAATAGAGACATATAGGACAAGACACCAATTGAATGCCGTCAGCTAATATTCAAAAGAGAAAAGGTCAAAATTAAGGAAGGAGGGACAAACATATTCAAGCTTGGAAATGATGTGAAACTTCAAAACATTGGACAAACTCCGATCAGTCCGATGCATGTAGAAATAGACCCGCTGCTAAATTATACTCTTCTAATTAAGCTCATAGAATTGAACAAATTTCTCATCCATATAAATATTTCTGTTGGAAATTGATTACAAAATGTCATTTTCACAAAGCTGCACGCTACGGAAAGCGTATATAATACAAATATACAAAGGATACGATAGCCAATTGCCACCCGTTGAGGTCGCTCTCAAAGATGGCAGACAAGTTCAGAGTGTAAGAAATGTTCAAAATCATAATTCACTATGAGAATTTTTTTTTTTTTAATTCACTCCAATTTCCAAATTTATCTAACTCAGAGTTATACATTATCATTTTCTTTCTGACAAGTCAACATGATAGCTGATGATTTTTTATCTTAGTCAAAGTTAAACATCATTATTTTCCATCTCCATCCTCATTTTCTCAGCAGCCAAACTGTTCTGAAACCAAATACCAATGACCATTAATTTTAGTTCTTTCTTCTTTGTTGGTATTTTATCATTATTCTAATATAAGAAACCAAAATATGCAAAAGATGAAGAGTTTAATTTCTATGCTAAATCTTTTTTACACTCACATAATCAAATCATCTCATTTAACACTGGATAGAAATTAAACTCAAGAGACGAAAACAAAACAAACATAAAAATCATAAGTATACCTTGGTAAGTTGCAATGTTTGGGTTGCCACCTCCACTTTGTGTAGAACAAATCAGGCCTTCCACTCTCAGAACACCGAAATCCACCATCAAGGAAGCTGCAGTCTTTTGACCGATACAAAGGGTAACTCTCATCCCAAACCCAGTTACCTTCAAACAAATCACACCCACCACCCTTTTCTCCAAGAAACTCAACTCTACTTTCCTCTGCAGAGCCTCTTTTCTGTTGCAAATCAAACCTCTGGGATTGACCCAAGAATCCAAATATACCAACAACTTGTCTGTAGTCCAAGTAGAAGAAGCAGCATATGACAAGTGCAGTGACAAGGAAAAAACCAGCAACAAAAAGAGAAGGCTCAAACAGCCTCAAACGCTTGACCCTTCTGAAAGCTTCAAGCACTGACGGCATGGCTTCCACGTGTTGGTTATGTGTTGGGGAACTCTTGGAAGGCATTAAAACACAGGGAATTCAATTCAAGTTTTTTGGAATATGGGTTATGTGGGATTGGTGAAAGGTGATGAAACAGAGAAAGATGACAACTTTGGAAACGGAGAAGAAAGGGTGGCATGCAAGCAATATATGGGGACTTTCATGGCCCCCAATAGAAGGGAAGCATGTTTTGTAAGCTCTTGCTTCGTGGGTCAGTTTGGTAAATATCGTGAATGGAAAAAGCCAACGAGAAAAAAAAACTGAAGATTTGGGTGTGGAAGAAGCAACGGAGGATTCACTTCTCCATGATCTTGTCTATTTGATACTGCTATAAGATATTGTTTTATTCAAACTAATATTTAATAAGATGTGTAATTTTGATACCCAAGTAATCGTTCTTGATAAATATTTACATATTTCTAATGAATATGGTTCATTCTTGTCCCACTATTTATAAGGTAATGGAATAATTTTTTTATGGACAAAAATTTAAGTTAAGAGAAGGTTGACCTCAAACAAGTGAGCAGAAAATTGATAAGTAAGCTAACTCTTATTGACAAAATTTGATTAATTTAACATATTAAAATTAAAAATTATTGAGAAATCTGATTACACATAATCATATAAAAAAAATATTTGATTTAATCACTCATCATTTTTAAAATTTTACAAATAAAAATATATGTACGAATTGAAAAGAGGGTAGTACCTACCATTAAACTCTTTCTAATATTACTTATTATTATTGTAAAATAATATTAGGATTTAATTTTAATACACCAATAATATTAAAAATTTTACGTAATTAGTAAAAAGTAAACTCATAGTGCTACTGTACACTTTCTCTAATGTCCTTCGCTGGGTGTCCGATAATTGTCTCCCAAGAGAGAGTTTTTGTGGACTGGTAAAGAGTTGATTGGAAATGGCAGATAGGATTTTGTTTGAAAAGGTTAGAATCGGAGGAGTCATTTGTTGAATTTGAAATGAATAAGAAAAGAGAGATGATATATGTACAGTATGATAGGATAGCAAATTTACACTATAAATATAGATATAGACGAGGAAGAAGATAAAATAAGAAAAGAGAGTTCAATAATATTATAATATTAAAATGAAAAAAAAATAATGATATAAGTTTATTTAAAATTTTATTGGTAAACAAACATTTTTAATAAGAAAATGGTGTAAACGTGAATGAGCCCACGATTCAGAGGCAAGAAATGCACCCACGTTGTTTACGTTTTGAAGAGTTGGAGGAGTGTGGCACCGTGGTTCACGCGCGCGGGTTTGGAGCGTGGGTCAGTAGCTTCATATTGACGGTAATCCCCACGCCACAGCTCATGCTGATGCAAAGGGCTTTCATTCAATAAATTGAAACATTAAGGGATAGGTTATTTATGCTGTGTGTATAAGATATTATATCAATTCATATTCTATTTATTATTTGATAAGTTGTAGGATCTATTTAAGTAGAATTCACATTTCATCTAATAGTAGATGAAGTATAAATCGATACGGTGTTCCACATAAAATGAATACAAATAATATTTTCGTAAAAATATATTATTTCAACACAAAAAAATAGTTATTCCCTTAAACACCTATTTTATTCATTAAATATTCACTTTAGTCCCTGAAATTATATGTATAATTTACTTTAGTCTCTTAAATTGAGAAAATATCACTTTAGTCCTTGAAACTTCAAAAAATCATTCAACTTAGTCCTTTTGGTAATTCAACTTAATCCTAAAAAATAATAGTATAAGGACTAATTTGAATTACTTTTTGAGATTTCAAGAACTAAAGTACTACTTTCTTAATTATATGGATTAAATTAAATAATGCATATAATTTCAAGAATCAAAGTGAACATTTACTCCTACTTTATTACTATTATATGTGATGATGGTTCATACTTTTTCCATTAACCTATCATATTCAATAGTGAAAAAATGGGTGCCTCTAGAGTTACTCACTCTACATGTTGAAATAACATTTCTCTTAAAATACTTCATTCATTCTTTAATAAAAATCGTAATGAAAATCGTGTTATTTTAATACATTAAAAAACTAATATATTTTGTCACATAATGGAGGGAGTATTTAGTACTTTTTTTGGCTTGTGAATTATTTTTTTCATGAAAATATGTTTTCCTTCCCTTCAATCCCCTAGAAAAAATTCCTAATTTAATGTATTTGTTAAAAACACAAAACTTACTTTCTTTTTTATCTAAATCCTTTGTTAAGGTTGTACCCAAAAAAAAAAAAAAATCTTGCGTTAGCCTTTTTCATTAAAAAAAAAGGTTGACAATTTATTGATATTTATTATTTAAATTTTAAGGTTTCCTCAAGATCCTCGCATAGCTTCTTGACACCTATTTTTCTATATTAGGTGGTATGTAGTTTGTTTTATTGGGAATGAAATATAGATATACTTGGTATACAAATTGAATATCAAGTGATATTTTTAATAATACAATTTAATTTTCCAAAACTACTTATTACAAAATGGTGTTGATGATGGTCTAGTGTTGGCTGACAGTGGTCCAATCTCTATCGGAGGTGTCTAAGATGATCAGTGGTGGTCCAACGATCGTGATAATTGTTCAATGTTTAAGGTTTTGAGGCAATTTTATCTTCTCATTTTCTGAAATATTTTTTTCTCATAAGAATCCAATATCCTCATAGGGAATGATAGGAATAAATGGGCTCATTTTCATTCTTGAAATTATAGCTTTCCTGTAAATTTTTTTTTTTTATCAATGAACGAAACATGAGAATGTTTCATTCTCATTCTTAAATTTCCAGAAATAATAAAACATTTCGTGAACTATTTGAACCCAAGATCACTAGTTGATGAGAATATTATTTAAACTTTATGAATAAAAAAATTAAATCTGCAATTGATTAAGCTCAAATTAAACTAGTCAAATACAATAAATTTCAAATATTTAATGTTAAAAAAATGTTTAATTTGAATATATTATTGGTGTCAAATAATTTTACACAGCACTTAATTATTTGTTGACACGTCAGTAAAAATATTTGACAAAATCACACGTTAATTATAAAGTGTTAGATACTACTCTCTTCCCATCAAAATATCCATCAATTTTAACTAAACATAGATATTAAAAAATATAATAAATGATATGGGTAATTGAATAAAATATATTGAATGGAATAATATATCACTAAGTATTAATTAATACATCATATAATGTAAAATTAATTAGGGATAATATTGAAAGAATAAAATTAATATTTTATTAAAATATGAAATTGATAGATATTTTAAAATATAAAATTATTTGAAATTTGATAGATATTTTGAACAAGAGGAAATAAGATACAAGGAAACTGAAAACATTTATGAAATAGTTGTGTTATGTGAACAATTTTTTCATACAATATTTCAATGCTTATATAATCTGATCCATTTAAAAAGGTAAAGTAACATTTTAAAATATAAATGCAAGTATTTTCGATGGATGAGATGATTTGGATATCAAAATGTTACCCATAACACGTTTGTTTATGAAATGGTGGGATGGTGCATTTCTTGAGAAAAGGAATTGGAAGTAAGTCGATAACCACAATAAACACCAATTATATGCTGGAGACAGTGGATTCGTTCAAATTTAATTTGACTCATCATAATTTAATAACATATAATTATAAACGTTTTATAAATAAAAAAAAATTGTATTTCACGTAAAAAAAATTAGAAAATTTGGATTTAGATGAGAAACGTTTATATGAGGTTGAAATCAGACAAGATTTTCTCTGTTCCTGTCACTTAAATATTACATGTATATATAGACGGATTATTGTGTTTCTCTTACTAACGGGCTTGGGGTCAACTGATTTCTGTTCCTAACGTTTGGATTATCAATTTACCAGTTCAACTTATACAAAATATTTGTGTGGCAGAAATTAAAATCAAGTAAATATATTTATCTGATAATGGGATATAATGCATTTCTTGAAGAAAGGGATTGGATGTAAATACTTTCTCCATTCTTTATCATTAGTCATTTTAGAAAAAAGAAATTCATATTGATTGTCGTTTTAATATTCTAATAACAAATTAATTGTTCTATACCAATTTTATCCCTAATTGTTTACTTGGTTTATGTGCTTAATTAGTAAAGTGTGGTAAATGCATGAGCTAGTGGAGAGAAATTAGCGGAGTGAATAAAAGGATAATTTAATAGTTTAAATCTATCTTTTTTAAAAAATAAGAACATTTAAGTGTTTTTCTTAATATCTATGCTTAAACCTTAAAAGACTAATAATAAGAAATGAATGGAGTAAATAATTACAGTAAACACTAACTAAATACAGGAGATAGTGGATCTGTTTAAAGGATTTATTTAACTAGTATTCTAAGGGTAATGATTAAGCTATAAAAGAGGGAATGTTTACCTTTGGAAGATGTGTATTTATTTTTTCAACACAAGACCTGTTACAGAGTTTAGAAACTTACCATTTTGATTCTCCTCAACTATTGCCCTTAGGGCATTGATTAGCAAAAGCCTTGTTTAAATTTAATTTCAATTTAGTAAAGGATTTTGCTACTAAATAATGTTTTAAGAGTAATGGTTAAGGAAGCAAAAAGAGAGAATTTTTATCTTAGAAAAATGAGTTTTAATATCTTCAATGTATGAGACCCACCATAAAATTTCAAAATTTACCTTTTTGAATATTTTTAACCATTGTCCTTAGGACACTAATTAGTAAAACCCTTTTTTTTTTTTTAATTAAATGTCCTAATTTATTTGAACGAAATATTACAATAAACAAGATTAGAGATACAATTTGGGACCCCCCCTAGCCAAACTTTGACATATGAAATTTAGTAAGTGTGCTAGAGAATCAGCAATCCTATTACGATATATAGAGACAAATTGAGCTTTAAAATAATCAAAGCTCAATCCTATCCAAGCAAACTATTACTAAAATTTTCTTGGCTACAATCTCTTATATCTAAAAATTATTATTATTATACTTGTATTTTGTATCTTAGAAAAATTTAAGCGGTTTTTTATTCTTTTTGTAAATAGCTTGAATGCTACACTTTGATTTTAAAGTGCACTCCACCCTTTAGAATCATATCTCACATCTTCAATCCCAAAAAGGAAAAAACAATGAGAAAAGGAGAGGATGAGAGGGTGAGCTCTCTCTCTCTCTCTCTCTCTATATATATATATATATAAAACGAAAACGTATAAGGGTGTGATATGAAATATGATGCATGAACAAAACAACATTGATTTTTTAATACATACATATATATATATATATATATATATATATAAATACCGGGAAAGTTGACGTACATGACTTAATAGAAGAATAAGGAATCACACAACATGGGTCCTTAACCGGACTGGTTGCCTGGAAAATGAAGGCAAATGAAATACTAGGTACTATATAGTATATAGTGAGGAATTTGGGTAGTATGCATGAATCAAATTTCATTATGATCAATGTAATTTTTAAATTATCAAAAAATTAAAAAAATTACTCAGGTGCAAGGTATACTTGTTGAGACTTGAGAGTATATCTATTGATCTTGTTACTGTAAAAGGAACAAAAATGGAGGTATAGGTACTAGGTAGTGAGTTTTTCTGTGTTTAAAAGAAAATTGAATCACATATGTATATAATGAGTTTTATACATTGTTCATATATGGAAGAAACTTTCTCTACGAGATATGGATTTCATAGCCAACTTAATTAGAAAGAGGAAAGGAAGAGAAAATTACACTGGATATCGAACTAGTCAAGGCACTGATTTAAAGATTTAGAGGTACAACCGGTTCAATTTGAGTTCAACCTGAATATAATAAAATATTTATATTTAAGTATTTAATTAAATAATTATATTTATTTTTTAAATGTAAATACTAACACTCATCCAAAAAAATAGAGATTTTAGATTTTAAAAGGCTCAAACATAAAGTAAAGTAAAATGAAATTGCAAAAAATGTAGAATTAAGAATGGGCTAGTGTATAGGTCCAACATTGAAAGAAGTTAAATATTTATTGGCAGGCCCCATTTCATTGTGCTCCCAGTCCCACCAACTAAACCAAAAAATTAAAAAAAGAAAAGAAAAGAAGCAGTGAAACATCGCTTCATTTCTTGCAGGGCCCCATTTCATTGCTTTCCCATTTCATTTTGCTCCCAGTCCCACCAACTAAACAAAAAAATTAAGAAAAGAAAAGAAGCAGTGAAGCACCGCCTCATTTTCCCTCCCTCTTCTTCTCTACAACAGAAGCATGGCGAAGCAGAAGAGAGAAGCAGAAGCCCAAAGGAGCATGAAGCAGGAGCGCGAAGCAGCAGCAGCTTCATTGGTGGGAGAGAAGATGATCTGATGAACAGTAGATCAGACCTGATGAGGCGGCGAGGAGGTGGCATGGAGCAAAGGTTACGTTTTGCTGGGTTTTTTTTTCATTTCAGGTCAAATACCCGAACCGAGAACTTGCGAAAACTGGACTAGTCCATCGATTTTTCCGCTCTTGACCGGTTTTAAGTCCATCCAATTTTAGGTGCTCAACCAGATCGACCAGTCCGATTTTCTCTTATATGGAAACAGGCTATGCCACAACAAAATTTTTTAATGTTTCTGTTGACTTTCCTAATATAGGGGAATTTTATTGATTTATAAAATAGATGAGATATTTAAAATGTTTTAACCATGAAATTAAAATTGTTTTATATAATTGCATGATCTTATAATATGTTGCGGATAATTTCATCAAACCCAATACGCATCAAGTCCAGCTTTACATGATCTTTAAGTTGGGCCGATTGGGAACCCATCCGAGGAGCCCACGTGACCCTTTCTCCGCTCAAATGAAAAAACAATTCAAAAAAGAAACTAGGCGCAGCGACTTCGACCAAACGAGAAAATAACTAGGTTCAATAACTTATGTGAAGAGAAGGCTTACTTATTCATTACCTCAGAATTCATGAGCAAAATCACATACAAACATAAACTAGAGTTATATTTGATTTCGAAAAATAATTTTCAATTTTTATGTTTTCAAAATTTTGTATGGAAAATCTTGAAAATTGAAAATAAAAAAATCATATTTTACAATTTTCAGGAAAATTTAAAATTTAAAACTAATTTCTAAAACCAATTACACTTTGACCTTTTTTTGTGTGCCAGAAACGCATCATACTTATGACATTTGAGCTGGCCATTTAGGAACTATTTGGTTTGAGTTTTCAGTTTTTCAGAATTTGTGAAGAAAAAATAAAAAATTTCTGAAAACTGAAATTTATAATTTTAAGTTTTTACTTTACAAATTCTGAAAACCTAGAAAAAAAAAATTGAAAACTCAAACCAAACAAACCTTTAGGGTCATTTTCAGTTTTTCCTTCACAAAATCTGAAAACTGGAAACTGAAAACTGTTTCCAGCAAAGCAAACAGACCCTTAACATAAGGCTCAGAAATACCTATTGGGGACCCGGTCCGGTCTTTAACCGGCCCAACCAACTTAGACTTGTCATATTTTTTTCAACGACCCAACTTTAACTTAAACATGGTTTACTCCTGACCCAAAAAACGTGGTTTACTCAAATCTAAACGTTCATGGCCCAAAAAAAAAAGTCTAGGCTGACGCTGGGCCCAAAAGACAAATACAGTGAAAATGTTGAGCGTAGATTGACTGAAGCTTACCTAACCCCCACAGCCTTAAAAAAAAAAAAAAAAAAACTCAGGCTCTAGTCAGTGGTTAAGCTCTGTTCTAAGAACTAATCTCTCTTTCTATACAAGTTGCTTTTAAACCAGCATATGAAGATTAACAGGAGTAATAATACTATGGTCTCAAATTCACATTAAATCCTACACATGGTAGCATATCAACATTCAAACTATACTTTAAAGTGATAAATATATAGATATTATAAAAACGCTGATTGGGCTTATAACATGTATAAAATTCATTATAAACTCGAATCGAATCTATATCAAACATTTTCGGATTAACAAACTTACCTATGCTCTCTTATTCATTTGTAGCATAATGCAAAATCATCTATTATGTGATGTCTATTATCATCAGTCAGTCAGTTGTGTAGTATTCGTTGGTTATCTTAGGCTTAGCTTTTGTCATAAACGGATCATGCATCAGTGAGTTAAGGCTCACATATGAATTAACATCTTTGTTGTTGGTGTGGACTGTGGAGCTCTACCCACCATTCAAGTCTTTTTTATTGGAAGGGCAACATTAACAATTCAGACATATTCCTCAGATCCACAATCCACATAGCTTAACAGGATTGTCAATGCTCTACATGATCAGCAGAACATATCAAACAACTGAAAACACATCCTGGCTAACACCACTATATTCCCCATTTCCCTAACAAAGAACAGTGTGTGTGTGTATATATATATATATACACCCCCCCCCCAAAAAAAAAAAAAAAAAAATCAACAATATTAGAAGTTTAGAACTTGCCTATTATGTTACACAGATTTTGGGGAAGTTAAGTGTGAGACCAAGGTTAATGACAAGTAATCGCAACTCATTCAGTTAAAATTTAAAACTATAAGGTTCAAAGTGATATTAATATCCAATCCACCAAAGAAAGGGAAACCAAATAACAGGAAAAAGGGTATGTTCCATCCATAATGCATAATAGATTTGCTATGACTAATACCTCAACCTGAGTGGCAGCATGTGTGAGGATTGAAGGTGTTCCACCATTCTCATGCAAGTGAATAGGCAAACTTGGCGCTGCTTTAGTGAACTAAGAAATGTCAGTTTGTGGATTAAGGAGGTGAGTTTGATTACTTTCAAGTCAACTAACCTTCTGTTCCTGCTACATCTAATCCAGCAAGCCACTACTTGCACTCAACAACAAAGTAGGCACTTCCAATTTCCAAAGGTTGCCTATTGTTCTTTTCCCTCCCTCCCTTCTTCACAGGGTTTCTCATCATACAGGTCCAAAATACCAGGAACCTGCTAGTACAGCCTTTGGGGTTTAGTTGATTAACCCTCAATTATGAACATGCTTTAGAATTTACATACATGCAAGAGATTCTACATGAAAGAAAGCACTTAGGCATATATGCGTGTACCTCACTTGTATTGTCAACCTTTTCAACATTTTATCAAATTCCAGATTTTTCTAATCATTCTCTCAATTATCTAAATTCTATGAATACCATGAATTTCAACATAGCCAACATTTCACATAGTCCCTATCAAAGAACAGATGCTACAGGCAAAACTTTATTTTCAAACAAATTAAAAGGCTAAGCAGAAGCAAAGGAACTGTTGAAGTAAGGAGCACCAATGTCATCCCTTCTAATCACATAAGAGAATTAGAAGATAACTAAACAAACAAAACATGTTAACAACCCACAAGATGATATCACCACACTAGCATCAGAGTAAAATGATTTAACACATAATAATCATGTAATATAAAGGCAAGTAAAATAAACAACTCTTCACAACGCAACTTGGGCAACGAAATTTTCTTCCTTTTTTTTTTTTTAATTCTCTCAATCCAAACATGCTGAGGGTGAAGCATTTCTATGAAGTACGTTCTGGGAAAGAGAAGGATTCGTTGGAAGGTGAAGATGATATTGGTGGGTCAGAGTGAGAATGAGATTGGAGAAGCGCGTTTTGCTGCTGAGCTTTCTCGAGATAAGGCTTGAAACCAATCTGAAAGCTGAGGTACCCAAAAGCCAACGCTCCAATCACCACTATCCCTGACCTAATCGCGTTCATCTTCATATCTAACATTGGAGCCATGCCTCTTGACTCTTCAACAACCCGCTACACAGTGGAAAAACACTGAATTACTGACGCAAGAGAAAGAAGACAACTTTTGCTGTTTTGGTGAAGGGCAAAAAAGGGTAGCGAAGGTGCTAAAACGACACGTCGTTTTATTATAGCGTCTTCCAATTTGGGAACACGTGGATTCGTCCAGTGAGGACAAAACAGCCAAACCCAGAAAAAAATAAAAAATAAAAAATAAAAAAGGAAACTTTCTCACTCTGATTACTGAATTGAGTGCTGAGCTAAACCATCAAAAGCTTGCTGAATCGTGAAACGGTGGGTTTGAATATGGAGTTGTTTTAAGCTTTCTGTGTTCATTGAAAATAATTTGTTTTTTCAGGAATTATATTTATAAGCAGATATTTGCTCCATTCATTTTTATTTAATTTGACTCCTTCATTCAGTGATTGCGTTGATGTGGTTTCCTCTGGGAAGTTTGGACCTTTTGATTCATATCTGCATTTTGTTACAAAATTTGGCGTTAGGGTTCAATCAAAATTTCTCATGGATTGATTGAAAAAAGAGTCACCGGGGTTAGTGTTTTTGAGAGATATTTGAAGGTAAGAAGAGCTTTTTGGAAGTTTATATAATATTGTTGCTGCCTGGGTTTTGAAATAGGAGATGCTGTGTTTTGCTCATGTTGATGAAACATGTGATGAATTCCCAGTTATCTTTGTTGAGTGGTTGTGCAAACACTTGCATGCTACTGGCTTCTTCACCTGTTTACAGAAGGCAACAGTTCCTGATAAGATCTCTGTGTGGTGGAATTGATCATCACAGCACCCATTCTAGGAATATGCAAGGCTTAAGATCTGTTGAGGTTGATGCTGAGAGTGTTATTAGATCAATCACTCCTGCACTTGATCCTAGTAGGCATAAAGGCCAGGCAGGTACATAGTGCTTGTAATTCCATATGATCCTTTTTTTTTTTTTTCCGGTTTTGTTTTTCAAATAATCAAAGGAATTGTAATCCTAGTATGTCTTGTAATAAAATGTTCCCTAATTGTTGCAAATATGGCTTAATTCTTATTTTACTACCAAGGCCGTGGTGGGTTATCTTAATCTAAGATAGAAAAAACAGAAAGGAATATGTTGTCACTTGTCAGTTATGATCAGAGGATCAATCTAGCATTGTCTATATTTATGTTTGTGGCTGAAAAGAAAATGTCTAATTTTTACTTCCGTTATGGTTCAAATCAGGAAAAATAGCTGTTATTGGAGGGTGCCGTGAATACACAGGTGCTCCATATTTTGCTGCTATTTCAGCCTTGAAAATTGTTAGTACCTGCACTTTATTATTGTTTACCCTTTTACCCACCCTCGTACTGAATTCTCCACCTAGTTTGGTTGGTTGTATTACTCAGACTGATTACCTTCTCCCTTCTTCAAGGTTTTTTATGCTACTTGGAAGTTATTTTACCTGTTACTATTTTCCCACCCATGCAGGGTGCGGATCTATCCCATGTTTTTTGTACAAAAGATGCTGCTCCTGTCATCAAAAGCTACAGTCCTGAGTTGATTGTGCACCCTATTTTGGAAGAATCTTATAGTGTTAGGTACAACTTCTATGGATCTTTATCTTTCTGCATGCACATTTCTGAACTATGTGGATTTTTTTTCTTTTTCTTTTTTTAACAATAGACTAATTTCAGGGAGGGGGACAAGAAAAGCATATCAAGCAAGGTTCTTGCTGAAGTTGACAAGTGGATGGAAAGATTTGACTGTCTTGTCATTGGTCCAGGCCTTGGAAGAGACCCATTCCTTCTAGTATGCTTTCCCTTTGAATGCTTCATTGGACCCCATTTTGATTACAAATTTGGAAGTATCTTTATCTTTTTGCAGTATGCTTGTATGATTACATGGATGCATGTGATGCTAATGACAACTATGGCATGCCTTAAAGACTCTCAATGAACTAGTCATCCTTCTAAAACATTAAGTCCAGAAATTATGATTTATGATAATAGAGTTGAAAATAGCAAGATACACTAGATTGCCTGGATAACCAGCTTTCAATACCATTTCAAAGAGCCACAGTCTACAAGCTTAAGGGTACATAGATTTTATGGCTGTATTAGAAATTTGTGCTTTCAAGATGTACTCAGTGTCTACTAAGCTTATTGTTTTCTACTTTCCCTTGCTGTCTAGGAATTATTTTTCCCATTGGAGTTCTATGATATTATATGCTGTATCTCCACTACCATTAATTCTGATATTTGCACGTTGTTATCAGGATTGTGTGAGTGAAATCATGAGACATGCAAGGCAGTCAAACATCCCAATTGTGATAGATGGGGTATGTATATTGAGGTTTAGGCACTGTATGGTCTGACTAACATATGCATAGTGATCGCATTTTTAGCCTGTACATATTTGATCACTCTGGCCCAAGTTTTGGGGTTTTTCAGGATGGACTTTTTCTTGTTACAAATAATCTTGACCTTGTTAGTGGCTATGCCTTAGCTGTTCTAACCCCAAATGTCAACGAATATAAGCGCCTTGTTGAAAAAGTACTGAGTTCTGAAGTGAATGACATAGATGCTACTCAGCAGGTGCTATCTCTAGCCAAACAGTAAGTTCGTTGTTTCAAGTTATTGGTTTTGGTGCTAGAACATTTGTCAACTTTCTGGCAATTGATCCTTGTGTCTTTATATCCTATTTCTAAGATGTGTATATGTTGAAGATAGTTGGTTTGCTTGTGCAACCATCTGCATTTTCAGCATGCTAACTTGTGTAAATCCAAATATGCATGCCACTCATTCTGACAAAGATCTAAGCAAGTTTCTGTTCCTCTCCATTCTGCATTTTGAAATTTACTTGGCTGATGATAGTTTCATCTAATCACTCATTATAGTAGTGCTCACTTCAGATCATGGATGGTTGTCATGGGCTTGGTTGACAGATGAGTCATATAGATGCAATTATACTACCCCAAGTTATTTTTGCCTTTTGGCTATGAATATCTTGCATAAAATGCTTTAGCAATAAATGGTTGGCTGCATTTCTCAATTGGGAACTCCATTTCATTTTTTACAGCTGTCTGGTTCTGAAAAAAATAGCTACTTCTGTTGAGCACATTCTTTATAACCTGGATAATTCCTTTTCCTGGTGAACTTGAGGCCTGGAGCACTTGTCTCTGCATGCTAACCGGAAAGTTGCTTGAAATTTTAAATCCTGATTAAGCACTGTATTATGGGGCAGTGTGATGTGCTTGATGCTGAGGCTGATCCATGACATATACTGGTCAAATATTGTGAAAGTACATTATAATCCTTTGATTGCTAGCTAAAAGGAAACTAACAGCTTTTGGCAATCCAAAGAAATAGAGCACACTAAGTTACTTGCATGGATCACAGATACATTTCAGTGACTTCTCATTATTGCCATCATTAAGCACAACAGTTTGATGGCAATTTTGGACTTCTGTTTGGCAGGATTGGCGGTGTTACTATTCTGAGGAAAGGAAAATCTGATCTGATAAGTGATGGTGACACAGGTAGATCTTTGATAAATATAAAAACCTTGGTATTCCTTATTTATGTGTGTACATAGGACAGGGGAAGTGATGAACATTATTTTCTTGTTCATCCTTCTTTCGCTTGAACAGCATTTTGTGATACCATTCAATAACGTGATGTTGTTGTGGTAGGCCATACTACCGTTCTCAATGGCTGTATGACATGTTATATAGGAGACAATTGAGCTGAAAGTTCAGTGGTGCAATTGAACTGTCCTAAATTTATATATGGAATGGGAGGCTTATGTTTTGGAAGAGACTGTAATGTTTAATGACAACTATGCACATGGCATTGGCGCCTGCTTATGGAATATCTATATTATAGTGATCCACAGATGTTTGTAAATCATTTGATTCTGGTTATTCTCCATGCAGTCAAATCAGTGAGCATCTATGGTTCTCCTAGACGCTGTGGTGGCCAAGGTGATATCCTTTCTGGAAGGCAAGTTTAATTTTTTTTTTTTTTTTGGTTGGTGCTTGTGAAATTCCCTTCCAGGAAATTTTAAGCAGTATGCTTAGATGGCTCCCCACTATGTCAGATGGAGTTCGCTTTAATGTTGTCATTGACTTATCTGATCCCTTCCCTTGTTGGTAATTTACTACTGTTATATGCATTCGAGAAATAAATTAAGCTATCTAGATATGTGGATAAAATTTAGAGCTCCCATTAATCAAAGATTGATATTTGAAAGAGAGAACAAACAAATTGGTGACTCCTTTTGTTTCTATCTTTTGCTTGTAATTCATTGAAAGAGAGAAGCAAGTCATAAAAATCATCACGCTTTTGTGTTCTTGTGTTGTGTTGGATCGATAGGCTAAGTTTTTACAAGCAAAATTGTTAATCTTCAACAGTTCCATAAATATACTCAGTCTACTGACCCAGGGGATATCTATTGTTTGCGAGCAGTGCGTATTGCAGTTTTCACTTATCCTTACCTATGAGAAACAGATCTTACAATACTATTAAAGCTAATCAATTACTGATTGAGCAGTAGAAAATGGAGTTTACAAACAAGTTTTACTTAGATGTCTATGATAAATCTTAATAACACCCTAGATCATGACATATTAGCACATCAATATACCAAACAATGGTGCATACCTCTTGAAGACACCTTGATATACTGAATAATACACTCATACACAAATTGTGCACACCAGGAATTGGATCTTCTCTTCTTTCTTTGTCCTTGTTACATAAGTGATAGGGCATGTCAGACATTCTCATTTCTCATCTTCTTATGTGTTAAACCTAACACATGTCTAGAGACAGAGAGGAGTTGTGACCTAACTTTGTCTTGGTTCAGTCCATCACAGATCTAAGACAATGGGCTTTACTCATCATATTGGCCTTAGAGACGATCCAAATACACTATCCTTTAGAATTTAAACTCCAAATCCCAATGAATATGATTTATCAAACAAATTATATCAGTTTTAGTAAACAAAAGAATCAATCAACAGAAGCTTGACTACATATAAAAAGTCTTACAGTTGAAATTCGATATTTTTGAAGTAAAATTATACTTTGATTGTTACAGTGTAGCTGTCTTTTTGTCTTGGGCGTGCCAACATATCAAAAGTGCTGACCAAAATTCAAATCTCAGGTTATATGTCATTTCTTTACCTAGATTCTTCTACAAGGAAATATGTTTCCTATTTTGCTTAGGCAAGTTGGCCCATCTGAGTCCTTAATTGTATTGTTTTTCTGTTGCAGTTGTGAGAATCCAGCAGTTTTGGGATGCATTGCTGGGTCTGCTATGATGAGGAAGGCTGCTTCAGTTGCTTTCTCCAATAAGAAAAGATCAACGGTCACTGGTGACATCATTGAGTGCTTGGGGAAAAGGTAGTGTCTTCTACAAAAACTATGCCTTATTTTTACTATGACCAAGTTGGTTTAAGCTCATATGCATTTTTTCTTTCTTGCAGTTTGGAAGATATTTACCCTGCCAGTTAATCCTGTTTGTGACCAACACACTTCTAGGAAAATAATTGTGTGGTCCATACATGTTAACTTTGGCAGCCAAATGTATCGAAATATTGTAAGTTCTATGTACTAGGATGCTTCATAAAGCAGGTTTAGAAGATGACGATGCGAGTTGAAAATTTTGAGTTTTTTTTTTTTTAATGAGAAAACTGTACAACTTTCTTACTCAGCAGTGAAATAAAAATTTGTTAGTTTTATAGTTTATTCAAATGAACCAAAATGTAAAGGCAATTTCTAGTCTTGCACACAATGAATAAGTAAAGCTGTCAAAATTTGCCTTAAGAAGGGCAATTTCAAATTGTGAAATTTTTTCGCACCATAGTCTAAGGTTTGGCAAATAAACTTAAGAAAGAGAAGCGATTCTCATAACAAATTGTTCTCTAAATCGGCAAGATTGAACAATTGGTTCAAATTGTTAACAATTAGTAAATACATTAACATGTAAAATTGATTTATTTTTATTAACAGTAAAATTTATATTATAGTTGTCAAATATACCTACCTTTATGTGGTTTAATTATTAGACACCAAGTATAATGCATACCTAATACCAACATATCAATGAACGTGACATTAAAATAAATGCGACGATGCAATTTCGAAAATGAAGTTGAAGGCTAATATGACTTATGTTTATAATTTCAAAACTAAAATCTTGATTTTTTAATTTTATGGATCAAAGAAATTTACGCATGCAAATTCAGGCTTAAAGTAAGCATATTAGTTTCAATATGTTTTTAATCCTTGTATTTTAGTTATGCATATATTTTCGTCCTTAAACTATTTATTTGTTCATGTTTATCTCTTAATTTATTAATTATATTCAATATTATCCTTAAATGAATTTTATTTTAATTTATATCAAATGATAAATGATGTCACAATCTTAGATTGAAAAAATAAATTTTCTGCATATAAAATTTCTATCATGAAGAAAAAAATAGCAAAATACGAAAAGTCAAAACATTTATCAAGCATATAAACATATATTTGTTATTTGATATGTCATCATCATTTAACATAATAATTTAAACAAAAACTCAGCTAACAAAAACAATAGATAAATTAATGAATCAAATGAACAAATTAATAAATACAAAGATTAAAATGAATATATACTAAAATATATGGAGAAAAAAATACTTATTTAAGCCAATAAAATAAGGTACATTGTGCTTTCAACAAAAAAAAAATCTACATTGTTATCTCCCAAATTGCTATTGAAAACGATTTCATATTTTATAGGATATTATTGTCAATCTCACTACACATCAACGGCATTAAAAATGAAAACATAAAAACTCGAGCAATGATTCTAACGACTTCATACATTTTCCGGGCTTAGTTTAAAGCTAATTATTAACATTCAGCTAATTATTTTGGTCCTCACTATTTTTTTGCCCTCTCCCAATGACTATATATATATAGTTTGCTCAATCATCTGAATCTGAAGAATGGTCTTGTTGTTTTGGACACACTTGAGCCACAAAAGGATGAGTCTGAGGCCCATAATAACCTTGTTGATCAGGAACAACACTAGCCCCTCCCCCCATAACCACTCTTGGAGGAGGAGGAGGAGGAGGAGGGCCATATGGATGATATGGTGGATCCACAACATGCTGATGAGGTGGCATACCATAATAATAAGGAACATTAATATTGGCACCACCCCTTCTTCTTATGCCTGAATATAAATCAAGGTCCATGGTCTCATCCCTAGGGACAACATCAACCAGGAAATCAAACACATCAGTCTTTGTGACTGCTGCTGCAATGTCATTCTTCTGAAGTGTCCTCCTCTTGTTCTCTTCTGCATTGGCCCATGCCCTCATTGTCAGCTCCATTATGAACATCTCACAAGCCTTGGCAAAGATCACAGGTGCCTCTGCTGAAATCATCTTCACTTCCTCGTCAGCCTTCATGATCTTCTTGATTCTTGCCAGAGGCAAGGAGTGGCTTCTAAAATCAGTTGTTTCCTCAATTTCTCTGTAGTGGTTTTCCCAGAAGGTGTTGAGCTTTTGCTGCAGTTCTTGTTGTTGTTGTAGCTGGTGCATGTAGTGGTGAGCATATTGTTGTTGGTCTATTAAGTAAGGTGAAGGGGCAGAAGAAGGACCAGCTACTGGATTAGTTTCCATCATCATATGGTTGGGTTGATACTGGTTTATGCCATGATGAGTTTGTGTTGCTAGGGGAGTGCTAGTCCCTCTTGTTGCATGTTGATGTTGCCCATTTTGGTTTTGATCCATCCTTTTGTTATGAGCTTCAAAACAATATTCCTAATTTTGAACATTTAGATGTACAGAACATGCAAAAAAGAATCATGAAAAACAAACAACATATATGTGTGGTTAGGAAAAACAATTGAGAAGAATACAATTAAACAATTACTGGATCTTAATTTGAAAATGCTAAAGAAAAACTGTCATTAGATTACAAAAATTGAATTACATACGTAATTATTCAGAATTATTAAATTCTTATTTATTATGAACCAGGAATCTTAGCATTAATTTCTTTAGCTAGGTGGGATAAGATACTGATAAGGTTGCAATGACATCTTGGATCCATGCTTAGAAGTATAACTTGCATATGAAAATCAAAAGGAAAAGGTGTGATTCGATTACTTGAATAGCCAACTATGTGAAAACATTGTTAGGCCCACATATTATATATCATGCTTGTCATTTCAAATATTAGTAGAACTCGAAAAAATATCAAATTATATCAATTTAGATATCTAAAATGAAAGTCCTTATAAATAAAAAAAGTGAGGTACATATTGATTATCTACTCTTAATTAATTTGATGAAATCCTCACAATGCAACTAACATTATGAAAAGATAATCTCACACATTTCTATTTTACAAAAATTATTACCTTGGGAAAACTAATTCCCCATTGTGTAAACCTTCTAACTTGAATCAAATGCTCCAAAAGCTTGAAACTTATAATAATCACAAGAGTTTCCTTAATTTCGAACAATGAGAATCAAAATCAAAATTGAGGATAAAAAAAAATTTGAAGCCTTATCAAACAACATTAAATTGGAAAAAAAAATGTAACTCGTAAATATCTTTAAATCATCCAACGAAAAAAAAAAAACTTTAAAGCAAGTGTATTATTATTCTATTGTGGGGTATTCTTACATGCAATGCACACAAAGTATCAAGAACTACAAGAAAAGAAAAACCAGTGGATTCAATGCTTTTCTGGTCCCTGTCAATGAAAACAATATGCAAAGCCTTTTTAAACTCTTCACTATAAAGCAAAATTCACCATGAAACCAACTACATGCACAAACATTACGATGTATGAAAAACTGGACTGAATTTTATAATCATACACAAGGGAAAAAAAAAACCACAAATAGAGAGATACCTCAACTTCGCTTTGAACAGAATTCGATTCAAAACCAGAGAGAATAAAAACCGAGGAGAAGAAGGAGGAGGTTGTAGAGAAATGAAGAAAAGAAGTGTGAGAATAGTGCTTTTTAACGTATGATAACATTTTTTCTATATGACGAAGTTGCCCTTGGCTTTACATGATAAACACATTGAAACAAGATTGCGTTCGTAAGCTGCTGAGTTGGAGTCTTCACTAAAAGGCGAAAGAAAATTAAATAAGGAAGGTGTATGTTGCTTTCCTAGTGTTGTTCATATCTCTAATGAAGTCCCTTGTTTTATAAAAAGCTGTATAAAAAGTAATGATTTTTATTTTTTTAATGAAACAAAAATATTACCGTACAATGTATATCACTGATTTGAAATGAAACAAATATTGCTATTTTATGATGTAAAGTATTATTTTCAAATAAAATATATAATAATAAATCGAATATCTAACATTTATATAGATTTTTATGAGAAACTTTCATTTATAAAAACTCTAAAGTATAGTTGTTTACAATAATAAATTACTAGTTACGAAATATATCTACGATGAGGCAAATAATAGAGCAACATACCACATTTTTCGGAGTGAATATTGGGCATACTTCCATCTTGACAACAAGTACTCTAGCTTGGCCATATACACGAAAATGTTGTGAGTGTGAGTCGTGTTGCAAGAAAAACGTTGGCTTTAGGCATTTCCTTTAACAAAAGCCGAGATTTCTTAAAAGGGTTCACTTCATTTAAGCATTCAAAAAGGTATAAAATCAGTGTTCAGAGAATCGAAGGACCAAATTTGGTCGGACCTAGTTAAATCGAGGAATCGGCTCTTTGTTCTATCCGGGTTGGCTTGTAAAACCGGCTGGGAAAGAACCGGTGGAGAACCATTTCGAACCGACCGGGAACAGAGAAAATTGGGCAAATCGGCCCAGTCGGCTGAATCAGTTATTTTTTTTATGAAAAAGATGCAAAATAATATCATTTTGAGGCTTTTTTTTTAAAAAAAAAGTCTAAAATATTATTTTCCTTAATTATTTTCATTTTCTAGTATGAGAATTAGTAATTTGAGAGATTTGGTTTATATGGATAATATTTGTTTTGATTAAGAGATGAATTATATTATATTCTATAGGTTTTATTGATGCCTAATTTAATTTTTAGTTATTTATGACATATATTTTATTTTATATTTTTATATATTTATATAAATACAGGTTTTATTATATACCTGCTCAATTTCAATGAACCTCCTCAACCATTGACTTGACTTGACCAGTTCAATGTCCAGTCTAATTTTCAAAACCCTGTATAAAATACAACTACGGGCAACATTGAAATCCATGTTACCAGATAAAAGGTAGACAAAATTGATAGGGTTGAGAGAAATACTAAATGACAAATTTTACTAATGATCAAGAAGTTAGTAATACAAACCAAGGTAAAATATTTATATAGATCAATAGGTTAACTAACTAAAAATGAATATCTAACTTCTAACCAATTCAGCAAACTCTAATCAATTTCTATTCTCTAATCATATATTCTCTCAGGCAAAGATAAGAAGAAGAAAAAATGGGAAAAGGAAAAAATGGAGGAGAAAATTACATATGAAGTTTAATTTATCTATTAATTTTCTTAAAATTTTCATTTCATATCAAACATACCCAAATATATAAGAAGAAAACAGTTATGCTAGTGTGACGATTAAAGTTCAATCAATTTTGAGTCTTGCATAAAAATACCTTAAGCATTTTGAAAAATAATAATTCCTTTTGTTTCCTCTCTCCTTTCTACATTCTTCGTAGGTCGATGGGCTAGGCCGATTGATAACCTAAGAAAATGTGTGGGTTGAGAATTTGGGTAAAAATAAAGGTTAACATGTGACTAAATCCAACACAAAATGATCCAATCCACTTTGGGTCAAGTTAGCCCAATGATCAAAACACGTTTCCAAAAAAAAAATCAACTACAACCATAAATCATTACTATTTGAGTTTGGATTGTTTAATTGATTAATTTCTTCACTTAAAATGAAAAAGAAGTTTAAATTAAAGATAAATATTGACAAAAAAATATCGCTTCACTTTTACATCAAATTAAGTTATCAAATTTAACTTAATTATTGAAAAAACTACTCATTTCTCACCTAAAGCAAGAACAAGTTCACCACTTATGGTTATACCTGATGTCCATTAACTTTTAACATGGACAATAAAATTAAGAAATTTGAATAAGAAAAAAAACTAGGCCAATGTAGCTGGTAGCCAAATAGGTTTGGGCTGTGGCTAGCTTGAAACTAACTTAGCTTGAGGGGACCTGACCCTAAAATGACCTAACTTGAGAAAGTCCAGTTTAAAAGGGTTAGGTCAACCCATTTTGTGTATCGTGGTTCTATTTCATCTTTACAAATTCAATAACTATATTCTTTGTTTGCTTACTTTACCTGGTGGACCATAGTTTTAACCAGGGAAGAGAAAATCGGATCGAATCGGTCGGTCCAACTGGGAACCGGTCACTTGGCCAGTCCAGTTAACCCCCAAAAATCAGAGGAGGTCAAAACCAGTCAAGAACCTGTCAAAACCGAGGAAACTTGGTGAACTGGTTCGAAGCCTTTGAATTTTTTTTTTTTTGGTAGTTTCAAAGCTTAAATATTGATATTTTGTGGCAGTCACGGCAAAAATGAAGAAAATGGAACCAAAGAATGACACTAACAAAGATTGTTGGATTATCCTTCTTTTTTCTCTGTTATTCGCAAGCTGCTCACCAACAAATATTATTTTTAAATTCTTTCATGACCGTGTTGTGAGACTGAGACAAGAGAAATTTTGTATGGATTATGTTTATTTTTATAAACCTATGAATATATTTTTTTCTTTGTTGATTATGTTAATGTTACTAATTTAATATATTTTTTACATTCTAATCAATCATATGTCTATATTTAAATATATATTTTATTATATTCCGGTTGAACCCCGATTGAACCGATCAGACCTCTAAACATTTGAATTAGTACCTTGACTGGTTCAATACCCAGTCCGATTTTCTCTTCCTTGGTTTTAACTGAATGTTCCTATAGGGAAGGAGAAAAGTTTTTCATTCTATAGACTACTCGTATTGGCACTTCATGGCATGCATTAGTTAATTGATAAAGTAAATGTGGCTAAATACAGCAAGTAAATTGGGCGAAAAAAAGGAGAGTTAGCTTTTAGAAGGTTTGTCTACTTATATATTCTCTGAAGTAATGAAAAACTCAAATTGATGTCATTTTTCAAAAATTATTTGTGGGTTGGTTTGATTATTACTAGGAAATATGTTTTTTATTTTGTATATAAATATTTTAATAAAAAAAAAATTTTGTTTATAGAATTCTTTCCCCAAAAAATTTATATTTTCTAATTCAACCAACTTACAAATGTCTTTTGAAAGACAACGTGAATTTGAGTTAACACTTGTCTACGAGGATACACAGAAGTGGCAATTCATGTTAAACAAAAAATAACTTTCTCAATTTACTTGCTGCATTTAGCCTTTAGCCACATTTGCTTTGTCGATTAGGCTAGGGGTGTACAAGGGACGGGTGGGGCTAGGTAAGACAAGACCTGAACCTAGCCCAATTTTTACACCGGGTCAATTTTTAAAACCCGAACCTGACCCGATAATGACCCGACTATGTCCCGAGTCGTACCAGGTCAACCCGGTATTTGAACAATATACAAGAATTTAGATATTGTACATAATGAAGTTATAAAATTTTACAAGAAACAAAATTTTAGAGATATTTTACTATATATGTTTCAAAATAAATCATATCAAATAGAAATAACATCAAGTTATGTAAAATATATTAATTAAACTTTAAAATCTTATAATTGTTCATAAATTATTATAAAATTATATATTTCTTAAGGGATAATTTGACTTCAGGCCGGGTCGGGCCAACCCGACATTTGACCCGAATCCGGCTCGAAAAATGTACCGAGTCAAATTTCAATACCAGAACCCGTCCAAATTAACTTCGGGTCGAGCCAGATTGGCGGGACGGGACAGGTCATGAACACCCCTAGATTAGGCTATTTTGCAAATGTGCCTAATTGCAAGCGGACCATCACACCACAGGCTAATCCTTCCCCGTGATAACTAGCACCCATGGAATTTATGTTTACTCCGTGGCAATTGAGTCATCTTTTTTATTAGTGTTGGTTCGTGAAAATAAAAAGAGAAATATTGGGATAAATAAAAGAAATGAGCTAGTTGGGTTAGTAGAAACAGAAGTGTAACTACAAAATAAATTACTCACTATTGTTTGAAAATTGGGCAGAGGAGCAAAAGGAACATGTGTGGACATGAAAAAAATAGTATAGTGTGGATGTGAAAAAAAATGAATGACAGGACACAAAATTATAGTTATCAACTCCAATTTCCTTTGTTTAATGATGTAGATGATAAAGGCGTATAAATTATTTTATAAGAACTAATAGTTGTTTGGTTCGTTCAGTAGATGGTCTTTTAGTAAGTTATTAAATTTGATTACTGTAACTAAAAAAATTTTAACCTGAAAAAAAAGCCACTACCATTAAGAGTTTAAGACCAAATTTACTGATTGTTTAAACAAATATTTTTTTATATATATCTAAGGTGCTCCTAAATACGATAATCCTTGGACTCTGAAATATGGACAATGCACATATAAATTTAACTATTCAACTTTCATTATTAAACCCATAGAACCGTGTAATTAAACTCGTAACCACTTCATCATTAACACTTTGATATCACGTCGTGATGTATGCTAACCTCCCATTCCAAAAATCGGTCTATCCGCTTCCGCTCACAAAGCTTTATTTATTGTCCATTTGTGTCTATTTTCTTTTCTTTGGTTCCTGATCTCTATGTCTCTCTTATCGATATTTCCTTCTCATTTACCTTTCAATTCATTGGTAGAAGAATTTAAGGAACTCTGTGTCTCTCTTAACAATATTTCCTTCTCATTTACCTTTCAATTCATTGGTAGAAGAATTTGAGACCGGATGCAGCCGTTAAGGGGAGTTCTTTCTTTTCACGCTAAGATCTTTCTTTTCTTAAGAAGTTTCAATTTAGGGAAATAGATCATTTTTAATGCAGAAGCTTACACAAAGAGAGCACAAAATCTTAGGACGAAAACCTTCTGTTTCCCCATGCTATCCTCTTTCATATCTCTACTAACACATAGAAAGATAAAAATCAAAATTAATTTAAAAATATAAATTATCAAATGAACAATTCAGATATTTCATGTGTTAATAAATGATTAGAGAGACATAAAAAAAAAAATATTTAGAGACGAAATATTTCCATCTAGACTAACCAAACACTATATTAAGTGTTAACTTTACTATAACTCTTAGCCTTTAGGTGAAAGCTTAATATTTTTATATATATTTCTAATTTAATTTAACACGCATTACATGGAATGAGTGTATTGGAGAATCTCAATCCAGACGGATATTTTTATCACATCAGAAAGCGCACCTATACAATAGAAACAGAATAAGTCCTGCCTAATGAAACAGAATACACCAAAACAAGCTAGACTACTTAGGTCCTGCCTAATGAACAGAATACACCAAAACAAGCTAGACTACTAGTCCCACACATCTCAAATTTAGCATTCAAGGTATTTACATTGACCCTCTTGCATGCCTTGCAGTTCCAACCACATAAACACATTGCTCCATCAATGCATCACATGGTACCCCACTTGAAAGAAAAATCTACTTTGTGGCTGCAAGAACTGCAGGCCCTTCCACCTGATAATACATCCCACCAAATAGACAACATAGAAACATATAAGATGTGTATGTGTGAAAGTTCATTTAGGAAGAGGGAAACAGACGACAGAAATAGACTACAAAATACAAATGCAAAAAGAAAAAATAAATCTATATGTTGAAAGCCAACCTATGAGTAAACTAAAATAATATTATGTGTGGTGGAATTGGAACCAACCAATTTTTGCACATATCTTATTACTCGATTGACTTTCTGGTTTAGCCAGGCCAAAGACCTTGTACCTAAACTTGCCAATTACTTGGGAGCTAAATCAAGCTGGCTTAGGTTGTGATTTTGCTATTAGGGATGTTTTAAGTATGAATATAAATTACAAGATTATTACATCAAGGCTCAAGGCAATTCAGTTGCAAACTTAACTCATGTATTGGACTCATAGCATCTTCAATAGAGAGATGTGGAGTATGTTTGAAATAATCTATTGACTCCATTTCATTCACTTTGGACGCTTCATCTTTGGTTCAGTGAAATGTCATTCCAATTAATTCTAGTGTAAGCCTCAAATTTTCTGAAGTTTTTTGTCCAATTGTTCCTGTACTTAAACTCTCCTTCTGTACCTTCATTGACATTATCCTTTTATTGCTACGGTCCTAGGGCTGGCTCTCTACTCTAAACAGATAAGATAAAGAAGAATATTCTGCAAAGAGAAATGAGGGCAGTACCAGCATTTATATTTAAAGCCATGTCATCTTGTTACCTTGAAGGTTGCACCCCACATTTCCTCCTCCTCAGCAGGTACTGCAGTAATCTTATTCTTAGGATTCTCATAGCACCTCAATCCACCATCTGCAGTGGAGTAGAAACATCCTGTAGAATTTACAAACCAACAACATCAATGATCAGACTTCTTTTTACAAAACTGGAAAAAAGGAACACTGTTTTATTCTATTCTAAGAGAATTTGCTGCATATGTTACATTTTTCATTTGCTTCCCCTGTTTCTATGTGTACTTTCGTCGTATTTATGAAATATCTTCATCTTGAAGGGAAGAAATGATTCATCTCGAATCAGTATAAGCAATTTTGCGTGCCACACACAACAAATACTTGCCAAAACAATGGGAATTGCGATACACACTGACAAACAGAAATAAGCACAGAATTAAACCCACCTTGAGGGAAAGAAGCAAGTGACTTGCCACAAGCACCTTTAAGCAATTCTGCATCATCAGCAAATGCCACATATCCATCAGCTGTTATTCCCCAATATAGAGGGACCTTGCCGGCTTGATCCTGTGAAAAATAATGCAAGCAGGATGTGAATTATTAGCAAAGATCATGATCATGGTGGTGCATCAACATCAAGATAATTGATAGGACAGATAACTTACAGAAGCCACAAAGAGGGTAGAGGTGGACTTGTCAAAAACTATGAAAGCAAAGCCCCCACTGAGATGGCCAACAACATGATTGGCAGGGTAGGGTGCCCTATCACGTAAAGCTTTGTATGCCTCAATGACCAAAAGCACTTCATTGGTAGACTTGGCTAGTCCATACTGTTGTCTCAAGCTGCCCAAATTGTCAAGGGCTCCCTCGAACAAGCAGAATACCTCATCCTTAACAGCAAATGATCTGCCATTTTCCAAGCAGCATTTAGATAGTATAAAGTAAGCGTTAGTGCAAAACTGTTCTAAACGCTGTTGTTATTTAATTAAAATATGTTATTTGAATGACTTTTTAAATAGAGGGTATAAAAATTAAATATTAAGAATTATGTGATAATACATGATTGGATAATAGTATAAAAAAATTTATAAATGTTGAATAGTGCAATCTAGCTAAAGAGATTATAGATATTACATTTCTATAGTTATTAAACTCCGACCAAGAACAACTATAACTACTACAAGATCGATTGGTCTACAAAGTAAATCATCATCGAGCTCATCTGTGAAGATTTATCCACTATTTTTATTTAACAACCAAATATACCCTTAAGGTAAAAAATTATCTAATCACATGTCATTGCATTGAGACTTTTGAGGCAATGATGTTTAGAGTCAAACATTGTTAAGCTACAATTTTAAATATTATTGAAATATCAAATCTTGGATTGAACAAAAATAAAGAGTTAATTTCACGTCAAACTAAACCATAGTTTATAAACCGTGGTTTAAGACTTCCAGTAACATCACTCGAATTATAGTGATAGAAGAATAATCTAGAACGCGGCAATAGTGGACATTATCCTTATCCTCATTGCATTGAGACTTTTGAGGCAATGATGTTTAGAGTCAAACATTGTTAAGCTACAATTTTAAATATTATTGAAATATCAAATCTTGGATTGAACAAAAATAAAGAGTTACTTTCACGTCAAACTAAACCATAGTTTATAAACCGTGGTTTAAGACTTCCAGTAACATCACTCGAATTATAGTGATAGATCATAGAAGAATAATCTAGAACGCGGCAATAGTGGACATTATCCTTATCCTCATTCATCCTCCTTGAGCCAGAAGCATAAAGGACACAAAAGAAAACGACAGTTGAGAAAATGCACAAGCCAACATTTTGAAGTAGAAAATACAGGCGAACTGTTTGATTTTTTTTTCTTAATATATTTTTATTGATAACTATAAAAATGCCAGTAAATTCTTTTAAATTTTAGTTGCTATAAAGATAGTAAAAACAACAAACTACGAAAACTTATCAACAAAAAGGTAAAACAAGAAAATACACAAAGGCTAATGATTGCAAGCAAACAACCGAATCTAGTGGCCATCGAATTTCTCATCCAATGATCGAAGAAAACCGATGAATAAAAAAGAAGAAAACACTAGTGACTACGGTGAGTAGATGGTAAATGTGAAATGGATCTTTCCGTATAAATTAATAATATGCATAAGAGGGTCATGTGTCAATTTTTACCTTTGATTTTTTTTTTCAAAAATATACACAAGAAAATATCCAGGATTAAAGTTGATGTCCACAAGAAACTCGGCATCATAAATGGTCCCATTTCATATCCAGACTTAGTGGATTGACTTTCCGTTTTACGGACAAGAAGTTTGATGTAAGCCACTACTTTTTTCACTCATTTCTTGATTTTTAAGCGATACTAAATTCATGCTTGTATTCGTCGATTATGGGCCCATGGATCAATAATTCACTCTTGGATTCATCACTTATAGTGTGATATGGACCGATGAGTACAATAAGTAGTAATCGAATCGTACACTAAGGTAAGTCACCGAATTGATCTGAAACATCAGTCTCAAACTTTTCATTCATTAAATCACACACCTTGTTTTTTTTATTTTTGGGTTACAAATGACACACCTTTAAAATTATAAAAAATCAATTATGTTATCAACAATATCCAATAGTTATAACTCTAAAAAAGTGTTCTTGAATAATTATTTAATTATAAATAAATATTTAAATTAAATAAATAATTAAAAATTTAAATTAAAAAAATTATAAATAATTTACTCAATTATTTTTATTTTTTTAAAATATTTTAACTTTCTCTTTCCTATTTCACTATATCTCTCTCCTCCTTCAATAGTATTTGATAAGATTAATATTAAAAAGAAAAAATTAATACTATTTAAATTTTTAAAATAGATAATTATTTTTAAATAAAATCTTTTTTAAAAATGAATAATTCTTCAAGAGAAACACTTTTGAAGCATTTATATCCAGAACTTTGTACTTAGCAACATATTATTCTCCAAATTTTTTATAATGTAAAAAAATAATATCCAAAAAATTACTTTATATTAGATAAGGACTTACATTAGTTTGAAGTTCCTTTATTCATAGGCTCTAAAATAATTGCTACGCAGAGAAAAGTATCTGCCCGCATATTTTAGAAATAGTAGTGATATATGTACAAGAATATTGCATAATATTCTTACAACAAAGATAAAAAAAAATAAAAATTAAAGAACTGATAGGACCATTTCAATTTCTTATTTTCGTGGACTCACCATTTTTTTAATTTTTTTTACTTATATTGTAAGAATATTATTAATATTACATACATATTATTATTCTTTTGAAAAAAATCAAATAATAACTTAATAAATAAATCCTCAACCACGAATCCATCCATCCAAGTAGAAGGAAGAGATGTTCTCAGGCTCAGCTTCTCTGGACCGGCAGGACAGCGATAATGCACACGGATACTATGTGACCAGTAAATACTTACTTCCTGCTCAAAATGTTATTATTTGCATCAAATTAACGAGGTTTTCCTATCTTGATTTATATTAAAATCATAATATAAAATTTCGTAAAATAAAATTATTGTCTTATAAATTTTCTTGCAATAAAACATAATGGAATGGAGAATCTCCATTGGTAATTTGGAGGTATAGCACATAAATTTGTTTTATATCTTCAAGATTGGATAAAATACAGTGATTTTATTAAAGAAAATAAAATTATTCAATTAAAACAAACTAATATCGGGAGAACAGTATATTAATAGTAAGCTAATTTAACTTTTAACAAATTACTTAAGTTCCAATTAATCTTGGATGTTAATAATTTCGATTAATTTAATTGAATTATGAACAAGTCTAATTCAAATTGAAAGAGTTTTACTGTAATTATGATTTATTATAAATTTAGTTAATTCAATTCATTAAATTATAAATTGAAAGCCTTATTAATTTAATTTGTTGATTATTTTTTGGAAAACCTTACTTTTATTTCTGACAGCATGACACGACGTGGCAATCATGCACGACAAAAAAAAGCATCGATTGCCCAAAATGCCCAATCTCCGTCTCCGCCCAAGACCTTTCCATTGGCTTACTCTCGTCTTTAACCCTATGATTGTCAAATTATGACAAAACGTTCGATCAAAAATATTATTCAAATAAAATAAAAGTCTACTGACCCTAACAAGATTAAAATATAATAGTAAATCTCATATATCTATTCATTACGTCTGATAATTTTAAAATAAATATTTCAATACATATTTACTTTTATTTTTTAATCTAAATAACATCACTCTTGGTCATTCCGGCACCAACCTTATACTTCTACTAGCATAGTATCCTCTCATAGTCATGAAAGGAAAATATATATATATATAAATTTTACTATAATAAAAAATTTAATTTTCACACACAATTAATATAAAATATTTATACAATGATTGCAATTATTGTATTATTAAAAATATTTTTTATAATATTTTTTTTAAAAGCCACATACAACATAATATATTTAAATTTCTGGACCAACTGTCCCACCAACTGAGGTGCCTATAAATCAACATGAGGATTAGTCACTGTGATCGACAGTGGATACTCTTGGTCATAAGCCAAAAAAAAAACAACATAATATATAATTAATTAACTAACAATGTGAAATATTTTACCTTTTTCATATGAAAATAGATTAGTTATATACATTATTACTATATAAAAATTTATATTATCATTTAATAATGTTATTTTATATAGAAATTATAAAGTGATGAATATAAAAGTTAAATATATTTACTCGTATGAAAACATGAGTAGATAGTTCGACAAAATACTTTTATAATAATATTATATCTAAATTAAATTTTAATAAAATCTATGGTTGTTTATGTTAAGTTTACTAATTAAATCTTTATTCCTCTTTTATTCATATAATCCTCTCATCATAATAAATACATTTCGCATTACAGATCAATTTTTGATTTATTAATTCGACACTTATTTTTTTCTAGCCTTTCTCTCTCTCCTAGCCCACTTCGTATTTTCTATTCCTCCTCAGTCTTCTCTTTGTCTGACGGTGGACAACTTGTCCCAGTTTTAAATTTCCATCCATTGTAATAAACGAAAGCAAAAAAAAAAAAAAAAAAGATCAAAAGAAAAACGAAAGAGAAGCCATTATGGCTATTTTTGGTTGCTAACAAAAATAATTCCGTAAAAAGATGCATCAATTTCAGTTTCAGGACAGACAAAACAAAACAGCATCAGCATGCAACGAACAGTGATGAATACGCAGTGATCCAAAGGATCAACATTCAACCGCCGGGCCCGCTGCAACAAATGTTTCGCCACCGACCGATCACACGGACAAACAATTAATCCCTTGAGTTAATTTTAATTTTCAAAAGAAATTACCTGAATTAATTTGTCTACCTTTTCTCCATTTTTTAATTTTTTTTTAAATTTAATTTCTATAAATTAAACTTATAAAACAATTTCAAATACTATTAACCAATATAATTTACCAAGATCATCACAACCACTCATGATTTAGAATTTTGACAAAAATTGTATTAGCTAGAGTATACAGTTATCTTATGATGTCCGTATTTATTCTTTTTTAATTTCTTTTTCAAGTTCAGTGAAAAAGAAGCTGCGGTGTGGGAGCAGGGGAATTCCGTTTCCACCTACTACGAACTAGCGAAGCGTGAAACGAAAAGGTTAACAACGAAGTGACAGAACGACGTCGCTTAAGGCGACTCGGATGAGTGATGAACACACACATACACGCGTAACGGACGGTTGTGATTTTACCTGGGTTGCCACGGTGACTCGTGGTGGTGCGTGTAAGCCAATTGCGCTTGCTCCCCGACCTGCACCGACACCGCCGACGCCTTGCTCTCCACGAACCGCTTCAGCAGCGCTCCCGCCGTTGTCTTCGGCGACGGTGTCCGACTTCCGGCCGCAACCAGCTCTTCCGGCGGCGACACTATCGAGCTGCTGAACACTCCTAACATTCTCTCTCTAAAACCAAAAAATAAAATAAAATGAATATTTTCCTTTTCCCTCTTTCTACTTGTTTAACTGGAAATTTCACACACACACAGATAGGAAATGAACGACGAGGTTGCGCCTCATTATATAGAGGGAAGGGACGAGGGCGTTTCGGTCATTTCGTGATATAAAATTAGTACTTTGCCGCATCTATAATTCCGTCACTAATTAGAGAAATTAAAACAAAAAAATGGGGTCCACGTGGTGGCGATGAATTTTCTGGCACTAGAATCAGGAATCGAGCACCCTTTTGGGTTGGAGCCATTATGATTACGCGGCATGCCATCACCACCGTTTGATTTTGTGAGGGGAATGGGGGGAGG
The DNA here is from genome assembly GCA_031216105.1 of Dalbergia cultrata. NCBI lineage: Eukaryota > Viridiplantae > Streptophyta > Magnoliopsida > Fabales > Fabaceae > Dalbergia > Dalbergia cultrata. The sequence goes on from CM062345.1 coordinate 56,903,958, forward strand.
AGTTATCCACTGCGGAAGCATCCAGGTTTGGTTCTGGGGGGGACCGTTATGCTGCTTTGCTTGCTGCGCCGGTGGTAAAATTTTTCTTTCATTTGTGTACTGTGGGCTGGCTTTTTCTTATTTTCGGGAGACTAGTAGAAAATTGGCAAATTACGGAAAGGTATTGATGACTAGTCTAGCAAATTACTCAAAGGATACGTACGGAAAGGGGAGGGGCCCTTATCTTGATTTTCTTTTCCTCTTTTTGGGTGGGGATATCTATCTACATTGACACGTAAGAAAATAATCATTTTTTATTTTTTGATAAAAATAATTAGTTTTCATGAAGTTAGAAAATATAATTATTCAAGAACTAATATGAAAATAAGAACCAAGGCATAATTTATTTGTTTTAATAGTTACTTATCAAATATATCTTGTTTGGTCTGAAAATTTGACCAACTTTATTTGAACCAAAGTTCGTGAATAAAGTATAGTCAGTTTGTGACAAAAATAAAAAATGGTTTAGTTGAATGATGGGATTGATTTTAATAAGTACCTGTCTAAGATTATTTAAGTGACTATATGTATTTTTTAAATTTGGATTGGTATTGGATTAGACAAGACATTGACTCAAAGATTTATTGTCTAAATTGATTTATTTTATGGTTCTCTAGCTTTTATCTTTCATTAACAAATGCAATATATAAATAGCCCTTATTAATTTGTTTTTTTAAAATATTTTTTTGACAAAATTTCTATGTTGCGCATGTCAAGTTTTTTATTTATTTGTTCATCGTTTTGACTTTAATACAAAAATTAACGTTCCTCTAGTTTTTGTACAATATCTGCAACACGATGCTGAACACACATTAATTCATCTCATTCAATTTTAGGTCCTTCTTTATCCAGAAAATTTAAAGCGATAGATTAATCAGTCCTCAAAACTTATAAAAAAATAAAAAATGAGCATTCCATCTAATATAAAGTCTTACTGTTGTAGCAATTGTATAAATTAAAATGGCATGCATATTTCCTTTTAGAGAGCCGGTACATTTTCCTTCGTTCCATTCATTTCCAGTGCACCTCCGACAACTAAATGAATTACTACTAGTGACATCATTACGGAAGAATATTCTAATGTTGAAAAGAATCTGTGAAAAAAAAAAACATTCTGTCATGAATTATTAATTAATAACAATTAATTTAGTTGAGCTTTGTCGCTTTGACGATGTCATCATTTGTAGTGTCAAACTACAAATTCCACATAGATGATTTTGAGGAAAGATTTTCCTAGAAATTAAATTTATGAGTATAATAATTGGTAGAAATTTATAATAGTTGCAATGCTACTGTTGTTAACGAGGAAGACGCACACTTGATTGATTGAATTGCGATAAAATCTTAAACATCACGCTGATTGCCTGATTGACACGGGACAATGATAAACAACTGCGGCTTTCTATTTACAAAAGGAAAAATTCTATGAGCACTTTTTATCTTCAAAAAAAAAAAAAAAAAAAGCGGCTTTCTATTTAAAGTTTTTTTTTTTCTTCTTGTATTTCTGAACAATCTGTCACGTTTTGTCTTGGTGTCACACAATATTCCAAATTTTATAATTTTTCAAATTAATGATTAGTTACGAGATTTTTGAAACATAAGTTAATACCTTCTACGGAAATGAACCTATACTTTATGAAATATTCTTTAATTTTAATTTATGCTGTTTTAAAATTTTTTTAAAAATTATACAACTTAATTATACATAACAATTAGATTTATATATTTTACATTATCATCAAGTCGACCTGATTTTAACTAATCGTTGGAGAAACTATACCCTTGAGTCCAACATTTCCAAATAGACTAAATGGGACATATTAATTAGCCCCTATGTTAACTCTTCAGTAAAAAATTTGACGGAAAAATGCACAATATAACAACATTAGCAGGTAACACTAATGTGGTTACCTGGACCTTTAAATTGTATATATAGCTTCCTTAAACTCTATAATAGCACTAACGGAGATGTATGAAAATAAAAAAGAAATTAGAGAATAGGAGATGTTAGGGTATGAATATGTATAAACATAGTTATAAAGAAAAGAAGATCAAAACATAGGCATTTGAATGAACTCAATTTATTAAAACCTAAAAATCCAATCATAATCGTTGAAGATTAAAAGGTACTGTTGAAGGAAAAACATTTGACAGAACATACTTAGATTTCTATAAGATTAAGACTTTTTCAATTATTTTCTTAAATCATGTGTATAAAATTGGTCAATTATTTTAAAAAGGAGGAAGTTTCACATATGTATTGGTAGGTTAATTAGCTTGATTAAACAACCTTTAATTATCTTCTAACTTGAATTCAACTTCATTATTTAATTTCTTCCTTAACTCTAGCAAAGGAAGGAAACCCACCTTTTTATACCAAGAAGAGTAAGACAAATTATTTACATTGTTTTATTTATTAATTGATGCTTAGCTATTAGATTAAAGATGTAATGAAAGTAGAAAATAATGACAACCTATAAAACCATGCAAACAAGTCTTCCTTTTAGAAAATGGTATGGTATTTTTTTTTTAATCTTATACTCTAATGACGCACAAATATCCTCCATAATTGGATGTTTGATAATGTAAACATCATGACAACGATGTATACAGAGTTAAACGTCACTAACACTCTACCTTATTGATCACGGACAATATAAAGTTAATGTCCATACAGGATTTTCACTAAAGAATCCAACGTATCTTTTTATATAAACAAAAAGGTTGAGAATAAAGTTGCATCAGTCTAGAGAACACCCAGTGAATCAACTTGATGAATACCAAAGAGTCCAGCAAGCATTTTCATAAATTTCATTAAAGATAATTGAAAAGATATATGTGGAGTCGCCTTAATCTTTATTTTCACCAATTGTGACAATATATGAAAACATTTGGTCTATTTATTGTCCGTTAAATGGGGCCATAACTTACTTATTAAATTTAAGTCATTTTATATATATAGAGACACACACACAGGAAAAAAAATTAGTAAACCTTACTCTTAAATGAAGACATTAATCATTAATCGTGGCTAATGAATATAAAAGAGATTGTCATGTGTAATGATATAAGTTTAGCAGAGCAAATAATGGACATTTCAGCACTTAAAAAATTTATTTTTTTTCTTAGTTAGTTTATTAGTTAATATTCTAAAATATTTCAAGACTTGTTTTATTTTTTTATGTTTGTTACGCCCAATTATTAGTGTAGTAATTTGGGTTATTCTAATATGGTTAGGAAATAAGTTTAATCTTAATAAGAGGTATAAATACCTCCAAACTTGTCAGACAATTTTGTTCAGTTTTTGTTTGAATGAAATTTCTTAGGTTTCTTTTAATAAACTTTGTGCGTACAAGCGAGGTTGAGTGATTCCCTTGACTTGTTATATCAGGAAGCTAAATAGGAGATTACAAAGTAAAGTAATTCCCTTTTAGTATTTTATTTACTTTTTAATTTTATCTTTCATATAAATTGTGTGTTGTGATTTCTGGGTTTTCATATACACGGGGTTCCTTATCATTGATAAACTAAAATAAGATAAAGTCCCAAGTAATATTAAAATGACATAAGAAATAACTATAGAATCAGTAAAAAGAATAAGACCAAGTCAAAAGAAAGGAAATAAAATAACCCAAAAATAGATAAAATAAACCAAAATGAAAATTGAAGGACCTGAAACAGGAAAAAAAAAATCCGAAATACTATTTTTTTTTGTTTAGCACAGTTTTTTTTGGGCTTTTTTTCTTTTTGCACTGTTTTCTCTCTCTTTTTTTACGGCTATTTATTTATTTATTTTTGGCCACTTGCACGCTGAAGCTTTTGCGCTTTGCGCTGCTAAGTGAAGAAAAACAGGAAAAAATAATAACACTGGCGGTGTTAAAATTGGCTAGCTCGTCCCATTTAAGCTTGCAATAAACAAGGTGAGGCGGGCCAATCACTAAAATAAAATGGATTGAAACAGCCAGACCAACCCATTTTAAGGCGGGCTAGCGCATTGGCAGGCCAGCCCATGAAAAAGTAAAAAAATTTCAAAAAATATATTTTAATATTTTCCTGAATTTATTTTAAAAAAAGTTTTTAAATAATATTTTTTATTTATGTATACCTAATTTTTTAAGCTTCATAACAACTATACAGTAATTTTGATTAAAAAATATTATTGTTAATAGTGTTGTTTGTGAGTTTTGACACTATTTTATTTTTAAGTTTTAACTTTGATGAGTTTATATATTTCTTATTTTTTTCTTTTTTGGATCACATGTTTCTTACTTTTTTATCAATAAATTATAAATGTTTTCTAAAAAAAAAAAAAGAATTGGCCCCTAGGTCAAGCCTGTCCCAACCCGCCAAAACACGTGGGTTAAATGGATGGGTTAGGGGAGTTGGAAATTTTTTTTTGTGGGTTTAAAATTTTAATCTAGCCCATTAAAACTAGTGGGTTTGGTAGACCAACCCAGCGATCTCAGCCTATTTTGACATCTCTAGATAACACAACATGAACATGTAAGACAAGCCTTTTGTTTTTTTGTTTTTGTTTTTAAATAGAAACAAAACGAAGGACAGGGAAGAACAATTGACTAGAAAAAAAATATGAGAATGATGATAGATCGCAGAAAGAAAAAGTAAAAATAGATAAATATAACCCCTGAAACTGATACCAAATGATGCGAAACTCGTGGATATGAAAACTCTAGCACACAATTGATATGGAAGATAAGATTGAAAACTAAATAAAATGCTAATCCCTGAAACTGATACCAAATGATGCGAAATCCGTAGATATAAAAACCCAGAAACCCTAACACACAATTGATATGAAAGATAGAATTGAAAACTAAATAAAATACTACAAGAGAATCACTGTACTTTGTAATCTCCAATTCAGCTTCCTAATGCAACAAGTTAAGGGAATCACTCAACCTTACTTGTATATACAAAATTTCTTAAAAGAAACCTGAGAAATTTTATTCAAACACAAAATTGAACAAAAATTGTCTATCAAGTTTGGAGGTATTTATACCTCTTATTTAGATTAAATTTATTTTCTAATATAAAAAATAAAACAAGTCTTGAAATATTTTAAAATATAGACTTATAAAATAAATAAATAAACAAGATTTTTTTCTTCAAGTGTTAAAATGTCAATTTTACTTTCCTAAACTTATATCATATAATACGATAATGGTTTAATTTTAATGTACCGAAAAAAAAAGTCACATGTAATTTAATCATGTATCATCATAACAAGACCTTTGGCCTCTTCATAGCAACACTCACCACAGCTCAATCCAAAAGCAAGGGAATCTTGCCCTTTTTTTCAAGAAAATAATAAAAATTGAAAATTAAATTTTATAGTTTTGATAATTTTTAATATTTCCTTTAAAACAGTCCAAAAAATAAGAAAATAGAAAATAAAAAAACCAAATACCCCTTGGTTTCTTTGGTAGCGTCAATAACTTTTGCTACGCCAGTAGCATTGCAGTGACTAGTGGATTGTATTTTGGGCTAATGTCGTGCTTCGGTATGGTCGTAGTGCCTCGTACGAGCATAGCATAAAACCATTGATTTTTTGGGCTTCACTTTGGGTTTGGAATACATGGACTGCGCTCAAAGCCCAACTCTCTCTGGAGCCCTATTCAGATAACCAGAGCCCAAGTTTATCTGAAAAACAAACGCGTTTCCTTCTCGATTACTGTAAGCTGCAGCAGGTAATAAAATTCTAAAAAGGAAGAAACAAGTTTTGACTTCTCAGTAATATATACTGCGACTTGTTAGCCTCAGCATAAAAAAAAAAAAGGTAATATATTGCGACTTGTTTCTATGCCTTGCGTTTATGCATGTTATTTATTAATTAAGTTCTAGATTGCTTTGCTAGCTGTGACTCAAGAAAATAACTTTTATCATATCAAAATCTCCTTTTCACCTTCATTGGAGATTTTTGACTTTTCTTACATGAGAAAATGTACTGAATTAAATCAATTAATCATCTCAGCCATTCAATGAGTGGTCCTTGACATTTTTTTTTTAATTGAATGCGTCGGAGGGAGGCAATTTGCACACAGTTTGCTTCTCATGACTGTTCTATATACGCAATAAATTTTGTTTGTAACGTTGAACACATTTTTGGAATAGTCTTTAATCGGAGTCATTTTCTGTTGAGAAACATGCAATAGCTAAAAGACGAAATTAATCTATCTGACTTTAAGCTAAGTGTTTTCACGGTTCACGTATTGCACGAGGTGTTGACACAATATATGGTAAACTGATGCTTAGAATCAAGAAAAGAACCAGCAATTACCAACTCAGTTTGCAAAAGAGGAAAAGGCCCTTCCATGCAATGGCTCTTGAGCAGCAATATCATCTCTTGTTGTATTTCCTCTTAGCTTTGGTTCCAATTTCCAGCTTTGCTCAGACCTACAGGAACATTTCCGTGGGGTCTTCCCTCACTGCAGAAGCAGATAACTCTAACTTCTCTTGGGCATCACCATCCGGTGACTTTGCATTTGGTTTCAAACAAATTGAGGAGAATGGGTTCTTGCTAGGCATATGGTTCAACAGAATACCAGAAAGAACTATTGTGTGGTCAGCCAATGGAGAAAAGCTTGCCCCGAAAGGTTCCAAAGTTGAGCTTACCTTAGATGGCCGGTTCTTGCTCAATGATCCCAGTGGCAACAAGATATGGTCTGCTGATTCCTCAGGCAGGAGAACTGCCTATGCAGCCATGCTTGACACTGGCAACTTTGTGCTGGTAGGCCGAGGTTCTCAATATTTTTGGCAGAGTTTTGATCATCCAACTGACACAATTTTACCAGGACAAGTTGTGAATCAACCTGGTAAACTTGTTTCAAGGTATTTGGAAACAAATTACTCAAGTGGAAGATTCCAGTTTGTGCTGCAGGATGATGGGAATCTTGTGCTTTACACTACAAATTATCCATTGAATTCTACAAATTTTCCTTACTGGACTACACAGGCTTTTGGCAGTGACTTCTCATCATTGGTCTTCAACCAAACTGGGCGTGTTTTACTCAAGGCAAAAAATGGAAGCATAATCCACACGATATCAGAAAATGTTCCCTCCACACAAGATTTCTACCAGAGGGCAATTCTTGAATATGATGGAGTTTTCAGGCACTATGTCTACCCCAAGAGCAGTAGCTCCAACACAGGAAGCTGGCAGAAGGCTTGGTCACCCGCGTCCTCCACACCTGGGGATATATGTCAAATTACTGAAAACACAGGAAGTGGAGCTTGTGGATTCAACAGCTACTGTACGCTTGGTGTGAGAAAGAACTGTCAGTGTCCATCTGGCTACAGCTTCATTGATCCACTTGATGAGATGAAGGGATGCAAACAGGACTTTGATTCACAAAGCTGTGATTTATCTTCCCCAGAAGCAGATCTCTTTGATTTCTATGAGATGGCAAATACAGATTGGCCTTGGTCAGATTATGAGCATTTCAAGCCAGTGAGTGAGGATTGGTGCAGGCAGGCTTGCTTGGATGATTGTTTCTGTGCTGTTGCCATTTTCAGAAATTTTGAGTGCTGGAAAAAGAAGCTACCACTTTCCAATGGAAGACAAGATTTTAGTGTTGGAGGGAAAGCTCTAATCAAGACAAGAAAGAAATCGAAGGGTGTTACTAAAGATAATGATCAGTCAAGGCTGATCATAGTTGTATCTGCGCTTTTAAGCAGTTCAGTGTCATTGAACCTGCTCATGTTTGTGACAGGTTTTCTGGTTGTATACCGGTTTAGACACAAGAATTCTAAGGTGAATCAATCTGGCCAATTCCTGGCAGGCACATATCTTAGAAGTTTCACTTATGAAGAGCTGAGGAAGGCAACAAATGGGTTCAAGGAAGAGCTTGGCCATGGTGCATATTCAACAGTTTACAAAGGAGTTCTAATAGACCTTGCCGGGAACAACATTGCTGTTAAGAAGTTAAATCACATGGTCAAAGATAATGAAGAGGAGTTTAAAACGGAAGTGAGTGCATTTGGTAGGACAAACCATCGGAATTTGGTCCAACTTTTAGGATTTTGCAATGAGGGAGAGCACAGGATGCTTATATATGAGTTCATGAGCAAAGGGTCTTTAGCAAGCTTCCTTTTCGGCACTCAAAGACCAACTTGGTTTGAAAGAATGCAGATTGCATTGGGGACAGCCAAGGGACTCTTGTATTTGCATGAAGAGTGCAGCACCCAGATCATACACTGTGACATCAAGCCTCAAAATGTTTTGCTTGATGACTCTTGCACCGCCAAGATATCTGACTTTGGTTTAGCCAAGCTTTTGAAGATTGACCAATTTGGAACCACTACGGGAATAAGGGGAACAAAAGGGTATGTTGCTCCTGAATGGTTTAGAAACATGCCTATAACCATCAAGGTTGACGTATACAGTTATGGAGTATTGCTACTTGAGATTATTTGCTGCAGGAGGAGCTTTGATGCAAAGGCTGAGAATGAGAACCAGATGGTGCTGACAGATTGGGCCAATGATTGCTTTCAGACAAGGAAACTTGAGCTGTTGGTGCAAGATGACATGGGGGCTTTGGATGACATGGAGAGGGTGGAAAAGTATGTGATGGTTGCCCTATGGTGTATTCAGGAGGATCCATCACTGAGACCCACCATGAAGAAAGTCTTACAAATGCTGGAAGGGTCTGTTGATGTTCCACTCCTTCCTGATCTACACTCATTTACAAGTTCTATGTAAACTTTCCAACATATATTGTCAGTGTTCTACCGATTATGTGTGTGTGTTTAAGGCACAAGTTCACTGTTTTTGGTGCTTATACTTTTTGTAGTTTCCAATATTAAATAATAAGTTAATAGCCCACTTTATTACAAGAATTGGATAGTAATCATATGAGTGCATAGTTTGAGAGTGCCTCTTTCAAAGAGTTTCTTTGTAGAAGCAGTAAAGGCCTGCTATGAATTAGTGTTAAGTGTACCCGAGTCACATTTAAAAAAAGGAAAAGAAGGTAGAATTACATATAGATCATGATTTTCATTTGTAATCTTCATCAATAGATTAATTTGATTCTCAATTTTCAATGATTTGTTTCTTTTTTTGTCTTACTCTTTAGTTTTTAACTTTTGTAGCAAGCAGACTATAACTATTATCTGCGAACAGATATTTCTGTGTTATTGAACGTGGTACGATTGAGAACTCTCTGCTTTCGGCTGTTGCCATGGTAGAAGTCTAGAAGGTCTGAAAATTTTGAAAGCCAAGCCACCATCATTTTAAGAAACCATAAATAAAGCCAATATAATATTTTTCGGTATGTAATTCTCTAATAAATGCCCATTTTTATTTGTATAAAGTGATTGAATAAGTTTAAATATTAGAAAAATCTATTTATATGTTATAATACTAATATTATAACTTATTCTCTGCGCTTACTTTCTCTCTTCTATGTATATTATTTGATAACGATATAAAAGATAAAATACAATTAATATTATTTATTATTATTTTAAAATTAAATAAATAATTCTAAAGAGATAAAATTTATTAAATTTTACTATTACTGGAGGTGATTTAAAGTTCAAACCCTCACCTCTCAAATCAGAAAGGTAGCCTTCAAGCTAGACCAAAGAAATCATTATTAGCCCCTCAACAAATAAAAAAGCATTAAGTGTCAAACTAGGTGAAATGCTACTCTTAGGTAGTGTTTGGTTTGGGAGACGGAGACACAGGTATATGGACAGTCTGTACTGTATGCTGTTTAGTAAGGGGGACGAGGTACGGGGACAGAAAAGTTTTCCGTCCTAGAGATAAAAATTTCTTGCATTTTTGTCCCTCCAAAAAGTGGGGACAGTGGGGACGGGACACGGGGACACAAATTTCTAGTGGTGGTCCGGCTTCCAGACACCACCGGACCACCACCGGCCGTCGCCGGCCACCGCCGGTCAACGGTGGTCAATGTCTATCCCCATCTCTACAACCAAACATGATACAAAGACAATATTTTTTATGTCTCCGTCTCTATTGTCTCTGTATTTCTGTCACCGTCCCTCTCGTCTCCCTTACCAAACACTACCTTAAGTAACGTAAGCGTTAATATGTTTGACAAGAACATAAATGCTTTGTACGGGGTTGGTCGTCCTTTTTAGATTGTTCATTTTTTCATTATAGTTAATTTGAAAGCGTCTTATAATGGATATCACTTTCATATTCAATTATATTGAATAGTCATATTCAAATAATTGTTCGACGACTGATCATATTGATGGTATCAAAGTACTTAGAAATGAGGGGTTGAATTAAGTACTCCTAAAAATTTTCTTACACACTTTTAGTCAAATGTCTCCTGTTTGAGATTTTTCGCAATTGAAACAAGAATACTTGCTGATTGAGGAAAAGCTGAAGCTCGTGACTAATTTGCTTAATTTAAATCTTTGTGAAAATAAAAAGGAACAAATATACTTCCAACAAAGCTCTTTTAGAATCTTGATAACAACTGTGTGATTTGTATTTTGATAAAATGAAAGAACCAAGAGAGGGTATAAAACTTTGAATGTAAAATGTTTGGTTAAAGGAATATGTTTAAGTTTTTCTCAAAACAGTAAATTATTAACAAATATTTAAAGAGATTAAGAAGAAAAGCTTAAGACCAGAGATTTTATACTGGTTCGGTTCTCAATCTTAGAACCTACATCCAGTCCTCACTCTCTAGGTGAGTGTATTCACTAAAATCCTTGTACAACCAGTACAACAATGAGTGTTCTTTTATCCAAGCCTCTCCAAGCTCTATCCAAGTAGTCTTGTAAATGCGCCTCTCCAAGCTCAACCCAAGTAGTATTTTCAACGAGCCTCTTCAAGCTCAATCAACAGATTTATCTCCACAAGATAAACCCTTACAATAACAATATATGAATAATATTTGTTGTTCCTCTCACAAAGATATGTCTCTCAATACAATAGCTTTCTAAAGAAATTTCTCTAAGAAAAAAAAAAAACAGATACAGCAAACTGAGAGAGAAGAGGAATCTAAATTTAAACTTGAATTTTGAAGTTGAAGGTTGCAGCAGTATAGCATTTGGTTTCTGATTTTTCCTCTTGGCTTTGATGTCTTCCAAGCTCACTTTTATAGAAGGGTGAGAGTTTGTAGCCGTTGGAGGCTTAGAGACCAGAAGCATGTCTTTTTCTGTTGTAATATTTCAATTCTGATGCAGTCCTTCTATTTTGGTGATGGTGGCTGCTCTCCCTTTTGTCTTTGTTTGTTGTGCACTCTTGCTAAAACACCAGAAGAGAAGTTAACGTTGGGTACATAAGAGAGAGAGAGAGTCCTTTGACTTTTTTTTTTTTATTTCTGCATTTCTAATAGACTAAATATTGACAACAACACACATCTTTTATTTGCTTCAACAAGCAAAGCATTGGTGGTCTTTATGTTTGCCATTTTCGGCTAACACTCCTCTGCACCTCTTTTCCTTTTTCTGCCTCTATCACAGTTTCACTCATAAAGCTAGCAAAAAGCGTTGGTTTCCACATAGCCAAAGATATTAACAATATAAAAATGAGGTTGAAACACTAAGTCACACACACACACACACAGATATATATATATATATATATATATATATATATATATATATATATATATATATATATATATATATGCACATATAATTAGTTGAATGATCCTATGCATTGCGCGATAATTAACTTGATGTTAAAGAGTTAGCACACCTGTGTGATTCCTGTAGCTTATTATAGGATACTAATAATTTTGTAACAAGGTTTCCATCACTCTAGTTGCTAATTATCAGACCTAGATTAGAACTCGCTGTTGCTACTTACTCAGCAGAAATTAGTACTACATTTGATGCATCCAATATATATAGTTTTTGGAGACACATCGGTTCGTTGCTTTTGAATTCATTCCAAGTAGCACTCATGTTCGAAAGCACGTACAAGTATATAAACAATGGACTTGCTATGCAAACAACAATCTGACGGGAAAAATATGGGAAATGCAAAATGAAATGCTATGAAAAATGTAAAGAAAACGAAGATGAAATGAAATAATTAACTGTCATAGCATAACTGTCATTCCCCTGTAACTATATCAATAACTAATTTAATTTGTTTAAACCCCAAGGCCTAAGCCAACTCTCCGAAAATCAGGTAACTTAATTTGGATGCACTTATGTTGGGGGGAGGGGTTTGGGCAGCCTATAAATTCAATAGTATAAGTACCTCTTAATTATTTATGACTAAAAATAAATTACATATCTCATTAATTTAAATTTTTTAAAATTTATCAAATTATAATTATTTATTCCACAAAGATAATGGTAGCCAATGGATATCAAAACAAAAACCTCTTACAATCTTTCGATGGATTGCGTCAGAGGAAGGCAATTACCCCGCAGTGTGTGCTTCTCATGACTTTTCGAGTCCCAAAATAAAGGCTAGATATGCGACAAATTTTGTTCCTAAAAGCAAAAAGGTGTCTGACTTTAGTCCACACGTTTGTAATGTTGACGTTTTCACTAGTTATGACCAGCAAATATGGTAAACCAGTGTGTTTAGAATCAAGAAAAAAAAAACAAACAAACTAGTTACCAAGTCACTTTCCAGAAGAGAAAGTTATGTCGGAAAAGTTAACAAGAAATAACTCAAATAATAAATGGATTAAAAAAGGTTTAATTTAAAGATGATATTATTGATGTCAAGAACACAAAATTATAGACAAAAGATCAGCATAGAACATTTTATGATAGTTTTACATTGATATCTAATTAGATGTTGCCATATAAATAAAAATAATTTATTTTCACACCTACTGTCTCAAGAAAAAACCACTTTTATTTGTACGGTAGTACCAGATAATTTTATATTATAATTGCATGAAAATTAAAGGTTTACTATTATAGTAGAGGAGTGCTGAACATTGAATTTAGAAGCATTTTACTACTCCGAGAAAATTAGTCGTGTATTGGAGTTAGGAAGGCTACAGAGACAATCTTTTGGAACGTTCAACAACAGCAACTCAAGGGAAAGAAACTAGGGAGCAACCCAACGTACACACAAAGGTAAATGAAGGAGAATATGACTTGGTCAAACTAATGTTAAGTTGTTAGCCCTTTTTTGGGGCCAGAAGTTGTTAACTTTGAAATACACAGAATAATTACAGAAGTAGTAATAAAATGCAAGAAGTTGTTCTTTCTTCTGTGCAACATGGCTGTTGAGCAGCAATATCATCTCTTGCTGTATATCTTCCTAGCTTTGCTTCCATTCTCCACTGTTGCTCAGACTCACAGGAACGTTTCCTTGGGGTCTTTCCTCACTGCAGAAGCAGATAACTCCTCTTGGGCATCACCATCTGGTGACTTTGCATTTGGTTTCAAACAGATTGAGGAGAATGGGTTCTTACTAGCCATATGGTTCAACAGAATACCAGAAAGAACTGTTGTGTGGTCAGCCAATGGAGAAAAACTGGCACCGAAAGGTTCCAAAGTTGAGCTTACTTCAGATGGCTGGTTCTCTCTTAGTGATCCCAGTGGCAAGCAGATGTGGTCTGCTGCATCCTCAGGCAATGGAACTGCCTATGCAGCCATGCTTGACAGTGGCAACTTTGTGCTGGCAGATCAAAATTCTCAACCTTTGTGGCAAAGTTTTGATCATCCAACTGACACAATTTTACCAGGACAAGTTGTGAATCAACCTGGCAAACTTGTTTCAAGGTATTTGGAAACAAATTACTCAAGTGGAAGATTCCAGTTTGTGCTGCAGGATGATGGGAATCTTGGGCTTTACACTACAAATTATCCATTGAATTCTACAAATTTTGCTTACTGGCCTACACAGGCTTTTGGCAGTGACTTCTCATCATTGGTCTTCAACCAAACTGGGCATGTTTTACTCAAGGCAAAAAATGGAAGCATAATCCACATGATATCAGAAAATGCTCCCTCCACACAAGATTTCTACCAGAGGGCAATTCTTGAATATGATGGAGTTTTCAGGCACTATGTCTACCCCAAGAGCAGTAGCTCCAACACAGGAAGCTGGCAGAAGGCTTGGTCACCCGCGTCCTCCACTCCTGGGGATATATGTCAAATTACTGAAAAAACAGGAAGTGGAGCTTGTGGGTTCAACAGCTACTGTACACTTGGTGTGCGAAAGAACTGTCAGTGTCCATCTGGCTACAGCTTCATTGATCCACTTGATGAGATGAAGGGATGCAAACAGGACTTTGATTCACAAAGCTGTGATTTATCTTCCCCAGAAGCAGATCTCTTTGATTTCTATGAGATGGCAAATACAGATTGGCCTCTGTCAGATTATGAGCATTTCATGCCAGTGAGTGAGGATTGGTGCAGGCAGGCTTGCTTGGGTGATTGTTTCTGTGCTGTTGCCATTTTCAGAAATGGTGAGTGCTGGAAAAAGAAGCTACCACTTTCTAATGGAAGACAAGATTCTAGTGTTGGAGGGAAAGCTCTAATAAAGACAAGAAAGTATAATTCTACCATAAAACCTGAGAATCCCATGATACCTGAGGCTTCTATTGTTAGCAAGAATGATAGGTCAATGCTGATCATAGTTGGATCTGTGCTTTTAAGCAGTTCAGTGTTGGTGAACTTGATCTTGTTAGTAACAGGTTTTCTGGTTGCAAACCGGTTTAGAGACAAGAACTATAAGGTGTATCCACCTAAACAAGTCAAAATTGCAGGCATGTGTCTTAGAAGTTTCACTTATGAAGAGTTGATGAAGGCGACAAATGGGTTCAAGGAAGAGCTTGGCCGTGGTGCATTTTCAATAGTCTACAAAGGAGTTCTATCAGACCTTCCCGAGAACCATATTGCTGTTAAGAAGTTAAATCATATGGTGAGAGAAAATGAAGAGGAGTTCAAAATGGAAGTAAGTGCATTTGGTAGGACAAATCACAGGAATTTGATCCAACTCTTGGGATTTTGCAATGAGAGGGAGCATAGGATGCTTGTATATGAGTTCATGAGCAAAGGATCTTTGGCAAGCTTCCTTTTTGGCACTCAAAGGCCATCTTGGTTTGAAAGAATGCAGATTGCATTGGGGACAGCCAAGGGACTCTTGTATTTACATGAAGAGTGCAGCTCCCAGATCATACACTGTGACATTAAGCCTCAGAATGTTTTGCTTGATGACTCCTGCACTGCCAAGATATCTGACTTTGGCTTAGCCAAGCTTTTGAAGATTGGCCAATCTAGAACCATAACCGGGATAAGGGGAACAAAAGGGTATGTTGCTCCTGAATGGTTTAGAAACATGCCTATTACCATCAAGGTTGATGTGTACAGTTATGGAGTATTGCTACTAGAGATCATTTGCTGCAGGAGGAGCTTTGAAGCAAATGCTGAGAATGAGAGCCAGGTGCTGACAGATTGGGCCTATGATTGCTTTCAGGATAGGAAACTTGATCTGTTGGTGCAAGATGACATGGAGGCCTTGGATGACATGAAGAGGGTGGAAAAGTACGTGATGGTAGCTCTTTGGTGTGTTCAGGAGGATCCATCATTGAGACCCACCATGAAGCAAGTCTTACAGATGCTAGAAGGATCTGTAGATGTACCAATCCCTCCTTATCAGTCCTCATTTACAAGTGCTATGTAAACCTCCCAACAATGTCAGTATTTTAAGCGATTATGCCCTTGTCTTTTGAGCACAAGCTCGTTATATTTGGTACTCATACTTTTTAGTAGTTACCAACATTAAATAATAATCCATTATTCGATTTCATGCATTGGCTAGTAGGTATATGAGTTTTACATTTTCAGAGTGCATTTTGCAAAGACTTTCTTTGTAGAAGTTATATTTAGTTCTGTTTATGTGTATCTGAAAGCCTAAGGTGGCACCATTGCAAAAATTGTGAAAGGCTGTGCTGCAGTTCCTGGAATTGTATAAATAACGCAAATACGATCATTAACATTTGCAAAATAGTTGGCTGATCTTGGCAACCTATTGCTTACTATGACAAGTGTTAACGCCAGGCTTTTGGCTTAGCATGCATCATAAGGGAAGAAAAGTGCCACGTGAAGGAGCAGTGCCCCAACGAAAAGTGGTTGCTGGAAAATGGAAGAAAAGGGAGAAAGAAGAGTTGGGGGGAAAAAAAAAAGACTAAAAAGTTATGTTTAGTAACAATTGTGGGGTTACTCATTCAATGAATCTATGTTAAAATCCTCTGACAATCATTCTTCTCTGGACTATGGACCTCACCGTCCAAAAATGTCATATGCTTGTTCGTCCGACACCAAGCTTCACCGATTAAGCTTTTTACATGACTTGAACTAAGATACCACCATTATCTTATGAATAAAGGCGGGAGGAGCACATTGGATTGCAAAACGGAAATGGAAATCAAATGTTAATGACACAAGGTTTTATTATAAAAAAAGAGATTAGTAAAAGTCTTTTTTAATCAAACAAATTAGGTGCCTTTTTTTCTTTCTTGTTTTTATAGTTTAATTTTGATGAATTAATTATAATATTATTCTATTAAATCTCTCTTTTGCATGACTTTTTTAAGTAGTGGGGTAGAAGTTAACAGTTTACTGATGTGATATTACGTGATTAAATAATTATTTATAATTTTTTTACGGTTTGTATATTAAAACGAAACCTTTTTTTTTCAATAGAAAAGCGATTTTCCAAGTAAACAAAATATTTTATATAAGTTTTTATTCAAAAATTAAAGATGGATTATTTTACCAAATTTTACATTTTTTAGTATAAATTGGTAGAAATAAATTTTATGTCCTAACATTTTTAATTTAGTTCTAATAATTTAGTTCAAAAATCATAACACTTTTCATGTTAATGTCAATTTAGTTCTAATAATTTTTATTTTGACATCATTTTATTCATTATATCAAATTAGGGATCCAACAAAACAACTAAATTAATGTTAAGATTAAAATTGTTATGACTAAATTGATATAAATTTTTTTATTATGGTATTTCAAATTTTTTACAAAAAAAAGGTGTGGGTTAAGATTACATATAAAAGCAAGTTTTGAAATATTGTTATAGGTCTCATACTTTCAAAATATAAAAAACCATCATTCTAATGTAAAAAAAACTTTAGTTGAGCAATGGTTAACCCAAAAGTTATTTATTATTTATTTTATCCAACCATACCTTTTATATTATCAACTTTTATCCTATTAAAATTATCAACCGACCTTAGCAGAGATAAAATAAAAAAAAAAAAAAAAACGCATCCGAGTTCACGGGGCTCCTTGAACCTCGAAAGGACAGCAAAAGTCAGTGTAGTTATTTTTTTTTTAAAATAACTAAACCCACAGTGTCCACTCTCCACTCTCTCATCTGCTCCTAAAACCCTCGTCTCCTCTGTTTGTTCTGTTTTGTTCTGTTTTCAGAAACAATGCAGTCTACTCTGTTCTTCACACGCACCACCACCCCCTCTCTCCCCACCCTCCCACCACCACCATCTTCCCAACGGACCCATTTCTCCCTCAGAGTCAGAGCCTCCATCGCCGTCGACTCCCCACCCTCCTCCGCCGCCGCCGTCAAGCTCAACAAGTACAGCTCCCGCATCACGGAGCCCAAGTCCCAAGGCGCCTCCCAGGCCGTCCTCTACGGCGTGGGGCTCTCCGAGGACGACATGGGTAAACCCCAGATTGGTGTCTCCTCTGTTTGGTACGAAGGGAACACTTGCAACATGCACCTCCTTCAACTCTCCGAGGCCGTTAAGGAAGGTGTTAGGGATGCTGGCATGATCCCCTTCAGGTTCAACACTGTTGGTGTCAGCGACGCCATCTCCATGGGGACCAGGGGCATGAGCTACAGCTTGCAGTCCAGGGACCTCATCGCTGATAGCATTGAGACTGTCATGAGTGCTCAGTGGTATGATGCCAACATCTCCATCCCTGGCTGTGACAAAAATGTAAACACCCTCTACAACCCTCTTTTTCTCACTTTTCAATCTTATTTATTTATTTTTCAGTTTAATTTTGATGCACACTTTCACACACATCGAATCATTCATTCGTGTGCCTTTTCAAGTGGTGGGTACGAGAGTCAACTATTATTACTTACATTGTAATATATAATTGGATGATTGTGTCAAAAACTTCGAGTACATAGAAATTAAATCCTATTTTTGTTAAAAAAAAAATGAATTTTTTTTTTGTTAGTATTATTTTGCAATGTTTTGTGGTGCTTTTTGTTGATTACTACTATATAGTATATACATTTCTGCTTAATGGTTTCGTTGTTGGCTTGTTAAATCTCCGAGTTCTGCTGTATTCTAATGGTTACTTGTATTGTTGTGTGTTTTGTGGAGGAGTTAGCTTTGTGTTGTGTTGTGGTTACCGTTTTTTCTCAGTTGTAGTTGAGTTGTATATCTGACAGTTTTACAGATGCCAGGTACAATCATGGCAATGGGGCGCCTCAACCGGCCGAGTATTATGATCTACGGTGGGACTATTAAGGTAGGAGGATATCTAGCTATGGCTTGTAGTAATGTAGTTCTAAACGTAATGGAATTGAGATTTTTGTGCAGCCAGTTCCAGCCCCTGGTTATTTTTATATTAGTTACTAGAATAAAAGGGTAATCATTTTTGTCAATACATAATATAAGACTTTGGCACTTGGATGGAGGAAAATAGGGGGAAAAAAAGGCTCTCCAAGAATAACTTTGCATTCCTTTCTTTGTTATTAAAGTTAAGTGTATAGATAATCAGTAATATTGTTTTGGTGGGTAGTTTTGTTAATGATATTGACAAAGTAAGGGTTGTTACTTAACATTGCAAAGTTCATGACAATCATATGGTTTTGTTTGAAGTTGCTCATGCCATTTATGCAAGTGGTTGACCTTTGTTGATATTGGCTGGAATTGTAGTGTAATTAAATGTAGGTTATAATCCCTTGAATAAAAAATTGATGTACTTCTAGAGATAGAATTACAGCCATTATCTTGAATTTTGTGTTGTTTTGGATGTTCATTTGTTAGTAAGCTGTATGTATAATTCAGGTAGCATTGATTGTTTATTTCTTTGATGAAAACGAAGAAGGCTTTTTTGGAATGTGAATTTTGATTCTGGGATCTTTTCCTTCTTCTTTCTAATATTTATTATAATGTTTTGTTTTGCAGCCTGGTCATTATCAGGGTAATACATTTGATATAGTGTCTGCGTTTCAGGTATAAGAAATCATTGTTACTGGAATCTAATTCAATTTCTTACTGTGGTTACTGTTTTATTTATTTCTCCTTCTTTGATTTTGCTCTCATTAAAAATGGTAATTTCTTTTAAGTGAAATGTTTTTTCAAGAGAAAGAAGATAGATATAAAGGAGGAGATGAGAAATACTTCTTGAACAGTTGAAAATGATAAGGAATATAAAAGAACTTAAACTTATTGGAGCTCTCCAAGCCCTTTATGCTTATAAGAAACTTTTATTCTATTCTTAGTTTTTGGAGGCATTGTAAGTGAAACTTTTTTATTTTCAGTGAGGATGTTATATCCTTTGTTTTTGTATTCTCTTTCATCATTATTAGGGTTTTCTCTTTAAACAAAAAGTTGAGAATTTTGTCATTGTTGATGTTGGAAATGCTATATAGTCTATAATATAAATTTGAATTCCTTGAATATCTCAAAAGTTGAATTTGTAATGTCTCAGTAATGCAATTCGTGTTAATCATGTTTTATTGAATTTTGGTTTTCCAGCAGTGTTATGGAGAATATGTGAGTGGATCAATCAGCGATGACCACAGACAAAATGTCATTCGCAACTCTTGCCCTGGTGCTGGGGCTTGTGGAGGAATGTATACAGCCAATACCATGGCTTCTGCAATAGAAGCTATGGGAATGTCACTTCCTTATAGGTAAGTATACGTATTTAGGTTGACATGGTTGGCTTTTTTTGGGGGGAAAAAAAAAAGAATTAAAAATAAATGTGCTTAGGTTTATCTTTTGTTTTTGTAGCTCATCTACACCTGCTGAGGACCCACTAAAGTTGGATGAGTGCTGTTTAGCTGGGAATTATCTTCTTGAGTTATTGAGGATGGACTTGAAGCCCCGAGATATCATCACTCGTAAATCACTACGTAATGCAATGGTTATAGTTATGGCGCTTGGTGGATCTACCAATGCCGTGTTACATTTAATTGCTATTGCCAAGTAAGTGAAGTTTAGTGCCAAAGATCCTATTTGTTAGATAACAATACTCAGAGGAAAGCTCATTATAACGATTTTGGCAGGTCTGTTGGTATTGAATTGACTCTTGATGATTCAGAAGGTTAGCGATGAGGTTCCTTTCGTTGCTGATCTTAAGCCTAGTGGAAAATATGTCATGGAAGATGTTCACAAGGTATTCATTTAATATTTATGTTAACTAATTAAGCATTTGTTCTGCTGTTCATTTTTCCTGCTCATGGGACCTGATGTTGGGTAGTAAAAAGTCAATAAAAATATAAGCTCAATGTTGTAGAGATGGGAATATTGCATTGGGTGAGTGGATGCTAATGGACAACATGGGATTAGGAATGAAAGCATTTGAGAGAGATAGGATAGCACCTATTGTGGAAAAGATGGTAGAATTTCAACTTAGATGGTTTGGTCATGTGTGGAGGTGTAAAATCCCTAATAAGGAGAATAAATCAAATGGAGGATAGCTCAAGAAACTATATGAGACGCAACTAAAATGATTTACATTTAAATAATTTAACTATAGAGATAGTTTATGATAAGACACTAGAGTTGTCCGACCTATATAGCTAACCCCACTTAGTGAGAAAAGGCTTGGTGGCTATTACTATTGCTATGCTAGAAATTTATTTTTGTTTTTGATAGATCAGAGGGACCCCAGCAGTTATTTGCTACCTTCTTGAGAAAGGTTTTTTAGATGGGGACTGTTTGACTGGTAGGTCTACTTGCCTCTGCGTGTTAAGAACATGACATTCTTTTCGGAAGAATACATATCACTAACATTTATATACCTCCTCTCAAGTTACTGGGAAGACCCTAGCTGAAAATGCAGCACTTGCTCCTCCTT
Organism: Dalbergia cultrata; assembly: GCA_031216105.1. NCBI lineage: Eukaryota > Viridiplantae > Streptophyta > Magnoliopsida > Fabales > Fabaceae > Dalbergia > Dalbergia cultrata. Next base: position 56,925,006 of record CM062345.1, read on the forward strand.
TGGCAAAAGGGCAGGTATGAGTATGTTATATCTGTTTATTTTTACAAATTCTAATAGTTCCCTCAGCTTGACTGTCAATAAATTAACCTCTTAACAAACTACATATTTTCTGTGATATGTGGTTCAGGAAATAATAAGGCCTGTAGAAAATCCCATCAAGAAGACAGCACACATTCAGATCTTATACGGAAATGTTGCGCCAGACGACTCTGTTGCTAAAATTACTGGAAAAGAGGGGCTATACTTCTCTGGTGAACTTTCTTGTTCTGTTTTCTGAAGTTCTATAAAAATTACTTCGATTAAACCATGTTTGTCCACATCACAATTTATTAATAACATGGATTTTTCCACAGGTCCTGCACTTGTTTTTGAAGGAGAAGAGGCAATGATTGCTGCCATTTCGGAAGATCCTTTGACCTTTAAGGTATATTGTTTCTATTTTTCCCAGAATTAATGTATAAGGGACGTGACTCTAGGGTTCTCAAGAGACTCGTGTTGTTGGAAGGATGTATAAAGACTCAAGACTACAAAGTTTCTCTTTTTAAAGTAATTGATGAATTTAGAGTATTAACATTTTTCAACATCTTTTCAATTGAAATTGCAGACTGATCTCGCTCATCAAAATTCAATTTAATTGAACATAATATGCAAAGTCATTGTATTCAACTAAATTGAATCACACTGCTTTCATGTGCTTGTGTCGAGTTATTGCATAAATTTTAGTTGCTAAAACTTAGTGATCTGCTTGCAAATATTTTTCGGATTCTGGTGCTTTTGGACGTATTGTTTCTTTGGAGCTATACTCATTCTGGATTTGGTTCAAATTGATTCCATTACATATTGATTCAATTTTACTTGGATTTAACCACAGCTAGAACAAAATCTTATTTGATTCTCTCTATATAATATTTCTTGTCAGGGAAAAGTGGTTGTAATCAGAGGAGAGGGACCTAAGGGTGGTCCAGGTATGCCTGAGATGTTAACGCCAACCAGTGCAATAATGGGTGCAGGGCTTGGCAAGGTCTGTCCTGTTTCTTCTTGTTTATTCTACTTAGTTTGTAAAACTGATTTGGCAATGACATTTCTTGAGGGTATTATCTTTGGATGCTGCAGGATGTTGCATTATTGACTGACGGAAGATTTTCTGGAGGCTCAAACGGGTTTGTGGTTGGTCATATATGTTCTGAAGCTCAGGTGAATTGAATATGCTTTCTAATCAATTTATTACCGCTCTATTATGCTAAAAAATTCAGATGCTTCCATGTTTGTGTGTATTTGGAGTGCATATTTGTAAGTTCTAACACCATTTAGGGCCCTTCTCATTGTTGTGTTATCCCTTATTCTTTGCAAATGCACTTGAATGCATTTTTCAGTGTTCAACCTATTTTATTGCAGTGGGTGCGGGAGTAGTATGCCAGACTGTGAATGTTGGATATAATGTTTAAGTTTTACTGAATTGCAAGTTTACTCCTTTTTATGTTTGTAATCAGAACTAGAAAGGAAGAATTCCTCAGGAAACTGAAACAACATGAAAATTGGATTTACTCCTTCTCATGAGACATCTATTTATCCTGGGACGTGTTCATATATTTAATCTAAGAGGAAGAAAATCTTAGTTGCGGTTGCATGTAGCAGACCAATAATATTTTGTAAGAACTGGTATCAGCCAAGGTAAACAAGCAGAAACTGATATAGAAAATCTCAGAGAAGAGCAATACCAGTGTAGTATTAGTCTCCTCCTTGCTGTATGCATTATGATGGTAGAAAGAAAAACAGAGAAAATGTGTATGATAGCCAAGTATTTGAGAGACTTGACACTCTCCTAGTTCTAATTCTCTCCCACAAGTCTGAATGCTCCCTCAGCATTCTCCCTCTCCCCATATATCTCCCCCCAACCTTCCCCGTAACAGAATGATAATATCTCCATCCCCCCCCCCCCCCCAACTAACTGTGCCAGCTAGGCAAGTTAGTTACAAATCTCTTCTCTCTCTTCTCGGTTATTAGCTGCCCTCGTCATCATTTTCCTTTTTACCCCTTCTACTATAAACCTTAGCATAAGGAAAAATAGCATTACTAGGCCCAGGGTCTATGTCATTATTTGGGGTCCTAACATATTTTTAGCGGCTTAATTGATTTTACAGGAAGGTGGTCCAATTGGCCTGATTCAAAATGGAGACGTGATCAACGTTGATGTCCAAAAGAGGAGAATTGATGTTTTGTTAACAGATGAGGAGATGGAGGCACGCAGAAAGAAATGGACTGCTCCTCCATACAAAGCAAACCAAGGAGTTTTGTACAAGGTATGAGACCTGAAATTCCTACCAGTCAAACAACACAAAAGAAAGAGTATGGATAGATATTTTTATTGTGCTGCTATTTCGGCTTGAACCCTGGATGATGCAAACACCAGTACATTGTGGCTAATGAATCTAATCTACATTTTGTTGGCAATTATTGCTACCCCTCATCGAATCTTAAGTCCTTTTTTTTTTTCGCGTCCAGTATATTAAGAATGTGAAATCAGCTTCTAGCGGATGTGTGACAGACGAGTAGAGAGCACACAGCTTTGGTGGCTTGCAGAGCCAAAAAGGATTAAATGCCTTTATGAGGTATTACTATTTCAGCTTATGGAAGCACATGTCTTTGTAGCTGGATGTATCCCTCGTGGACTATCATTATTTTTGTGCTATATTATTCTAAACTGCAATCGGACCATTTTTTATCTTTCTTTCCTGTCGTTGTGTTCATCTTTTGTAATTTTTTTTTTAAATTTTATTTAATGTTGTATCAGCTAGTGAAGAAATGTTAGATTTCACATGTTTCCTGGAACAAGTTGGCAAAAATTCAACGACACTAAGGAAAGAGAACATAAAAATCTATCAAGAATTCATTAAGGTTGTGTTTGGATAGAATCTTGTAAAATTTCAGAGAATTTGGAATACTATGGATTTGAATAAATTATATTTCCTAGAGCTGCCCCTCTTGTTTTCAGTTTCCAGTTCCACCATTGCCACTGTTGTTATTTCTGTCACTGAAGTAATAAAAAATAATGATTTGCTAAGATGCTGTGTGCTGCAACGTGATGATGTTGATAATGGGGATCGCTTTGGAGGATGCTGAAAATTCATGCTATTTTCTCTCTACAGGTATCTCGGTTGAAATGGCAAATCTTCAAGTTTGGTGATTGTGATTATATCTTTCTTTTCAGCTGTTTTATCAGTAACCAAGTTAAATAACATGGTCAAAGATAATGAAGAGGAGTTTAAAACGGAAGTGAGTGCATTTGATAGGACAAACCATTGGAATTTGGTCCAACTTTTAGGATTTTGCAATGAGGGAGAGCACAGGATGCTTATATATGAGTTCATGAGCAAAGGGTCTTTAGCAAGCTTCCTTTTCGGCACTCAAAGACCAACTTGGTTTGAAAGAATGCAGATTGCATTGGGGACAGCCAAGGGACTCTTGTATTTGCATGAAGAGTGCAGCACCCAGATCATACACTGTGACATCAAGCCTCAAAATGTTTTGCTTGATGACTCTTGCACCGCCAAGATATCTGACTTTGGTTTAGCTAAGCTTTTGAAGATTGACCAATTTGGAACCAGTACGGGAATAAGGGGAACAAAAGGGTATGTTGCTCCTGAATGGTTTAGAAACATGCCTAGTACAAATGCTGGAAGGGTCTGTTGTGTTGCACTCCTTCCTGATCTGCACTCATTTACAAGTTCTAAAACTTTCCAACATTGTCAGTGTTCTACCGATTATGTGTGTGTGTTTAAGGCACAAGTTCACTGTTTTTGGTGCTTATACTTTTTGTAGTTTCCAACATTAAATAATAAGTTAATAACCCACTTTATTACAAGAATTGGATAGTAATCATATGAGTGCATAGTTTGAGAGTGCCTCTTTCAAAGAGTTTCTTTGTAGAAGCAGTAAAGGCCTGCTATGAATTAGTGTTAAGTGTACCCGAGTCACATTTAAAAAAAAGAAAAGAAGGTAGAATTACATATACATCTTGACTTTCATTTGTAATCCTCATCAATAGATTAATTTGATTCTCAATTTTCAATGATTTGTTTCTTATTTGTTACTCTTTAGTTTTTAACTTTTGTAGCAAGCAGACTATTACTATTATCTGCGAACAGATATTTCTGTGTTATTGAACGTGGTACGATTTAGAACTCTCTGCTTTGCGCTGTTGCCATGGTAGAAGTCTAAAAGGTCTGAATATTTTGAAAGCCAAGCCACCATCATTTTAAGAAACCATAAATAAAGCCAATATAATATTTTTCGGTTTGTAATTCTCTAATAAATGCCCATTTTTATTTGTATAAAGTGATTGAATAAGTTTAAATATTAGAAAGATCTATTTATATTTTATAATACTACTTTTATAACTTAATCTCTGTGCTTACTTTCTCTCTTCTATATATACTATTTGATAACGATATAAAAGATAAAATATAATTAATATTATCTATTATTATTTTAAAAATAAATAAATAATTCTAAAAAGAAAAAATTTATTAAATTTTACTGTTACTGGAGGTGATTTGTAGTTCAAACCCTCGCCTCTCTAATCAGAAAGGTAGCCTACAGGCTGGACCAAAGAAATCATTATTAGCCCCTCAACAAATAAAAACACATTAAGTGTCAAATTAGGTGAAATGCTACTCTTAAGTAACGTAAGCGTTAATATGTTTGACAAGAACATAAATGCTTCGTACATAATACCGGGTCAGACGCCACATCTTGATCCAAAACCTTAAGGCAATGAGTTATGACTCCACCCACATTGTATACTACTCACTTAGTTCATTCTTAATTAATGTGAGACTTCACCTCTCACACTTAATCTCAACAGAATATCGCTTTCATATTCAATTATATTGGATAGTCATATTCAAATAATTGTTCGATGACCGATCATATATATATATATATATATAGATATAATTAGTTGAATGATCCTATTCATCGCGCTATGATTAACTTGATGCTAAAGAGTTAGCACACCTGTGTGATCCCTGTAGCTTATTATAGGATACTAATAATTTTGTAACAAGGTTTCCATCACTCTAGTTGCTAATTATCAGACCTAGATTAGAACTCGCTGTTGCTACTTACTCAGCAGAAATTAGTAATACATTTGATGCATCCAATATATATAGTTTTTGGAGACACATCGGTTCGTTGCTTTTGAATTCATTCTAAGTAGCATCTCATGTTCGAAAGCACGTACAAGTATATAAACAATGGACTTGCTATGCAAACAACAATCTGACGGGAAAAATATGGGAAATGCCAAATGAAATGCTATGAAAAATGTAAAGAAAACGAAGATGAAATGAAATAATTAACTGTCATAGCATAACTGTCATTCCCCTGTAACTATATCAATAACTAATTTAATTTGTTTAAACCCTAAGGCCTAAGCCAACTCTCCGAAAATCAGGTAACTTAATTTGGATGCACTTATCTTGGGGGGAGGGGTTTGGGCAGCCTATAAATTCAATAGTATAAGTACCTCTTAATTATTTATGACTAAAAATAAATTACATATTTTATTAATTTAAATTTTTTAAAATTTATCAAATTATAATTATTTATTCCACAAAGATAATGGTAGGCTATGGATATCAAAACAAAAACCTCTTACAATCTTTTGATGGATTGCGTCAGAGGAAGGCAATTACCCCGCAGTGTGCTTCTCATGACTTTTCGAGTCCCAAAATAAAGGCTAGATATGCGGCAAATTTTGTTCCTAAAAGCAAAAAGGTGTCTGACTTTAGTCCACACGTTTGTAATGTTGACGTTTTCACTGGTTATGACCAGCAAATATGGTAAACCAGTGTGTTTAGAATCAAGAAAAAAAAACAAAAAAACTAGTTACCAACTCACTTTCCAGAAGAGAAAGTTATGTCGGAAAAGTTAACAAGAAATAACTCAAATAATAAATGGATTAAAAAAGGTTTAATTTAAAGATGATATTATTGATGTCAAGAACACAAAATTATAGACAAAAAATCAGCATAGAACATTTTATGATAGTTTTACATTGATATCTAATTAGATGTTGCCATATAAATAAAAATAATTTATTTTCACTATTACTGTCTCAAGAAAAAACCACTTTTATTTATATGGTAGTACCAGATAATTTTATACTGCATAAAAATTAAAGGTTTACTATTATAGTAGATGTGTGCTGATCATTGAGTTTAGAAGCATTTTACTACTCCGAGAAAATTAGTCGTGTATTGGAGTTAGGAAGGCTACAGAGACAATCTTTTGGAACGTTCAACAACAGCAACTCAAGGGAAAGAAACTAGGGAGCAACCCAACGTACACACAAAGGTAAATGAAGGAGAATATGACTTGGTCAAACTAATGTTAAGTTGTTAGCCCTTTTTTGGGGCCAGAAGTTGTTAACATTGAAATACACAGAATAATTACGGAAGTAGTAATAAAATGCAAGAAGTTGTTCTATCTTCTGTGCAACATGGCTCTTGAGCAGCAATATCATCTCTTGCTGTATATCTTCCTAGCTTTGCTTCCATTCTCCACTGTTGCTCAGACTCACAGGAACGTTTCCTTGGGGTCTTTCCTCACTGCAGAAGCAGATAACTCCTCTTGGGCATCACCATCTGGTGACTTTGCATTTGGTTTCAAACAGATTGAGGATAATGGGTTCTTGCTAGCCATATGGTTCAACAGAATACCAGAAAGAACTGTTGTGTGGTCAGCCAATGGAGAAAAACTGGCACCGAAAGGTTCCAAAGTTGAGCTTACTTCAGATGGCTGGTTCTCTCTCAGGGATCCCAGTGGCAAGCAGATGTGGTCTGCTGCATCCTCAGGCAGTGGAACTGCCTATGCAGCCATGCTTGACAGTGGCAACTTTGTGCTGGCAGATCAAAATTCTCAACCTTTGTGGCAGAGTTTTGATAATCCAACTGACACAATTTTACCAGGACAAGTTGTGAATCAACCTGGTAAACTTGTTTCAAGGTATTTGGAAACAAATTACTCAAGAGGAAGATTCCAGTTTGTGCTGCAGGGTGATGGGAATCTTGTGCTTTACACTACATATTATCCATTGGATTCTACAAATTTTGCTTATTGGAGTACACAGGTTTTTGGCAGTGACTTTTCGTTGGTCTTCAACCAAACTGGGCATATTTTCCTAAAGGCAAAAAATGGAAGCATAATCCGAATGATATCGGAAAATGCTCCCTCCACTCAAGGTTTCTACCAGAGAGCAATTCTTGAATATGATGGAGTTTTCAGGCACTATGTTTACCCCAAGAGCAGTAGCTCCAACACAGGAAGCTGGAAGAAGGCTTGGTCAACCGCGTCCTTCATACCTGAGAATATATGTCTGAGAATTAAAGAAGAAAAAGGAAGTGGAGCTTGTGGATTCAACAGCTACTGTACGCTTGGTGGGAGAAAGAACTGTCAGTGTCCATCTGGCTACAGCTTCATTGATCCGCTTGATGAGATGAAGGGATGCAAACAGGACTTTGATTCACAAAGCTGTGATTTATCTGCCCCAGAAGCAGATCTCTTTGATTTCTATGAGATGGCAAATACAGATTGGCCTCTGTCAGATTATGAGTATTTCAAGTCAGTGAGTGAGGATTGGTGCAGGCAGGCTTGCTTGGGTGATTGTTTCTGTGCTGTTGCCATTTTCAGAAATAGTGAGTGCTGGAAAAAGAAGCTACCACTTTCCAATGGAAGACAAGATTCTAGTGTTGGAGGGAAAGCTCTAATAAAGACAAGAAAGTATAATTCTACCATGAAACCTGAGGATCCCATGAAACCGGAGGCTCCTATTATTAGAAAGAATGATAGGTCAAAGCTGATTATAGCTGGATCTGTGCTTTTAAGCAGTTCGGTTTTGCTGAACTTGATCTTGTTAGTAACAGGTTTTCTGGTTGCAAACCGGTTTAGAGACAAGAACTGTAAGGTGTATCTACCTAAACAAGTCAAAATTGCAGGCATGTGTCTTAGAAGTTTCACTTATGAAGAGTTGATGAAGGCGACAAATGGGTTCAAGGAAGAGCTTGGCCATGGTGCATTTTCAATAGTCTACAAAGGATTTCTATCAGACCTTCCCGAGAACCATATAGCTGTTAAGAAGTTCAATCATATGGTGAGAGAAAATGAAGAGGAGTTCAAAATGGAAGTAAGTGCAGTCGGTAGGACAAATCACAGGAATTTGGTCCAACTCTTGGGATTTTGCAACGAGGGGGAGCATAGGATGCTTATATATGAGTTCATGAGCAAAGGATCTTTGGCAAGCTTCCTTTTTGGCACTCAAAGGCCATCTTGGTTTCAAAGAATGCAGATTGCATTGGGGACAGCCAAGGGACTCTTGTATTTACATGAAGAGTGCAGCTCCCAGATCATACACTGTGACATTAAGCCTCAGAATGTTTTGCTTGATGGCTCCTGCACTGCCAAGATATCTGACTTTGGCTTAGCCAAGCTTTTGAAGATTGGCCAATCTAGAACCACAACCGGGATAAGGGGAACAAAAGGGTATGTTGCTCCTGAATGGTTTAGAAACATGCCTATTACCATCAAGGTTGATGTGTACAGTTATGGAGTATTGCTACTAGAGATCATTTGCTGCAGGAGGAGCTTTGAAGCAAATTCTGAGAATGAGAACCAGGTGCTGACAGATTGGGCCTATGATTGCTTTCAGGACAGGAAACTTGATCTGTTGGTGCAAGATGACATCGAGGCCTTGGATGACATGAAGAGGGTGGAAAAGTACGTGATGGTTGCTCTTTGGTGTGTTCAGGAGGATCCATCATTGAGACCCACCATGAAGCAAGTCTTACAGATGCTAGAAGGATCTGTAGATGTACCAATCCCTCCTTATCAGTCCTCATTTACAAGTGCTATGTAAACCTCCCAACAGTGTCAGTGTTTCAAGCGATTATGCCCTTGTCTTTTGAGCACAAGTTCATTGTATTTGGTACTTATACTTTTTAGTAGTTACCAACATTAAATCTTTCTTTGTATTTAGTTCTGTTTATGTGTATCTGAAAGCCTAAGGTGGCACCATTGCAAAAATTGTGAAAGGCTGTGCTGCAGTTCCTGGAATTGTATAAATAACGCAAATTACTGAACCTATGATCATTAACATTTGCAAAATTGCTGGCTCATCTTGCCAACCTATTGCTTACTATGACGAGTGTTAAAGCCAGGCGTTTGGCTTAGCATGCATCATAAGGGAAAGGTTTCTCCTATCTCAAACTTGTATATAATGGTTCGCATCTGCTAACAAATTAAGTCATTGAGCATAATTTTCTTTAATTGAGAATGTTATTACAAGATTAATGTCATGAACAAAGTAGCGATCTGATTATTAATTAAGATATTCTCTCAACAAAAAATTATTTTAAAATTTGAATTTAATTCATCCTTTAAAAGAGCAGCTCTCTTACTGCTGACGCTGATTAAGCACACAAAAGAAGTATTTTCATTTAAAAGTGTTTTTAAGATTAAAAAAAACAAGTGAAAGTAGAGACAACTCTTTCGTAAAGTTAGGATTTCTTGTACAGATAAAAAGCAAGCGCGCACACGCATATGGTAACAAATGGACTACATATCTATCTTAATCAATATAATATGGTACCAAAATTGATATTATCTTAGGTGTTTCTCATATGAAAATGTGGAAAAAGCTTTATTAACGAAAATGTGTGCCGGACCAACAAGCACATGATATTTGTAGAAGGTGGGCACCATATTGATCAGCAGAATGATTGCTGGAGGATTTTAACATAGACTCACTGAGGGAGTGATCACAATAGTCATTAACCGCAACTTCTATCCCTTTTTTGGAGGCTTTTATTCTCCCTTCTTTTGCCACTTTTCGACATCCATTTACAAAATTGAGTTGCCAAAAAAGCTGTTGAATATGCAAATGGAGGGTGCCACGTGAAGGAGCAGTGCCCCACCGAAAAGTGGTGGCTGGAAAATGGAAGAAAAGGACGAAAGAAGAGTTGGGGGAAAAGAAAAAAAAAAAGACTAAAAAGTTATGTTTAGTGACTATTGTGGTTACTCATTCAATGAATCTATGTTTATCCTCTAACAATCATTCTTCTCTGGATTATGGACCTCACCTTGCAAAAACGTCATATGCTTGTACGTCCGACACATCGCTTCACCGACTAAGCTTTTCCATGGCTTCAACTAGGATACCAACATTATCTTATGAATAAAGGGGCTGGGGAGGAGCACATTGGATTGGAAATGGAAATCAAAGGTTAATGATACAAGGTTTTATTATAAAAAAAGAAATTAGTAAAAGTTTTTTTAATCAAATAAACTAGGTGTTTTTTTTATTTTTATAGTTTAATTTTGATACATCGATTATAATATTATCCAATTAAATCTATCTTTTACATATTTTTTAAAAAAGTGGAATAGAAGCAAACAATTTAATGATATGACGCTGTATGATTAGATAATTATGTATAATTTTTTACACTGTCATTATATTAAAATGAAATCTTTTTTTCAATAGAAAAAGTGATTTTCCAAGTAAACATAATATTTTATATAAATTTTTATTCAAAAATTAAAAACGGATTATTTTACACAAGTTTACATTTTTAAATATAAATTGGTGGAAATAAATTTTATGCCCTAACGTTTTCAATTTAACATTAATTTGATTATAAAAAAATCTTTTACATTAATTTATTCATAATACCTTTCATGTTAACATCAATTTAGTTCTAATATTTTTTATTTTGACATCAATTTATTCCTTATATCAAATTAGAAATCCAACAAAATAACTAAATTAATGTTAAGATTAAAAATATTAGGACTAAATTGATATAAAATTTTTTATTATGATGTATCAAATAAAAAATATTATAAAAGAAAGTTATGGGTTAAGATTACATATAAAAGCAATTTTTGAAATATTATTATAGGTCTCGTACTTTCGAAACATAAAAAACCATCATTCTAATGTGAATTTTTTTTTTCATTGCTTAACCAGTTGAGCAATGGTTAACCCAAAAGTTATTTATTATTTATTATTTACTTTATAAAAATCAGGAAAACCCAAAAGTTATTATTTGCTGTTATTAAAATCAAGAAAAAAAAGGTTAGAAAGACGCGAGGGTTATTATTTATACTCTTAGCTGGTCTTCGATGCAATGTATTAGGTATAATAGTATAAATTAATACTATACGTTATGTTATTATCCATTGTTTGATACAGATCGTTTATTGTATAATCTTATACGTCATAACCTTTTTATATATCAAAATGCTATATAACTTAATACAGCATAGAGATACCATATAGCTTCTAATATATGAGATCATTTTTTAAAATATTTTATTAAAATAAAATAATTTTTAAATAAATAATAATAAAATAAAATTATTTTATAATAACAAATACAAATAATATATAATATTAGTTTAGTTATATATAATAAAAATAAAAATAATTGATAAACAATAAAAAAATAAAATAATAACTATATAATAATAAATAAATATTTTAATATAAATTATTAACTAATAAAATATATAAATAAATAATATGTAATATATCAAATTAATGATCAAAAACTTAAATTTAAATGATTATGATTAAAAATATAAAATATAAAATATATAAAATAGTTTTGCATTTATATATTATTGAATTAATAAATAATTATAAAATATTGAAATAAATAATAACATTTAACATAAATTGAATTTTGATTAGTAGATATTTACATAAATATAATATTTGAAAATGATTAAAATAAAAAATTTTATTTCATTATTATTTGATTTGATTTAATATTTAATTAAGATATTAAAATTATTTATAAATAAATAGTATGATATTACTAAATAAAAAATCTAATATCTTATATAATATTATATAATATTAAAAATTTATTAAATTTTATACAACCAAATTTTTTATATTAAATATTTTTTAGATAAAATAAATTTAAATTAAGGGAAAGCTCCTCCCATACACGGTGAGAGTAAATCACGATGAAATGACATATTGGCTACCAAAGTGTTTCCTGTAACAAATGTGGGTGCTGCAGCTGAGCTGACGAACAATAACAGTGTAGTTATTTTTTTTAAATACCTAAACCCAGTCTCCAACCAGCCACTCTTTCCTCTGCTCCTAAAACCCTCGTCTCCTCTGTTTGTTCTGTTCTGTTCTGTTCAGCTCCTCTGTTTTCAGAAACAATGCAGTCTACTCTGTTCTTCGCACGCACCACCACCACCACCCCCTCTCTCCCCACCCTCCCACCACCCCCACCTTCCCAACGGACCCATTTCTCCCTCAGAGTCAGAGCCTCCATCGCCGTCGACTCCCCACCCTCCTCCGCCGCCGCCGTCAAGCTCAACAAGTACAGCTCCCGCATCACGGAGCCCAAGTCCCAGGGCGCCTCCCAGGCCGTCCTCTACGGCGTGGGGCTCTCTGAGGACGACATGGGTAAACCCCAGATTGGTGTCTCCTCTGTTTGGTACGAAGGGAACACTTGCAACATGCACCTCCTTCAACTCTCCGAGGCCGTTAAGGAAGGTGTTAGGGATGCTGGCATGATCCCTTTCAGGTTCAACACTGTTGGTGTCAGCGACGCCATCTCCATGGGGACCAGGGGCATGAGCTACAGCTTGCAGTCCAGGGACCTCATCGCTGATAGCATTGAGACTGTCATGAGTGCTCAGTGGTATGATGCCAACATCTCCATCCCTGGCTGTGACAAAAACGTAAACACCCTTTACAACCCTCTTTTTCTCACTTTTCAATCTTATTTATATATTTTTCAGTTTAATTTTGATGCACACTTTCACACACATCGAATCATTCATTCGTGTGCCTTTTCAAGTGGTAGGTATGAGAGTCAACTATTATTACTTATATTGTAATATATAATTGGATGATTGTGTCAAAAACTTTGAGTGCATAGAAATTAAATCCTTTTTTTGTTAAAAAAGAAAAAAGAACTTTTTTTGTTAGTATTATCTTGCAATGTTTTGTGGTGCTTTTTGTTGATTACTACTATATAGTATGTACATTTCTGCTTAATGGTTTCGTTGTTGGCTTGTTAGATCTCCGAGTTCTGCTGTATTTTAATGGTTACTTGTATTGTTGTGTGTTTTGTGGAGGAGTTAGCTTTGTGTTGTGTTGTGTTGTGGTTACTGTTTTTTCTTAGTTGTAGTTGAGTTGTATATCTGACAGTTTTACAGATGCCAGGTACAATCATGGCAATGGGGCGCCTCAACCGGCCGAGTATTATGATCTACGGTGGGACTATTAAGGTAGGAGGATATCTAGCTATGGCTTGTAGTAATGTAGTTCTAAACGTAATGGAATTGAGATTTTTGTGCAGCCAGTTCCAGCCCCTGGTTATTTTTATATTAGTTACCAGAATAAAGGGGTAATCATTTTTGTCAATACATAATATAAGACTTCGGCACTTGGATGGAGGAAAATAGGGGGGAAAAAAGGCTCTCCAAGAATAACTTTGCATTCCTTTCTTTGTTATTAAAGCTAAGTGTATAGGTAATAAGTGATATTGTTTTGGTGGGTAGTTTTGTTCATGATATTGACAAAGTAAGGGTTGTTACTTAACATTGCAAAGTTCATGACAATCATATGGTTTTGCTTGAAGTTGCTCATGCCATTTATGCAAGTGGTTGACCTTTGTTGATATTTGCTGGAATTGTAGTGTAATTAAATGTAGGTTATAATCCCTTGAATAAAAAATTGATGTACTTCTAGAGATAGAATTACAGCCACTATCTTGAATCTTGCGTTGTTTTGGATGTTCATTTGTTAGTAAGCTGTATGTGTAATTCAGGTAGCATTGATTGTTTATTTCTTTAATGAAAACAAAGAAGGTTTTTTTGGAACGTGAATTTTGATTCTGGGATCTTTTCTTTCTTCTTTCTAATATTTATTATAATGTTTTGTTTTGCAGCCTGGTCATTATCAGGGTAATACATTTGATATAGTGTCTGCGTTTCAGGTATAAGAAATCATTGTTACTGGAATCTAATTCAATTTTTTACTGTGGTTACTGTTTTATTTATTTCTCCTTCTTTGATTTTGCTCTCATTAAAATTGGTAATTTCTTTTAAGTGAAATGTTTTTTCAAGAGAAAGAAGATAGATATAAAGGAGGAGATAAGAAATACTTCTTGAACAGTTAAAAATGATAAGGAATATAAAAGAACTTAAACTTATTGGAGCTCTCCAAGCCCTTTATGCTTATAAGAAACTTTTATTCTATTCTTAGTTTTTGGAGGAATTGTAAGTGAAGCTTTTTTATTTTCAGTGAGGATGTTATATCCTTTGTTTTTGTATTCTCTTTCATCAGTATTAGGGTTTTCTCTTTAAACAAAAAGTTGAGAATTTTGTCATTGTTGATGTTGGAAACGCTATATAGTCTATAATATAAATTTGAATTCCTTGAATATCTCAAAAGTTGAATTTGTAATGTCTCCATAATGCAATTCTTGTTAATCACGTTTTATTGAATTTTGGTTTTCCGGCAGTGTTATGGAGAATATGTGAGTGGATCAATCAGCGATGACCACAGACAAAATGTCATTCGCAACTCTTGCCCTGGTGCTGGGGCTTGTGGAGGAATGTATACAGCCAATACCATGGCTTCTGCAATAGAAGCTATGGGAATGTCACTTCCTTATAGGTAAGTATACGTATTTAGGTTGACATGGTTGGCTTTTTTTTGGGGGAAAAAAAAGAATTAAAAGTAAATGTGCTTAGCTTTATCTTTTGTTTCTGTAGCTCATCTACACCTGCTGAGGACCCACTAAAGTTGGATGAGTGCCGTTTAGCTGGGAAATATCTTCTTGAGTTATTGAGGATGGACTTGAAGCCCCGAGATATCATCACTCGTAAATCACTACGTAATGCAATGGTTATAGTTATGGCGCTTGGTGGATCTACCAATGCCGTGTTACATTTAATTGCTATTGCCAAGTAAGTGAAGTTTAGTGCCAAAGATCCTATTTGTTAGATAACAATACTCAGAGGAAAGCTCATTATAACGATTTTGGCAGGTCTGTTGGTATTGAATTGACCCTTGATGATTTTCAGAAGGTTAGCGATGAGGTTCCTTTCCTTGCTGATCTTAAGCCTAGTGGAAAATATGTCATGGAAGATGTTCACAAGGTATTCATTTAATGTTTATGTTAACTAATTAAGCATTGTTCTACTGTTCATTTTTCCTGCTCATAGGACCGGATGTTGGGTAGTAAAAAGCCAATAAAAATATAGGATGCTAATGGACAACATGGGATTAGGAATGAAAGCATTTGAGAGAGATAGGATAGCACCTATTGTGGAAAAGATGGTAGCATTTCTAATTAGATGGTTTGGTCATGTGTGGAGGAGGGTTGTAGAATCCCTAATAAGGAGAATAAATCAAATGGAGGATAGCCCAAGAAATATATGAGAAGCAACTAAAATGATTTACATTTAAATAATTTAACTATAGAGATGGTTTATGATAAGACACTAGAGTTGTTTGATCTATATAGCTAACCCCACTTAGTGAGAAAAGGCTTGGTAGCTATTATTATTGCTATGCTTGAAATTTATATTTGTTTTTGATAGATCGGAGGGACCCCAGCAGTTATTCGCTACCTTCTTGAGAAAGGTTTTTTAGATGGGGACTGTTTGACTGGTAGGTCTACTTGCCTCTGCGTGTTAAGAACATTCTTTTCGGAAGAATACATATCACTAACATTTATATACCTCCTCTCAAGTCACTGGGAAGACCCTAGCTGAAAATACAGCACTTGTCCCTCCTTTGGCAAAAGGGCAGGTATGAGTATGTTATATCTGTTTATTTTTACAAATTCTAATAGTTCCCTCGGCTTGACTGTCAATAAATTAACCTCTTAACAAACTACATATTTTCTGTGATATGTGGTTCAGGAAATAATAAGGCCTGTAGAAAATCCCATCAAGAAGACAGCACACATTCAGATATTATACGGAAATGTTGCGCCAGAGGGCTCTGTTGCTAAAATTACTGGAAAAGAGGGGCTATACTTCTCTGGTGAACTTTCTTGTTCTGTTTTCTGAAGTTCTATAAAAATTACTTAGATTAAACCATGTTTGTCCACATCACAATTTATTAATAACATGGATTTTTCCACAGGTCCTGCACTTGTTTTTGAAGGAGAAGAGGCAATGATTGCTGCCATTTCGGAAGATCCTTTGACCTTTAAGGTATATTGTTTCTATTTTTCCCAGAATTAATGTATAAGGGACGTGACTCTAGGGTTCTCAAGAGACTCGTGTTGTTGGAAGGATGTATAAAGACTCAAGACTGCAAAGTTTCTCTTTTCAAAGTAATTGATGAATTTAGAGTGTTAACATTTTTCAACATCTTTTGAATTGAAATTGCAGACTGATCTCGCTTGTCAAAATTCAATTTAATTGACCATAATATGCAAAGTCATTATATTCAACTAAATTGAATCACACTGCTTTCATGTGCTTGTGTCGAGTTATTGCATAAATTTTCGTTGCTAAAACTTAGTGATCTGGTTGCAAATATTTTTCTGATTCTGGTGCTTTTGGACGTAATGTTTCTTTGGAGCTATACTCATTCTGGATTTGGTTCAAATTGATTCCATTACATATTGATTCAATTTTACTTGGATTTAACCACAGCTAAAACAAAATCTTATTTGATTCTCTCTATATAATATTTCTTGTCAGGGAAAAGTGGTTGTAATCAGAGGAGAGGGGCCCAAGGGTGGTCCAGGTATGCCTGAGATGTTAACGCCAACCAGTGCAATAATGGGTGCAGGGCTTGGAAAGGTCTGTCCTGTTTCTCCTTGTTTATTCTACTTAGTTTATAAAACTGATTTGGCAATGACATTTCTTGAGGGTATTATCTTTGGATGCTGCAGGATGTTGCATTGTTGACTGACGGAAGATTTTCCGGAGGCTCACACGGGTTTGTGGTTGGTCATATATGTCCTGAAGCTCAGGTGAATTGAATATGCTTTCTAATCAATTTATTACTGTTCTAATATGCTAAAAAATTCAGATGCTTCATGTTTGTGTGTATTTGGAGTGCATACTTGTAAGTTCTAACACCATTTAGGGTCCTTCTCATTGTTGTGCTATCCCTTATTCTTTGCAAATGCGCTTGAATGCATTTTTCAATGTTCAACCTATCTTATTGCAGTGGGTGCGGGAGTAGTATGTCAGATTGTGAATGTTGGATATAATGTTTAAGTTTTACTATTGCAAGTTTTCTCCTTTTTATGTTTGTAATCAGAACTAGACAGGAAGAATTTCTTAGGAAACTGAAACAACATGAAAATTGGATTTATTCCATCTCATGAGACGTCTATTTATCCTGGGACATGTTCATATATTTAATCTAAGAGGAAGAAAATCTTAGTTGTAGTTGCATGTAGCAGACCAATAATATTTTTACCGGCTTAATTGACTTTACAGGAAGGTGGTCCAATAGGCCTGATTCAAAATGGAGACGTGATCAACGTTGATGTCCAAAAGAGGAGAATTGATGTTTTGTTAACAGATGAGGAGATGGAGGCACGCAGAAAGAAATGGACTGCTCCTCCATACAAAGCAAACCAAGGAGTTTTGTACAAGGTATGAGGCCTGAAATTCCTACCGGTCAAACAACACAAAAGAAAGAGTATGGATAGATATTTTTATTGTGCTGCTATTTCGGCTTGAACCCTGGATGAGGCAAACACCAGTACATTGTGGCTAATGAATCTAATCTACATTTTGTTGGCAATTATTGCTACCCCTCATCGAATCTTAAGTCCTGTTTTGTTTTTTTTCGCATCCAGTATATTAAGACCGTGAAATCGGCTTCTAGTGGATGTGTGACAGACGAGTAGAGAGCACACAGCTTTGGTGGCTTGCAGAGCCAAAAAGGATTAAATGCCTTTATGAGGTATTACTATTTCAGCTTATGGAAGCACGTGTCTTTGTAGCTGGATGTATCCCTTGTGGACTATCATTAGTTTTGTGCTATATTATTCTAAACTTCAATCGGACCATTTTTTATCTCTCTTTCCTGTCATTGTGTTTATCTTTTGTAATTTTTTTTTTAAATGTTATTTAATGTTGTATCAGCTAGTGAAGAAATGTTAGATTTCACATGTTTCCTGGAACAAGTTGGCAAAAATTCTACGACACTAAGGAAAGAGAACATAAAATCTATCAAGAATTCATTAAGGTTGTGTTTGGATAGAATCTTGTAAAATTTCAGAGATTTGGAATACTATGGATTTGAATAAATTATATTTCCTAGAGCTGCCCCTCTTGTTTTCAGTTTCAGTTCCACCGTTGCCACTGTTGTTATTTCTGTCACTGAAGTAGTAAAAAATAATGATTTGCTAAGATGCTGTGTGCTGCAACATGATGATGTTGATAATGGGGATCGCTTTGGAGGATGCTGAAAATTCATGCTATTTTCTCTCAACAGGTATCTCGGTTGAAATTGCAAATCTTCAAGTTTGGTGATTGTGATTATATCTTTCTTTTCAGCTATTTTATCAGTAACCAAGTAGGATTTCACTAAACATATCATACTCCCTTGCTAGAATACAAAAACCTCCACGGGGACCCGATTGAAGTCACAACGTGATAAAGAGTATGATGAGTGGATCTGGTCTTAATGCAGAGAAAAGGGATAGATAGCACAATGATTGTTTTAAGAAGCGAATTCAGATGTTCCAACTAGGACATCCAATGACCTCTTTTCTTTTGCAATAATAATAATAATAATAAGGGGTAATTACAGCAATTTCCCTTAAGGTTAGTCAATATTATATTTACTTCCTTCTAGATTTTAAATATTACACTTACCACCCTTGAAACAAAAAATAATATTTGTTGAAATAATTTTTGAAATCCCCAATTTACCCTTCCAAATTAAATCCCTAACACCCCAACTCCATCCCTAATACCACCCGCCCCTTATTCCTTCTTCTTGAAAATAAGCCTTGGTTCTGTAACTAACCTCCTACATAGATCTATGGCAATTGAAGGTAGAGGGTAGCGTGCAGTGGCAACAAAGGCTTATTACGATAGAGGAAGAGAAGGAAAGAAGCCACGGCGGCAAAGTGGAGGAAGGAGCGGCGGAGCTCGCGGCTGTTCGCAGTGGAAGAAAGGGGAGGCGTGTCCGAGGTGGCAAAGGGTGGATCCGCTGCAACTTGCGCCCGACGGTGGCTAATGGAGGCTAGCTAGGCTTCGTGAGGTCAGGATGGAAAGTGATGGCAACAAGGTGTGAGGGCTAACTTCATGTTGGTGGCGGAGCTCAACACTGGCATTGGTGGAGGCGTAGCTGAACGGGTCGCACTGGTACTTGGCGACCATGCGCTTGAACCTCCGAATGAAGGTCTTCCACCTCGGCCCCACCACGATCTCCAACCACGCCCGCAGCTTCTTTAGCACTCTGAGGTCGCGTGACCACCACCAGTCGTAGCTAGTGGTGGTGGGAATGGGACTAGGAGGCGGGGCGAATGCAGTCCCACCACGTGGAACGGCCTCGTGGAGCGAAGCAGGGGAAGCTAAAGGAGCGAGCGGCATTTCCAGCGTCAAGGGCAATTCCAGTTCAAGCTCCATGGGTGGTTGGTTGGAAAGAATCATTCCCAATGGTGTTAGAGTGGCATTATATTGAAATTGAAGAAATATCAAAGGGCACACAAGTTATTTCATTTGATTTCTAATTTTTAAATTTGTTTTTTCTATTATTATTAATGGTCTATCGTGTGAAAGGGATGTCATTGCAACAATCTTTAAACAATAAGGGTGGTAAGTGTAATCTTTATAATCTAGGAAGAGATAAGTGTAATATTGTTTAACCTCGGGAGAGGTTGCTGTAATTACCCCTAATAATAATAAAACTATACATCATCATTAACTTAAGAAGGTAAATGTGGTATACCACCTTGGGATATAAGGCTTGGAATTGACCAATGTACGGAATGTCAACATAGGCAACCAAGCCGTATCGTAACAAGGACCACGGTTCGGTAGAGCACTTTAACCTGTTGGCTCATGTGCACGCAGATTTAAAGAGGAGTGAGGCAGGGTGTAGTAACCAGTAGTGCATTGTATCCAGCTCTAACAACTTGAGCCTTTGAATTTTTCATGTACGGAATGTCAACATAGGCAACCAAAACTGAATCGTTCTTCTCAAATGAATAATAAATACCTAAATCCACCACCGCCAGAAATGAAGCGGTGCTGAGAAAATGTATATCTATGAAGTGCACCCGTTGAATGCATATGGCAATAATAACAGGACCAACTTGGTCAGGAAGGGACACAATGGCAACCAAACGGATATATAGTGCATGTATGATATATCCAGCAAGTGATGATGGCCTGGCACTGAGCCATCCTTTTTTGACGAGAACACTGAAAACTCTATGGTCAAAGAGTCGTAAAAAATGATGAAGATTTATGCCTGGCACTGTCCTATAAAAGGAGAACTCTTCTTTCTAGACTGAACACAATACCAACACCAACACCAGCACCATTACCTCCATCTTCACAATGCCTTCCTCTTGTGCCATCCATTTCTTCCTCCTATCAATAGTCCTTTTCTCAGTGCCATGTTTGGCAGCACCAAATGCTCCCAACACCAAACCACGCCCTTTTATCCTTCCCATTAAGAAAGACCCTTCAACCAACTTGTTCTACACTTCACTTGGAATTGGAACCCCATCACGGAACTTCAATCTAGTCATTGATCTTTCCGGTGAAAACCTCTGGTACAACTGCGACACTAACTACAATTCATCATCCTATACCCCTGTCAGCTGTGACTCAAAGACATGCCCCAAAGATTCATCTGGTTGCGTGGGCTGCAACGGCCCTTTCAAACCAGGTTGCACAAACAACACTTGTGGTGCTTACACAATCAACCAATTAGCACAATTCATTTTTGGTGGTGGCCTTGGTGAGGATGTCACAGTGATCTCTCAAAAGCAAGTGCATGGCTTACTTTCTGCCTGCATTGATTCCGATGGATACACTACCGGTTCACCTCTTGAAGGGTTACCTAAAAGCAGCCAAGGGATCATAGGCCTTGCAAGGTCACAACTAGCTTTACCAACTCAACTTGCATTGGCAAATAAGCTTCCAACCAAATTTTCTCTTTGCTTGCCTTCTTCAAACAAGCAAGGATACTCCAACTTGCTTGTTGGAGCTGGAGGACATGATGTGTCCAAATTAGTCCAAACCACACCACTAATTATCAACCCGGTTTCCACTGTTGGTGTTTCTGTGGAGGGTGTTCCCTCTAAAGAATACTTCATTGATGTCAAATCAGTTAAGATTGATGGCATTGTTGTGAACCTAAAGCCTTCCCTGTTGTCCATTGACAAGAAGGGAAATGGGGGTACCAAAATCAGCACCATGAGTCCTTTCACTGAATTGGAAAGCTCTGTGTACAAGCCCTTTGTTCGAGATTTTCTCAAGAAGGCTTCGGATAGGAAACTAAAGAGAGTGGCATCAGTGCCACCATTTGAGGCATGTTTTGATTCTACCACCATTGGCAGCAACTCTATCAATGTGCCAGCTATTGATCTAGTGCTACCGGGGGGAGTGCAGTGGACCATACATGGTGCTAATTCTATGGTGATGACAAAGAAAAATGTGGCATGCTTGGCATTTGTTGATGGAGGGACAGAACCAAGAATGTCGTTTGTTAAAGCCTCAATTGTCATTGGTGGGCATCAGTTGGTGGACAATCTTTTGGTCTTTGATTTGGATTCCTCAAGATTAAGCTTCAGCTCCTCGCTTTTGCTCCAGAATGCTAGCTGCTCCAACTTATGAATGTTATAGGGTTATGATGCATTTGAATTTGTCATGTTGAATAATGTTGTAGCTTTTTGTGGTCTATCACTTTCGAGTTGAATAAATTCTGTTTGCTTTGTTGTAAACAGTGAACCGATTGATGTCCTAGTTACTGTGAGATATTATATTGATGCTAGACGTAGCTGTAATAATTCCCAGATATGAAATTCTGCACTTGGTTTTACTATTTGAGTAATTTGATTGAAATACTGTTGTGCATACTTAATTGCGAGTATGTTAATATGAGAATCAACTGTCACCAAAAAGGAGAAAAGAAAAGGTCGAATAATTAATCTTGTCACGAAGGGACCTTTTTAGTTTTTGACAAAGATACGTGGCCTGATTTCCTGAACTCTCTTTGATCCTTATCATCAAGGTGTCACAATGTGACAATGACTTGATCCTTATGTCTATCCTTACTATAGTACGGATGAATAAACCCACATGAACACGTTCATGATATGATCAAATTAATCATGGCCATTCAAACAGGTCTCAGGCTTTTGTTTACATGAGTAGAGTGTACATGGCAGATCTCGTGTAGTAAGTAATTCTTATCCAGAATGAATGCCAAGAAGGCTAGACTTTATGTTGGAACTCATAACGTAGGACGGAATGAGTTGAGTTACAGTAACATGGAACGTAACGAAGCTCAACACAAATTAAACGCACAAAAATTGATCATATCGTATAACCTATACTCGCAAGAATACTGCAGCTCCAACTCCTGCTTCGGCTATTCTCTTCTGTTTCACTTGCGTTCGACTTTGAAATCTCTGAGTGCGTGATACACCCTAACTTGTACTTTGATATATCACAGCCTTGGTCCCTACTTAAAGTTATAAGTATGTTTACGAGTATGGATTTTTGAGAGGAATGAAGGGAAAGAAATAATTTATAATATAAAATTTTAAAATTTGATATTTTAAGATTTTTCCTCTCCTCCATTTTATTTCAAGATTGTAACTTACAAACATATTAAGATTTATGGGCATTTGTGCACAAATGTAATCTTTTCCCTTACAAATGACGGACATCATAGCCAGATAAAAATCAGTGAGTTGAGTTATAAAATGGCAACGCATTATTAAATAGTATTTTTCAAATTAGTATTTACACTTGATAATTGGTTTAACTTTATTTTTTTAATGAAAAATGAGTTTAACATTGTGTTCGTTCTTTTTTTATTAATGGAACGGATCAAAGTTAATAGAAAGTGATTGAAAATAATAGGAAGCAAAAGGAACAAAATTCTTTCCTTTCTTGTTTATATGATTATCAAGGGAACATAACAAAAATTCATTAATCATGTTTGGCAGTTATATGATAAACGAACTTAATGGAACAATTATAATTATTAGCTTTATGAAATTTTAATTCCTCTCACTTCACCCCAATTTTGAGGAGTAAAGAAAATTAATTTATGAGATGGAGGAAGAACTGTTCCATTATTCTCTCTTTCTTTAGTAAGAAATTGTCAGGATATCGACGGAGGTTATCGAGAGGCACGAATCCATCAGTAATTATCGACCGACATACCAATGAAATTGATGTGTTTCATTAAATATTTATTTAGTTAAAAAAATAGACGACAATACGTTGATATACCCATCGAAATGTTTGGCGCAATGGGTATGTCGACTGGTTTTAGTTAAATTAAAATTTATTTTTTATTATTATTAATTACTGACTGGTTTATATTAAATTAAAATTTATTTTTAATCACATTATCGATGGGTATATCAATGGGGTTTTAAAATTTTGCAATGCTAGTGCGCGCTTCTTGGAATTCTCATATCCCATTGATAAAATTGTTCGTATTTAATAAATTTCACAGTGCACTATTTCATTCAATGGTTACTGAGTTAGTAACCCATCGATAACCTACATAAATAACTCGAGACAAAACCCTTCTCCCTCACTTTACAGAATGTCTCTCTCTTTTCTCTTTCACTCTCTCTATCACGACTTCCACTGCCACCACCAATTGGCCGCCACTGAAGCCTCTTTTGCAAAACTAAGCCCACCATTGTGATCTAGGTACATTTCTAAACAATTTATATGGTTTATCTTTTTATTTTGAATTTTTTTTAAATTCATTTTTGTTGCTTAAATTGTTGGTTTTTAATACATTGGAGAGTGATTGTTGTTACTATTTTATTATTGTAAAAGTTCTATTGGAGGGAGCCTTTACGGTGTTAGTTGTGGAAGCTTGTGAAAGTTTTTGGTTTGATTTGGTTTTTTACATACGATAATGTAATCTATCTGAAAAAAAAAAAAAATTGACGGATATATTTATTGGGAATAAATAAATAAAATATTTTTTATTTTCAAAATCCATCAATGAAAATAAAAAAGGGGTTCATAATATTATTTTCCTGACAATCACATTAAAGCCTTTGATACAAATTTATCGACTTTTTTTTTTTTTTTTCATCGATACACCCATTGATAATTATCAACAGATAGCAGCACCTATCAATAATATTTCATCAATTAAC
Source organism: Dalbergia cultrata (assembly GCA_031216105.1). Lineage (NCBI taxonomy): Eukaryota > Viridiplantae > Streptophyta > Magnoliopsida > Fabales > Fabaceae > Dalbergia > Dalbergia cultrata. Next base: position 56,949,401 of record CM062345.1, read on the forward strand.
CAAAAACCGAAATCCCGCGTCCATCGACATTCCATGCAAATCTTATAATGCTTATCATTCTCCTTTCATTCCTCTAATTATGTATAACTCTTTTCCTTTCATTTTCCTCGCATTTCCCTGCTTGCCTACCATCCAAACACACTGCAAAGGATAAGGATAAGTAACGTTAGAGGAAAAAGCGAGGGTATAAATATTAAAGACATTATAGAGCCTTTGTGTACTCATATAGTCGAACAATAATCGTCATTAATCTCATGCTCAATTTAAATCCAGCTTATAAGGCTCTGCTTGGTTTATCTATCAGTAGAAGTTATTTGGAAAGAATAAAGTAAAAAAAGAGTTAATTTTAAAATAATTAAATTGAAAAGAATTTATTTGTGGTTGATAAAATAAAATCACTTTTAAAAACACAATTGTCAAAAAGTAAAAGATAAATCATTGGAAGAGAGTAAAAATTTAGTTAATAAGAATATATATGAAAAAAGTGAATTTTATTCTATTAGAATAAAAATAAAAAATAAATAAAATCTCCTTTAATCAAAATTATGTTCCATCATCTTAGAAATAATTTTTATTTTGACATTTAAATAACCAAACACATTCAAAATCTCTCATTCTATACTTTTAGACCATTGAAAACTTATTTCAGATATGATCACGTGTTATGTTAAAAAGGAAATACTTTAGATTAAGCTCTACAAATTTTGTATAAAAAAAATTTAAAAAAATTAATGATAAAAAATAAGACCCACATATATAAATTTTATATCGTGAGGGGATTAGTTATTATTTTTTACTGTAGATACTCATGGATTATAAAAAAATAAATTTGTATAAAAAAAGTTTAACTACGTTCAAAATGAACATAAAGGATCCAACTTCAATAAAAATAAACGCATGTTCTTCCAGACAGCTGTAATGCTCGCCTCGTTTGACAAGTCAAGTCGTCTGTGCTTATCCCAATTTGTCAACTTATTTTATTGTATAATATTATTTTAATATTTAAAAATGAGTGTTTATCACCACTATAATAAAGACTGTCATCATATTCATATTTATTAATAATAAAATAAATATTTTACTTAAATATTAATTTTTAAATATTAAAATAATATTTTTATATTTGATTTTAGTTATTTTCGTTTATGTCTGCTTCTTTTATGTGGGTGTGTGACGCTTGTCTGCTAGGAAATCGCCTTGGGAGTTCGGAACGGCTTTCTAGAGAAAATATTTTCCAAGTAATATTGATGCACTCAATAATATCATGACGCAAAAAATTCATACAACAAAATTGATTATAATAACAAAACTTGGTTCATTATGCACAATACTCTTAAAAAATAAAATAATAGCATACAAAACTGGGTATCCCAGTGATCATAGATGAGCAGGAATGTGGTAGACCTGATCTCCAATTAATATTCTGTGAATGAAATTACTTTGAAGCCTTGTTTTGTTGGGATTATTGCTATTCTGCACAATGCATTTTTCCTGTCCTGCTGTACGATTACCCTCGTGAATAAATACAAAAGAGATTCATTCCTGCGTGCCCGCACCCTTTGTTTCGCGGAAACTGTGTTCCGCATATTTTATTTGATTTTAACCCTTTTTCACATGTGAACAATATCTTTAACTTGCCTTATATCATGGGTCCATGGATATGCTTCAACCATTATCAAATATTCCACGATGAGATGCGTCATCAGCATTTCTTATCTTATCACCGACAAATTAAGAGATTGAAAAAACAATCAGATCACTCATATGCTTCCAATTGGTGACTCGAATCAGATCACCCTTCTTTTCAGACAATACAAGAGTATTCCAATTCCAATTATCAAATACTAGCACTGAAATACAGAACAAAAATTGCCATCGACCATAAGCATCCATTCGTATACACAACTATTAGTGAGGGGAAGAGTTAAAACAAACGGAGGGTGATTACAAAAACTGAATGTTTCAGAACTCACCAATCTTAAGTGGGAAGGAAGACTAAGGTGATTACAAAACTCATAAAATGTTGAGCATTCACCATAATCTAAAAGGGGAGAAAACTATTGCAGTATGCCTCATCAATTAACATCGGATATGTATAACATATGGTTCTCATCAAACCAATTGTGCTGCAGGGATGGAACCTTGCTTGAAATCAGAACAACTGGCGTGCTTCGTCAAGAGGGAAGGGCTAAATCCAACCATGGAAGTATCAAGATCAAACTGAACCAACACATCCTCCAATTGGTACCCTCCAATCACAATTGGGTTCCTTGTGTCCTCACCTCCATCCAAGAACCCCAAGCACATAACCTCGTTGCTCACCTTCACCATAGAGTTTCTTCCATGTATGCTCCACTTAACCATCTCACTCTGAAGTACCAACTCAATAACGGGAACACTAGGCCCAGCTTGTGAGCTTCCAATGCCCTTGGAACTGAAACAAAGCCCAAAGGGGGACACAGAATCTACCTTGGTCATGTTCATGGACAAAGCAGCTTTCAAATAAGCACTCTCGAAGTTAGCATAGATCGAGCTGTGCATGGTGGTGTAGGGCACAACGGTGCTCAAAAGGGTCCCTCCTCCATTCCCTTCTTGGTCCTGTGACAGTGATGGGGTGTTAAAGGACACTTTTTTGCCACCGATTTTGATGGAGTTCACCTTGATGAAGTACTCCTGAGAAGGGTTATTCTGGTTTTGGTTGGTAACAAGGGGAGTGAAGGTTAGAGATCTGAGAATTTCAGGTGCTGGTTCAGAGTACTCATGCCCCATGTTGCCAAATAGGACAACCCCAGATGCAGATGAGAGGCAAAGAGTGATCTTTCTTTGTGTTGTGAGTGAATCAAAGACCTGTGATGTGAAGGAACTTCGAGATCTACCAAGGCCAACCATGCCCTTAGCACCACTAGCCAAACCCTTCAAGAGAAGGGTAGGTGAACAAGTGAATAGTACCTGGTTCGTTGGTTCCATCATCATCTTTGTTGAGAGGGACATGAGGTCTTGTACAAGCTCACCTTCTGAGGCCTTTGCTCCTGTGATGCTGTTCTGTGTGAGGATTTGACATGGCTGGTCTTGATCTTCAGGGCTTGAGAGGCTAGAGAGCCATGCCTGAGTCTCAATTTCGTGGCTTTTTGCAGTGAGGCACTGGATCGAACGGTGAGGTATGGATGAGAGGGAAGATGAAGGGGTGTTTCTGGAAGCACAATCAACCCAGAGGGTTGAACCCCCAAGATGCAGCACAAGGTTTGTGGGCACAAGAGGGGTGCCATAAGAGATTGTGGTCAAGTACTGAAGGGTAGCATAGTCCTTCCTGACGGAAAAGGCAAGGGAAATTGGTGATGGGGAAGAGATCTGAGCATGAGAGAGGGTGAAAACAAGGCACATAAGTGAGAAAAAGAGAGAAGATGAAGCCATGGCAGAGCGGAAAAACAGAGAGGGAGACAGGGTTTGAGATTGTTAAGGAAGTTGGAGTTTTGTTTTGGTAGTTTGAAGAAGGGTGTGGTGTTTGAGGGGTGTCAGCGGTGGGTCGCCGCGGCTTTATGTTAAACTTCAAAGAGTTGGATAAGGTCCAGGAATAGTTCTGCTCCTGTTTCTCGTTTCTTTTCACCTCGGTTATTAGAGTATAGTACTTTATTGGGGGCTGTTTGGTTTGCGTGTGAAGAGTTTTGGTTGCTGACTAGATAACACTGTGTGAATGCTACGTGCTTATCCTTTTCTTTTTCTTCTCTTTGGAAGTGTCGTTGAGTTGGATGGCATGTGAGGGTGACTTCCATTGGCTGTGTTGTATTGGTGGGTCACATTCACACAACCCCAATCGTACCAAATTCTGTAAAACAGCCACAAAGCCAATTGATCAGAAATTAATGGTTTTGTAACCGGAAAATAAGTGCTATATTTTATCACTTTTATGTTTTAGCATATTATTTAGAGTGTGTTTGATTAGAGAATAAAAATATAATAAAAATTTTTATAAATGAATTTTATTTATACTATATGAATTTAATTCATAAAATTTTTATCATATTTTCACATTATAACCAAACATAGCCTTAGAGCTAAATTGTGATACACTAGCACTATAAAAAGAATTTACGTTTTCAATTGATCAAACGTTTATATTTGTAAAAATTTCAAGGCATTGATAGTTAAATCAAACATTTTTATTAATAAGATGATATATTGATATATAAATTAAAATCTACATTTTATGTATTCAATTTAAATATAATGTTAGATTTAAAGATTTTATACAAATATTTAATTATATGCTGTGAAAAAAATTTGACTCAATTATTTATTATCTTAAAAGTTTTAAAATTTGAAGTATATAATTGAATAATAGTGTAGAATTTTTTTGCACTAGCACTATATTTAAATTAATCTCATATTTTATATTTGATTATATTTTAAATAACAAAAACTAAGAAATTAATTTTAATGCACCAACAGTATAAAAATGTTTTACATTACCATCCAATGAAAATGTTTTATTTGGATGACTTTTTAACTAATGGGTGTAAAAATCAACCATCATGATTTATCAAATAATATATAATTGGATGACTGCGTAAATTTTTTTTTTACATTGTTAGTGTATGTCAATTAAGTCCTAAAACTAATATATATATATATATATATATATATATATATTGGTCCTGCAAAATATGAACAATGCCTTAAATATGAACAATGTAAGCCCCAATTTCATTTTTCTTGGAATGGCATCCATCGATTTCAAGCCCAAATGATACCGAATTTGGTACATGCCTAATTCAAAACTAGAATCACAAAATTTGGCCAAGGCGCCACAAATTCCTTGGGTCGATCGTTCATGAGCAAGAAATATCTCAAACAATTGCGTCGTTTGAGGCGGCTCAAGGGGCAGACTTGTAGATGAGTTTCCTTTGTTGGTGCTCACTGCTGATGCTGATATCTATATATATGTATATATATTGATCGACTAGAAAGCAATCGGGGGAAAATGGAGCAATTTTGTAAATGAGATTTTCTTTCCTTTTCTTTCCCTATTAAATGTTAATGCCATTTTACTTTCTGTTGGCTCTCTTGAATACAACTATTTTCTTTTCGAATATTCGGCTTCTTTTGATTATTGATCCCTATCTTCATATTTAAATTGACTATTGATTTATTCTTTTCTTACCAGTATTTATGTTCAGTTGACATATTTCGAATCCTTATCTTTTTTAAGCATATTGGACCAATTCTGGGGTGATTATTTCGTATTTGGAAAGCAATTAAACGGTAAATGGCCCGCTTGTTTTGTTCCCAAAACGCGTCTCAAGGCGCTTCTATTTGTTCCAGTTTATTTAAACTTTTTACGTGAAAGAAATTATTTAAAAATACAAGTTTGATTTTTATACATTAATAGTATAAAAAAATTTATATTATATTTAATCACATATTATCATATCAGTAAAAATAATTAAATCTTATATTTACTATTTAAAAGATCATACAAATAAAATAATCTTCTTAAATGATATTATAAAAAAATTTATAATATGAATGCATAGAAATTAAACTCTTAAAGTATTAAAGTCAATGTTTTTTCATTACAATTATACGCATACAGGGAAGATCACCTTAAATCATAGATAAACGCATATTTTGTGTTATTGAATCATTTTTGTTGAAGCTTTTTTTGAGGAAAAAGTTATATATTCATGTGATTTTTATTGAATTTTTTTTATTAGGTATATATTTACGTTTAAATGGGTAGTAAAGTATTAGCTTTTACAAAGTATATTCACATACAAATTAATTAAAACTCCATTTATTTGAGGAAAAGTTATATATTCATGCGATTTTTATTGAATATTTCTCATTTATTTTTGTTTGCATCTCCTTAGAGGATTATTCACATAATACGATCCTGATATTCAATTAAAAACATTCTCTTTCAATCAAAATGCTAATAACAATCGATGCTGTTTTAATTTGCAACTGCGTTATTAGCAATTTGAATTTTAGCGTTGGTATGTTTCTATGAGATTTATTTAAATACCATCCCTAATACTATGCAAATGTATGATCAATTAGTAATGACTAGAAAAAGTAAATTTTGATTTGTAGTTTCGAGAAAAAATAACATGTGGTTGATCACTTTGTTTTATGTTTTTTCATCAGTAGAATTTATTAAATATACAAAATTTTAATGGACAATTGATTGAAAGTAAAGGTTTTTTTTTTAAGTTCTCTCCTTATATTTTGACTCTCCGATTAAAAAAAAAATAGTCTTATATTTTTTCTTAAAAATCTAAATATAGAAAAATAATTCCCATTCCCTTCATTATTCTGTCCCCTCTGCCCTTTGCTCTTTCTCCCATGTGATCATAAGCTGGGAACCTTTGTAATTTTCAAATAAATAAATCTATCTTCCTTCAAACTTTGTAAAGAGGTCAGGAAGTATAACATGTGCATTTTTATCCTAGAAATTTGTTTCACAGATAGACTAATAATTTTTCTTTTGTGCTTTGATAGACTAATAATTTGAGTGAGCATTGGGGAATCCAACGTGTTGACTATTGAGGTCCGAATTTCTCTTTTGTTGACCGAATATTACCCAAATATGCTTCCAGGACTAGCAGCACTTTAAAACCTTCTTTGTATTGCACGCATACACCAGCAACCGCGTCCCAAAATCTTCGTGGGGCTCGGTTTGGTTTGATTAAAGGAAAATGAAAACCACACAAGAAGAAAATGTACCTAGACAAAAGCGTAGTCTACATCCAATTTCTTTTAACTTTTCTTTCTTGTCTCTCAAGTGGATTAATTATTGAATATTTAGATCAGAGTCGAGCAATGCCTAGATACATTGTACATTGCCGTTTTCCGGTCCTTCAATTTCTCATCGACCAAACATTAGCCAGGAGGAACTCGTTTATTGTCATAATTTTTTTTCCCCTAAATATTTAGTCATGTTTTTGGTCTTTGTAATGAAAAATAAAGGTGTTTTGGTTTTGGTTCTTGAATTTGTGTTTTTAATTGGTTTTAGTTCAAATTATAAAGTTCGGTTTTAGTGTTTAGGGTTAAATTATTTGCGTTAAATGTTAAATGCTGAATTAGTTAGTAAAAAGTTAGATCATTCAATTCTACATGATAATCAATAATCATATGAAACCAAAATATTTTAGAAATGTTTAGATAGAAACCAAACTACAAATTTTCCAAGGACCAAACCAAAGTTAATTTATTTTTCAATAATAAAAAAATATACTGAAGCCTTTTAAAAATGTAATTTTGATATTTATATGTGTTACTGATTTTGAATTTAGTCTCTGCATAAGAATAGGCTTCAAATCAATCCCTACACATACAAATATAAGTCTAAACCTCATATGAAAGTATAAATATATGTGGCTCTATTATATTAAGCTTAGACCCTTACCCTCCCTGATGAAACCCTAGATTCCCAATCTAACAAGCTGGAATTAGAGTTGTGGTATAAGACAGAATTATAACTCCAATTTATAGTGAGGAGTTATTTACGAACAATTGCATGTGTAGGGGCGATTTACAAACTTTTTTCATAACATGTTGAGAATGATGATGTGACTGTTGAGACGTTTGCTGACATTTTTCCTTTGAAACATGATGATCAAGAATGGGGTAAAGCACAGAGGAAAAGGTGAAGACAGAACAAAGTGAAAAGTGAAAAAGAGTTGATAGATAACTTAATTCGTTTCCATTTTGTTTGTGGATTTTGGTTTAGTTGGCTTCTCCCTTATTGTTAATTATTACGTAAGTTCAACAAATTGATTCTTTAATTTATGATTAAACTCGCAATTTGGTCTCTCAAATAGGTCATTTGTAATTTTAACTTCTTAAATAGCCTTTTTACTCATTTTATCGGGTCGATTTTTGTATATCTTCTCAAAAACTTATTTAAAAACTTTCAGGCCTAAAAAAAAACCATAAAACAAATTTTCATACAATTACTCAATGTCACAAAAAAAAGAAGGATAATTTACAGAAAAAGAAATATTACAAACCAAATACCAGCCAGAAAATTCATGGATTGGGGTCAGCATTTTAAAACAAACTTTGCGTGATCTTCTTTTTGCGCAAACGGGAATTCTCATTTTGGAACAAAATATATTAGGGCCCATCTCTGTTCCCACAAAGGAGAGTGTTATAATGAACTCAGGTCCATCTTTCGTATGTGTACCCGAGCATGTGGTTACAATTTACACAATAAAGGGTTCATTAAGTTTAACATAAATTTAAACACACCAATTTTTTTTGTCAAATTATATCATTTTGTAATTTACATTATAACTTAACCCGTAAGCCCCAAAAAAAAATCTTAATTTTGATAATTTTTTTATTTATGGTTTTTTTCTCAAGTAATTAACAAAATAATTTTAATATATTATTCGTATAAATTTTTATATTATTATTCAATAATATATTACTATAATAGTATAAAAAAAAGATTGATTCCATACCAGTCATCTCAAAAGTCTTACATATAAGAGCACATCAGTAGATGATAGTAAAAATTTAAAATTTTTACAGTACATCAAGATTCATTTCTAAAGGAAAAAGAAAAGTTACCAAAATATGAGTTAATATTTAGAATTGTTTAGTTTTTCTATCATTAATTTGTTTATGTTAAATGTTAAGCTGACTAATGAAATATTAACTCCCTTTTAGAATATTTGTTAACTTTAAGACAACTTTATATTTCAAAATATTTATCTAATTTTAGATAAATTTACATTTCAGTACAATTTTTTAATAGTACTCCTAAATAATTTCACTCACTAACTACACATTTTTTAAAAGCATTTAATTCAATATGAGTATATTAGTTCATTTACTATATTTTACTTTATTTTCAATACATTTATTATCCTTCTTAATAATTACATTTTTTAAAAGTGACAAATATTTTGAAATGGAGGAAGTATGACATAATATGGTCTTGCATGATAGCCATTATTCCTCTTACTGAATCAGGTAGAATTATTTACTACCATGCAGAATTAAATGACATGGTAGTATTTAAAAAATATAAAATAATAGCTGAAATAAAGTTTAAAAAGTTTTGAAAATATTTGTACCAAAAATATATTTAAGCCTATGCAATATTACTTTATGTGAACAGTTTGATCTCGTTTACAAGCATTCAACCAAAAAATTCAAAAAAATATATTTGATGTATAGGCACTATAAAATTTTTTATACTATTATTAAATTAAATCTTTTATTCTATATGACTTTTTAGGTAGTTGAAAATTAAATTTATTTATTAATATAATATTATATAATTGAATGATTGTATATATTATTTTACAATGTCAATATATTAAAATTAAAGAAAAATATGTGGATTATAATAATATATACATTATATTATTTTAATACTACAAGACCCACTCATCCTTGTATTCTTATAATGTCACCTCTTGGACTCATCAAAGCACATATGTTGCCAAAGCAGATATGTCAAATCGGGTTCAATTCATTGGGCTAATACGCTTAACTCATCATTTTTGCAAATTGAGCTGCACTTTAAAGTTTGCCAAAAAATTTAACCCTCAAAACCTGCGAGTTTTGACAAATTGGGGCAAGCTTAGCAAGAGAGTCAATATACATTTTTTTAATTTAAAAAAAATAGAATACTAGTGTTACTTTAAGACTAAGTATAAATTTACTGTTATTGAAAACAACATACTAGTATTGGCTTCTAATGTTGAGTTGTTGTTTTGTTGTTGAAATTATTTATGTTGGAATTTTCTTTTACTATAATACTGGCATTATTGCTAAATTTTTTAAAATTTTCTTAAATAAATTTATTAGTCTATTGAAATAAATATTTTTATTATTAATTTTTATTTTTTAGCATGTTGACTTGCAAACCTGCCAGTCCACCTACAATCGGTTTAGGCTTATTGTTTGAGCCAATTTTATTTTGATAAACCGCCTCGCCCGACCTATTTTTTTGTGAATTTTTGACAAGGCAAGCCTAAAGAAGACGGACTGACCTACTTTAATACCTATATGTCCAAGTTCGTAGTATCATCACCAAAAACGAAGAAAAAAGAAAAGGAGTTTCTACACAGTAAAGTCAGCTCAAATAGCAATATCAATGCCTTTATAATATGTGCACATATGGGACAGTGGTAAAAGGATCTGTGTTCGAGTTAGAGACTCCAGTCTCTCCCCCAAAACCTGACCAACAAAAAAAAACAAAAAACAAAAAAAGGAGTTTCTCAAGATTCTCCTATCACTTTCGCATCTAGAGATAGTGCTCATGACAATGTGTTTCTTGACCTGACTCACTATAAAGTAGTTGGGTGCACACGAGACAGGCGAGTTAAACCAAATTTAATTATAGCTGAACTTATCCTATCCTTTCTTTTTTTTTTTTTTTTGGACCATTGTTTTTATTTTTCTTTTTTATAAAAGTTTAGATTAAGAAAAAAGCTCATCTCAATCCAGGGTAAAAATATATCTCTGAGTTTATTGAACGTTTATAGATCATCCATCAATAGGGAAAAATTAGAAAATCAAACCAAAAATCATGGTTAAGCATAGTGAGTTGATCTCTGTTGACTTTGAATCCTAAATTTAACCATTGGAATCAACATATTTAGATGATATATAAAAATGAAAATATTATACATGGTTAAACTATAAATTTTTAAACACAATATAAAATTTAAGAGAAACATTTTAATTTCTATTTCAAAATAAATATTTGAATACAGAATAATACTATATTAAATAAAATGTATAATTAGAATATAAAAATGTTATAATTTAGTACCATTTTTTAAATTAGATTAGTTTTAAAAATTGAGATTTTCTCACCAAAAAAAAAAAAGAATTTAGATTTAAATCGGCTCGAGTCAACTGGAACTATAACCCGGACCTAACATAAAACTCTGCTATTGGCCTTCAAGCTCTGAAAAGAAAAGGAAGCTCAGCATATGTGACGTGAGACTGAAGCGTTTTGGTGTGGAAACTATCAGGTCAAGGTCATCAACTGTGAGACGACGTGGATGGGATAGGAAGCGAAGAACAAGTCCACATATGTTCATGATCTTATCTTTAATATCCAATAATTTGTGAGATAACTATAACTATACCCAATTACCCATATCACATGCCACGTCACCCGGTGACCAACATACTTTATAAAGTTGATAAAGAAAGACTAACAGAAATTTTTACATGTTTATTGAAAAAGAAAAGTTTAATGTTATATATCTTGAAATATATAACACGCTATTTTTCCTGGTATCATCTATCATTCAATTTCTTCTTAAAAAACACTGTTTACTGTGTAATTGGTAATTCGAGGACCTTATTGCAAACCTTGTTAAACAACATGAAACTGTAAAGACTTAAATACACGAGAGTAATTATGGTTTGGATGTAGTCAACAAGTTATACTGCATATTACAACTTTGTATGATTCTGCATTTTGGCTGCAAAATATAATGACACGAAATGAAAAAAAAAAAAAAAAGCAATTTGTTTTTGAAATCAAATATAACCATCCAAGGATTCTTTATTTATAAGATGTTTAGACAAAATAGTTCAATATAACTTCTATGGTTTGTAAAGCAGAATAATGGCCTTGATACAAATTCTCCTCTATAATCTTGTGCGGTTGCCTATAAATCTCTACAACCATTATTGGAGAATTCTTGTCCCTTAATCGAACAGAATTGCTAGAAAATCATATTCTGACTACGACTTTCACACAATCTGGTTGTTTCAATATCTCAAATGCTTGGTTTATATTTGTCAAAGGAACCTCATGGGTGAATAGCTCTTGAAGAGGAAATTCCTGTGCAATATAATAAGCCCAATATACCATAATCATGTCACTGGCATCAATATTAAAACATATGCAAGAAATGATCTATGCAAGGTATCTTTCAATAGTTTAATTTCATGAGCATACCTCATTTTGGCATTTATCAGCTATAATGGAAAGATCTGATATGGCTTTTAGCCCCCCAAAAACGGAACCTTTCAAAGTTCTGCCGAACAAAATGGCACCAAGACCAAACGGTATAGTAGCTTCGTTTGCTGCACCGATTGCTATTGCTTTACCTGTTCCCTATACAAGGCATAATTAGAAACACAAACAAAATCAGTAATTGAATATTTTATACATATCTCTATGATAAAGGGCTATATAACTTGATCAAGAGAAATTTACCACTTTTGTGGCTTCTAAAGATTCAGTAAGCAAAGGGCCAACTCCAGTGCACTCAAAAGAATAATCCACACCCAATCCACTAGTCAGTTCCTTCACCAATTGTGAAGTAGACTTACCAGAATCACCAGGATTTATAAAGTCAGTCATTCCAAAAGCTTCCCCCTTTTCTCTCTTCATCTCATTTATGTCAATCCCTATTATCTTAGTTGCCCCCAGCATTTTTGCTCCGCTTATAGCCTGCAGCGCAAGGTCATGTTATACTTGGTTATAATCAAATAAAAACTCAAGGCTCAAAATTAGAAGCAAACTAATACACATAAGCAAATATATTTGATGCATACCCCCAATCCAACTGCCCCAAGACCAAAAACAGCTACACTTGATCCACTTTCAACCTTGGCTTCCCTCCATGCTGCTCCAAAACCAGTTGAAAACCCACATGAGATGAAGCTGGCATGAGCTAGATTGATGCTTGGATCAACTTTGACAAGGTAGTTGGCATCAATAACCATGTACTCTGACCATGTGGCACAGCTTAAAGCATGGTGCAGCTTCTTGCCTCTGCAGGACATCCTTGATGTGTTGTCTGGCATCAAGCCAGTCAATCTTATAGGGTTTGTCAGGCACAGATTGGATTTTCCTGAAATGCAATGCCCACACTCTTGGCACTCGCCAATGTATGTTGGAATTACCATATCCCCTTGTTTCAGATTTGTAACTTGATCTCCAATAGTCTCTACAACACTGCAATTAATGCAATTAAGGGTTTTTCCAACTTACTCATTAAGGAATAAAATTAGCAAGTTTTCAATCTTTTTAACGTAGCAAGTGCACTGGAAACTTAAAAATCACACTCTTCAATAAAAATCTTACCACTTCTACCATTTCTAATGAGTACCCCAAAGACAATGATTAGAAAAACCCTTTTAGGTAGACAACAGAAGGTTTTATGTCTCTAGTTGTATTTAAATAAGCAAGTCTAGTTTTGTATTACACTATATGATCCTTACCCAACTCCTTCGTGTCCAAGTGCCAGAGGATAATGAAACTGCATATTAGTTGGCAGTAATCCATTAGTAGAAGAAATAGCAAGAAAATAGAAGTTCTTGTAAAGAGAGCAAATAACTGAAAATCAAATCATATATAGGATTGAAAAGACTCTTACGTATGGGAATCCTTGAATGCTTGTGATGTCTGTGTGGCAGACACTAGCACAAAGCATCTTAACTCGAACTTCGTTTGCTTTTGGGGGATCTACTTGTATCTCTTCTACCGTTACTGCCTTACCTGCCTCCCAGCATATTGCAGCTACAATACCCAAACCAAAATATATCTACTTATAATATGAGCAAGATTTATCTGTCTTATCTATTACCTATACTACGGAAAAGTTGCATAAATAATAATGCTTGAAAATAACATGAAAAATTCAAAGTGATGGACATGCTTAATGATTGATTATACCTTTGCATGTAATAACTTGTGAAGTGCTTGTCATTTTAGGTAGAATTCAGTTCCTACTAGAAAGCTAAAATTTAGATTTTTGAGCTGAAAAGACAGAGGAGGTGCGGTTCCAAGAGTGCTGCTTCATACACTTTTATAACAAAAACAAATGAGAGTAATGATAATATATAAAAATAAAGATTCATTCAAATACGACCTCTACCAAGATTTCCATAAATGACAACGCAAATTGGGTTGCAACTTGCAGGAGGAGCCAGCTGTAGCTATGGCCGCTTAATTTTTTTTGGCGGCCCTCAAGTTAGGGGCCAACGATACTCCTTTATTGTGAGAAATATCTGGATACTGCTAGAACATATTTAACGTATACTCCAGAAATAGACATAATAATTTAATCTTTATTTAAAATAATTAAAACTTATATAAATTATGTGATTATAGATATATCTAGAACCTATATTAAATGTGCTCCAGGAGCATATAAGTATTTTCCCTTTAACCCATAAAATATGACTAAATTGGTTCAAAATAATATAATATTATATACAATTTATTTATAAAAAAAAATGGGGAATGAAAAGCGCTTTGATTTTTTATTTGTAAACATAGCAGCCTACATGTTTATGAATTTATGAGAAATTTGTGGTTTGACTTTGATTTTGCTTCATTTGAGTTTTCATTCGTCAACTCTCCCGCAATCAATTTTCAGCGCCTACTTTTGTACTACTTCTGAAAAATGAAAGAAAGTTGGCGTGTTTTTAAAAAGGGTATTAATTTTGATGTGCTAACTTTTATAGTATCATCATTCAATAAAAAAAAAAACTTTTTATTTTAAGTGACTTTTAAGTAATGGACAGAGAAGTAATTATTATGATTAATATGATAGCATATAATTGGATGATTATGAAAAAATATTTACACTATAGGTATAACAAAATATTTTTAAAATACTGTTTAGTGCATACAAGTTATAATATGCAATGAAAAATCATTATTGATGCCATAAAAATTACAATGGTCTAATTTTTATTCTTTCGTTACATCAAGTCACCATAAGACTCAACTACTTTTAATAATTTAAAAATACATGATTTAATGACATTATAAAAAAAATTATATTATAAATTCATAGAAATTAAACTCCTTTTAATTGCAAATCATCTAAAATTGGAACGTGTTAATGTTGTTGGAGGTTATAGTGAAAGGTGACTTATCCTATGAAGCCATAAAAAACGCTTCATCCATGAAGCTCTAACGTGACACTAGTAAAATGAATGCATGTGCATTAATGGGCCCCAGAGATATTAATTTAAAAGACTTATTTAAATGGAACATATCTAACTTTTCACTGGCGGCTTCCAACGAAACGTAAAGAACCTCAAATTTATTAACACGGTAGAATAGAAGAGAGGGAAAGAGTCACAGTAAAAATCTAACCAGATATCAAAAGCCAAAACGTTTGGACAAGGCGATAACCAAATAGTGTGAGAAATTAAGGGTATTTACTTTGCTGAAAATAGTTTTCAGTTTTCAATTTTCAGTTTTTAGTTTTTAGTTTTTGTAAAGGAAAAACTGAAAAAACTGAAAACCACAAATTTTAATTTTCAATTTTTTCAATTTTTCCTTCACAAAAACTGAAAACTGAAAATTGGAAACTGAAAACTGTTTCTAGCAAAACAAACAAACTCTAAGGGTGCGTTTGGTTTCAGTTTTCCAATTTTCAGTTTCCAATTTTCATTCACAAAAACTGAAAACAACCAAAGCAGCACCCTAATCTTTTGAACAATTGTCTAAATAGAAATCCTTCTTAACCATATTTTTCTATTCATATAATCATATTCATTTAGAGATAGAACTCGGGACCAGGGGAGTGCCTATTACCACTTCTATTTGTCTAATGTTACTCTTAATATTATTATATTTATGTGTAATATTCTTAAAATATCCTTAATATATTTAGCTAATTTTTATTTTTAAAACTATATTGAATTTTATGTAGTAAAATCTCCATTGTCTATTGTAACTTATTTATTGTTTATTTATATTATTTCTAAATGCATTTAATTTAATATGTTATATTTGTCATGTATTGCTACTTTGATATTTTAAACTTACATGGAATAACCGTCAAATTAATATTAAACATATATGAGTTTAACAATTTAAAAAAATAAAACATCGAATTATTTATTCATTGAACAAAAATATTAATTCATCTTCAATATGATTCTTCACCAACGAGGAGAATCATGTAATTGTGTTTACATAATTTTTTTTAAATTATATATATATATATATATATCAATTTTTTGGATTAATATTGCTTTTATATTTTATTATTTACTTTTAAAATATAAAAATCATATTAAAGATGACTCAATATTTATTTTTAACTCTCACAATAATGTTTGGTATATCAAAAAATTATTAGGTAATATTCAAAGCGTCAAAATCATAAAATGAGCACAAATTAAAGCCAGGTATTATGTTTAATTATTTCGGTTTATATTTGGAAATTGATAAAAATATATCTTTTCAATTTTGAATCACTACAAGAAAAATGAGTATTTTCAATAGTTCTCGATAATTATAGTATCAATAAAAGTATTGTCAAAAAAAATAATTTCAACATAACGTGACCGTTGAAAATATTTGTAAATTTTTATCAACAATTAGTACATGTTGAAAATACATCTTTTGAGTATTTTTGACATGTACTAATTGTCAAAAAAGTTTATAAGTATTTTCAACAGTCACTTTATGTCGAAATTTCTTTTCTTGACAACACTTTTATTGACGAGAACCATTGAAAATATTATTGAAAATGCTCATTTTTCTTAGTGAATTCAACACTGATAAAAGTAATAAATCATATATCCTTTGAGTTTTGTAATCAACACTGATAAAAATTAATAAAAAAGGAGTTAAAATAGATAATGGAGATTCTACCCTATCAACTTTAATTTAATTGTTAAAATAAAAATTAGCTAACTATAAAACAAGGTTTTTATGAAGGGTATTTGAGGAATGTTACACATAAATACAATAAGTGAGGAGTGGTATTAGCCAAATAGGAGTTGCAATATTTTTATCTAGTTCCTTTCTAGATAACTGGTAGGATTAGTTGCAAAACTCCTCAAAGGACAATTGATTCATACGTAAAGGAAACGAAAACGAAAATAACTTTTGAAAGTGATAGAATTAATTGAGACTATAAGATCGACGCAATTGTATTTCAACATTAGCCATTGACATTCACTCTCTTAATCAATATGGAAACACCTTGACCCTCTATTCTACACGAGGACAAAAGGTGGAAATTACTATATATTGATGGGAAGGGTGATGTAACCGGTCTTAGGTAGTTCACTTGATGATGCAGAGAGGAGGCAGGGTGAGAATGAGAGAAACAGTAGAGATGAGGAAGAAATGGAGAAGTGAAGTGGTAGCCATTGTGATTTTTGAGCACTATTAGTTGCAATTTTCACTGTTCAGTTTGAGCTAGTCCCTACTTATAGTTCTTGGATCAGTATATCTGCTATGATATATATATATATATATATATATATATATATATATATATATCTTTTCTTCGATTTTTGGTCATATGATATTATTGATAAATTTGACAATATTGGTTCGTCAAAATTTGATGGTCATGTGCCCCATACGCGATTACCTGACACCCGCACATGTTGACCTTGTTGCCATATTATAGTTATTAAACTCGAATTGATGACCAAGTTACTAGGTCAATAGATTACTGGTTTGACAGTGAATCACTGATTGAATCGAATTTTATTAAATCAATGTATATAAAAATAATAATTTAATACAAATTGAATGTGTATATATATATTTACTTGCACGTTATAAAATAAGAAGCACATTGGAGCAGTGGTTTTGCGGCACTTGCTTTCCCACGAGATGATGGGTTTGAATCCAATGTTATATCCCGATTCCTTACACACATGCACGTTACACAATAACAATGCCCCATTTGACATGTGCTGCCTTATTTGGTTTGGATATCGGATGGAAGTGACGAGTGGATCATTCGCTGAAAACGATGTATTAATGGATCCATGCATTACAACTTGTGGCCTCATATGATTGCATCAATCCAATTTGATCCTACTATTCCTTGCCTTTCCCTTCATTTTTATGCTCCCCCAACATAGCCTTAAAGATCAATTTTAATTTCAATTTAGTTAAAATGATAGCTTTCATAAAGAAAACATCAATTGACATCTGATGTGCGATAATGTGTTACGTCATTTGTTACAATGAATCCTATTATAATGAAAATTTACAAGATTAAAAAAATCTTGATTTTCATAAAAGTATCACAATATAATGGGATTGCTAGTAAGATTATCAAAATTAAACAAGGTTAACTAGTAAGCTCAAATAGCCTAACAAAATGAGCAAGTTATTAGCCAGCAAGAAAAATTGAA
Source organism: Dalbergia cultrata (assembly GCA_031216105.1). NCBI lineage: Eukaryota > Viridiplantae > Streptophyta > Magnoliopsida > Fabales > Fabaceae > Dalbergia > Dalbergia cultrata. Next base: position 56,967,518 of record CM062345.1, read on the forward strand.
ATAAAAATGAGAGAAAACTACATTATTATTATCATTATTGTTATTTTATAAATAATGGGGCTAAAGAAAGCCCAAAGGAAAACTAAATCCCTATCGCATGGGGCCAACAATGCCCCAACAAATCATCTACAAGATCTAAATAAAGAAAAGCAGGAGGAGACAAAAAATAATGAACTCCTTCAAATAAAAAAAGGCTATTTTTAGCAAGATGATCAACACAAAAGTTTGCCTCCCTAGGGGTGTGGGAGATCTAGACTACTCAGTCTCTGGCAATGATCACACAGATGGACTCTACTAGGGGAGTGCATACGTGATTCAAGGTGGTTCCATTCCGAATAAACTCAACAGCTGATAAAGAATTTAACTCAAGAATAACCTTCCTGAAACCCAAGTCCTAACTAAGAGAAAACTACATTATTAGCCTTGAAAAAATAGGCCTCTATTGAGCATATTGATCCTGAAAAGATTAATATATTAAAAATTTAAACATGCTACAAAGATTAATGTGTATGTAACTTTTATTTAAAGAATCAATTTTTTTCTCTTTAAGTAGTGTTTGGTAAAGGGACGAGGTACGATGACGGAAAATTTTTTCGTCACAGAGACAAAAATTTATTGTATTTCTGTTCTTCCAAAAAGTGGGGACAATGGGGACAAGACACGGGGACACAAATTTACAGTGGTGATCAGGTCACCGGTCAACCACAGATTGCCACCAGTCAATGGCCGATCAACGCTGGTCAATGGCCAGTCAACTCTGGTCAACGGCCGACTAGCTGTGGTCAATGGTCTCTGACGATGGTCAACACCGGTTAACAGAAAGTCAATATCTATTCCCGTTTCTACAACCAAATATGATACAGAAATAATATTTTTTATGTCTCCGTCTCTATTGTCCCTGTATTTCTGTCCCCGTCCCCCATTCCCCTTACCAAGCGCTACCTTAGGGATTAAAATGTAATTTTAATTTGAAAATAATTCTTACCTAGCTCAGCCCAACTAGCACCAACCTAATGTGGGTTAGCCAACAATGGGATGAGCCCCATAGACAACTTAGATCTGCGTTGGTCCTAACATGCAGGGTTGGACCAACCTAAAATAATAAGCCTAACAACTAGTAGAAGCGCCAGTTCAGGCTAGCCTATTGCACGTCAACTGTAGTGCAAGTAACATTTTGTTAGCCTAATGCAACCCTCTGTGGGTTGCAGGTTATTTGGGCTAGCCCACTGAACCAGGCTGGTCCTCCTATATCAGGAATTCAGAATAATCGATTGGTCTCAATCCATTTTGACAGCTTGACAAACAACAAAAACATACCCATTTTGACACATGTAATTGTTAGATAAAACAGGTTATTTATACCAATCAATGTTTTCAAATGATTTATTTAAAATTAAATTTATAAAACTTAACTAAAAAATTATTAAAACTACATGCTTTTATTTGATTTCGTCCATATAGACATAGTATGTTAAACTCATATTCCCTTGCCCAAAAAAAAAAAGGAAGAAGAAAAAATAGAGTTTAAATGACTACGTATATTTCATAAACCCTTCCCCACAGCAACATTTCCAGAGTGCTACACATGCTGCCAACTGTATATACCAATTCATTTCAAGTGTGATATAATTTGTGTAGTTAAATTAATTTTTATTGTACTTTATTGTGAAGTCTACTATTTATTGCTTAATGCATTCTAAATCTCCCTCCACCTACACTACCTTTATCAATGAAACGATACCACATATAAGACAATTCTCGAAATATAAGATATGCAGACAGTGCAGTGTATTACCAAGAACAAGTGGATGCTTACGAGCTTATTTGCTTGTTCTTGTGTCTCAAGAAAATACTGCACCATGGCTGATCAGTCGAAGACTCGAAGAGATGCTGAAATGGCTCATCATCAAACTCAAAAGCTGCTGCTTAGCTTCCCGAGATCCTAATATAGACTAGATTTGAGTACTTGGCCTAGTACAAAGTCTTATTTCACATATTTGAAAGGAAAGACAATCATAAAAAATGGTGTTTACAGAGAGAAAATATGAGATTGAAAAGTTATAGAAATAGAACATATGGTGCAAGTGGCTTGGAGATTTGGCTTTTCGCCTGATTAGAGTTGAAAGACTAGTAAACATGATTAAGCTTATAAGCTATATGGCTAGTTATTCACTCACTTCTCATATTGAAGTTTTAAGATATTCATTGTAGTGTATGTGTCTCTTGTGGTAATAGATGCGATATATTACATTCGAGATCTAAATTTAAATTGACAAATTTTGCTGAAGAAAAGGTCTGACAGATATGTTAATCATTTTTTTTGGGGCGACAATACAGATGATAATAATAACTTCATGTCACTACCACTATACCTTACGCATAAAAAAGATAATATAGCAACTACGAGACATCAGTTTCAATAGCTGGTTCTCAAAACAAGAAACAAATTTCAAAGAAGAAAAATCAAACGACTAACCTTGTGCTTTATCTCATACAAATAAATGAAGAAAACCAAAATAAAGTTCAAAATACGCCACGAAAAATGGGGGTGAACAAATAACCCAAATACAACACATCATTTATTCAACTTGAGTAAAGGAAACCAGTTGGTAGAAGAAGTTGCACACTTGCAGTCATCATTTATTTAGCTTCTGAACTGGGAACACCTTGCATTGTGACGGAGTAAGGAGGAGCTGAAACCAAGTTTGGAGGAAACTAAGTCAAACTCCAAAAGGTTGTCCTCCAATTGATGACCACCAATAACAAAAGCTGTCCTTGCATCTTTACCTCCATCCACAAATGCAAGGCATGCCACAGTTCTCTTAACCAAAATCATTGAATTGCTACCATGAATTGTCCACTGCACTCCCCCTTCTAGCACCAAATCAATTGTCGGAACATCAAGCACAGTAATGCTCATACCAATACTGCTGAAATCATAACATGCTCCAAATGACCCCACCGATGCCACTTTCTTCATTTTCTTATCAGCAGTGAAAGGTATCAGGGCCAGAGGCTGGAGTTAAAAGAAAAGGAAGGTGGAGATGTGTAAGAGAACTAGAGAGAGAGAGTTTGTGTGTTTAACATCACAGAAGAAGATGTATATTAGATTATCTGAGATGAATACAAGGACTGCCTTATATACAAGTATCATTAGCTCTTGTGATGAGCTGTGAAGTAGCTAACAGAATATTAACTACCTATAACGACTTTCCTTATCTGCATAACTATCATAACTAACTTGCTTTATCTGTATCATCCCCCCTCAAACTCAGGCATTGAGCGTCCTCAATCCTGAGTTTGTTTCGAAAGTCAGCAAATGTAGTGGAGCTAATAGGCTTAGTCAGAATATCTGCCAGTTGACCATGGGCTGGAATGTGTGATACTTTGATGTGGCCTTTGATTACATGATCTCTGACAAAATGCAAGTCTAGTTCAAAGTGCTTAGACTTAGAGTGAAGGACTGGATTTGCAGCCAGGAGAACAGCTCCCAAGTTGTCACAATACACATTTGGAGTTGTAAATGGTACTTTTAACTCATTCAGTAGTGTGGAAACCCACAATACTCACCATGAGTGAGGCTAGACCACGATATTCGGCCTCAGTACTGCTTCTGGAAACTGAATGTTGCTTTTTGGTGGACCAAGCAACTAGATTCGGTCCAAGGAACACACAGAAGCCTGAAGTTGATTTCCTGTCATCAGGGTCAGAGCCCCAATCTGAGTCTCAGATACCCTGTTAGCTGATGGGTGGTGGATTTCCTGATATGTAGACCAAATGAGGAAGTGCCACTCAAGTACCTTAAGATGCGCTTGACTGCACTCCAATGGGATTCCAGGGGAACTTGCATAAATTGGCATACTCTATTCACTGAGTATGCTATTTCAGGCCTAGTTATGACAAGATACTGTAGGCTACCCACAATGGATCGATATAGTGCTGGATCATGAAAAGTCAGACCTCCATGTCTTTGATAGCTTGCATGATGAAGGCATTGGTGTAGCATAGGCCTTACAGTCATCCATCTGAGCCTTTGTGAGGAGATCTTGAATGTACTTGGACTGACATAGATGAATACCACCTGCTACTGAGTGTTTAACTTCAAGTCCGAGGAAGTAATGCAGAGTGCCCATGTCTTTTAGAGCAAACTTCTGATGCAAATTGGTGATGAGACCAGATACTTCCTGTGGAGCACTGCCTGTAACTATGATATCATCCACATATACTAGGATGAATGTAGTTGAGGTAGCAGTAAACCGAGTGAAGAGAGATGCATCTGACTTTGTTGGAGTAAAACCAAACTGAATGAGGGCATTGGAGAGCTTTTGAAACCAAGCTCTAGGTGCTTGTTTTAGGCCATATAAAGCCTTAGTTAGCTTACATACTAGTGAAGCATCACCAACCTCAAAGCCCTTTGATTGAACCATATAAACATCTTCTTGAAGATCTCCATTTAGGAAGGCATTATTGACATCTAGTTGCCTTATTTCCCAGCCCCGAGACAAAGCTAAAGACAACACTATTCTGATTGAAGTTGGCTTGACAACTGGACTGAAGGTTTCAGAATAATCTAGCCCAGGCCTTTGATTGAAACCTTGAGCTACAAGCCTAGCTTTATACTTGTTCAAAGAACCATCTGAGTTATATTTTACTTTGAAGACCCATTTGCTCCCTATAGCTTTTCTTCCTTGTGGCAGAGGTACCAATTGCCAGGTGTTGTTCTTTATCAATGCAGCATATTCTGCATTCATAGCAGATTTCCACTCTAGGCTGAGCAGGGCTTGTGTAGCAGACCTTGGTTCAATTGCTGCTGAGAATAATTTTGGTTTTCTGATTCCAGCCTTGGCCCTGGTCTTCATAGGGTGTGCATTGTGAACTAGTGGTGGGACATTAGGTAAGGGCAGCAATCCAACTCTGGTGGGTGAGACAGGAAGGAGACTAGAAGTAGTATTCTTTTGAGGAGTAGCTGCTGGGATAGGGTTTGCATTATCTGAGCTAGGACTGACTTCAGTTGTTGAAGTTGGTGTAGGTTGTGGTGCAGAAGTTGTGGCAGCTATGCTTGCTGGTATTGACACCTGAGAGGAAATAAGAGGAATGGCAGGTACTAGAGAGGGCATAACAGATGCAGAATGGTTGGTCTGCTGCAAAAAACCATCAGCAAAGTCTCTAAAAGGAAAGACAGATTCATCAAATTGCACATGTCTAGTAATGACTATCTTTCTGGACTTAGTCAGGCACTTATAACCTTTGTATTGTGGTGCATAGCCTAAGAATACACAGGGTTCTGATCTATATGCTAGTTTATGTTTATTATAGGGTCTTGTATGGGGAAAACATAGACAACCAAACACTTTTAGAGTCGCATAGGAGGGTTTATGCTGGAATAATTTTTCTGATGGGGACTGGTATTGTAAAAGAGGAGTGGGGAGCATATTAATAAGTTGAGTTGCAGTAATGAAAGCATCACCCCAATAGGTCATAGGCAAAGAAGCAGCTGCTAGTAATGTGAGCCCCATGGTGGTGATGTGCCTATGTTTCCTCTCAGCTGAGCCATTTTGCTGATGCACATAGGGGCAAGAAAATCTATGTAGAATTCCTTCCTGTTTCAAGATAGAGCTTAAGGCCACAAATTCTTTAGCATTATCAGATTGCAGGCATTTCAATTTCACACCAAGTTGGAGTTCAGCCATTTTCTTAAATTGCAAAAATATAGATGACACTTGTGACTTACTATGTAATAGAAATATCCAAGTATATTTGGAAAAGGCATCAACAAAGTGAATGTAGTAACGAGCACCATTTATTGAAGAAAAGGGAGCTGGGCCCCAAATGTCTCAGATACACCAATTCAAGAGGGGCAGAAAATTTGGATTGACTCGAGAAAAAGGGAGTTGTTGTGACTTCCCCATACAAAGAAGAAGAACATAGTGAAGTGTTTACAGAAAAAGGAAGATTACAATTCTTTAGAACTCTGGATACCACCTCATGTGAGGGGTGACCAAGTCTCAAATGCCAAAGATTAAAGGTAGAATTCTTTGAAACAGAAACATATGCAGCAGGTGTGTGAAGCTTGGCAGCAGTGAGTGCAGGTCCAAAGCTGTACAATCCATTCTTAGTATTTCCTTGGAGAAGAACCTCCTTGGAAGTCTGTGATTTAACAAAGCAATTATCAGAATGGAATTCAACAAATACATCATTATCTTTGCAGAATTTTCTAACACTCACAAGATTTTTAGTGATTTCGGGCACATGTAACAGCTTTTGCAATTTAAAAGTATGAGAGGAGGAAAATGGCTTAAATAAAGAACTACCAACATGAGTGATTGTCAAACCTGAACCATTGCCAATTGTGACTTGATCAGCTCCAAGATAATCTGATCTTGCAGACATGTTTGAGGGGTTTGGTGTCATATGGTGTGTGGCACCCGAATCAGGATACCAATTAGGATCAGAAACTGTTGCAGGTGTTGCTAACATGTTGCTCATTGAGAGGTGAGCTTGGGGTCGAGAGGGAGGGGGCTGCGAGCTGGTAAACTGCCTGTCAAACCGGTACCAGCACTCCATAGCTGAATGTCCATATTTCCCACACACTTGACAAGTGGGTTTGCCTTCATTGTATCTGCCTCCACCAGAAAACCTGGCTCCCCCTCGACCATAGTTAGATCTACCCCCATGTCTACCAGGGTTAAACCTCCCTCTGCCTCTATTTGACATATAACCTCTGCCATTTCCATATGAATCTTGAAACCTAGGATACTCTGACCCAAAACCTTTTTGTGACTGAGCAAAGTTTGCTTGAATATTTTCAAGTTTTCTAAACTTTTCTATTCTTTCTTCTTGTGCCATCAACAATGCTTCTAATTCTCCCACTGAAACAGGGTTTTCTCTAGTAGTAATTGATGTTATAAATGGACTATATTCTTCTGTCAATCCTTCCAGAATTGCATACACATGATCCATTTCAGAGATTGATGCTCCAACAGAAATCAAAGAGTCAACTATTTTCTTGATTTGCAGCAAATATTCACTTACTGAACCTTCTTTTCTGGTATTGCTTAGTTTGGTCTTCAATTGTCTAACCTTGGCTTGAGTTTGTGAGGCAAAGAACACTTCGAGTCTCTTCCAGATCTGATGAGAAAATTCGCATCCCACCATTCTTGTAGTGAATGAAGAGCTCATGGAAGCGAGCAGCCACGATTTGATCAATGCGTCCTGCTTTTTCCATTTCTTGAACTCTGGGTTTTGCACTCTACCCTCTGAATCTTGCATTGTACTGAATCTTGGAGGAATGTCTTCTCCAGTGATGAACTTCATCAGATCGTGCCCTTCTATCGTAGCTTCAGCTTGATCTCTCCAAGGAAGATAATTTTCTTCATCTAATTTTATTGAGACTGGATTCGAGAATTGATGAACTGAACTTTGTGAAGAAGAATCAATGGTTTGTGAAGAAGAATGTTCGGAAGCCATTGTAGCACTGCTAGCTCTGATACCATGAAAGGTATCAGGGCCAGAGGCTGGAGTTAAAAGAAAAGGAAGGTGGAGATGTGTAAGAGAACTAGAGAGAGAGAGTTTGTGTGTTTAACATCACAGAAGAAGATGTATATTAGATGATCTGAGATGAATACAAGGACTGCCTTATATACAAGTATCATTAGCTCTTGTGATGAGCTGTGAAGTAGCTAACAGAATATTAACTACCTATAACGACTTTCCTTATCTGCATAACTATCATAACTAACTTGCTTTATCTCTATCAAGCAGCCTGCTTCACAAACTCTCTCACAAGGGGCTTGAATATGGAACTATGCAACACTGTGAAGGGATTCATGGTACTAATCTTGGTTCCCCCATTTCCACTTTTGTCAAATGACAAAAGGGAGGACTTAAGGTTGAGAACTTTGCCACCAACCTTAATCGATTTCACACCTATGAAATACTCATAAGATGCTTCACCTTGAGTAGAGATTGGAGCTGTGCTAACAGGGTTGTTTAGGAGTGGGGTGGTGAGGATAAACTTTGAAGCATTTTGATGAGGAATAATAGAAGAATATTGGGGCACCCCACCAATGAAGAGGCTGCCAAGTCCCTTCTTGTTAGAAGATGTTAAGCAAAGTGCAAACTTGTTAGGAAGCTTAAAAGCTGATGAGAGCTGATTTTGCAATGCAAGGTTTTTCCTTGCAAGGCCTAGAATCCCTTTGCTGGTTTTTGGTAACCCTTTTCTAAGTGATTCATCAGCAGCAATGCAACCAGAGAGGAGGCCACGAACTGGTGTGTGAGAAATGAACAATACATCCTCACCAGTGTCACCGGTATAGATAGAGTCAGCAAATTGGTTTAGTAGGTAGGCACCACATGTGTGATTTGTGCAACCTGGTTTAAAAGGGCCATTGCAGCCACTGCAAAAAGTGTCTCCGGGGCATCGTTTTGAGCTACAAGAGACAGGGTGGTAGGTTGAAGAGTTATAGTGTTTGTCACAGTCATACCATAGGATTGGTCCTCCTAGAACAATGACTAGTTCCATATTGTGTTGAGGGGTTCCTATGCCAAGTGAAGTGTAGAAGAGATGGGTATTTGGGTCTTCACCAATGGGTAAGATAAAGGGACTATGGGGTTTCGGTGGTGAGAGTGATGAGCATGAAATGGAGAGAAGGGCTATTGAGAGGAGGAAGAAATGGATGGCACAAGAATGAGCCATAGTGAACTTTGTGATGTAAGCTAATCTAATGTTAGTGCTATAACTGTTTTGAGTGCAGAGCGCATGCACAGTTTCCCTTCTTATATAGTAGTGGATATCAGTCAAAATATGGTCTGAATTACAGTAGAGAAATTGTTCAACATAATGCTATAGTTAAAATTTTAGATATTAAATAATATAAAGTGGCACTTTATTCTCATTTATTTTTAAGAATTCTTTTTTTTTCTTACTCATCAACATCTTCCAATGTTCTGCACATTCTGCCAATGTGCCACTAAGAATTCAACTTTCAACAAAACACGTTCTTAAAGGAGAAAGGTCATGAGTTCATTCATAGTTGATTAAAATAAATCTGGCAAATAAGGCAAGTTGGTTTATTTTTTAATGATAATCTAGCATTCTTATTAAATATTCCTTAATTATAATAGTCTTTTTAATATATTATTTTTTCAAAAAATAGACCACGTTAGTGGACTGCACAAATATATATATATATGATATATGAAGCTTTAATTATTATGCTTTTATTTTGGATTATTATGCTTTTCAAGGAGCGCCGTTGCTTGCACTATATTATTTGCTTCGTCGAGGAATGCTACATGTACACCTTTACACTTATATCATAGTCTTCCATTTCACTATATAATAAAATAGGAGAGAAGAAAAAGAAAAGAAATTCCCTCCCTCTTAAAATTTCATTCTCTTTCTTTTTATTTTGTTTCTCTTTCTTACTTATCATTCCTTTAAAAACTTTCATTCCCTCTCTTTTTGTCATATTTCTTACTCTCATTATTCATCGTTTAAAGGAGGAAGAAGAATGAGAATAAAAATCTGTTAACAGTGCACAAAACTAATCCTTACACATAAAGATTAGTTCATTTTATTTTATTTTTCATATATTTATAGTTTATGTCTCAAGGTATTAATAATTTTTTTCTCAATTTTTTATTACTAGAAATTGAAATTTGCTATTATTGTTAAAACCTGCAATTAGAAAAGTGTAAATACATATTACAAAAAGTTGTAAACTAATACATAAAATGATGTAAAGTAGTGAGCAAAAATTTATATCCTTATTAAATACTTCTTAATGATAATAGTCTCTTTAAGATATTATTTTATAAAAAAATAGACCACGTTGGTGGGCTGCACGAACGTTATGCTTTTCGAGGAGTGCCGTTGCCTGCACTACATTATTCTTTGTTACAAGGTTACGGATAACTTACACATTATTTAATCAATGAATTAATATAATTGGCCCTTCAGATTCCCTCATCTTTAATTAGATTTTCTTAATTAATAATATATAATTAAATAATAAAGTGAAAAGAAAAATCTATTCACATTATCGGTATACCAAAATTATACATACCGAGTCTTATTAAATGAGAAGGGGTTTTTTTTTATAATAGGTGAGATGAGCACCTCTCAACCGTATAACAATATATAAATAATCAAAATTAAAAGTTATTTTAAATATCATATAATTTCTTAGAAAAATTTATATAATTTTATATTTTAATCTTAATTATTTATGCATGTAAGACTAAAAAATAATATTTATTTCTTTTACTCTTACAACTGGCCATAAGATAAAAATAGTGATTAATTACAAGAGTGAGAAGAATAATCCTCGATTATTGAATCATACACAAATTCATGTATTTTTAGTTAAATTCTACTTGTGTATTCCAGTGGGTTACATCAGTATTAGAATACTGAAATTTATTTGGAAAACTCGACGAATATTTGAGAATTAATTTAGACTTTTGGGGTCCTCTGACACCGCTAAATCAATAAGCACATTTTACAATTTCTCAATCAAATTCAACGAAATGAATATTATAGAATTGGAAAAAAAAAAGTGCATTTATTATTATTGAGTCTCATTATTATATTATTGAATGTATTTGGATAGATTAAATTAGAAACAAATGCGAAGTAGATTTTTGGACAATTATGAATTTATCCTTAATTATTACGGGCTCTATCGATTGAGTTATGTATATTACCCATGTCAAATTCTTTAGATGTTTTGCTAAAGTTATTTTGGATTAACTGACTCACATTTCAGTTCACTAATTAATTTAGTGTGACATTATTTGAAATGATAGCAAAAGAAAAGTTTTCCTGCTCACAGGTGTTAAATTTTACACACGATATTTTTTTTATAACATATTGTTCCCCCATATATAGATGGCAGTCTAAATTATATGTTTTAAATCTTTATTGTTGTCAATGCATATCATTATTAATTGCCCATATTAATTATTCAATCACTCTCTTGACATTTTATCATCTTCTGTAGTTCTTTTATGAAATAAAACTGATAATCATATTTAGTTCGTAATTGAAAAATTATAAAAGAAAAATTTATAAAGACAGATAGAAAGGGAATTAACTTTTGGTAATTATTGATATTTACGGAACCAGTCTAATAAGAAAAATGATATTTTGCCCTTTAATTGATTTAATTTTTAGGCTTGATTTACATATATTGAGTTTTATTTTTTCGATGTGAGGCTTATATATGTCGAGTTGATAGTTTAAAAATTGTAGTATATAATAAATCATGAACCACGAGACATAGCTGATAACTCCATTAGGAGTTTTTTTTTCTTTTCTTGGAACTTTTAGTTTGTTGATAGTTATAGGTGCCTCTTTTATGTCATTTGGTTCAAATTCTTGCATGATTATACTCACATTAACCTTGTATTCTAGTTTTAGTTTTTATTGGTTTGTAGCTTTTTATAAGAAAAAATTAGGGAAGCATTTGACCTAGGAGTGCAAATTAAAGGAGTAAGAATTGGAGCTAAAGAGATGTCAAAAATCCATACTGGAGTGTAGACATCCATGTTAGAGCATAGGTCTTGAAACTGAAGCCATACTATAGTGTGAGTTGCTATCATAGTTCTCATATTTTCACCTGAGCTATGCTCCAACGTAGTGTAAGTTACACTCCAGCATAGCCACAGCCACACTCCAACGTAGCCATAGCCACATTACAGCGTAGGTGCATGAACCTGCCATGTGGACTGGGCCTCACTACTGACTCTAGCATCCTATAATTAATACAAAAATGCATTGAAGTAGAGAGTGAGGGAGAAAAACACAAAATAGGGAGAGGATAAGGCTAGAGCTTGAAGAGAAAGGGGATTGAAGCTCAAGCACTTGAGAAGGAGACTTCTCTTGGGATTGCTCTTCAATTCTTTGAGTATTTTCTTGTTTATGGCTTCTTTTCATCCCTTTTCCATTGATGTTGATTTTATTTTATCTTCCATGACTTGTAACTAAACTCTCTTTGCTTAGGGTGATTTACGTAGGCTATGTATTTGATAATATGTTAATGTGAATGAATTTATGTCTTGTTCTCATTTGATGGTAAGTATTGCATTTGAGTTTATTTATCTTAAATTGCTTGATCATCAATTAAAGATTATAGAGGTAACTACAAATTTGAGAAAAGGAGTAAGAGTCATGCCTATAAATGCAATGCTATAAATTGAATGACACCTAAAGATAGGCAAACGTGATTCATGTGATAATTAAAGACTTGATAATTAAATCACCTAGTTAGAGTTAAGCATGCTAAGAAATTAGGTATTTAACTCTAGTTGAGTAGCATTAGATGATCTTGAGAAGGACTTTTAATAAACATAGGGATCTTACCATCACTTAATTGAATTTGGACAAGGCATATTGATATTCATGTTACATATTATTCACACATAGTTGAAGTAAATTACCCTAACATTTTAGTCCATCAAATCTCAAATCCTTTTATTTCAATTGTTTTAGCCCTTTAGGCTTTATTCCTTTTGATATAATCTCTTTTTAATTGTTCAACTTGCTATTTAATTAGCTAGAATCGGTATTTGAATTATTTCTATGGATACAACAACCCTCTCTTTTACTCTATTACTTGACAACCTAATATATTTGCTAGTGTCACCCTCCCTTGGGAGTGATTACTAGCATAGGTGGTAGCTAACTGAACTCCTCAATAGGATTCGATTATTGACAGTGTGTATGGAGAGGGTTTGTAAACTCTACGCTTTGAAAGGATTGGTCTCTGCTTTCAAAGATGGACATCCTTGGTTCACCTAAAAATATACATTAGGTCCATGTGTCAGAGATGATCAATAGAACAATCTTCTCCAAGATTAGATCTATCCTTCCAATTTCCAAGTGAATTGCAGCTCTTGATGGGTGGCAATTAGTTCATGGAGTAGAGAGAGAGAGACTTAACCATAACATACATAAGTTAGAACACAATCCAAATAATCTCTTCCATTGTAGGCCACGAGAGTCATTGGTCTACCATGAATTGCTTGGTATATTAACCTATGAAGTTTAAAAGGCCCAAAAACAAATGGATCACCCTAACCTATCTTAAATCTCAAATGGATCATGCTTAGACACGTGTTTACAAAATATTCATTAAACGTGAGCACACATAATAACAGAAAATAATCTTACAACTGAGGCAAACAAGAGAAATGTTAGATGTCTCTTCAAAAGGGAAAAAAGGCTAGGTGTATATTTTTTTATCTTAGTTAAAATGATTTTTTTTAATATTTTGTTATCATTTTTGTGGAAAATAAATAAATCAATACCGTGTCTCAAATAAAATGAATTCAAATAACATAATTCTACAAATAATAAATGAAAACAATCTTTGCAAAAGAAATAAAAAAAATCAAAATACTCAGTATAGATGGGACAAATTACTCTTCACATTGCATGTGCCAACAAAAGAAGTATACAGTTCATTATTTCGAAATCTTTTATATATTGATTCACAAAATTTACACCGCCTCACATTTTGAAAGTCCTCATTTAAAAGAAAATGTACTTGGTTGATTCTCAATCACCAATAGCCTTTATTCAACTTGCACTCCAATCAAATGGGAAAAGAGATCTAGCTTCTGAACTGCGAGCACCTTGCATTGTGAAAGAGTAACAAGGAGCTGAAACGAAGATTCAAGGAAACTGAATCAAACTCCAAAAAGTTTTCCTCCAATTGATGCCCACCAATAACAATTGATGTCCTTGGATGTCTGCCTCCATCCACAAATCCAAGGCATGCCACAGTTTTCTTCACAAGCACCGTTGAATTGCCACCATAATTGTCCATTGCACTCCATTTGACAGCACCAAATCAATGGTGGGCACACCAAGCCCAGAATTGGTCCTATACCAATTGTGCTTAAATCAAAACAGGCTCCAAATGGTGCCACCGATGCCACTTTCTTCATTTTTCTGTCAGCAGCCTGCTTCACAAACTCCCTTACAAGGGGTTTGTAAATTGAACTATGTAACACGGTGAAAGGATCCATAGTACTTAATTTTGTTTCCTCAGTTCCATTTTTGTCCATTATCAATAGGGAAGGCTTAAAGTTGAGAACTCTACCACCAACCTTGATCGATTCCATATATATGAAGTACTCATAAGAGGATTCATCTCGAGTAGAGATCGGGGTTGGAGCTTTGCTAAAGGGCCCAACAATAAGTGGGGCAGTGAAGGTAATAAACTTTGAAGCATAGTTTTGAGGTGCCCCACCAATGAAGAGGTTTCCAAGCCCTTTCTTGTCTGAAGATGGTTAAGCAAGGGTAAAATCTGCTAGGAAGATTAAAAAACTGAGGATGGTGATAAGAGTTGTATATGCAACGCAAGTTCTGACCATGCAAGACCTAATACCCATTTACTAGATTTTGGTAAGCCTTTTAGAAATGAATCATCAGGGTCCCTATCCGATCGAGTCAGTACGTGCAGCCTGAAAGCATGCCAGAAACTTTGGTGTTTGATATGAACAACATATCTTCACCACTGTCACCGGTGAAAATGACGTTAGCAAAAATGGGTTGATTATGTAGGCACCACAAGTGTTATTTGAGCAACCTGGTTTAAAGGGGCCATTACAGCTGCTGCAAAAAGAATTTGCAAGGCAATTTTCGAAGTCGGTACAAAAGGCAGGGCGGTAGGCTGTAGAGTTACATTGTACCAGGTGTTGCAGTCGTACCATAGGATTGGTCCTCCTTGATCAATGTTGTGTTGAGGGGTTCCTATGCCAAGTGTAGTGTCGAAGAGATTGGTTTTTGGGATCTTTGGCAATGGGTAATTAAGACGAAGGGACTATGGGGCTTGGGTGGTGATGAGAGTGATAATAGAGCCACCATATATACACGAGAGTTGGATCACAGTCGTTGATGTAAATCAAACTAAGACTAATAATCATGATGACAACTTGCAACAATAACAGACCATTAATTACATGAAGAAGTCACGTGGGCGGTTTTGATTCTATTAAGTGATGAGCAGGGAATGGAGAGAAGAGCTATTGAGAGGAGGAAAAAATGGAGGATGGCACATGAATGAGCCATTGTGAGCTTGGGTTAGCGCTATTACTGTGTTCTGTTGATTGTGTGCAAAATGTGTGCGGTTTCCCTTCATATATAGTGCAAATTTGCACAAGGAATAATGCAATAACACCAATAAAATTACATAATAAATATATACTACAAACTTTATTATAATTAGATACAATAGGTGTTCCTCATAACATTACTCTAGCAAAAATTTAATGAGAATTAAGACAATATAGAAATTGTTAAAATATGTTTAGAACAGGAAAAAGTTTTCTCCACCGACAAAAACAAAAAAAGGGGATAGAATAAAGTTATTTGTTTATAATATTTAATGTTAAATGCATCAGTTCATGATAGTAAAGTTAATAACTAAAGCAATTTTTTTAACAGAAAAAGGAGTTGGTCATATTTATAAAAAAAAATGGAACAATTTTGTCTTTTCCTTGAAACATTTCGACACTAAATGTCTTTTTTGTTATAGTTGACTACTAGAAGTATGTGGATCTAGCTAGGTAGCTAGTACATTTTATCTAAATAAAACTTCTCTAAAACGAGTTTTTTTCAAAGTAATTAGATGACAAAAACTAAACTAGATTACACTCATCTCATGAAATTAAAATGTTACTGTACATTTACACCAAGAAAAAAAAAAGTGTTAATGTACACGATACCCCCATGACGAATGACATTGATACTCTTTATAGGGTACTGTGAGCAGTGTTATAACTTGCAACGTAACCCAATAGTATCATGTTTATAATGCCCAATGTTACATTACAAATATAAGCATTTCAAATGTAATATTACTTAAATTTCATAGAAGATTAGTATATATTTCTGTAAATTGCCTAATCTTGAGAAGGCTATTATAATTCACCCCAAAATAAAGTTATTACTTTTTTCATCAATAATTTCAGAATTTATGATGAATATTGATCATTTCTAAACTTTAAAGATAAACTCATTGAATTGGTGTGGTCTATGGAGCACTTTCAGGTGCTACTTAAAGTTAACTCCATGTGTGCTATTCAGCTTATTGAGGGGGCTCTTGATCATCGTCATCCGTTTGCCCGTGTTCACTAAGATTCATGCCTTTCTTCAGCCGTGTTGGGTGGTGTGGATTAGTCGTCGTTTTTGGGAAGCAAATCGAATTACGAAGACTGATCACTTTGAGCCACACTGTTCCTCTTAGTGTCTCCTTTTATTTATTATTCTGCTCCTTCTAATCTTACTTTTGCTTTTGTGCACGTTTGAAATTTTCATCAATCATCATGCATGCACAATAGAAATTCTACTGTACACTTTGAAAATTTCTTTTGGTTGGTGGCAGCCACTGAATGTGGCTTTACACGTTCACAATCTCCTACTTAAAGCCACTTTTGGTGAGCTTTCAAAACCTTTTCTCATCTTGCCAATTCCATGCTGCCTACGTTTCTGATAGGCCATAGGAAGATCTACACCATTTAAACTTGTCAGTGTTGATCGGTTTTGTCATGACATCTGCTAGGTTATCTTTCGTATGAATCTTCTGCATGTCCACATTTCCTTCTTCCACTACTTCTCGAACAAAGTGATATTGAACTCCTATGTGCTTTGTCCTGGAATGAAAAGCTGGATTCCTTGCAATGCTCAAGGCACTCTGACTGTCACAATACACAGTAATCTTTGACTGCTTATGCCTGAGTTCCTCCATTAACCTTTGAATCCAAATAGCTTGCTTGCAAGCTTGTGTAGCTGCCATATATTCAGCTTCTGTAGTAGATAGAGCTACAACAGTAACTTGGATAACTTGACTCACGGCTCACTTTGCAAGTGTAAACACATAGCCTGTAGTAGATTTTCTTTTATCAAGATCACCTGCAAAATTTGAATCAACATATCCTCTGACAATGAACTCTGATCCTCCAAAACATAGTGCAACACCTGAGGTTCCTCTAATATATCTCAGGATCCTCTTCACAGCATTCCAATGCTCATTTCCTGGATCTGCCATAAACCGACTGACCAATCCAACTGCTTGAGCAATATCTGGCCTGGTACAAATCATGGCATACATAAGGCTTCCCACCGCTGATGCATATGGTACTCGAGACATTTCCATCCTCTCTGCTTCACTGCTAGGACACATACCTGAGGATAATTTTTAGTTCACAGGAAGTGGGGTTGATATTGGCTTGCAATCTTGCATGTTGAAGTGTCACAAGATTTTCATCCAGTAATTCTTCTGTGAAAGCCAGATCTTCCTATCCTTTCTATCTCGGTGAATTTGCATCCCTAAAAATCTTGTTTGCGGGTCCCAAGTCCTTCGTATCAAACTCCCTAGCCAATTGTGCCTTCAATTCTTGGATTTGATCTTTGTTGGGGCCTACTACCAACATGTCATCCACATACAACAACAGAATGATGAAAACATTGTTATCAAACCTCTTGTAGTATGTACAATGGTCTGAACTCAGTCTGTTGTATCCGAGGCAAATTATGAAGGAATCAAATCTTCTGTACCAACACCTTGGTGTCTGCTTTAGATCGTACAGTGATTTGGTCAACCTACAAACCAAGTTTTCTTTTCCTTTTTTCTCAAAGCCTTCTGGTTAGAGCATATATATCTCCTCTTCAAGTTATTCGTGAAGAAAAGCAGTTTTCACATCTAACTGCTCAAGATGTAAATCATATGCAGCACACATAGCCAATACTACTCTGATAGTGGTAAGTATGACAACTAGAGAAAATATCTCATTGTAATCAATACCTTCCTTCTGAGCAAATCCTTTTACCACCAGTCTTGCATGATATCGTTCCACTCGATCATTGCCATCTCGTTTGATCTTATAGACCCATTTGTTGCCGATGGCTTTTCGACCTTTTGGAAGTGCAACAAGTTCCCATGTTTTATTCCTATGCAAGGCCTTCATTTCTTCCTGCATTGCTGCCATCCACAGAGAAGCATCTGGACTACTCAAAGCTTCCTGAAAGTTTGATGGCTCTCCTTCTTCTGTTAGAAGACAAAATGCATTGTGGCTTGCCATAACATAGTCTGAATGCCATGAAGGTGGCTTTGTCTGGCGTGTTGATCGCCTAACTTCTGTATCATTGGCCTCTACTGGTACTTGTTCATCATGCTCTGGTTCTGCTTCAGAATCTCTTTCTTCAGTTTTCTCATTTATTTGAATAGTAGTGGTCCCCTTAATAGTGTTGTCATTTCTTTCTTCACTTTGTAGTTCATTTTCTGCAAATATAACATCCCTGCTGATAATAACCTTGCGGGCAGTGGGATCCCACAAGCGATACCCCTTCACACCGTCAGCATAGCCCAAGAATATACATTTCCTGGACTTCGAGTCTAACTTTGTTCTTTCTTGGGAGTTGTACATCACATATGCCATACATCCAAACACTTTTAGAGAAGAATAATCTCCCAGCTTGCCATTCCACATCTCCATTGGTGTCTTTAAACCAATTGTAGTTGATGGCGACCGATTGATCACATAACGTGCGCTTTGATCGCTTACGCCCTTAAAGACTTAACTAAACCTGCTGTTCTCAGCATTGCTCTTGTTCTTTCTAGGAGAGTCCTATTCATCCGCTCTGCTACACCATTTTGCTGAGGTGTATGTGCAACTGTAAATTGCCTTTGAATACCCTCATGCTTGCAAAATGCTAGAAAATCTCCATCTGTGTATTCTCCTCCATTGGCTGTCCTCAAACATTTGATCCTCTTTCCGGATTTAAGTTCTACTCTTGCTTTGAAGTCTTTGAATATTTGAAACACATATGACTTCGTCTTGATTGGGTACACCCATAGTCTCCTGGAGTAATCATCAATGAATGATACAAAATATTTTGCACCTCCTAAGGACATTTTTGGTGACTCCTATACATCAAAATGAATTAAGTTTAGAATGTGCTTACTCCGAGCAGTTGATCTATCAAACTTCAATCTATGTTGCTTGCTTGTAATACAGTGCTCACAAAACGTTAGGTTCACCGATTTGATCCCGGGAATGAGATTACGTTCCGCAAGAACCTTCAAACCTCGTTCCGACATGTGACCAAGTTTGCGATGCCACATCATTGTCGTTTCTTCTTGACTTGCTGATGCAACTGATGCATCTGCCTCCTGCAATGTATCTCCTTGAAGTCTGTATAGATTTGTTGTGGTCTTTTCTGCTTTCTTCAACACAAGAGCACCTTTAACAACTTTAGAGATTCCCCCTTCAGTACAAGTCTTGCACCCGAGACCATCCAGTTGCCCAATAGACAATATATTCTTCCTCAATCCTTTCACGTGTCGCACTCCTTGAATTGTTCGAATGGAACCATCAAACAATTTTATTTTAACAGTACCGACACCAGCAATTTCTAAGACATGATCATCTCCCATTAACACAGATCCATCCGAGACAGGTTCATAACTATAAAACCAGTCACGGTGTGGAGTCATGTGTCATGATGCTCCTGTATCCATGATCTAAACATCAATGAGCCTTTTATTACTTCTAGAACCAATTGCTGCCTCGCTACATAGGATTTCTCCATCCTCAGAGGTACTTGCAACACATCGTTGAGAGGTTGATGCTTCTGGGGCTTTATCTGCATTCTTCTTGTTATTTCGACAATATTTCTTCAAGTGCCCTCTCATGCCACAACGGTAGCATTTGAAGTTCTTCCTTCTTCTTGACTTTGATCTACTCCGACCATGACTCCCACTGGAATCACGCTCCATTGATCTCCCTCTCATCACCAACAATGCTTCTCCATGCTTTGAGTTCTCCAATCTATCTTCCTTATTCCTGCGCCTGGACTCTTCTTCAAGAATAGCACTGGCGATATCATTAAAGGATAGATAGTCGGCAATATTATTATTTGTGATGTTGATAATGAGTTGATCATATGAGTCAGGTAGACTTTGAAGTAGAAGTTCCGCACGTTCATTCTTCGCTATTTTATAATCTGATACTGTAAGCTGGGAGAATAATGTGTTCAGATTGTTGATGTGGTCCGTTGTATACAGCCTCCTCTTTAGAAATATTCTATTGTAAAGTGACTTGACCTCGTACAATTTGACAAGAGCATCCTAAATCTCCTTTGCTGTCTTCTTTTCTGCAATACTGGACAATACTGAATCTGTCATTGCAAGATGCAGATTGGCAACAACATTATCATCCATCTCCTTCCATTTTTCATCAGTAAATTCGGCTGGTCTGCCTTCAATTGCTGGTAAACACTTGTCCTTCCTCAAGATTGCTTTTATCTTAAGTTTCCACAGGGAAAAATTATTTCCATTGAACTTCTCAAACTCAAATTTTGTTGCCATAGTGTTTACAGGGATCTGTTTCTCTACTAGACTAGTCACTTTTTTTTTTACTGTGAATAGTATAGTATACTTGAATAGTGCCATATACGTGAACAGTACCATATATTATATACCGTATATGGAACAAATCTAATATACGTTAACAATACTGTAAAAGTATACAACTACAGATATAAACAGTGACCAAGAGTAGTAACCCGCAGCGTGAACTATAACCAATGGCTTTGATAAGTACCAGGTAAAAATTCTTTTCTGATGTGGAAGATCAGCTTAAACTGCAACCACAGAGCATACTAAGAATAAATACCACCTAACCAAAGCTCTGATACCACTGTTGGGTACCAGAGTTACTGGAAACAAATCAACACAGCTAAAATAGAGTTGAGAGAATTGGAACCGACACACAATATTTATTTTTTACAAGTGGCCACTGTTGGGTACCAGAGTTACTGGAAACAGATCAACGCAGCTAAAATAGAGTTGAGAGAATTGGAACCGACACATAATATTTACGTGGAAAACCCCCTAATGATGAGGGAAAAACCACGGGCAAGACCAAGAAAGATTTTCACTATGTGAAAGATAAAATTACACCTCTCTCTAAATATAAGGAGAGAACAATAACACCCTCTCTTATACTAGGAGAATACACCTCTCTCTATAAAAATAGGAGAAACTCTCTGATGCGAGCTGTCGCGACTCACAACAAATTAAAATTTATAAAGTGCTAAGTTGCACCAAAAATGTAGTAAAGGGGCACAACTCAGGTCGTCTCACAAGGAAGTGTTGCTAGTCAATTAGAAATTAGGGTTTTGAAGAATTAAGATTAAAGCAATTTAAATTAAAAGATAATAGCAACAAGGTAATAGCAACAATAAAGAAGGCACTAGTGCAAGGCATTCCTAGGATTGGAAATTAATTATCATTGATCAAATATTAAATCCATTGGTGGCTATTAGTAACAAATTACTAGCAATTCTACTAGCAATCAATCGACCTCTAGAATTTAATCAATGCAAATAACTAATAAACGACAATCGCCAATTTATTTAGAAATCACATCAATTTAATGAACCAATTGCTATAGCCTAACTGCCAATCGGAAAGTTAATTCTAATGTTCTCCCTCAAACATAAATCAATAGATCTATCAATTTATACCCAAAGGGTTTCCCTAAACGACGATCGCCAATTTAGTTATCCCAATAAAGATTATAGCAACCACCACAATAATTATAGGAATAGAAACTGCAGAACATTAAGAAAACCAATGCATTTAATATCAAAAGAGGTCTCAAACATCATCCCAATCCATACGGAAACCCTTACACTAGTAAAGAAATCTACTCCTCCATCCCTGGAGGATTACAACAATAAAGATAAAAGAACCTGGAAATAATAGCAATGATCATTGCCACGATCTCCAAGACAAATTACCTTCACTAATGAAATCCAAAGAGAAAGAAGAATAGAGAAGAAGAAGATGTAGAGAGAAGATGGAGAGAGATGTAGAGAGAGAGAGAGAGTTCTCCAAACTGAAACTCCAAAACTCTAAACTCTCAAAACTCTGAAAACTCAAAACTAAAAAAACTAGGGTAAAAGTCTGTAACATTTCTATATATACTGCCTTCTATAAGTAGGCCAAAGTGGGCCCAAAAACAGATAAAATAAGATCTTCTATGTCGTCGCATGAGCGCTGCAGCTGCTTAGTGTGCCAAGGCTCACCGGAGCAATGCTGATAACAGTCAATTTTCCATGTACTGTTGAGCGCTGCAGCGCTCTTTAGGGCTGCAGCGGTAGACAGAATAGAATTTGCCATCGACACTAGAAATAGTGATTGTAGCCCTTTGAATAAGCTTTCCAACGCCACCAAAAGCACCTCAATCGGAGATTTGTAGCTCCAGATATTGCAAAAATATGACTACAGGTCAAGTTTGACAGCATCAGAACATTAGCAACCTTTAATCTTGTAACTTAATTTTCACCAAGATACTCTTAGAACTGGGTTTTGAGCTAAACATAAAAGTTATAGAAGACTTCTTGAGCTTTCCAAAACATCCTTTTTCATCTCAATCTGATCCCTTGTTCTTGACATTTTGTACTTGATCCAAAGCTCCTGTGCATAAAACCATACTTAAAGAGACAAGTTAAACGCAACAGCTTGTAATTACAAATTATTCCCAAAATTAATGCAAAAGCCAATAGTTCTATCAAAAGTACACAATGAGGAATAAATCAAATATCTTATTAATCACATCAATAACATAGAAAAACTCATGTAAAAAGCTAAGAATTACAAGTAAGATAAGTGGCATAAATGCCTCTTATCACTCTCAGAAGACACTATATATATTTTTCTCTCTCTCTTAGTGTGCTCTCTCTGTTTCTGCTTGTTGTTGTTGTGATGCACTGAGAGCCTTCAGCAGCTCGCTATTTATAGAGGCTTAGAAGTTACTGTGCATTAAATGCACAATAACTTCACATGCATTTCCGTTTGGTGCACCTAACCCTTTACATGTGTATAGTAACTTTTTTACTGTGCACGTTTGGAATTTTCGTCAATCAGCATGCATGCACAGTAGAAATTCTACTGTACATTTTGAAAATTTCTTTTGGTTGGTGGCAGCCACCGAATGTGGCTTTACACGTTCACAATCTCCCACTTAAAGCCACTTTTGGTGAGCTTTCAAAACCTTTTCTCATCTTGCCAATTCCATCCTGCCTACGTTTCTGATAGGCCATAGGAAGATCTACACCATTTAAACTTGTTAGTGTTGATTGGCTTTGTTATGACATCTGCTAGGTTATCTTTCGTATGAATCTTCTGCATGTCCATATTTCCTTCTTCCACTACTTCTCGAACAAAGTGATATTGAACTCCTATGTGCTTTGTCCTGGAATGAAAAGCTGGATTCCTTGCAATGTGCAAGGCACTCTGACTGTCATAATACACAGTAATCTTTGACTGCTTGTGCCCGAGTTCCTTCATTAACCTTTGAATCCAAATAGCTTCCTTGCAAGCTTGTGTAGCTGCCATATATTCAGCTTCTGTAGTAGATAGAGCTACAACATCAGAACTTGGATAACGACTCACAGCTCACTTTGCAAGTGTAAACACATAGTCTGTAGTAGATTTTCTTTTATAAAAATCACCTGCAAAATCTGAATCAACATATCCTCTGACAACGAACTCTGATCCTCCAAAACATAGTGCAACACCTGAGGTTCCTCTAATATATCTCAGGATCCTCTTCACAGTATTCCAATGCTCATTTCCTGGATCGGCCACAAACCAACTAACCAATCCAACTGCTTGAGCAATATCTAGCTTGGTATAAATCATGGCATACATAAGACTTCCCACTGCTGATGCATACGGTACTCGAGACATTTCCATCCTCTCTGCTTCACTGCTAGGACACATAATTGAGGATAATTTGTAATTTACAGGAAGTGGGGTTAAGACTGGCTTACAATCTGGCATGTTGAAGCATCGCAAGATTTTCATCAAGTAATTCTTCTGTGAAAGCCAGATCTTCCTGTCCTTTCTATCTCGATGAATTTGCATCCCTAAAATCTTGTTTACGGGTCCCAAGTCCTTCGTATCAAACTCCCTAGCCAATTGTGCCTTCAATTCTTAGATTTGATCTTTGTTGGGGCCTACTACCAACATGTCATCCACATACAACAACAGAATGATGAAAACATTGTTATCAAACCTCTTGTAGTATGTACAATGGTTTGAACTTAGTTTGTTGTATCCGAGGTGAATTATGAAGGAATCAAATCTCTTATACCAACACCTTGGTGCCTGCTTTAGACCATACAGAGATTTGGTCAACCTACAAACCAAGTTTTCTTTTCCTTTTTCCTCAAAACCTTCTGGTTGGAGCATATATATCTCCTCTTCAAGTTCTCCATGAAGAAAAGCAGTTTTCACATCTAACTGCTCAAGATGTAAATCAAATGCAGCACACATAACCAATACTACTCTGATAGTGGTAAGTCTGACAACTGGAGAAAATATCTGACTGAAATCAATACCTTCCTTCTGAGCAAATCCTTTTACCACTAGTCTTGCACGATATCATTCCACTTGATCATTGCCATCTCGTTTGATCTTATAGACCCATTTGTTGCCGATGGCTTTTCGACATTTTGGAAGTGCAACAAATTCCCATGTTTTATTCCTATGCAAGGCCTCCATTTCTTCCTGCATTGCTGCCATCCACAGAGAAGCATCTGGACTATTCAAAGCTTCCTGAAAGGTTGATGGCTCTCCTTCTTCTGTTAGAAGACAAAATGCATCGTGGCTTGCCATAACATAGTCTGAATGCCATGAAGGTGGCTTTGTCTGGCGTGTTGATCGCCTAACTTCTGTATCATTGGCCTCTACTGGTACTTGTTCATCATGCTCTGGTTCTGCTTGATCTCTTTCTTCAGTTTTCTCATCTATCTGAATAGTAGTGGTCCCCTTAACAGTGTTGTCATTTCTTTCTTCACTTTGCAGTTCATTTTCTGCAAATATAACATCCCTGCTAACAATAACCTTGCGGGCAGTGGGATCCCACAAGTGATACCCCTTCACACCGTCAGCATAGCCCAAGAATATACATTTCCTGGACTTCGAGTCCAACTTTGTTCTTTCTTGGGAGTTGTACATCACATATGCCGGACATCCAAACACTTTTAGAGAAGAATAATCTGCCGGCTTGCCATTCCACATCTCCATTGGTGTCTTTAAACCAATTGCAGTTGATGGCGATCGATTGATCACATAACAGGCAGTTTTGACTGCTTCTGCCCAGAAAGACTTAGCTAAACCTGTTGTTCTCAGCATTGCTCTTGTTCTTTCTAGGAGAGTCCTATTCATTCACTCTGCTACACCATTTTGCTGAGGTGTATGGGCAACTGTAAATTGCTTTTGAATACCCTTATGCTTGCAAAATGCTAGAAAATCTCCATCTGTGTATTCTCCTCCATTGTCTGTCCTCAAACATTTGATTCTCTTTCCAGATTCAAGTTCTACTCTTGCTTTGAAGTCTTTGAATATTTGAAACACATCTGACTTCCTCTTGATTGGGTACACCCATAGTCTCCTGGAGTAATCATCAATGAATGACACAAAATATTTTGCACCACCTAAGGACATTTCTGGTGACTCCCATACATCAGAATGAATTAAGTCTAGAATGTGCTTACTCCGAGCAGTTGATCTATCAAACTTCAATCTATGCTGCTTGCTTGTAACACAGTGCTCACAAAACGGTAGGTTCACCGATTTGAGCCAGGGAATGAGATTACATTCCGCAAGAACCTTCAAACCTCGTTCTGACATGTGGCCTAGTTTGCGATGCCACATCATTGTCGTTTCTTCTTGACTTGCTGATGCAACTGATGCATCTGCCTCCTGCAACGTATCTCCTTGAAGTCTGTATAGATTTGTTGTGGTCTTTTCTGCTTCATCAACAGAAGAGCACCTTTAACAACTTTCAAGATTCCACCTTCAGTACAAGTCTTGCACCCGAGAGCATCTAGTTGCCCAATAGACAATATATTCTTTCTCAATCCCTTTACGTGTCGCACTCCTTGAATTGTTCGAATGGAACCATCAAACAATTTTATTTTGACAGTACCAACACCAGCAATTTCTAAGACATGATCATCTCCCATGAACACAGATCTTTCCGAGACAGGTTCATAACTATAAAACCAGTCACGGTGTGGAGTCATGTGCCATGATGCTCCTGTATCCATGATCTAAACATCAATGAGCCTTTTATTACTTCTAGAACCAATTGCTGCCTCGCTACATAGGATTTCTCCATCCTTAAAGGTACTTGCAACACATCCTTGAGAGGTTGATGCTTCTGGGGCTTTATCTGCATTCTTCTTGTTATTTTGACAATCTTTCTTCAAGTGCCCTCTCATGCCACAACGGTAGCATTCGAAGTTCTTCCTTCTTCTTGACTTTGATCTACTCCGATCATGACTCCCACTGGAATCACACTCCATTGATCTCCCCCTCATCACCAACAACACCTCTCCATGCTTTGAACTCTCTAATCTATCTTCCTTATTGTTGCGCCTGGACTCTTCTTCAAGAATAGCACCGGCAACATCATCAAAGGATAGATAGTCAACAATATTATTATTTGTGATGTTGATAATGAGTTGATCATATGAGTCAAGTAGACTTTGAAGTAGAAGCTCCGCATGTTCATTCTCCGCTATTTTAAAATCTGATGCTGTAAGCTGGGAGAATAATGTGTTAAGATTATTGATGTGGTCCGTTACTGATGTGGACTCACTCATCCTAAGAGTATACAGCCTCCTCTTTAGAAATATTCTATTGTGAAGTGACTTGACCTCGTACAATTTGACAAGAGCGTCCCAGATCTCCTTTGCTGTCTTCTTTTCTGCAATACTGGACAATACTGAATCTGCCATTGCAAGATGTAGATTGGCAACAACATTATCATCCATCTCTTTCCATTTTTCATCAGTAATTTCGGCTGGTCTGCCTTCAATTGCTGGTAAGCAATTGTCTTTCCTCAAGATTGCCTTTATCTTCACTTTCCACAGGGAAAAATTATTCTCATTGAACTTCTCAAACTCAAATTTTGTTGCCATAGTGTTTACTGGGATCTGTTTCTCTACTAAACTAGTCACTTTTTTTTACTGTGAATAGTACCGTATACGTGAATAGTGCCTTATACGTGAACAGTACCGTATATTGAACAAATCCAGTATACGTTAACAATATTGTAAAAGTATACAACTACACGTATAAATAGTGACCAAGAGTAGTAACCCGCAGCGTGAACTATAACCAATGGCTTTGATAAGTACTAGGTAAAAAATTCGTTTCTGATGTGGAAGATCAGCCTAAGCTACAACCACAGAGCATACTAAGAATAAATACCACCAAACCAAAGCTCTGATACCACTGTTGGGTACCAGAGTTACTGGAAACATATCAACGCAGCTAAAATAGAGTTGAGAGAATTGGAACCAACACACAATATTTATGTGGAAAACCCCCTAATGATGAGGGAAAAACCACGGGCAAGACCAAGAAAGATTTTCACTGTGTGAAAGATAAAATTACACCTCTCTCTATAAAAATAGGAGAAACTCTCAGAAGACACTATATATATTTTTCTCTCTCTCAATGTGCTCTCTCCTTTTCTGCTTGTTGTTGTTGTGATGTACTGAGAGCCTTCAGCAGCTCACTATTTATAGAGGCTTAGAAGTTACTGTGCATTGAATGCACAGTAACTTCACATGCATTTCCGTTTGGTGCACCTAACCCTTTACATGTGCACAGTAACTTTTTTACTGCACATTTAGTGGTTGCCACCAACCAAAAGAAATTTTCAAAGTGCACAGTAGAATTTCTACTGTACATGCATGCTGATTGATGAAAATTTCAAACATGCACAGTAAAAAAAGACAGAAGTATATGAATTTATAAGTATAATTATATACATCTATATATTTATTTGGTTTTGCAATAATTTATAGATGTTTTTAAAAAATAACGGGTTAGGTTGGATAGGGTAGGAGTGGTTTAAGACTAATATAATAAGGTATGAGGTGGGGTCAAGTTAAGTTAAAATCCGTCCTATTACCATTCCTAAGTGGATCATACTAAGTGAAAAGAGGGAAAAAAAAACTCAAATTAATATTGTATAACAGTTAGTGATTTTTGGATAATGTTTGGCTTAATCTTGTTTTTAAATAAAAAATAAACAGAGGTTTGTTAAAAGTACAGATCAAGAAATTAAAGAGGTGTACGTGTGTGCTGCTGTGCTGACCAAAGGTGTGTGTACGAGAAGAAGATTACAATCTTACCATGCAAGTGCGGTTGAGTACAAGCAGAGTAGACCAAAAACAATTCAATGGCTATGGCGGAAGGTTAGATTTCGATCGATCCTCAAGAAAATAAGCATGTTGTTTGTGAAAAACTATTTGATCTTTAATTTCACCTAGTACCTAGCCGACCTTCCCTTTGATGTTGGAAAAGACCGTCGCCATTTACGCTTAAAGTGAACATAGATACAACAATTTTCGAAGATGATGCATCGTATGGAATCGGCACCTTGATAAGAGACCACGCCAAAGAAGTGTTGGCCGAATCGATGTGTAAGAGAGAATTTAGAAGAATCGAACCCGATCAATCGGAAACACGAGCACCTCTGGAAGGAGTGAAACAAGTAATCTATTTTTAAAAAATTCAGGAATCTATTTTTTTAAAAAAATATTATTACATTTAATAAATCAAAATACATGTTTAGACCACATTTTCATAAATTAAAAAAAAGTAATTAACACCATAATGAAAGAGGTGATGAAACAAAGATAGAAACGACTGCAAATAGAAAGTGGAAGATTAACACCAGGGATGATAGGTTAGGGTCAATAATATTATACCTTGAAGTTGAACCCGGCCTCTATCCATATAATAAATTTTTCTAGCGTTGATATATAAGACTATGAGCGATACAATCCGATGTGTGCATAGGAAAAAATGAAAGTTCAACGAGCATGTGATAGATAGAAGCAAATATTTGAAGGGATAATAAACCAATCAAATGGGCTTGTGCAAAATTTATTATTGACGTGCATCGTATACTTTGAAGTGTTACTCTTGTTTCTATTTTTTTTTTTTCACTTTGTCCTATTCAACTTATTGCAGGACATGTTTAATACCCGATCGATCGAAGCAGGTTAGGAATAATCGTGGATCAAATATCAATTACCAGAGTTTTGAGAAAATTTTGTATGAATCCAAAAGTTTTAGCTGATTGATAGAGGCACGAATAATTTTATATCTAATACACTTCTCTCGTTAATACTTCTTTTGAGTATGAATATACGTCACATTATATCATGAGATCATTTCTCCTAAAAATTTAAGTTCATCAATAGAGATACACTCATAATTTATATATATTTCAAGGAGGATAATCGGATAATCATGAGTAGCTAATGATGATTATCCATCCACTCAAAGGTTAAAAGTAGCGATACTTTACTATGGCAAAAGTTTTAGCATCAAATTTCTAGCAACTAAATTCTAGATATTAGTATTTTCCTTTTATTGAATGAAAAAAAAAAAAAGCCTACGTACAATCTATATATTCTAGATATACAGATTTTTATTGCAGATTTTTGCACGATGGTTCTACGTACTTACAAAAAAGCCTACAAAAATCAAACAAAATTTTCTGAACCCGCCAATATTGTCTAGGATTATTTGGTTGCAATATGAATATCAAAGCTGAGCGATGAAGATCACGGCAAGGCATGCATGAACGAAGGAAAGAGAGCAGATAAAAAATGCATGGGAAAGATGAGAAAATAACCCTCGCCCTGTTTTAACTCACGAGGGCACGTAATTGACCCAAGATCATAAGCGTGAGACGCGTAATGTTTATAAGCAAGAGAAGAAAGAGAGAGAGGGTGTGCGCGTGTATGTGTGTCTATTTGTAAACTACGTTAAATTAAATTAAAGAATACTTCACGAGAAAGCAACCTATGGCATTTATTACGAACCATAACCAAGGTATGTAGTTGCTTGTCTTCTGAGGACTCTTGCCTAGACTCGTATATAAATAGAGCACGCTTCGATTCGTGT
Source organism: Dalbergia cultrata (assembly GCA_031216105.1). Classification (NCBI taxonomy): domain Eukaryota; kingdom Viridiplantae; phylum Streptophyta; class Magnoliopsida; order Fabales; family Fabaceae; genus Dalbergia; species Dalbergia cultrata. The sequence goes on from CM062345.1 coordinate 56,997,538, forward strand.
GGCAGAGAGAACTAGTCAACTAACTAGCTGAGAACTAAAGGAGAAAGAGCATAAAAAGCAAACACGATAAACAATCATACTAGTCTTGAACCAAAACAACATGTCTCACATAGCTGTTGAGAGGAACAGGAGAAGACAGATGAATGAACATCTCAAAGTTTTGAGGGCCTTGACCCCATGTTTCTATATTAAAAGGGTATATAATTTTCTTTTTTGGTTCTGCTCTCTCTTTAATTTCTTTCTTATTTCGTTTTATTTTTTCATATGATCGATTCCTGTGTATTTTGATATTATTATTATTATTTATTCTTGGATTAATTTTAGGGGGATCAAGCTTCTATAATAGGGGGAGTTATAGAGTTCATCAAGGAGCTACACCAAGTGCTTCAAGCTTTGGAGTCCCAGAAAAGAAGAAAGAGTCTAAGCCCTAGCCCTGGCCCCAGTCCAAGAACACTGCAGCCAACGTTTCATCAAATTGATAACTCCTCCTCCGGAATTGGTGGTGCTGATTCCTTTAAGGAACTAGAAGCAAGCTGCAACTCTTCGGTTGCGGATGTGGAAGTGAAGATCTCGGGTTCGAATGTGATTCTCAGAGTGATTTCCCACAGGATTCCGGGTCAAGTTGCCAAGATCATAAGTGTTCTTGAAGGCCTTTCGCTTCAAGTCCTTCATCTCAACATCAGTAGCATGGAGGGTACGGTCCTCTACCATTTTGTTGTTAAGGTAAAAACGCATATAACTATGATCTTGTGATCATTATCTTATAAATTCATATTTAATTTAATTGATCCATAAAAGGTAATAGTAGATCTTCAAATCTTGTGATTTTATCATTCTTGTAGCTATATATATATATATATATATATACCCTTGTGCAGTTAGGGTTTCAAGCTAGTTCTATGAATCAAATAAGTAAACACATGGCTTTCGAGGAAATTGTTGACCCGTTAACTTCCCATACATATATACGAAGCACATAAAATTAAAGTGCAAGTAAAAGGAAACAGGTTACTAGAGTGAACATATATTGAAGCTCCTCTTTGTTATGAACCAAACGAATCCATGGGATTTTACACACATGCATTTACCAATGGTCACCCAAACATGGGAAACTTATAAGATGACATTTATATATCCAAGAATAGCACAACAATTAACTCATGTTTCATTAATTGAGATTATTACTAGCTATGTGGATTAGACGATATCATATTATAATTTGTTGCAAATTATGTTTAGGTTTAGTCCATCATTAAGATTTATGTCTCTTATAATAATTTCAACTATGATTTTTCTAGCTCTCTCCTTTCCTTTTTATTCATACAATCTCCTAATTGATCGTAAGTCACTTGTTAATTTTTCGAAAAATCACATTCAAGCCATATTAAAACTTCATTTAGTGCTTTGTGCTGCATTCAACAACATTCATGCTGAAGCCTTTCGGTCGAACCCAACCTCAGTTTTGGGCACTATAATGACCTCTTACTAGCTAGAAGGAAACGCGTTTGGGTTAGTGTCATGCATGCAATAAATGAACTAGTGAGTAGTATCAAGGTAAGAGTGACTACATTACGATGGAATTTTTCTTTAGATGTAACCCGAGCAACATATGAATATAGATACTTTAATTTGTTAGCTAAAACCCACATTTAATTTTCACGCTTAGTTGAAATGTTATTTTGTTGTTAGACATAGATCATATCTATATGGCTTCTAAATACACATAAGAATTTCTTTACTACAATTTTATTTGTAACTTTTTATCGAAACCAAAGAGTGAAATTAAAAATTAACTGAATTACATAAAATATATGAAACTTTTAAGCGAAAAAATATTAAAAATATATATAATTTATACTCATTTTCTAGATACATTTATGAAGACATCATAAGTTGTGATGCAAGTAGTGATCATGTTATTTTGGGGCTGATTTTTTATTTTATTCTAGCCTTTTTCTATATATTCCTCAATTCCTTCGACATATTTTTTTTGTGTGCGCATAAATAACACTACTCATATTAAATTGAGGTTGGTATGCTTTTGCTTTGTATATGTTTTAATTTGCAACGTTTTCCTTTGGCATTATCCGATAGTTATTTTTTGTTTGTTTGATTCTTTTTACTGCAACAGATAGGGCTGGAATGTCAACTTAGTCTGGAAGAACTGGCAATGGAAGTACAACAAAGCTTCTGCCCAGAGGCTACTATTACTGCGCTGTGATCGGATGTAGCGGTTAAGAAGAGACTCAACTTCCAATCGTTTTTAAATAAAACAAAAGCATGTGAGAGACATGCACAAAAACCATTTCTTCAATTACTATAAATTAGGGTTATTATAATATTATATGTACTGTTGTCATAAACTTCAGGACAACGGAAAATATATATATCCTGTCTCTTGATATGTAGTAATATACATGCATGATGTGTGTGGATTTTTGTCTCTGAACTGAATGATTCCAAACCAATTATTCATGGATGTGCAACAGAGTCATCTTAGTAAATTGATTATGTTAGCTTATTGAATTATTTTAAAACTACGATATAAATATATATATATATATATATATAGGATTAAGGATATATACAGCCTCCTCAATCATAATATATTTTTTAGCTTAAAGATCATTACGCGAAGCTTCGGACCCTGTTTCAGTAAATGGTCCAAAAAGCACATTAATAATCTTGATGTACAAGTGTTCTCGGGTCAATTTCTTGGCCTCAGCATAATTCTAAATCCTTTGAATAAATATTCCTATAAATTTTTCTACATGCTAAATATAAAGTAAGTATTATTCATTTTTTAAGTTTTCCAGATATTGATTGCATTTATTTATTTTTTACTTGTTTTAGTATTAGGAGGATTTGTGGGGAGATACAGCAACAAAACTCATATCTAAACGTTACTAATCCTAATGTTGTGTATTCTGGGGCCATCATATCAGTTTCTCGTATATTAACCAACACGAGTCCGAAAAAATTTACGATGTCTCCCTTTATGTTGTTTAATCACCCTAAAGAAAGCTTTTAATTAAGGCTGTAGCCCTCGTCATATATATGTAGAACGGAAAATATTTTCAAGGAAAATGCCTAGCAACCAGAGCCTAGCTAGAGAACCCATTTGTTCCCTGGGACTACAAGTTAAACAGGGTGATTGGGATGGGAACATGCTTTGACGCACCCTTGCTTGAACTGAAATAGGATACCCAGGCTTCTATTTGAAAGATGAAATAAACCTCGACTTCTTTTTTCGGTCGAGAACCTTATTCCACTTCTTGCACTATGATTAGTACTAAAGCCCACTTATCATGGAAATTATTGTCTCTCATTAAAATGTGCACTATGAAAAGAAAGTTTCTCACATTGTTGGGGTTTGTTTGTTTGGGGGATTAAAAAGAATGGAAGTAATTATAAAAAAATAATAATAGAAGTAAAAATTTTACAGTTGAGTTCTATATGTAAAATTATCTATGAAATTTATTTATGAAAATGTTCACTTCATTTCAACCCCAATGCTACCTAACATACATCGGTCAAATTTGATCTTAAAGTGATTCAAAGTCGAAAATCAATTTAAAATAATTACAAACAGTCATTTTTTAAAAAATAGGATATAAGATGGTTCTTATTTCATGAGAAGCGAAATTAGTTCGGTCATAATTACTTTGGAGAAATAATCCAAACCGGGACGTAGTTTTTTTTTTTTTTGTTGGGGTCCTTTTTATTTGGGGTCTTAAAAAATAAGTACCTTAAGATTGCCTTTTACTTTTTTGGGTCAATAATTGTGACGTAGCGGTAATCATGATAGTGCGATGCATCTTTGTATTCCAACAAGGTGGCCCATTTTCTTGTCCTTTCTGGGTTAACCAAAGCCCATGCAATTGAACCAATATTGATCGCAGTTTTCCCATTCACATATCTAACCTTTTTCCACCCAGACCAAAAACAAAGCCTGTTCCACATAATCTGGCGAAAAAACAAAAACCTTGTTCGACATATTCTGACCAAAAGAAAAACTATTTGTAATCACAATTTATAGGACACTATGTCAACATATTTTTATTTATCATTAAATTTAATATTAATTCCACTTAATTTAAATCCAATATCTTATCTAATGATAAATTAATTTAGGTCTAACATCTCATTTAATGGTACATGAGAGTGTGTTCTACATATTACGAGTCTAAATAACATTTTAAAAAGAAAAAGCCTCGTTTCACATACCTCCATAATATATCAACTGAAGAATAAAAACAAAAATGGAGAATCGCAGTTTCACTTACGTTTTAAATTGTAAATCTTACTATCAACCGTATGTGATGCTGAAAAATATTATTCAATACTATTCTTTTTTTTTTCTTTTTATATGAAATTGTATTAAATAAATGGAAGTTACAATATACTTCATATATATAATAAGGGATTTTTTCAATACCCTTATAAAATTTAAGAGTATCAATATTTTGTAATTATTTGTGACTAAATTGTGCTATGTGTCCCATAAACTCAATTTATTAAAATATAAAAAAATAAATGGATATTGAAGGAAAAGCCATATAATAAATACTATTAAAATGGTTTCATTTTAAAGTAAAGAAAAATAAAATTATATTTATTTTTAAATTAATAAACTATAACATCATTATACCAGGAAAAAAAATTCACTGGTCTTAAAGTACTTCTGACATTGTGATTTTTTTTCAGTTTCTAAGCAAATTTACTTTAGAAGAGTCTGATTTTTATAATCATACTTATTAAATAATTTTAATAAATATATAATTTTTACTTGTTTAGTAAAGATAAAATTTATTTAAAATTTCTTTTCTCATATCGGCTGGTGCTCTCGCAACATTATTTTTGTAATATATCACTTTGGTCCATTTGGATGTTGGAATTGCAATTGTAATGTAGAATTATAATTGATTTAGAATCTTAAATTTCATGCTTGTGTTTATTAAAGAATTGTAAGATAATTAGTAGAAAATAAATAAGAAAGAGAAAAAACTATATAAACTATAATGAGAAGAGGAATATTTAATAAATTTTAGAATTGACAATTCATAAGGTAGGTATTAGGAATTAAAAGAATTCATTTTAGTTTTTTTTGTCAATTCCATATAATTGTATTGTGAAAGTATAATTTCAATCTCATACATTACTCCAAAACAACAAAAATTGAAATTAGATAATCCAATTTCAGTTCAAAACTCTAATTCCATACTCAGTTCCAATTATGTTCTTAGTAGATAAGAATGTCATATTATAAGAGAAATGTATAAAAGTTAATTTAATTTATGGATGAGGATCCATTTATTTAAAAGTATGTTATGGTATAAAATAGGTGAATCCAAGAGTAACTTTCCATAATACGAAATCTTATTAATCCAATCGTTGTATTTAAAATTTTGACCAAATAATTTTGTCATTTGTTCCCATATTTGTGAAATTATTATAACCACCTCAAATGAATTTTTAAGATCGAGTTAATATTTATTTTAGTCATTGACTTTATATTTATAAGTCATTTTAGTTCTTAATTTTTAAAATAAGTCAAAGTAGTTCATAACATTACAAAACGTGAATCAAGTTAGTCCCTCATTTCATTTTTATTTAACATTTTGTTAATTAAATTATACTTTATAATGTTAAGTGATATCTTGATATGTTATGTGTTATCTAAAGTATAATAAAGTTTTAAACAACATTTTTGTATTAAAAATTGAACAAAATAAGTCATTTTATAATTTGAAAAAGAAATTTAAATGAGTTATTTTGTATAAATGTAGACATCAAAATGAGTTATTTTAAACTTAATTCTACTTTAGATGAAATGAAATATATGAAAGTATCACCTAGCGTTATATATCATTGATTATTTGATGAAATGTTAAATAAAAGTGAGCTGAAGAGCTAATATAACTCATATTTTATAATATTAAAATTTAATTTAATTTATTTCGAAAATTAGATTTTAAAATCAACATTAATTCTTTTAAGATTACTATGCTCCTCTTCCACATTGCTTTTTGCACAATACATCCAAAAAAAAAATCAGTACGGTCACAACAAATAAAATTGAATCAGGATAAGTTTGATCAAATATGAGAAGAGATTAGTGTAATTTATGCCAAAGAACGCAAAAACCTTGCCAGCATTGTTACTATACCCAGCGCCCCACCCTCTCTGACATAAAACGACCTCTTTCTCTCTTAAGTATGATGATGAAAGAGCACCGTGGATCGTGCGTCTGCAAAACGACGATGGGTGGGGCTTACACCGTGCTGCCCGTACAGGAACGTTGCCTGGAGGAATCAAAACAAAAGAAGCAGCCGTACACCTAAAAATAGATAGGAGACAGAAACGGAGGGGAAGGAAAAAAAAAAAAAAGATTCTTGTAATTAAAATAAGATTTTATTAACATGGAGGAGCATGGTGCAGAGTTTACCCAGTCTTTGAATGTTTTAAATACTATCATAGACATCTACTTTTTTTCTTCTTTTGAGATTTTTAAAATAAATTTAATTTTAGTAAATTAACGCTTCGTTATTAAATTGTATGTATATATATATATAGCAATAAATGTATTTATTTTTCATACTAATTATTTGAGATCATATAAATGAAAAAAAATATTGAATAGCATTATAAAATTTGTAGCTAATGTAAGTATATTATACTTTCTGAATTTTTGAATATACGCAAATTAACTGCCTAAACTTTTCTAAACATATAACCGAGTACTCTAATATTTTTAAAATTGTGATTTTTTATTAATAATTGATGAAAATTAATAAAAGGGTCATTTTTGCACATTCAAAAAGTTTAAGGATCAAATTATATATTTTTAAAATTTAGAATCTATAATACACATGACCTATAATTCAAGGAATTAAAGTATAATTTTCAATATTTTATACTATTAATATATCAAAATTAAACTTGTTAAAATTGCTTACCTAAAATTATCAGCCTAAGCCAAAAAAGTGATACGTAGTACAACCTCCATTTTAAAATAAATTTTATTTATATTTTTTAGATTTATTCATAAAGTGATATTGTATCCAGATACATAACTTTATGAATAAACCTAAAAAGTAAAAACAAATATTCATTTTGAAATAGAGGAAGTGCTATTTTTAAAGCAGTATCTTTAATATTAAAATTTTTTATGTTACAAATAAAATTGAGTTTAATTTAAATATATTTAATAACATATACAAAATTTAATTATATTTATTGATATAATAATACATAATTAAATTTAATAAAATTTATCTAAATTATTATTTATTTTACTGTAACCAACTATTTTTGGGTCCTAGATATTTTCATTAAAGCTATAGATTAAAAAAATGTTAATTATTGAAATTGCATGTGAGTTCATTTAAAAACTAACTATATCCTTTAGTCTTGGAAATTGTAAAATGTTCATAAAATTAGTCCATATCTCCATTTTTATTATTTTGCCTTCACACTCTTGTTAAGGTGTGTCATGTTGAGTGACATACTTATGATATACTGGTATTCTATTTGATCTCAGAAGTAATATAATTAAATAATAGATTCAAACTGTTAATATATACCAAATATATTAATAATATTATTTATATATTAAATTCATATTATAATCTTGAATTATATATTTACCTCCATAAAGTTTAATTGACAAAGAACAAGGAAGATATTAGTAGAGTCTATCGCTCAATGTTTATTTAATATGATAAATCAATAAAAATGTAACGATATAGTAATAAAAAAAAAGCCAAAACTAACAAATCAAAAACTAAAACGATAAAAAAAATAAGTTAATTTATAAACTGAAGAGACTAAAATATAGCTCACGCATATAATTTCAAATGATTAGCTTAAACATTCGTCCTCCTACAATACCAAAAAAAGAAAAAACATTAAGCTTCCTTTAAGTGATTTGATCGCAAAAGAAAAATGATCTTAACTTTTTGACTTTTTTTCATGCACAGTAAAGGAAGAAAAGTAAAGTAAAGGTTGAGTATGGCCACAGCTTACGGTTTCTATCGTTCAGTTTCTCTCTCTTATTGCAGGCCAGTAAAGTAAAGGTTGAGTATTGGGTTTTTTTTTTTTTTAATATAGTTTTTAAGTGGTATATTTATATCAATATGGTGTTTTGAAAAAATTTCTCATAATATGATGTTTTCAGTATAGAATCCATCAAAGGCAGGTTCAATAAAAAAATATTTGTGTACTGAATTGGCATTGAATTCAGTGTAAAAAATATTATTTTATTAAATCTGCCATTATACAAATAAATTTACCTATTTTATCATATTAGTGTAAATCACCTATACAAACACCGTATATAAATTATTTTTCCACAATTTTCGCTCTTCAGCCATTCCTATCGTGGCAGCAACCATCCTTTTTTCTTTTGGGTTCAATCTCGTCTTTTTGGTTTTTAAATTTCTGCTTTCGATCAATTACCTTCGTCTAATTGAAAAAAACTACCTTCGACCACAGCTTCCACTTGTTACCAATTAAAAAAATATATTATTTATATTTATTACTTAAGAAATATCATGTCCATATATTTCTATATATATAATTAGATAGGATGTAAATTTTTTTAATTTAGAACTTGTATATGATTCAATAATATATAAAAGTGTATTAGCATAATACCTTACAATGTATAAGTATAAATAATATTATCCAATGTTAAAAGAACTAATGCTACGGATTGCTCTATATCACAACGTACTTCTAAGTTCTAACGTCTAAAAGCATGTGCATTTGTAGGGAGAGATAGAAGAGAATTAATTAGTGATTATAACTATAAATTTTTAATAATTATCTCTGATAAAATTATTTTTTTATTTAGATATATCAATTAAAATTAATTTTAAGGTAATAAATTTTTTAAATTTATAAAAAATACTTTTATAAGAAAAACTAAAAAAGATATGAGGTAATTATCTATATACTATATAATATTTGATGTTTAGTGTTAATTTCTAAAAAGATCATTTTTATCAAATAACTAAACTCTACTTATAAAAAAATTTAAAGTATTTGTTTACATTTTTAATATAAATAAAATAAATAAAATATTATAAATATTTATCTGCATTTGCTGAAAATATTTTTTGATGAAAACTTCTTTAATATTTTCATTTTTACCAGCATACAGCATATTTAATCAAGTTAAATTTGTAAGTATTAGATGAACTAGAGGATCATCCTCTTGTAAAAGTAAAAATAATAAAAAGAAGGAAAAAAAAAGACCGAATAAAAGAATAAAAAAAATTAAATAATTGGGGAGCAGGATAATTAGCGTGTAACATTAAAAAACTTCACACTTAAAATAATTTTGGAAAAGAGTATCCAAATCCCTTAAACTTCTACCTTTTTACTTCTACCTTTTTGCAAAATGTCACTATAAACTATAAAATCTTTCTAATTAATCGTTAAATTTTAACTTATGACTTAGTAGATCCTTCTATGAAAGAATTTGCTAATTACCAGCATTTATAGCAAAATAAATGGCTGAAATTTGGCCAATGGTCTAAATTTAATGTAAAATAAATAGTTAAAATGTTTTTATGTGGTATTATACCATAATTGCATGAACAAATATAAAACAAAAGAGTCTATTGAAGTATTAATCAAAGTTCAGGGACTAATTCAAAATGTTTTAAAGTTTGTGGTGGTGACTTACAAAAGGATAAAAGTTTATGGTGCTTTTATACTCTTTTCCCAATAATTTATGCATGTGAACTAGGCAATATTTTTTATGTACATTGTAAGGCAAACTTTGCACCAGTGAATAGAAAAATAATTAGGAACTCTAATAGTAAGAAATGTATTTATTTTGTTCCATTTAATAAATGATACATCAATTTTATAGATCATTATTATTTCTCATTTTTTCCCTACATATTTAATATAATAGTTGATATATTATTTATTAAATAAAATAAAATAAATATAATTTCTTACTCTCAAATTATCCCAGAAATACTCATTGGGAGTTGGGAGGCCCATTTTGCAAGTATAGCGAACAAGAAGTCAGAACTCGGGACTTCACACACTAGGAAAAGGTGCCATATCGATTATCAACTCAGTTCAAACCAAATTTTGAAAGCATGTGAATTTGACCTTTTTGCAAGTATAGCGGACAAGAGGTCAGAACTCGGGACTTCACACACCAGGAAAAGAAGGTGCTATATCAATTATTAACTCAATTCAAACTAAATTTTGAAAGCATGTGAATTTGACCTTAGTGGCATAAGACAACATGATAAGCTGATAACTTCTTTTGTCTCCAACTAGTAATTATATTTGGGCAATTTCTCATTATTTTCTAATAAGCATTGGTTCTAAGTGCAAATCCATTTGGACAAACTGATATATTAAAAAGTTTGACTATAAATTATAATTAGAAATATTAATTTTTTAATTTGCCATTAATTTATTTAAATAGATTTATATTCGAGAAGAAAGGGAATAGTATCCTAGACAACATGGGAATTCCATGTGGCGGTGATAAATAATTAATATACAGTGAATGTTAAAGTTAGTTTTTGAAATTATACGTGAGTTATAATAGTCCTTCAAATTTAAAAATTAATTTTTTTAGTTTTAAAGTTATAAAATATACATCACATTAGTCCCTGTTTTTATTTTTATTGATATACTATCACTTTTTTTTGTTGATGTGTCATGTTAATTAACATGTCAGTGATAAACTAACATTCTATTTGATTTTTAGCAATTAAATTGTATGGAGTATGTATAACTGAAGACAATATAATATCAATCTTATTACATATAAATAATACTGATATTATATTTGACATAGGCTAACAATTTGACCCTATTATTTAATCATATCACCTTTGAGATCAAATAGGATGTTAGCTTGGTATTAATATGTCACTTAACATGATATATTAGGCAAAGCAATAGAAATGAAGTCAAGCACTCATGTGATTCATATTTTATAATTTTAGGGGTTGAATTAAAAAATTTAAATTTCAAAGACCAAGATATTTCACGCATATAACTTTAAGGATTAAAAGAGAGATTAACTTGGCATTAATATTAAAGCGGTTTTCAGCGCAAAATAAATGCAAAGCTAACAAAATAAAAGTGCATGAAATGAAAGAGAAACAACTTTGTTTGTTTCGTTCAGGTTCTGTTAAGTACATGAGAAATGATATATCTCTCTAAGTGGTATTTCTAAAAATAAAAAAAAAACTTCTAGCTAGAGAACTGACTCATAATGTTGGGTGTTAGGTAGTAATATTTTAAATTAACATAGGTTAATTATTAATGAGCTACCAAATGGGGATGAGATAATAAGTCACGTCTCGTCTGCCACCACCAACATTATTAGTTTAGGCTTATTATTAAATTATAGATTTTGTTTTGTGCTTATTCTGCGCCGTAACATACTCAACTGGAATTGGATTATTTACGCTGAGCATTTTACTTTATAAAATAAAGTAAGGAATTTTATTTTTATATTAATAAAATAAAAAAAATTCTATTTTAAATTTTATTAATTTAAGAGTAAAATTTATCCACTTTGCTTTTTAAAATAAAATCTTCATTTTAGAGAACCCAAATTTGTTTTGTGCAGTGCTGCTTGAACTATAGTATTAGTTCAAGAACCGTGTTCATTCCTTTCATCCATAATTGGGTTTAGTTACTTGGAACTGTGAAACAAAGGCCCTGAATTTAGGGGGGTCTATTGTACTGCGAAGATGGAGCTGTTTACCAAATCATAATGGCCTCTTTTTTTATTGGAGGTATAGCACCAATAACTTTAATTTAATTTTAGTAACATCAAAACAAACAGAAAACACTCTCTTTCCGCAATCTATGGCTGCAGCCAGAAGACATGAAAGAAAGATAAAGAGAAATGGTAAGCTTACAGTAAATTCTTTCTGCCCTTTATTTATCCTCCGCCTGTCCTTTTTAGTTCTTGGAGTTTTTATATGTTCATTTAAGAGTTGCACGGGAAAAGAATTTAATTTATATGTGTAGTCGATGTAAAAATAATTTACATAGATATTTACTACTATATTTTCATATCAATAAAAGTGTTTGATCTATTCATTTATCATCTTAAAAGTCTTTAGTGCTAAATGTTTTTACATTGACAATATATTAAAATTAATCTCTATTTTTTAAAAATAATTATGAATTATTTTGAACCTTAAAATAAATTAATCCAAACACCAAAATGTTAATTAAAATAAATGAGGATAAATACCTTTTAGCATAATTCACATAATTCCATGCTTTGTTTGTCTCGTATATTTGCGATTTTAGAACATTTATTTAATGTTAATATTAACTTTGAAGAATTATCATTTAAATTTCTTTATCTCTTCATATTTTCAATGGATTAGATAAAAAAAATATCTTTTCAAACAATTTAATAAATGTAATAAAAGAAAATTATTTATTTTATTAAATAAAATACTAAATAAATCTTGTAGCTATAGTAACATAAAATAAGATTGTTAAACGGACTGACCCAACAACAGGCAAGCCAACCCTAGGGTAATGAAGTCCTATGAGTCAGACATCATGTCAATTCAACTTGTTTAGGATTAAGTGTGCATTTGGATCAGAAATGATAGTTTGACACTCACTGCGACTTACTACATTTGATTAGTTAGATTAGACGAAAAAAAATAATTCAAAAATATTTTAAGAAAATAAATTATTTTGAATGCATGGTGAGTCAAGGTTATGCGTCTACTCTATGCGTACATATAGCGTCCCTCTGTTTAGATTGGAGTTTGTAAACTTGATTTTGATTAAAAAAAAAAATGAGCTTAGTATAGCATGATGATTTATATTTGGAAACCTTTATTTTAAAAGTGAGTTTGAGAAAGTGAATGATGTTTATTGGATATCATTTATCAAAATTACATTTGCCGGTGAAATTAATAAAAGGACATATATTACAATGTTAATATTGTCTTATTTTTTTCATTTCATTATTTTTAAATATAATTTAATAAATTTTATAAATATATGATTTTATTTTTTTACAAGTACAGGACTTTTGAAATAGTAACTATAAGAGTCAAAGATACATTTTTGTTGGCATGATAATACTTAGTTGAATGATTAATTTAAAAATTTTATTCAGATTAATTTAATTACAATGAAGATATCACATATATTGAATGAAAAAGTATTTAGATATTAAAGAATAAAGAGATATAAAACAGAAACCAATAAAACTTTTTTTAAAAATATTATGAATTCTCTTAGCATGTTTGGTTTTGCTTTTTGAAATCCAAAATCATAGCTTGGACAAAAGCTACTAGAGAGAAGCTTTTGCCCACACCATGGTTTGGAGCTTTTCAAAACCAAAACCAAACATGCTATATGTCAATCAACATTAGTTTATCATCTTTAAGTAAAAGGAGAAAAGTGTGAAGTAATTTTTAAGGTGATTTTGATTCAACTCAAAAACAACAAAATACCACATCTATCTAATTGGAGTTGCACAATATTCTCACCGTTGTACCTTAATCCAGCATATTGGTAGGTCCACTCTCAAAGAAAATACCAATTATTATGGCTCAAACCCATGGCGTGAGTCCAATAGGTGAGAGAGTTTGGTGATTCAAGTATCATATTGAACTTGTCTATTTGTTACATTTATGAGACAAATATATAAATCGCAGCATAAGTAAAGTATAATTAATTATCTAATAATTAGATTACTAAATTTTAATTTTTCTCTTCTTTCCTAAAGCAAAGAGAGTTGTTCGTAAATTTCAATTTGATGCTGTCAAAAAGGCGATTGCTAGCCTTTGGAGCTTTGACGACACTGGAGTAGAACTGAAGAATTTGATAATCCAGAAAACAAAAATCACTTAAAGATAAATAATTAAAGTAGCATGAACCTTTATCTACTTTTTGTCTCTAATGCCAGGAATTTCTGAACACCAAGCAACAAAAACAACTTGTTGCTTTTCACTCATCTAAAATATTGCTGAACAATTATAATCCCACAATATGAGTAAATGAATTCAACTTTGCTTTTCCGGTGGACTTTTTCAAAATTTTCTTAAACTTCAAGTATAATTATTTGCTCAACTTTATCGAGCTAAACACAATCATTTAGTTCCATGTTATCTCTCCCGAAGATCCGAAGGCACGTGAACGAACAAATTTGACAGGATATATCGGCTGGAGGGGAAAAAAGGTTATCAAATGCATAGCTTAATTATTATCACCAGCTTTTTCTTTTTTGATTATTTTTTTTACTTAGAACTTAATCAACCTTGTGGACAATTCAAAAGTAATGATTCACGGCTCCAGTCCAATCTGCTTTCCTCTTGAACTAAGAATGACCAAACAGTATCATTTTGTAACTTTGAAGTTTTCTTAAGTGATTGGAATTTATTGTTCGGCTTATGGACTAATTCACAGTGTAATTAAATATTGTCAATGTATGACAATGACTACCAAAATATAAATCTGATAGAATTAAATCTACCAATCGGCGCAGCGCAGCGAAAATATGAATCAGGATAAATAGTAAATTTTTCTATAGTGGGGCCCATTTGTACTATTTACACAAGTATCAATAAATTTACACACCGAATTTACCTCCAAATACTGGAGGAAAAATCACGGGACAAACTCCGAAAAATATTCCACTATATTCAGGATAATTACAAAATATCCTTTCCACGCTCTCCAACCCAAGATGTAAATATAGTGTATCCCGGTGAGAACCCTCCTAGTCAAACACTACAATTTTACAGTACCAAAGAGCAATATAGATGATACCTAAAAAATATTCCCGGTGTATATACCCACACCCTACACTCTTTGGGATTTACTCACACTCTCTATTATTCTCTCTCACTCTCAGAAAAATAATACACTATCTGTATATTTTTCTCTCTGCAGCTCTCTAACTCTCGCTGCTTATTGTGTGTCTTCAAATGAAAGAAGCGTCCTCTATTTATAGAGGTTCCTACAGTGTGAACCTGCAAAGGTTGGCACTGTAAAGGAAGGAAAAAATGCATACACGGCATTTTGTTTTCAAACTTCTAACTGCAGCAATGATGACTTTTCTTTTTTCAACGTTTTCAGCTTCGTCTTTCTCGGCTTCTGCTTTCTCTTCTTTTATTTTCAAATTTTCAATAGGAATGGGCACATAGACTAGACCCCACATTTATATCCTACTTAGGAGTGTGCTAAAATAGATTGATTAGTTACAATGCTTTACCGCTCACATTCTTACATAAGTTTGTTTTTCATATTATATCAAGGATTTAATTTTAATGAGCGATAGTATAATTTTTTTTTTATACTACATAACTTTAAAATAATATATAGGATAAGAGTCAAATTAATTTTATTAATGTGATAATATATCATTGATAATACTATAAAAAAAATTATATATATGGTCACTGTATTAATATATCATCTATTATATAGTCAATGTAGTTACTATTCTCCTCTAAACTGTGATACACATACATACAAACATATATATATATGAACAAAACGTTTTCCTTAGGAAGTATTTATAGGAAAACTTCACTCATATCCATTATCATCATCGTCGGAGCTCTGGCATTGGCATCTTATAAGGTTGATTGCATTCTATGCATTAACAACTCAGTTCTAATCTCAACTCAAAAGGAAGAGTGGATAGTGCCAAGGCTCTCTCCTTAAGCTTTGGGTCTAGCTAGGTTATGTTCTTTGGTGTTGCGAAAGAAAAGGAGATAGATAAGGTATTTTAATTTGACTATAACCCAGAAAAAAAAATGTTAATAATGATTCTATTATATATGAAAATACGAGGAAAAAGAAATGTATAAACTAAGATATATAACCCATTAGATTGGGTACCACACATTGCAATTAGATGAATTTAAAATGTTATGACTTACGATCCCTTGCGGATATTTCTAAAGGTAAATACATGTATGTAAGAACAAAACATAATAAGCACAAAGATTTATAAAGAAAGCTGTTGGTATGCCAATTGTGTACATGAACAATGTCAGCTGTGTCCGCGCCACTAGGCACTAAGCATTTTAACCCAAAAATGTTTCAAGACTCGAGAGCCAGTAACTTAGATGGTGACAGCACCCCATCAGGCACTATATGTATCATGTATGCTCTATCGTGCTCCACATTATTGATGTGATACCAATCAGAAGAGGAGAATAAGACATCCACTAAATTTTCAATCTTCAGAAAGATCCATCTTTTGAGTCAAAATCTAACCTACAGTTCAGTGTCGATTTTTTTTTTTTCTTGTTTGGGTTGGTCCTTTTAAGAATGACTGCAATATATATGTCATCATATCTCCCCCTTTACTTGAATTTAGTAAAAGCTAGATCTTGATTATGTAATGCCAAAAGCACAAAAACTATATATATATATATATATATATATATATATTCTTTTGTGCTTGGAACCATTTGGTTTTAATTAAGTACACGTGCACTTATTGATAATCGACAATATTATTAAATATTTATCTATTATTTGCAGGTTTTAACTCACTAATTGATAAAAACTCTTTTGAAATCCACTTATTTCGATTCCTTTGTGATTAACCAAAACCCCTAAATTTTAACATTTAATTCTTCAATACACACATGTACTAAAAAAATTTGTAATTTTTGTGAGTATGAAATACTCAAATTTAATTTGTGTGCATTGTAAAAACCACATTCTACCCCTTTTCGTGTTTGCATTTAACACTACCAAAGTACCATATATTGAAACTTTTTTTTTTTTTTTCATTTTCTCCTTGGCTCTTCTGTCATGATGAATCGTCTTTCTTAAAAATTCAAAATATTAACACATAAATGACATAATGTCTAACACGCCTCCTTACATTAATATAAGAGTTTGTGTAGGGGTTAAAATATGGACAATGTATAAGCCATTTTAAAGATAGGGTCGGAGTTCAACATTTATTTAGAAAATAGTATCAAATAATGAAGATCAAACTTTAAATTTTTAACTAGTTAATCACAAAAGTTTTGCTTACATGTCATAGGCTACCTCTTTCTAATATGCTTAAACAGTTAGGTAAATGCACATAGATGACACTATGTCTAACATCTTTGTAATTACTTGCCACTTCAATTTCCTTGTCCTATATTCTATCTCTACCTCCTTCGTTAATTCATTATCCATTCTTCTCCCATATCTAGCCCTTTTGCATCCCGTGCACTTCCTCTTCTCTTTTTTATTCTTTTCCCGTTTCCCTTTTGCTTCCTATATTAATTATCTCTCACCACATTTTAAAAAAATCCATGTTGAAAAAATTGAACTTCCAAAAAAAAGTGCCTGAGTTTTACCATTCAATTTTTGTGAGCAACTTTTTTTTTTGGTGGATGACCAAAAGTATCCACCGTCAATCACAGTGATTAATCCCCGCATTGATTTGTAGACACTTTAATGAGTGGGATAACTAGTTCGAAGATTTAAAACTTCTCCACATCCAAAGTTAGGAATTGAAACCCTAACATTTGATTAAGGATAAATGAGTCCCTTCCACTCAATCACACTCACGAATTTCTTAGCAACTTTTTATTCTTACAAAATACATCCGCGACCAAAATTAGACATTTTCTTCGGTATTGCGCCATTACTAAATTTAACGATGTCGTAGTCACTTCAACGTCGCAAAACTTAACATTGACCATTTAAGCATCTAGTTGACTAAGGAAAACAAATAGGAGAAGAAAAGAAAAACCGTACGTTAGTGGTCTAATTCACTGCCCCTGGTTAGGGATTGGAACTATTAAATTTGGTCGTTTGCCCCGGTCTTGTCGGGCATCGATTAGTGCAATTCCACTTTAACGTGCTTAATCAGGACTATAACATTACTCTTGTGATTAGTTGCATGGATCTAGACTAGTACTTCGTTCATTTGTCGGCAAAAGACGTTTTGTAGCACTATATGACTTTTTTAGGCCATTGGAAGTGAATGTAAAACGATAGTGGACAACAACCCACTAGACTGTTAAGGGGTATATATATATATATATATATATATATATATATGTTTGAATTCCAAACAATGATCATGACTCTCTTTTTTTAATATGCTTGGTAATAAACAATTGAAAACCGACAGCATTGCAAAGTTATTACTTCAGCATTCCATTAGTACCCAAAAAAGGGAAGAAAAAGAAGAATTATGGTTCTGTTATAGTCTTATATTGGCTAATCAGTTTAGATGATCTTTGTAAGTACTTGGGCATGCTCCATTCCCCATGTGCTAGCTCAACTTTGTCCTGCTTCAACTACCTTGTGGGTGGAGTTATCTTAAGATTATATTAGAATCTATCTTAAACAATATGTTAGGCAACCCACAAATGTTCAGGCTGACAAATTTCACGATCTATATGTCCAATCCTAAACATGAGGAGGGCAAGGTCTCACATTATATCTGTGTTCCATGTAGCCTTTATGAACATTTGGTTATTCTTATCTTTTGTTCAATTGTTTTCATGTTTGTAATGGCTAATGATTTTGGTGCATTAACAAATTGATTGATGGGTTATTATAGGTTTGTTTCATATTTAAAAAAATGATTATAAAATTTAAATTTTATATTTAATTGTAAAAGCTCAAGACTATTTTTTTTCAAAAGCTATTTTTTTAACTTCTAAAAAAATTGAAAAATAATTTTTTAAATTTTGATTATATTTTAAAAATTACTCAAAACAGAGAAAGTGATTTTTTGAAATAAAAAAAGTGATTCTAAGCTGAAAAAAAGATCAAACAAAAGCACCCTTAGTCTTATTAATTGCTGTTCAACACATGGTTATTGAGTGTTAGGGCTCTGACTATATATATGTGTGTGTCTCATGTGAGAGTTACGGCTAGGAGAGATGTGAAAAGAGCATATATAATTTCCCAAGTATACATGAATAATTAAAATTTAATGTTATTTAAAGATTATATTATTATTTTAAATTTGTATTATGTTATATATACTTTAATCATCAATATCAAATATGCATAATTATATACGTAGAGTGTTAATTAATGCATTCTTTCAACAATCAATTTAAAGATTCTCTTACTTTAAAATTTAATTTACAATGACATAAGTTGCTTGCAAATATTATCATTATTTACATGAAGAGTGTGATTGATATAGAGTAATTAAAAATGAAAAAAAAAATTATGGATGATGCTCATGTAAAATTTTATATATGAAATTACATGTGGAATCTGTCTTAAAAAATTTCGCATCTATTTCTACTCTCATACCAATACACTCTAGAAGAGAAATTGTTAAAAACTTAAATAATTTTTATTCAATTGTTGATAATTGCAAGTAATTAAAAGGACAAAGAGTAATATTATAAGGTATTTTTAAGTTCTCCTCTTCAAAATTATTTCTTTGTGTAAGTAATTTGTTTTGAAGTTTACAAAAAATATATCAAGTGAAATGGGTAATTAGTTGTGAGAGTGATAGCAATATATTTTACCCATTAAATAATCTTATATAAATGATTAAAATTTTAAAAAAAATATGAATTTAATTTACATTTTCAACTTTTAGCTCCCTAAAAATTTTCTTCAACACCCGCCACACTACATACATAAACCAAATTATATGTACTTTTGTCATTTTTAAAAACCCGCCCCTGATCCTCACTAGCTAGCAACTACATGACTGCATCAATGCAATTGGGATATATATATGCTTAATTATTATGCCGTAGCCTCTTGGAATGGGAAAAAAATTCATCAACTGGGAAGTCAATTATATCGTCTGCTACAATCTGCATCTTAGCTGGTCGATGCTCGGATTTAACAATATTACTCTGTGCCTGTGATGATATTCGATAATGATGAGATATATATAAAGTGGGTGAAATATAACGAATGCATTCAATTGGATCTGCACATATTTTAGCAGGCAGCGGCATAGGGGGGAATTAATTAATTGAATACTAAAGCATTTGACAGAGTAGTTGTTGATGAGCCAGAATCCATTGTTACTGTCTTCCGAGTTCTGAAGTCTGAACCATATGTTAATTAGCACAGCATTACAATCATGCCGTCCATGGAGCTTGTGCAGCCGCCAACACATATAATAGTGCAGGGCCTCTACCGGACATCACTATTAGCGTTGTTTAAGATTTTACTTGGTTCGATAATTTATCCCAACTTTAGGGAGCGTTTGGTACATTATTGTCTAAAAGATTATCACATTTTAAATTACTGATGATGTTATAATATATTATTTGATATGTACAAACAATCTAACTAGCAATGCTACAAAAGATTGCCACTGTTTAAATTACACCTTGTTTGGTGTATCAAATAGATTATCAAGTAATATATTCCTTTACTAAAATACCCTCCAAACAAAGAATAATAATAATAGTAATAATAATAATAATAGTTTTGGACTAGACTAAAAATAATTGGCGTGAATAATTATAAATAAATCACATGAATTTTGGCACAAATAAAAGTTTATTATTATTATTATAAAACTTTTAAAGTTTTATACATAGATTTTGGCACAAATAATTGCAACTACCATCATAGTAATAATTATACATGATTTTGACATTTACTTTGAGGCGCTCAGGCTTATTGTACTATGGAGGCGAGGGAGAGCATCACAGTGGGAGGTCATTACCAGAAGGGGGCTATGAGCTCAGCTACAAGGAGAGATGAATGAAATGCAATATGATAAGAGGGGTAAGTTTTAAATTTTGAAAGGATAGTTTTATAATAAAATAAATTATCAGATTATCACATTACCACATGAGTAGTAATCCAGATAAACACCCTCATCATTAGGGTGATGCGGATTATCAGTAGGAAAATAATGTAGATTACTTTAATAATATGAATTACGGGCAATGTGGAGTCACCAAATAAGGTAATATTATGGGTCAGATAATTTTAATCAGCCTCACTGATAATCCAAATAGATTACCCATTCCAAACGCCTTGTTAGGTCGAATAGTTTTTTAAAGTTTACACATAATATTATTTTTACTATATGATATAATTTACTTACAAGATATAGACCCCGTGTATTTTTAGTTTTTTACTTTTGTAATTTATGGTTTGATTAATTATGTATACTATTTAATTTTGAGTTAAATTTTGATACACTGATAATATAAAATTATTTTACACTTTTATTCAATTAAAATATTTTATTTGAATAACTTTTCAAGTAGATTTAATTTTGATATGCTAACATTGTAAAACTCTTTTACATTGTTATTCAATCAAATCTCTTTTTTTGTATGACTTTTCAAGTAGTGAGGTGAAAAAGTAACCATATTTACTGATATATCATTACATGATTTGATGAATATATAAAACTTTTTAACACTGTTAGTGTATTCTAATTAAATCCTTTCAAGTAGTATATGTAAAAGTTAACTATTATAATTTATATAATAATATATAATTAAATGATTATGTAAATTTGTTTTATACCGATAGTATATGACTATTAAATCCTTTGATTTTATATATATTTTATTTGAATTTAAAGTTAGCTATATTATCAATAAGATGTTGGTTCAATTGAAACGGAACTCAGATCTCTTAAACATAAGATCCTTAGTTGACATATAATTCGTGTGTCCAAAAACACAATTAGCAGGTGTTCTCACTTAAGCACCTAACTCTGTCTAGTAGATTAATCTCTCAACTATAAACTATAGGATGAGGATTCTCGATAAAACCCAAAAAAGAGAGTTAACACGGTTAACGGTAGTAGTCAAGACATAATTTAATCAGGTTTGAACTTAAAATGAAATAATCCGATCGAGTTTGACGAAACCTATTCTGAAAGCAGAATCATGTCTTCTATCACCGCCATTGGATTTCGTTATATGATATGGTGTTTTGAATTTAGAAAATTAATTGAGGATGAATTGGTAAATTAGTAAATTACTCATGCAATTTCGAACCAAACTAGGGTGACGATGAGATCGGGTTTGCAAATGATCTTACCTATGAAATCGAGTTTGCAATATGATAAACTGTATAATTAACAATGTAATTGATGAAAAGGTCTCGGCGATTAATTAATTTAAAACTACATGTACTCTAGTTTTTCTTTTATCCAACATCCGCACAAAAAATAAATCTGCATCCTCCAACGAGTTTCACAAGGCAAACAAAAATATTATATTGCTCGATGTTTGATCTCCTTCAGTCTTACAACCGTACGGATTATTGATTCATATTTCAATGCTTAGCCTAAATTCTAACTTGTAATAATGACTTTTGAGGCTTTATTGATTTATTCTATTCATATTCATCGAATTCAACGGCGTTCTCTGTCTCCGTATAGGCGGGTTTCACTCCGGAGCACTTTTCCAGTTTTCCTTTCTTTCTTTACTTTTTTTTTAAAAAATATATATTCATAAACACTTTTTCTTTCTTTCCTTTTTTATTTAAGCTGAGAAGCATTTTATTTCAGTTGTTTGAACGAAAGTATTGTTTTTCCCCATTATTTTTACGGCATTCATTAGTTCTTATTCTAATGATTGATAATTTTGTCCGAAAAATACTAATTATTATGATTATTATCAAGAACGGATTCAAAAAAATATGATGGAAGGAGCTAAAATAAGTAATAAAGTATAAAAAATTTAATTAATTATATGTAGTTTTAATAATTTATTTTCAATTTAATATATAATTTGTTTTAACTGATAATTATATACAAAAATTTCAAATATACACTTTTCAATTGATAACTTTTTTCTTTAAAATATTTTGAAAACAAATGAAGGTTTTAAAATTTTTATAGCCATTACTACAAAATAGATGTACGCCAGTGAAAATTTTGATATTAAAATATTAATATATTGTAGAAAATTAATATTTATTTAATTATATATCATACAATAATGATATTATTTTTGAATCTATTCAAATGTTATATATATATATATAGGAAGGGTGAAGGTGGCCAAGACCCTTAATCCGTCCCTAATAATATTATTGTACTAAAAAGTATATTTAAATTTAATAATATATTATCGCAATATTGTTACATCACTAATAAATTTGATATATCTAAGATAATTATTAATATAATTAAAGTTATTAAACACAATATTAATGCAACGTTAAACGATCATAGAAATATCTTTATGGACAATGTATGAGACTAAGATTTTTGCTTTATTGATGCTTCAAAATAAATAAGAATCAATAACTTTGGACAATCTTTGATACGAAATATTTAAATCTAACTGAAGCAGTTAATGAAACATGATCATGAAGGTTAATATGCTTATAATTTGAATGAGAGCAACATTGACATTGACACTGACATTCATATGAGATGAATTTTCCGCGCGACATGCATAGATTTGTAAGTATATGATTTAAGTCTAATTAATGATCGTATTTTTCTATTTTATGTTTTAAGGATATTTAGCTATTTCTCTGAATTATCATATTTTTAAACCCAACAAATAGCCCTCATAAGACTGATATTTGACCCTAATAAAATAGCGTAATTTATGAAAATATTAAAGTTGAGTCTGTATACTGTCATAGTTTAAAAACATGGGAAATGAAAATTCTTAGACAACAGTTACAATTCAAATCAGATTGGAAGACCTATATGGCCACAATACCCCTGCCTACTACCGAAAATATTTATACTGAGAAATATATATGCATGATTGAGGCGCCAGTAAAAGCCAATTGTAGTTTCATAACTGAAGGGTCCACGTGAAAGTTTTCAGTATGGTCAAAACAAAGGGCCCAATAAAAGCAACAGAAGGTGCTTCCCCAAAAAAACCACACTGAACATGAACACCTGCTGCTTTTTTCATGATTAGCTGGTTTGTCTATCGCGTACATAGACACGCACCTAACTAAACGCTTTTGCCATTTCCCCCCCTCAATTTCCTGCCTAATTTTGGTGCTACATGTTCAAGCCAAAATACTTTTCTAAATTTTTTCCTTCAAAATAACCGCTTTCAAGTTGACAAAAGTTCTTTCCCTCTATATATAATGTTTTTATAGGTTCTGCTAACAAATAGTTTTTTTGCTAAAAATATAATTTAATTTTTAAACACTGTCAGTCTAAAATTATTTTACCCAATTAAAATGCTAAATCTAGATAGAGATGACAATAATAAATTGTTTACAGGAATGTCCGTGGGGATCATATCATTAGAAATTTTTTCCATGTAGAGGCAGAGATTGCAACAAAAGTCCCCTGGCCATTAATTAGGGATGGAGACGAGGATTATATCTTTTGCCCTCATTGGAGACCTCTGCCGCCGCAATGGCATTTTAGTAATTTTGTGATGATATTTAACTACGTTAAAGGATTAATATCATATTATATACATTTGATATTAAATTTGAGGATTTTGTGTTTCATATTATAACAGTGTAATACTTATTAGAGTTTAAGGGTTGGATCAACTTCTATTTCATTATTTTAAAAGTTCCTTCCTTTTTTATAAAATATGCCAATTAAATTATTCCTACATTTTTATAAAACACTTTTTTCCGGTCCTCATGAATTCTCATGGGAGGGTTGGGGTGGGGATAATTGGAGAATAAGGATGAGAGGGAGAATTTCCCTCTCCTTGGAAATCGGGGAATGTCACGGCAAAAATCTGGAGGCTTGAGGTTTGAGACAGGGATGAGAAAACTATTATTCACCATCCTTGTCTAGACCTACTGTTATCCCCGTTTAAATTATGTTAAATAACTATCAATTATGATAATTACTCATCGCAATTTGATATTTTTCTAAAAAAATTTATTAGTGAATAATATCAATATACAAAAAGTTAAACTCCTAAAAATATTGAAAACTTGGGAAACGAATTTATTTTTTTGTTCTTAACCTGTGTCGAATTTGTTAGTAAATGCCAATTATTTTAGAAACCAAGTAAAAGGGTTATGTTATTTATATTTATAATATATGAAATACTATATCAACTTATATCTCGTTTATTATTAAATAAGACGGGGATCTTATTTAAGTATGGTTCATATCTTATATAATGATGAATGAGATATAAATTAGTATAGTGTTTCATATTTTATAAATATAAATAATATTTTTTTAAGTCAAATTATTGCCCGCCCCAAGGAAGCGAAGCACAACGTAACTGAAGGCCAGGCCAAGTTGAATGCTAACGTTAGTGTCAGTGTGATTGTTTGTGAGTGAGAAAGATAAACCAACAGAAACGACGCGGACACGCAATTTGTTGTTAGGTTTATGTAACTCTGCGCCCATTGCCTTTGCATGCATCCAAACACTGCCCCACTGCACCTGGCTCTTATGTCCTCATCCCCATGTGACTGTGATTAGTCAAACGTTAACTCCTTACTCTACCGCCGCGTGTCCCTGTGCATGATCGACGCATTTCGATTTACAAGTTCTTCAACGACACCGTTAGGCAACCCTATACTGCCATGCATGTTTGGTTTGCCGGTATTAAGCGGATAGAGTTGCTCTTAGAAAAGTACGAGTTTAATTGTTTAAGCAAAGTTGGTAGTTCATATAGGACTCGAATTCTGGTGATATGCATCAAGAGATCTTTATAACTAAAGACAAGACTTATATATGTATAATTTATACCTTGAGGAATCGGTTTATATTTTAAGTGATAGATATCCTAAGTTAAAAAAAAAAAAAAATTGGTTTGAGAAAAATTGAAACTATTTGGTTGTGTTTTACTTTCAAGTGAAGTGTTTTGGTTTGAATTTTTTTTCTTTTGAAATTTTAAGAATGTTTGGTTTTAAAAAATAATTTTAATCATTAATTTTATTTTTTTTATTTTCAGTATTCTATAAAGAAGACACTAAAAATAGAAAATGAAAAGTGAATTTTATAATCTTTATAATTTTTAATATTTTGTTCATAAAATTTATAAAATAAGAAAATATAAAATGAAAAGTGAAAACTATTTTATAAAAAGAAAGTCTAAAAAAACCCCTCAACTTTATTTAATGTAGATTTTAATGCTAATGTTTTTAAAACGTGAAAAAGGATACTCAAACTTTACTATGAATGCGGATTATTCCATTTGACTAAAAAACGTTAAATTTTAAATGGAAAAAGTCACATGAGGCACATATGACAACCTAAATAAGGGTAAAACCGGAAAATAAAACCCCGTTAGTCACCATGGATTGGCACACGAGTACATCCAATTTCAAACAGTGTAAACGCGCGCCCAGAAAGAAAGAGAGACGACTTCGCTGGCTATACACAGAAGGAAGAAATCAAAAACCTTGAGCCCAAATTGCAAAACAGTGATCGTGCGGCCAACAGAAGAACCAGGAGAAATTTGCTCCAGAGGAATAAATCTTTGCCTGGAAAAAAAGAGGCAAAAACTCGGGCCTTCAATTGACAAAGAATACTGATGATATGGTAATTGACTATGATGTTGACAACAATAAGCCGTTCTGACCAACGAAGGAAATGGAATATGCTTTAACAAAAACAAAGGGTTGTCCAATGAAGGGTCTTTTATAAATGGTCAACAATTTCAGATTGTCAAACATTTCAGCACTACTTGAAATTGCAGAGGCTCGCCACCCATCTTTCTTTCAAATTGGCCAAACTCGTGCAATAAAGATAGCCTCTTCCAAGTGCTTCTGTTTCACTCAGTCTTGGTTTGTAGAGATAAAAAATAGAAGACACCAATTCTGGTAAAGCAGATGCAACAAGAGGGATAGGGGGATTTGTGTTCCGATTTTAACCTCATTTACTTGTTTCAATGAGGGGTTTTAAGTTGGCATGTTGTCGTCATTTGACTTTTTCCATCCAAAATTTAATATATATTAGTTACATGGAGTAGTTCGTACACATAGCAAAGTTTGAGGGTCTTTTTTATATGTTTTAAAAGTATTAAGATTAAAACTATGAGGTGTGTCGTGGTGGCAGTTCACTTTATTTCTTAACCATGGGGTCAGGGGTTCGATTCCTGACTCATGGAAATGAAGTGCATCTCATGGCCAGCCATTTACTTCTTTGGGGAGCTCCTGCGGTGAGGGAGATTAGTCACCACTATCAACAATGGATACCCTGATTTCAATAAAAAAAAAAGTATTAAAATTACAATGCACATAATATAAAATTCAAAGAAATTTTTTATATTCCCCCCTTTTATGAAACTAAACACACCATAAATGTTTTAACTTTTATTTTTGCATCTCTCCTCATTTTTCTTATCTCATTTTTTTACTATTATTCTCAAACACAAGTTAATTTTTTAACTACAATTATTGAAAAGAAATTTATCAAAATCTGAACTAAACATATGACAATCCAAACAAGGATAACAGTGCCACTAAACCGAACAGGGATAGCGTTCTCCCCAAGCCAAACTGGTGGGAAAATTTTCGGATCCCGAAACAGAAACTGGTCCACATTAAATGCTGGCTCAGATAGCAGCACCCGTGCGAACCGTAGGGTGTACCGCAAGTTGCGTAAGCACGCACACAGTAGCACACGACCCATCCAGATTCTCTAAAAATCTAACGGGTCAAAGGTGGTACACTTCAAGATTGGGTGAATCCTGATGCAGGATAGCAGAGCCCCTTTCACCCCACTAATCTTGATCGGATAAAGGTAATGGGAGCTGGGATTTGGTGGTACTAGGGTGATATCCGCTGACAATACACACTTTTTCAATCCTCTTATCTTTTGATATCTTTGATTATACACTAAATACTCAAAATCTCTCATATTTATATTGGGAGATAAATTAATCCTTCAAATTTTAAAAATTCTAAATTAGTTTCTCAGGTTTTAAAAAGGAATAAATTGATCCCTTCGTACACTATACAGAATTGTATGAAAATTATATGGAAGACTAATTTGTCCCTTTTTTTAAAACCTGAGGAACTAATTAAGAATTTTTAAAATCTAAAAGATTAATTTATCCCTAGTACAAACCTGAGGGATGAATTTGAATATTTAATCTTGATTATATATAAAATCCAAAAAAAAAAAGAATTTAAAAATTACAAAAAATATAGTACAGGGTCTACAAACCCTGAATGCATCTACTAAAAACATGACATGGAATCTATAAAATCCCCTCTTCTTTTTTTCACATTTTACCAGGTACTATAGTTTAACATACAGTACATTGCCTTGGATATTCCTATTGTTAGCATTTAATCGCCATTCAATGTATTCATTTAAAAGTTTAATTTTAATATATTCTTATAAATAAACATTGTAAAGACATCTTTTAATTATTCAAAAATATATGATTTTTAGAATTTATTTCAATTTATGGTTAGAGTATGGCTTAATATTTATAAAAAAATTGTTAAAATAGCCAACAATAATTAACTCATTTGATTGACTTTAAGCTCATATAATGTCACAATTTGGATTTGATTTTCCTGCTTCATTTGTTGGTGGGTAATTTATAAATATATTTTTTTAAGTGGTCAATGAACTTGAAAATATACCTTGACTCTAGATCAAACGAGTTTTTCCATCCTTCCAAACTTTAGAAAAAATTAAAGATTTATAAAAATAATTAATAAACAATTCCCATTAACATCATAAACAAATATTTGGAACATTGATTTTTTTGAAAAATTAACTAGGTAATACGGGTGTAAGTAGATGGCTTTAATTCAATGAGCCCTACAATCTAATCCAAACCAATAGAATTGGTTCATTTTGATTCAAGTAATCAGTTCACCTTTAGTAAAAACCAATCAAACCCAATTATTATTGGTTTGATTTTGAATTTATGATTTTCAAATCGGTTAACGAAATATCCAACACAATCACCCTATCAACTAATTTTTTTAGCTTATTTGTAAGGTTTCAAGCCTTGTACTTTAGTTTTTAGTAACAAAAATATTATTTCAATAAGTATCTAATTGAAAAACTCACTCTATCATTATAAGATATAGTAAGTGTTTCAATTAAGGATATACTTTTAGGTATTAGAATATCATTATTATTCTAATAATAGACTCACTTTTTATTATTTTTGTTTACATTTGTTTAGAAAAATTATATATTCACATTATTATTAAGTTTTACACTATTATCAGTTTGAAAATTTAAGTTTGTTAAAAATATTTTTTTTATTTTAATCTAATAATTAAAACCAAACCAACTAAATTTGATCAATTTGAATCTAGATCTATTAAAAAAGACTTAAAATTGCATTAAACTAATTCAATTAAATTTGATCTGTTCTAGTATGTTATTACCCTGAACTCGATCCAATTCAACTTGTTTACACAATGGAACCCACGTCAATCAGATCAGACAACTACTGTCCGATTAGATTTAGATGGACGGATGAACTTTACTGACGGTATCATCATCATGATGATCATGTGACTTATCTATGATGATCACGAATGGGAGGAAAGGGGCCCCACCCACCCGGTGTCTTTTTTATGAAGAGAGAGAGAGAGAGAAGTTGGTGATGCTCTTGTTTGTCCTTGTGATGATAGGACTAGACGCTTACAAGAAAACTGTTATTTATCCTTATTATCCAAAAGATATCGTGTTAATTTATATCTTATTTATTATTAAATGATATATAGATCTTATTTGAATAAATGCAGTATCTTCTATATAATGAATATAAATAACACAACTCTACAAGAATCGGTGTCAAAAGTGTCAACGCCGTTTGGATATTTGGGAAACAGAAAGTAGTTAGGTTGTCTCTGTCGAGAGAAAACCCCATTTACGGCTGGCTGGCTTGCTGGCTTGAGTGTTTTTACTAAGCTTTCTGATATACACACAGGACACAGCCAATGCCCCCTTGGTCTCTAGCTTCTTCCGGGTGCTTCGTCTGACACTGCTTCCTCCCTCTCCAATCACCACTACTCCACTCGACTCCATAGGGTGGTGTAAAGTCTCTATATTTCAACTTTCAATATAGGAACTAGCTACCCTCAACCACCCTAACACACCATAATAATAAGAAAATTTATCTACGGGACCCAGTAGAAATACTAGCTGACTTCTTCAAGTATATAATTAGGGGCTCATTGCAAATAAAGAAAATCTCGTGACCATAGATAAAATACGAATACAACGTCTTCGTCCCTAAGGAATTATTCACTGATTTAGGTAGTGAATATCCCGTTCACTTACCTAAAGACTAGCGTATGTAATTCAAATATAGAAAAATGATTTAAATTAGTTATTTTTTAAATGAACGAATCTCCAATTGTTAATTATATAGATAAGTTCAAATTCTTTAATTATTACCTCACTCGAAAATTCTTGTCAATAATGTTTTTCTACACATAAATATTGACATAAAATCCAACATCAAATATTTAAAAATCTTAGGCCCTTTTCTTCGAATCGACAATTTTTCACCCCCAATCAACACTTTCGTATGTGAGATATAAATAAATCTGTAATGTAAGAAGTTAAAGCAAGCATTCGTTTTGGTTGAAGATGGAAAAATCCAGACCACCCTTTAAGAATCCTCCTGAGGGAATTATCCCGGGTATGTAAATCCAGAAGAATGATATCAGATCGAACAGGTTCAACAGTCAACTCATGTGTGTATGAATAATTGAATATCCTACTTCTGCAACCCAGTATCCCACTTGCACCAGTGTATAATCAAAGGAGTTGAAAATTAGCTACAAAACATTGGTTTGTGGGGAGATGTAGGTGGAATATTTAAATGTAATGGGAAGAAACACCGTTCTGGACATTATATTTTTGAATAAACAAAGTCACTCCTGACAAGATTTTGGTATTTCTCACCATGCTAGTGATGGTGATGATGGTGGTGGCCCACACACACCTCCCCACTCCTCACAAGAGTCTATAGCCCAACTACAGTGTGCACCCCACCACACAAACATCCATGATTTCCTCCCATTGGAACAAGGGCCACACTATAATAAAATTTTATAAGATCGAAAAGCTACTCATAGCATTGGAATTAAGATAATGATGCTATGCGTGACAGAAAGAAATGATAAAGAATGCCATAGATGATGATTATGATTGTAAAAAATAATAATATTAAGAATCTTTTTTGGAGAGAAATGATAGAGAGAAGAGGGAGAGAGATGGGCTTCTTTTGTTCACCCCATTCTCTATTTTTTCTTTGTGTT
The DNA here is from genome assembly GCA_031216105.1 of Dalbergia cultrata. NCBI lineage: Eukaryota > Viridiplantae > Streptophyta > Magnoliopsida > Fabales > Fabaceae > Dalbergia > Dalbergia cultrata. The sequence goes on from CM062345.1 coordinate 57,028,660, forward strand.
TTCCCTTGTGAAATTTTTATTTCTGTTTGCAGCATATAAACACATATTTGACATCTCTCACATGAAGGAAGCCCATTACCAGTCCCCAGTTACATCTCATACTCCCCAAGAACAGAAATATTATACGGACCCTATAAAATTACTCCCCTATGGTAAAATTCAAAGCTCGAGTTTGTTCTTTTTTTGGATGAAAAGGGGTAATAAAAATGAAAATTGAAAATCAAACTAAAACTTAAAACTCATTTTCCACTGTATAATATTGGGTCATCATCATGATGAGAATAGAGACCGGCCTGCAAGCAACCATCACAAAACCACCCCTCAAATGTCGGCAGCAGCACCACTACCAAAATCTCATCCATTTTTCTTCTTTCACATGACACCGCAGCTTGAGGTATTCTCATCATTGAAAATGTTGGAATATTGTTCTGGAGGAGGAGGGTAGCTGTAAGGATTGTAAGGAGGAGGCGGAGGGTACATGTAATTGACAGCCATAGGGGGCCTTGCATACATCATGGGTTGGAATCTATCATTCCCCATTGCCCTTTGTTGGTTCATCATGGCAGCCATGTACTGTTGTTGGCTGTAAGGGTTTCCAGGCATCACATCTGGTGGACCACCACCACCACCACCACCTTGGAAGTACCCTGCAGTGCCGCCGCCCCCACCGCCGCTGACCGCGGCAGCAGGGAGGCCTTGAACAGCAGGGATGTTACCCATTTGGTTCATTGGCATGCCACCCATTGCTCCCCCCATAGGGATGTTCATTGGGCCCACATTAGCCCCAGCCATACTGGGATGACCACCCATGGTTTGGAATCCATTGTTCATAGCTCGAACACCACCACCTTCACCCATCATACCATTACCATTTTTGCCCCCATTTCCATTGTTATTTGGATGGCCACCACCATGGCCGCCACCACCACCACCATGATGTCCATTGCTACCATTCTTGTTTGCCCCTCCTCCATTTTTACCGTCTGGCATGCCACCTCCATTCTTGCCACCATTGTTTTTGTTACCACCACCCTGATTTTGATTGTTACCACCACCACCTCCTCCTCCACCACCTCCACCACCACCCTTCTTTCCTCCATTCCCATTTTTGCCATCATTTCCACCACCCATGCCATGCATTTGCATTGGCATAGGGCCACCACCACCTTTCTTGCCATTACCTCCTCCATTGCCACCACCACCCCCCTTCTGAGGATTCATGAGTTGCGGATGATTCCCATTCATCATCCCATTCAACATCATGTTGTGATGGGCACCATTCCCCATAGGGAGCTTCATCTTGTTCAATGGATGCTGAGGATCATCCATCTCATCATAAAGCTCATAATCATCATCATCATCATCATCATCATCATCATCATACTCATCATCAGACAAATCATCGTCCTCAGGCAAGCTGAACTTCACCGTCTTCATGTTTGGGTTCTGGTTATTATTTGGCAGCTTCATGTCCTTGAATTGAGGCAGCTTCAGATCTTGGAACCCTTTCATCTGCTGAAGCTGTCGCAGCTGCTGCTGGAGCTGTTGGGGCTGAAGATTCTGCCCTTGTTGCTGGCCACCACCACCCCCCTTTGATTGGTTGTTATTTCCACCCTTCTGGCCCTTGTTGTTGTTGTTGTTGTTTCCACCACCACCACCTTTGCCATTCTCAATTTGCATGTTCTTCAACTGGTTAGCAAGGTGGTTGTGGTTGTTGTGCTGGTTGTTGTTTGGTTTAGGAGCACCCCAGAGCTCTGCATGTTTCCCTGCCTTTGCAAGCTTCTTGATGAGAACGTTTGGGTCCACGTTCCCTGAAACCGTCACCTTTCCTTGTTCTGCATCTATCTCAGTTGTGAATACCCCTGTCAAAAACAAAAATGACACATACATCAAAGGGAGGTTAAAAAATGACCAAAGATTCAAGATATATGGATAGTAAAAAATGAGATTTTTTTTCTCATGTTTATTCTTAAGATAATAATAAAAGAGAACCCAAAAAAAAAAAAAAAGCTTTCAAGGGAAAATGTGAATAAACGGGTTGACATCATTTGTTTTTGGTTCTCTCAGTACGGTGAGTGAGAATAGATAAACGCATACCATCAATCTTTTGAAGGATTTTCTTCACTTTTTGCTTGCACCCGTCACAGTGTATGTTCACTTTGAGAACACATTTCTGCATGCACAAGCAACAATCCCAAACACCCAAAAAACAGAATAAAGAGAAACTTCATTGTAGATATAAACAAGAATAAAACTTGTTACTTTCTATCAGAAACAACACAGAAATGAAAAACAAGAATAAATCCACCACATTAAGGAAGTAAAAAGCCTCAAAATAAACAGTTAAAATGATAGAGAAGTACCTGTATCTTCAAAATCTCTTCTTTACTCATTTCTCAGACGCGCCAAATGGACTAAAAAGATTGTAACAATGAGGGAGAATGTGGAAAGAGCTGGAAACAGATCTGAGCAACAGAGAAGGGAAAAAAGAACAGAGAACAAGGTAAGAGAAGTTTTTCCAATCTTGGGTTGTATCGTGTGGAGCTTTTGGAAGCAAACACAGAAGCCAATGACAGAAGGGAAAAAAAAAAGTGTTTCAGTGTTCTGAGTGAACAGAGAAAGCGAGTCTGAACAACAAGGCTCAGACTTGGAGAAACTATAGAGAGAGAGAGAGAGAGAGAGAGGTTTAAAGATGGAGGGCAGTCATTAAAAGCTTTGAATCCTGTATTTCAGGGAGCGAGTGAGAAAGAGAAGGCATAATAAGCAAAGCGAAAAAGAGAAGTTGAACATAAGAGAAGACGGTGCTTCAAACCAGCGTTTCACTCTCACCGTTTAAGCCTATTTAATTTAAGTTTTCAATTTTTATTTTTCTAGATTTAATAAAAAAATATTAAAATTAATAAATTTTTATTTTTTAATTTTAATATTTTCTTCATAAAATTTTAAAAATAAAAAAATTAAAATTAAAAGTTAAAAACTTTAATCAAACGTACCCTTGGCTTAGCTTGTATAAGAATCTCTCTGTATTTAACTCACTTGTCAGACACACTCATAACCTCTTTCTTCTCTCTGGCTCTGGCTTGAGGAAGGACTAGCTTCCGTCAGTCACTGTGACAAATGGCTTGGCTAATGCTGTGTACGTAATATTTGATTTCAAGGAATTGCTTTTGAAAACAAAAAATGTATTTTTCTAATCTGAAAGATGGATATTTAACTAATTCAATTTTAAGCTTCGTGACATTATTATTACAAAAGTAAAAGAAAGATTGTCTTGAGATTTAAAAGACTCAAATTTGATATCTTGAGAAAATGCTGAATTGTTTAAATGTTGAAAGATTAAACGATGTTCAATTCTTGTCATTAAATTACCTTAATTACATGTACCAGACAAATATTACCTTAATTGTGTAAAGGATAAAATATTAAAATGGCAAACTTTATTTTTGTTTAATTTTAGTTCTGTAACTGCCTTCTTCAGAAAATTTCGTTTTTTTTCCCACAAAAAAAAAGTAGTATTTGATTAAAAGTAATAACTAGCTATCAGCATATGCCAATGAGCTGTGTCAGACTTTATCTTCCAAAATTAGTTGATACAATTAATACTGCCATTAATTGGGGACAATGGCTAACTTGTAATTCTCCTTTTTCAGTAGTGGTTTTTAGTACATTTGCACGAATTTCATTCAAGTGGATTTACAGTTCCATCCTCGTGTTAGCGACTTGAGCGTACCAAGAAACTTTGCTGACTACACTGAATTACATCACACGCAAATTTCTTCAATATTTATGTGACTTCAGGTCAGTTCGCATTGGATAGTGTGTCAATTTATTACCTATTTATGGTTTGATAAAATATAAATATTATTTAAGTATAATTTATATTCTATTTAATAATAAATAAAAAATAAGTTAATATACTATCTCATATTAAATAAATGCTGATAGCATTTTTCTCGGTTGAATTCCGAGCCTGCACCTGCTCAGCATTTCTAATTTATTTACATTTATATTTTTACTGAGGATGAAAATGGTCCACAACTGTGCCGAGTATTAAATCAAGTGTACTGTGTTCTATCCAGAAGCCAACGATGCTTGGATAGGAAAAATATACCAATCTATTAATTTAATTAATTATATAGAATACTTATTTATTGTCAGATAGGGGCCAATTCCATTATCTAACGAAAGCTCCTCTATTTTCAGCTAACAACCGAGATGCATTATAGGGAATGGGAGGGAAGAGCTGCCTTTTGCGAAACACAAATTACACACACACTTCATTGTGGGTCAGTATTCCTAATCTTTCTGCCCCCCGCGATATTTTTTGTGCCAATTGTTTCCTGAGTCTTATAGTTTCTTTCTTGACATGTTCACATTTTGTTAGGATAAAACTAATTTATTTAACATATTGATATTGAATTCATTTGGTTAAAATTTTGAAAAAACAAAAGTAAAATTTGCTTATATGTTCGGTTGAGCTTATCAAGAGAGGTAAAATGAAAAGTAATCATTCATCTGCTCTAATCAAATGCCTTTTTTGCCCTTGGCTACGAAACCCCTTTTAACTCTCGCCCAGTCCCACGCCTAGTGGCTAATGCCATAATATACACTTGGTATGTGCTGCCTAGCCCCTCAACCTAATACTATGAGAACAGTAGCATCTTGTATGTTCATCTTTAGCCCATGCACTGCTAGTACTCTCCATACCAAATATCTCCACCCTTCAATCCTCCTTTGTTAAGTATCACCCCTCGTTCGTTGGATGAGTTTTTTGTTTTTCTCACGGGTATTTCTCTGCTGGTTCGACCAGTTCAACCAAACCAATTAACTAATTTGGTCTCCCGCCAAAAAAAAAAGCTTATGTTAAGACTTGGTCAAATTTCGTATAAACAGATTAAAAAAAGATTTTGATCATATAAAGTGAGCATCCCACTTAGGGAATAAAGTAAAAAAAATTATTTTTAGATAAATAAAATTAGAAGTGAAATTATTTTCACTATATTGATCTAAGATCAAACTTCTCATTTTACTCTCTAGAGTAGATGATCTAAATTATTTCATTATGGTAAAAAATATACATAGATATGATTTGATTGGCCAAATCACTAATTATTAGACCTCTTAATCTTTTAAAAATAACTAAGAGGAATGAGCATGAGGGAATAACTTAGAGGAAATAAGCATGACGGAATACGAGATGTTGGGATTTATAATTATCCTAAAGAGTGAAACAAGTATAGTTAAAGCAATGTGGGATTTTGAGTGCTTTATATGTAGTAGCCTTAAGAGTAAAAAACTTATTAGTCTAAGCAATATAGAACTTGAGTGTGCTGTATTCCAACATTTTATTTATTCATTTTGTATAATACCTTTTTATTTATTTCATAGCATATATAATTAAGAAATAGGAAAATCACGCTTATCTCTGTTGAGGTTTATCGAAATTCAATCTAGACCCCCATTCACTTGTCTCACATATATTAACCTCTGTTCTAGTTCCCTAATCCTACCATGTTTATCACTTCAAAACCCACCTCTCTTCTTCTTTCAAAACCCATTTTCTAAGATTAGGGAACTTGGGGATTTTACTTTGCTATAGAAGATCATGGGAATATGGATTTCAAAAATAGAACTTGTATGGTTTCAATTTCTAAAAGATAGATTCCCAAGGTTAAGGCCATGTGGGATTTGTTTGGTGAAAGGATTGAAGTAAGTCTTTTTAGAGGCAAGGTTGTGGAATCACCATTGAGCTTGAAACTCATCCTAAGAGATAGTGTGAGCTAGTTAGCAACCCTCTTGAAGAGGAAAGAATCCAACGTACATGGAATCTTTGAGGATTGGTGAGAGATCAACTTGTAGAATAGAATTTGGATGAAGTTTGGGAGAGCCTAACCTCCAATTGGTTCGTCGAAGAATCATAATCAACCCATGCTTGAATCACCTTACTGCTCTTCAAGTAGGTCTAGTTCCTCCTTCGTTGACCATTGGGAAAAAACAAAACTTTAACCGATTTGTGGTTTTGTGCATTGTGGAGAGAAGGGAGGTGGATTTTGAAGCAATGAACTTGGTGGGTTGAAAAACTAAAGAAAAGACTAGTATATGTTGAACAACTAGAGGAGGTCTAGGTTAGATTTCAATAAATCTAAGGAGAGGTGAATGTAATTTGTCCTTAAGAAAATGCATATATTTGTGGGAGTTTTTTTGGTACCCTCAATTTTTCTCTAGGTATTGATACCTTATAATGATTAATGTTTAAGACTAAGCTACACGTGCAATTTTGTAAAAGTGAAAAATATATTTGAGAGTAGTGGGATTTTTGTTTCAATAATAATTAACAGTGAGTATTGTTACCCTTAAAAAACTATGACGAGTGCCAAAGGAAATCTCCATATATTTAAATAGTTGAACCAATGAACTTTTGAACTACCATCTTGTCCAATTTAATATCTGGTTAAATGTTTAGAATCTTAGAGGATACCCTTTTAGTAGTAAGAGAATATTGAACTCTTTTAATTGATGTGTCTAAATTTTTTTCTAATTAAAAAATTTATTTACATGTATTAAACAGTTCTTATATAATGTGTAAATTACCACTTAGGTTATTATTGTAAGCAGCATATTAAATTAAAAATATTCAAATAAATTATAAAGATAATATAGTAACACTTTTCTAGTAATTCACCTCTTCTATGCCTCACCCTATCCAGGTTGAGAGTGTAACAAAGTTCTTGTAAATAATGTCTGCATAATATTTACTTATATTTATAAAAATATGTTATCCATTAAAATAAAATAAAACGATAAACTAGCAAATCATTTTTAAATTGTATGAATCTTTATATACTTGATTTACTTAGCAAGAACTTTAAATTCACTGGTTAAATTTATACAATTTCATCCCAAGAAAAAGTTATTAGAGTAAATGGATCCCTACCCTATATGTATAGGGTGGACATATATTTATACCAGGTGTAAATTTTATATACTTATACCCTACAATAACTTTTTATAAAAATTGAATTTAGTTGATCTGACCGTTGAATTAAGTGATATTATATTGACAAACAAACATGCCAAATTTCAGAAAAAATAGGATAATAATAGGCATGTATTCTAATAATTGATATTTACTAATATTTTTAAAAACACATTATTCTTCAAGATAAAGTGGCATGATAAAAAATAAATCATTTTCAAATTATATAAAAATTGATACATTTGATCTACTAGGCAAAAACTTTAAATTTAACGGTTGGATTGATAAAATTTTATACCCATAAAAAGTTATTTATGGGTGTAAGTGTATCAAGACTTACACCTGGTATAAACAGATTCCCATATATATGAAATTGTTGACCTCCACACCTTTATGTGGAGGTTAGCCAGCTTTACATTTTGGGATGGACATAAAATTCCCCCTTCTCTTTCTTGAATCAATTTAAAATTTTGGATAATATTATAATTTTATATTAGTCATATTTATTACTACTTTGTTTATTTCTCACTTTTAATTAATATTCATTCACTATTATTTATCTCTATATGAATACTATTACTTTTTATTTTTTTTTACTTGAACATTATATGGGTGATTAAATTTTTTATAATATTAGTATATGATAAATATGTAACATCCTTTCTTTTAAAATGATAATAAATAATAAAATAGTCTATGTGTAATAATTGTAAGTCATGTATCAAATTTAAATATTTTATTAGTCTTACTTAATAATTTTATATTACTATCTATTTTAAATATTAGATTAAAATGTTAAAATACAGATATTAATTATTTAAAGTGAGACCATAAACTATTAGCAATAGACTCAAAATATATTGTGCCAAGTTAAGAATAAAATTTATTAAGAGTAATAAGTAATAATATGTTAAGTATTAATAATTAGGTGTATAATTTTTACACAAACAAAATATATAGAATAAAAAAAAAAAAGAGGGCGCCGATTTATGCACAATAACCAACTTACTGTTGGTTTGATGGCTGTGCATTTCTATATATATATGTGCTGTATGTGCATACGTGAAAGGAAAAAAGAAGGAAAAGAAAGAGAAAGAAAGAAAAGAAAGAAGGGAAAGTGACAGAGAGGGAGAGAGAACGTGAGAAAGAGAGAGAGAGAAAGGAAAAAGAGAAGAGAGAAAAGAGAGAAGAAAGAGAGAAAAGAGAGGATAAAACTCAACTAGTCCATATAATCTCCATCTGTCAGTCAAACTTGAGGTAGGAATGAATTTATTTTATGCAAAATAAAACCATAGTTACAATTATTATTACTATTACTCATTTTATATACTGTCATTGTACATTATAGATACTCATTGTTATTTATTATTGTTATTCTTTTATAATTATGGGCTTGAATATTGGTAAAAATAATATTAATAAAATTCCATTATTTCTCTACCGGTCCCGTCGGTTTACCGCGCTCCGGTTTCTTATTAATTATAAAGATTTCATTCTCTCTTCACTGGTCCCGTCGGTTCACCGCGCTCCGGTTTCTTTTTATCACTAAATTATAAATATTTTCTTCTCTCCCCATCGGTCCACAGATCTGCCATTCCGATTTCTTTATTTATTTTAACGTTTCTTTACATTTATGCAAATTGTTGTTTAATTCAAGTGAGTTAAATATTCCTTTATATTGCTATCTATTGTACATTAATTTATCATTCTTCCATTTTAGAATTTATTATATTATCTATATAATAATATATTAATTTGAGTTATCAATATTTATATTAATAATTAAATTGGTAACTCTATGGTTTAATGAATTTTATTAAGGCATTAATTTATTTGGTTTTAATTTATTTATGCATGAATTTATAAATGTTATACATTGATGTTTCACTATTTAAATTAATTTATGAGCTCTTATTATAGATTAATTGTATGATTTCCTTATTATGAAATTATGAACAATAACTTTTAAATTAATTTAAAAAGAATATGACTAATTAAAGTGTGCCGCTAATCACAGATAAGGCAGAGGGATACACATAAGATCCTTTTAAATTACCTGCCTTGGTTAGAATGGCTAGGAGGTTTGCTTTGTCGTCACAATGTAAAGAATAAAGAATGAGAATTTCCTAAGTTAAGGCCTTCAAGTATGTGTGAGACAAGCAAACAAACGAAAGAGAAAATTAAAGTAAAGAAATCACAAATTTGATAAGATATGTATGATATGTTCTACATGGCATATTTTAATTTATTATGTTCATATAATGTTATTGTAACAATGTGTATTTTCCGTGTAAACATAGTTGAAACCAATCATAGTTCAACTATTTTAAAACTATTCATTTCTACTGAGAATTTTCTTAAATTCTCATTTTTCTTTATTTTATTTCTGGTGGTTTCAGATTAGCCAAGTAGCATCGAATAGATGGCAGCTGCTTTAAGTTTATGGATTTATGTTTAATTAATGTGTGATTTTATGTTGTAATTTTTAGTTTGTATCTAATGACATTAAGTTGTCATGATAGAACATTATGTTTGTAATCTTTTTACTTAATGTAAATCGTTGTGCTTCATGTGTACACTCATATTATTAACCTATGAATAAACTGGTATTACAAAATAAGCGTATTTTAATATCATTAATATCAATGGCCTGTTAATTTCTTTAGCAATATAGTGACGATAATTGGTATTTAATACAATTTTGGAAGTATTTTAACAAATTAATTATACGAATATATAATAAAAAGATTCCATTCAATTCACAAATTTTTAATGAAATTTTTTTGTATAATATATTTGTGTTAATATTATAATTTTTTTAATTACTTATATAGTATTCAAGTGGATTTTTTAAAAAAAAACAGAGGAGAGAGAACCATATTCATATAGAAATAAATAATTGTGTGTATATTGTGTAGGAGAGAGAAAAATTAAAGAAGTAATAATAAATGTGAATAATATAAAATTACAATACTACCTGTGATTTAAGTTGATTAAAAAATGAAGAAAATGAGTTTTATATTCCATGTAGAGTTTAACGATTTATATATAACGACTCAAGTAAGATAAGTGATTTATTATGAGAGTGAGGGAGTCTAGAATGACTCAAATGAGATAAATGATTTATTGTGAGAGTGAAGGGGGTAAATGTGAATTGTTAGATATTACATAAATAGTTAAGATTAAAATATAAATTCACATGACATTTTTAAATAATCATGTGATTATTAATTATCATTAATAATTTTTAATCTTAATCATTCATATATAGTTATACAGTTCAAATTTACTCTTATTACTCTCATAATAAATCATTAATTTCATTAAAGTCATTCTCTATATGAACTTGGTGGTGGACCCTATATTTTGAAACTTAAAAATCATACATCAAGAAAATTTTACTATTTTAAAACCTAAAAACACTAGTCAGTAAAACCCATATTTTATATATATATATATATATGCCCTTTTTGCCTTTAATCTTAATTTAGTTTCACAAACTTTCTTTTGGCCCTTTTCTATTCAAAATTAGATATGGGCTGTACAAGAATCCCCATTAACACGGTTGCTTGTTAGGAATTGACGCATCTGGAATGCGCATATACTTAAATGCTGTTTGTACTTGTTAACATCATTATCAAACAACAGTACGAGACACTTCAATTCCCCTTCAAACAACATTATAAACTTGGGCCAAGTCGTTCAACATTTAATAAATACCATCATTATCTTTGCCTTGGCTTTATGACGTGTCTTCCCTTATTATTCATGAACTTACACAGCCCAATATCGAGCTTTTCTCTTTTACGTTTTTCCTGAAGAACGTAAAACTTTTCTTTGAGTTTGTTGTTGTATTTTTTTTTTTTTTAAGTACATTTTTATGTTTGTTGTTTGCAAATACGTAAACTTACAATCTTGTTTTAGTTATTGACTAATAATAGTACCAAACAAAAGTTTCTGTGCGTTTGCTCCCAATCAAATCGTTGACACTCACAAGTTCTAGTCACTTTTTTGGTTAAAATATATATATATATATATGTCAACAATTAGATAAAAGCTCAAAATTCTCTAAAAAGAGATACAAAGTATAACAAAAGATTAACACTAACTCAAAAAACCTTCCACCAACGGCTCAAAGTACCTACCAATCAACACCACAACCACATAGATCCAAAAACTCAAATCATACCAAGTGTTCAATCAAATCCATGATAATGCGAATGCTACTTATTCAGACAAAAACAATCTGAATAACATATTGACTGAGATATATTAACTTAGAAGTAATTTTATTTTGGGAAAAGTTTTAATTAGATTTTTCATGATTTATCGAGGTTTTGATTTAGTCTCAAAAATGTTTTTATTTTATTTATATTCCTAACGTTTTAAAAATATTTTAATTTTATCTTTTTGATAGAATATTTACTCAAATTATAACTAAAAACTTGACATTTTATGTCTTGTTGTAACTTTCTAACATCATAATTTGGTTTTTATCTCATCTTTTTTTTGCTTATAATTTGGGTACATTTTATCAAAATGATAAAATAATTTTTTTTGAAAATATTAAGGACGTAAATAGAATAAAATTTTTTTTTGGATTAAGTTGAAATCTTAGCTTGATAAAATGTGAGGGACCTAATTAAAGTTTTAGCCTTTTATTTTATTTAAAACTTAGAAGTAATTTTAAACCACTGTATGTGCTTTGTTTGGATTGTATAAAAATTTGCATTTATACAGTAAACTGCTGAAAATGATATAATATAATTAAATAATTTTTATATTACATAATAATTGATACTTAGAATTAATTTGGTTAAAACATTATAATCCTAGCATAAGTAACTTTTACTTACAATAAAAAAAATTTGAAAATTTTCTTATAATTATAAAGTGTTTTTAGCTTAAATTTATTAATTTTGATTAAAAATATATTTCTAAATGTTTAGCAAATGATTCTTTTAAAGCATATTTTTTCTAAAGACAAAAAACTCTTTTCACGAGTTGCCAAACACACAACTGAAAATCAAATTGGCAACACAATTATTCAACGAGACTAAGTGCCATTAATTGAAAGTATGCTGTATGTGGTTGATAAAATCCTGTTGTTTGAATTTATTATTATTATTATTGTTGTTGTTGTTGTTGAACTATTTTAATAAGAAGTTTGTCGGGCACTATCTCCGGCATGCACATGCCCCCTTACCAGTTCACCTGTACAAAGTTCCAAATTCTAAGCAGTATATGTTGGCGGATAAATAACTATGGACTGCTTTTTTTTCTTCTCTGACGTCTTCACATTATTAATTTTTCATTTGTTGTTTTAACACGAAAACCACCATTATCAGCGGGAACATTGAGCCCTGTTTGTGATTTTAAAGTGTTCAAGCATATATGGAGAGTGTCGTCTATGATCCTTAGTTATCAACAAATTAAAGAAGGCACGAGTAAAATGATATAATTGCTATTCTCATCTAAAGTGGGGTGCTCTGTCCCTAATGGAAGACAGTTATGTATGTTCTTCCGGAAGGAGGAAAATTTAATCACATATTATCAATTTTCTAATCATTTTTTAACATGAAAAGCAAAAACCGCCGCCTTTGAAATTCTGTGGGAGTGCCCGAAATTATGGGGTCCTTTTTCTAAGGGTTGGTGCCAAACTTGTGTGAAATGAAAAATTGAGTTGTATGTGGTTACATTTTTATGGGCTTTTATAAAGCGAGTAGCCATATAGGCCGCGTTTATAGATAATAATAATGTTCTTGCTTGATTAAATCATGCATGCCCTACTTTAACAGCAATTCGGTGAAAAAGAACCATCCCGAAAACTAGCTATAAACCATTTGGATACTGATGAATCACGTTCCAGGTTCCTTGTTTTTTCCTTCATTTTCAGCACTTTCTTTTTTTCCCAACCAAATTATTGATTGCCCTTCTTAAAAGCCTAAACCGTGATCAAAACCCTTCTGGCCTTTTCCCTTTTGTTTTACTCTTTATCTCTTTGAACATGTTACTTTACCCGTCAAAGGTTATTTGAAGGAATTGTGATGATAATAATAAAGGAACCATAACAACTTGGGTTTTCGCCCCTTAGTTTAAAGAAAGAGATATTGTTATTATTATTATTATTATATGACATATATAGGACTTTACGAGACCTATATATAGTTAGTATATATACTATACTAAGTTAATGGTATTAGGCTATATTGAAAATCGGTATTAGCTTTATTTGATTAGATCACACTGAAAATTTCATAAGCTTAACACCCTTGCATTATTGCTCCGCTATTGGGTATAGTTTTTTTTTTTTTTTATGAGTTAGGGTTATGCTTGTTTTGAACATGACCATATTATGTTGAGAGAGATACACAAACACTTTAAATATATGTAGTTCTTTTTAAAAAATTTATGGGACTCAATTTGAATATTGGTGTTTATTTTTCTCTTCACATCACTTGATCTGACCAAGTTGTATGTATTAAAGTTCATGAGTTTGAATATCTCAAATTACACATCTGGTACGGAAGAAAAAGGTATGGTGGATCTGTTTATGGAATTCTTCTGACCACAAACACAACCAAATTCACTGATTAAAAAAAAACTTTGGTATATATATGATCGTGACAGGCACAACTGTATACGGTGGCATGGAATTTATACAAGTGAACGAGTAAGGGGTAATTTTTTTTTGAGTTGAATCATAGCTAGGTCCATCTATATTTGGGATATGATTTTTACTGATTTTGTCTCCAAGGATTTATTATGGAATGACTTGGGGGGCCATGCAAAGCCATTTCTATTTACGTTGAAGGCTTCACATGAGCAACCACATGGCCTATGGACAGAATAAGATTTTGCACAGTGAGGGAGGGAAGGGGAAGTGGTGGGGCTATTTGTTGAGCCTCACCAAGAAGAGTACAGTTTCAGTTGCAGTTGCTTCTCACACATGGCCCTTTCTTTATAGCACTATATTTTAGCGTGGTATGGGAAATTAATAATGCAAGTGCAGGTGTTGAGAAACTTTGACCACAAGGGAAATATTTTGATTCTTGTTTCCATTTCCAAATCCTTTTTCTTCTGTATATTTGGGAAGATGGAAGGTATCAAGCACATGGTTTCAGTCATTGCCATTATCCCAAACACACACAAAAAATTATAAAGAAGCAAATGCTAAAGCGGTAGCATGCAACATGAATATCTAGATTCCTCTTTTTTTCTCTTAAGTCTGTATATTCAAGCATTTTTATTTTTCTTCTGGGATTTTTGGGTTAACTTATTCCTCGTTCTTTCTTCGCAAAAAAGTTTGCAAAAGATACCAAATTGTAATTGAGTCGCTGTCTTGAAAATTGTAGGGGCAGTATAGATGAGCTTTGGATAGTTTGGTGCCTTACCCGGTTCCTTGGTTTTCAACTTTTTCTTTTTGCGAGACCAAAAGAGAAGCACGTCAAGATTTTGTTTATACATACAGTACGTTAGGCTATGGCTTTGGCTCCAATGACAATGAGAACTAAAGCTTGCATAAGAAAGCATTTTTAATTTGTATAAGCTCTTGCACTTTAACAATTAATAATTAAACCCATTTAGTTAATTGGTTTGGCACCAACTTGCTCAATTTGTGATCTGATTCTTGTCTGAGTTTCCCTGGTTCTCTCATTTTTCACCAATGTCCTTGTAATTATTACGAAATTTGCCTTATGGTGAATGGGAAAAGTGAGAGACATTGAGGCTAAATCAATCCTACTATTGCACCGCATATAATCATGATCATCATCATCATCATCATAGATAATCAAATCTTATATAATCTGCGACAATTTGATGATTAGAAACAGATATGTGATGCCTTATAAACCACCGTAAGTAAGGTTGAGTAGTGTATTGCAAGATAGGTCATGTAACACGCAATAATGACTAGGATTACGGGTAAGGAATTTGATGCCCGTAAGTTTCTTCACACGCCCTTAACTTCGGTTGTTAAACTTGCCATTTTCCACACCGAAATGATCCATGCGTAGGGGTTTTGAAAAACCCATAATATATCATCATAAACTTTCTTCGTGTGGGAAAATGGCCCTTCAGTTAAATAAAAGAATACGGAATGAAATATACTAATTGGAACTATTAAGACATTTAGGCATATTCCATTCTTTCACTAATGATTAAGAGTCCAAGTTCACTCTGCAAAAGCTCAACATATGAAACATTTTTTCATCCATTTACCTTTTCCATTCTGTTATCAACACAAAATCTGCGGTTCTAAAGTTTTAAACAAAAAAAATACCTTCATCATCTTCTCAATTATCACTGATTAATCCCACATTCGAAGGTGCGTGTTATTATAAGAATATTTTTGCTAGATCTTGTTCACGAAATCTGCACTTGATTTAGATTGCGTAAGTAGTGTCATACATACGACAATAAATTTATCACACTGGCAAATGAACACTTGTTTAGGAGTTGAAGAGCTGTGCACTTTTCAACAATCTAGAAGGAGACATTTCTTCTACTAATCCAAATGGTACAGGGAAAGCCATAGTAGGAGACCCTTTTTCAAATGAAAACCTGTCCAAGCTATGAAGATTCTGATTTTGTACAAAAAAGTAATGCCATCCTGTGTAGCAATATTAGGTCAGCCTCTTGCTAGTAAAAAGAAGAAAAAGAAAATCCGACACACCCAAGATCTTTCCCTTATCCTTGTACTCAATAAGTCATCAACATTAATGAGAATGAACCTTCTACTATGAACATTCATTGATGACTACATGATCAAAAGACAATTTTCAAGCATATTTTCATTAGGGAGGAGCCTTCACCCTCATTATATATGAAGGAAGTTTTCCAGCAACCAAACCAGGTGCTAGTTTATTTCTCCCTTGCTCAGCAAACACTAAACGGAACAATAATCACCTATACAATTCAGATGACACAAGAGTAACACTCAATCACCTGAAAGATGCATATGATCTAATTTTCCCTCAAAAAGCATTACATAAAAATTATAGACAGATTATTCAGTACAATTTACAAAAAGAGATAAAAGAACTAGCTATATATCACCTGAATCCAGACATGCCAACGGAGGGAAATTTTCTTAAGTCAACTGAAGGAAATTGATGGGAATTCCATGATATTTAACAAAGCAAAGCATCTGGGTAAAGTATCTCATTGGTCGGCATTGTTTATCTTGATCTCAATAAGTTCATCAATAGACTGACGGCATATAGGGCATTTATTGGACTGGAGCCGCAAAGCTTTTGCACACTCGCTGCACATACACTGGAAAATACCACAAATTTAACGTGAGAATAATCAACATAGAAAATGAATATAATGTAAATATAATACATGGACATAATGTTATGCATTTACTGTTGGTAAGAATCTCTACAAAGGAATTAGTATATTCACTGTTACTGCTAGCCATGAAGAGACAAAAAGCACTGGATATCCCACTTCTCCCACGTTATATATTAAGTTCTGACAAGTAATGTTGTGTTCAATGATTTTAAACAATATATGCATAATATCACTTGACATGTAGTTCACAATATTGAAACCATATTAAGGGGAGGCATGAGAAGAAGAAAAGAAAAATTATGGTGACACAAGCATCTCCAAGCACCAATTTTACTCTCTCAGAATATTAACAATGAGCTTGATTTTCTATAAGCAATGCATTGCAAATACAAGTGATGGTCTTATCTGGAGTTATGTGCACCATCATGCAATAATATTATACATAATATCCAATACCACAGGTAAGTCCTTAAAATTAATTATCTACACTATATACAGAAGTAGATTTGATATGAAATCTTACCATATGTCGACAAGGTAAGACAGCAGTATCCTTTGGTTCAGTCATGCATATTACACACTCCTTCCCAGGATCATTGTCATCAAAATCTGTTGCCTCTGAGCCTCCTATTCCATATAACTCTCTCAACTCATAACGAACACCATCAATCCACAAAATCTGTCTAACTACTTTTATCTGGAAAGGATCATCACCGTTGCTTTTCTCTAAGACACCTTGAGTTATTTGCATGTGAGGCGATACATCTAGCATGGAATCATCAGGGGTTTCATCCGATGAGGGAGTTGTCAAACATGTTTCAGCACATATAATGAGAGGAAAGACATCTTCTCCAGGTGAGGGCTTTGAAAGATCATCCAATGCAAAGAAGCCAAGGTCAATGCCTGTTCCTGAAGGTTGACTAAACTTCTGGCCAGCTCCTTTCTGAAAGGGGATTCTTACTGGCCCAAATGCATCAGGATATAGTGGAACAAACCGACATTTTTCTTCTTCCTTGGCAAAGTAGTAGATCGTAATGCTGCCAGTTACAAATACAAGGTGTAAAGAAGTTAGAGAAGCAAGAAAATTCCATTAGGCATGCAACATTCATTCAATCCTCTACAATTCTCTCTCTAGAATAGTCATTTCATATTAGTGTATTTATTTGCATACCATATTCCAGTCAAGTATATGGAACCTGGGTATTCAAGAAACTCATGATTACTATCACAATTTAAAATTGGGCATGTGGAAGAATGCGTAAAACTGGCAATCTATTGAAGTACAAGATGCTTCTCATACTAGAATATGATATTCCCACAGGTTCTTGGAGGCATCACAGTACTGCATATTACTGATATGGGATTACATAGGGTCAATCATCCAACTGTGACTAAGGTGAAAATAAGGAGGATCACCCTGGGAAGTAGCAAGAGAGGATGGGAAAATCAGCATGAGACAGACAGCTGCGTAATCTGCTGATCATGTGGCAGGATGGGAGGGAAATCATGAAGGGAAAGTTAGATGGTTATGAGGGCAAGGGAGGAATAAAATCAGGGAAGTGGGGAAGAGAGAATCAGGAAAGATGTGATTGGAAAAAGTGTGGGAGAGAACCAGGCTTCTCAGTTTGGCTGGGTATTTTGGTTTTCTTTTTAGAAAATATCTGTACAAGATCATACTGATATCAGTAGCAATTTCAAGTAAATAATACAGTGTTTCAGACCATTCTGCTCTGTTTCCTATCAATGGAATCGTAGCAGGCATATTGCCCAGGATCTCAATTCCCAAGATATCCAGTAAACATTAAATGCCCGAATGAGGATGGATACATACCAATTGCCAAACACCACCACTATGTCCACAAAAGAGGAGGTAGTTACTGGTAGCATTAGGTCATTTCCAACTTTCAAGGAATATTTTGTTAAATAATGAAAATATAATTGTGCACAAACATAAATATAGGTAAGCGTAATATGTAGAACTTTAATGTCTATTCTTCATGATTCGTGGGATTATAAAAGAAGAAAATAATTTATTTAGAAAATGAAACATCTTCATCAATTATTACAGTCATGATAATAGTAACTCTGATTCTCAATATACGATCAAGCTGAAACTCTCTTTACCCAATTGGCACAGTAAGAGTTGTCAATCTAACAGGTTAAAAAGAAATTACAGCCACAAAACAGTAAGGGTGCGTTTGGTTAGTGAAAATATTTTCTGTTTTCATTCTCTGTTTTCATTTTCTGAAAATGATTTTCATTTTAAGTTTTTAGAAATTTGAAAATATGTTTGGTCTGTTATTTTCTATTTTTATTAATCAAACAACACCGCCATGATGAGGACCAAAACCCCATCCTCCCAGGCTAAGGCCTCCGCTGAACCCCTCCACTTGGTTCGCGAAACGCGACCCACCTCCCAGCCTTATCACGCTCAGCAGCCGCCCCAACCACCCGCCAGACAGCCGCTGCATCTGTGTCGATCGCACCAGCCACAGCCAGCACTCGCGCGCTCCTCACAGCCCAGTTCTGACGCCGTGGAAGCCGCCCATCTCGCCGCAAGTAGCCAGCACCCTCGCGGCCAACCAGCAACCACCCCGATCCACGCGCCACCCGCCAGCACCTTGCGAAGGCCAGCTCCGCCTCTCCCTCATCGCACCAGGTCCGCCGCGCGCCGCTGCCAAGTCCGCCATCCAAGCACGAACCTCTCACTGTAACCACCGCGCAAGTCCATCGCCACCTGCCCCCTTCCCGCGAACAGCCTTGGACCTGCACAGCCAGTGTTCTGCCACCCCTTGCCTTGCTCAGTACAGCCGTGATAGTCCTCAAAGCCCCAACCCTGCACCATGTTCCTTCACGATTGAGGAGGAGGAAGAGGGGAAGTCGTTGTGGTGGTGATGGGCAACGAAATGGTCGAGGGGGAGGCCTTCAAATTCATCCTCGTCCCAAAAATCATTGAAGGTGGTGGTGGTTGGGGGGAAATCAGAGGGTGGGGATTGAGGGGTGAGGGGCTGGGAGGACAATGGGTGAAGGGGTGACCTTGGTAGTGTAGGAGAACGTCTGCCACTTCCTCAAACTGAAAACAATGAAAACGAGTTTTTGACGTTTTCAAAATTTCCGGAAATTTTGAAAACATTTCCTAAACTTGAAAATGAAAATGGTTAACCAAACATATTTCACAGAGCAATTTCCATTTTTTATGAAAATGAAAACAGAAAACGTTGAAACCAAACACCCTCTAAATATTTCACATGGACATTATATGATGGATCCCTCCCCGTACATTATACTACAATTTCTGTAATATGCATGATAGAAATCTAAACAATGTTCTTATTGATTCTACATAAGAATTAAAGATATAGTTATGGTATTGGTAGCTAAAGAGCTCGCTCACTATCCCAATTCATAAAATGACAAAAACTGAGTCATCAACATTCCTCACTTTCACATCTTTTCGTGACTCTCCATTCTCCAACAAATAATTATCTCCTTTTAAAAGCTCTACATTGTAGGTAAATTATGCATAGAAAAAAAGAAAAAAGAATGATCGGAGAATATTAATGCAAGAGCTTTGAGTTGGCCAAATTAGTCGCTTGATAGTTAAAATTAAGAAACATATCAATTCTCCATAATCAAGTGACAGCATATATGTCATGCATACTCAGTCCAAGGATTTTGAAATGACGAAACCACAGAGATCCAAATATCAGTATGAAACAAAATTATATCTTTCAACATATACATCAATGTAAAATTCCAAATTCATCCAAATAACACAGTACCAAACCATAAGTGAATCCAAATCAACGCGTCCCAAATGAAATGGTTGGAGAGGAAGTAGAAGGAGCGTTGAAGAATTATGAATAGGATTAAAGAAGATAGAGATAGCACTAAATATACTGTTGATAGATAATAGGATACAAAACATTATCCTAATACCTTTATTTATTGACTAGGTACCCAATTTTGTCGTAAGAAAAGTTTTGGGAGACAAATCGATCCCTCTGCACACGTCTATGTAGAGTTTTTTTCAATTGTATGGACCTGTATAAAGGGACCAATTTGTACCGTGAGAGAACAGTAGAGGACTTTCAGATCACTGGGGACCAAACCATATTGGGGATTAATAGTCTTGTTTATTTATACTAATGGTTAGGCCAGATACTAGTAGTACTACTAGAATGAGCTCAATTCCACCGAGAAGAAGACTAATAACCCTAATTAAACACATCAGAAATACGATAAAAAGAAGGAATCATAAGACTTGCTTCCTCAATTAGATGACTATTTTTTTTTTCCCTTTTGAGTCCACGGAATATTCTAGGCTAATTGAAAGATATTCTCAATATTTAACATTATCTAAACAAAGGAGAAGAAGAAATTGAATACATACCTGCCATCATAGACAGCATCAAAAACGAACGAAAGGAGGTGGTGATCGGGGTTGTGCTCATCAATCTCGAGCTTCAAGGTGTCCTTGTGGACGTTGACGTAGTTCCTGATCTTCTTAGCAGTTTGGTGCTCAACATAGGGGGGTGGGGATGAGAGAGAAGGAGGGAGAGGAGGAGGAAGAGGAAGAGGGGGGTGGTTGAGATAAAATGGTTGGTAGTGAAGGCGACCCCCCACCGCAGAATTGGTGTATCCATTGGAGGAGTAATAGAAGGAATGGGTCTGAGGAGGTGGTGGTGGTGGCGGGGGCGGAGGGGTGTAAGGGGCAGTGGTTGTGGTGGGAAAAAAGTAACCTTGCGGTGGTGGTGGAGGCTGAGATTGTGAGGAGTAGTAGTAAGGGGGTGGTGGAGGTGGTGGTGGTGGTGGTGGGTTTTGAAAGTAGTTGTTCCTTCTTCTACCGCTCCACGAAATACCCATGTCAATTTAGGAAGAGAAGAATTAAGAAGGATTGTTGTTTGGTTAAGAAGAAGAAGAAGAAGGAGGAGGAGGAGGAGAAGGGAAAGTATGATGAGACAAGGAAAACAAGAAAAATATGGGAATGGGGATGCGTCAGCTCCGAATACGACGATGCTTGTACTAGAAGAATGCTGCCGTGTCTTTTTTCTTTGCTCTTTCAATTGAATTGAATTGTCCTCCCAATGTCAATTTTTATTATTATTGTGAGTTTAATTTCATTACTTCAACGTCCTCAACATATAAAAAGGTTATAAACTAGAATTCAATTAAATTGTAACCAAATATCACAGATATGATAATAAATAATTGAATGGTTATATTAAAAAAATTATATTATTGATATATTAAAATTAAATATTATTATTATTAGAGATTAATTTAAACTTATTCTCATGAAAAAAAAATTTTACACTATAATTTCAATTAACTTTCTTAAATATGTAAAAAAATATACTCTTATCCAACTTTTAAAACTTATTAGAAAATTATGATTAGAAGAATTCAAAAAATGGTGAAGAGGTTGGATGCAAATCCTTTGTCACCAACTCCTCTCCCCTCAATAATAATTGACATTCGGCAAAATTTAACATGTCGTCTTATTTACCTTTAACAATGTGAAATGCTTTTAAAAGGTTCCTAGTTTACTTTGCATGACATTTGCTCTCAGTGCATCGTTCTCTGCACAAGGTTAGATCAGGAAGCCGAGAAAAAGAGGCAAAATAACCATTTTAGTGGAGACTGTGTTGTGTTCACCGAAAGGAACATGGTTTCGACAGCCATGGCACCAATGCCGTTGTTGATGTGCTCAACAGTGACTTCGTCGCCGTCAATCATGGCCGCTGTTCAAGCCTGGTGAAAATTAAATCAACGGCTCCAACAAGATGAGTTGTGTGAGGTCATCATCGCAAGTCCTGACACATTCGAGGCTCTTGCCTTCATAGATAGGTGTGTGGGGGATGACATTGGGAGAAGAAAAGAACACAAGAGCCTATCTATGACGTGAAGGTGGATGTGCGTCGATGACGTGAAGTGTTGCTGGGAGAGAATTTAGAGTTATGGCCCAGGGGAACGAGAAGGGTTAGCAATAAGGTGCTTTCCATTGAAGCCATTTGTGAGGGAATTGGGGCAGGGTCATGGGGGCAATGGGAGGTTAATGACATTTAAGGTGAATAATACGAAGCATTGAAATTTGCCAAATGTCAAATTGTTATTTAGGCGGGAGTACGGGGACCGAGATAAAAATAACGAAGACATAAAAAATATTATCTCATGTATTGTGTTTGGTTGTGGAGTACAGAAATACATTGACAAAAACAGTGGAGACACATTGACGCCATTGACTGCCGGCAACAGGTGGTCAAATCACCATCGGAGGTTGCTGGCAATGTCTGTCTCCGTGTCCTGTCCCCACTTTTTTGGAGAAGCAGAAATACAAGAAATTTTCATTTTTCAGTTTTTCATTCACAAATACTGAAAACTGAAAAACCTAAACCAATCAAGCATTTAGTTTTTAGGATAGAAAATTTTTTCATCCTATATACTATCTCCACCACTAAATATTATAGACAAACTGTCCTTATATTTATGTCTTTGTCCCTCTTACCAAACACTGCCTTAGGGAACATAGATGGGAGGCAAAGGATTTGATTCGAAATGAGTTAGGGAGTTGAAATAAGAGTATCAAGAATAAATTATATCTATCTTTCATGCCGTTTTCCTATACCACATTTGGACTTTTCTAGATTCTAAGTTGATACTTGATTTCCTTAATTTGATTAGTGATGACTCGCAGCCACGATGAGGCCGAGGTGCCAGGCCACAACTATTATTGAACACAGTGGCAAGACAACGACCAATAACGATTGGTTCAATGACGAAGAAGGTCGAGGGGAACTCTAGTGGCATAATGATAGAACAAAGATGAGGCACTATGGATCCGGGAGGAGTAGGAGGATATGAAGTATCGGGATTTTAGTGTATATGGACAATTTTGAAATTTTATAGATTATTCAGAGGAGAGTGAAGAAAACATAACTTTCAAGAGTTGGGAGGACGAAGTGTAATATGACCGAATTTTTTTTTTGGTTACAGTAATATGACTGAATTTGGGGGAAGTTGGTGTAATTTTCTCATAATCAATTCAGTATTATTGGATTTAAAATTCTTATGTGAGGAAAGAATTGTGGCTGACGATGAGTACTATTCATTTTTGGTGGCGGGTATAAAGGTGTGAAATGCAAATCTGACTGTGGATCACCGCGTTATGCTATGCATATTGACACGCATCTTTCACCTTTATTAGTTTGCTTACGTACTAGGCTTTTATTTTATTTTAAGAGACGTATTAGGCTATTACTGTTGTACTATTTATTAGTATTACTACTAGTCTTAAGGCCTAGATTATTCTAGAGAGACAATGCGAGATCAAAGAAATAAAAGATTATTTAAATTTATATATTTCAGCTCAGGGTACGTTTCTTCCAGTATTTTTATAAGAAAAAGTGATTCTTAAGTTTTTTTTTATAAAATTTATTCATCTTAACTTTTGTTTAAAAATAATCTATTCTTAACTTAAAAAAGAGTGTATAAAAATAATTTTAATTAAAATATTAATTATTTTAAAAAGGAGTTGAAACAATATTTAGCATTTTGAAAATAATACTTACAACATGTTGTAGATTGGAAGGAAAAGTCTCTCTCTTTTTGTTTTTTTGGGTACATAAAAATGGAATAGTCTTTAAGGAAGGAAAACTCTTTAAGACAAAGTCTGAATTTATATGAATAATATAAGACGGTGTAAAGAGAACGATTGAAAATACTTGTTTAATATTTTAATATCAACTATATTGTAAAAATGGCACGAGAAAAAAAAATAACACAGTAGACTATTATAGGCTTATTTAAATAATATTTCATCCTTTGTAAAATATTTATCAAATTTAAATAAATACAGATATTAAGAAATAAAAAAAGTTATATAAATAAATAAAAAAATTGACTAAGTGAAAATATTTTTTCTTCAATACGTGTATATTAAACTCATTTGTGTGTGCATGTATCACATAAGAGGGTAGTTTATTATAAAAGTAAGAGGAATAAAAATGAGCTATATAACTACACATAGTAATTAATACTCACATTCACATTTAAAAAAATCACATAACTTTATTTTTAATTTTGACTCTTAATTTAAAATCCAACGGTCAAGATTCAATTATTTTACTCTTACAATAAACCCCACACGCGCGCGCGCATACACACACACACATATAGGGTTAGAATCAAGTTCTACCAATTAAACTTTAAGTAAGGCTACACCACTTATAACTTTCAATGAAATTATATTTTTATCGATCCAACCGTTATATTACAATTATCTATCTTTTGTGTCAAATTTCATAAAAATTGAACATCAATACCAATACAATCATATGTCTCTTATTTTTGTTCATTTTAAGTATATATATTACATTGATTTTGATATATATAAAAACTATGCTAAATAATTTTAGATTAATTTGAAATTTTACAGACTTAATATATATTATGTGAGTTTCTAATCTAATCTGGGTTTTGTAAAAATTTATATCAACAAAAAGTTATGCAATGGTGTAACATTTTTTTTTTTAAATTACACTGATGTAACTTGATTATAACTCATATATATACACACACACTGACGTGAATTAAATAAGCATGAATTAAACTTTTATTTAATATAAACTTTCACACTCTGATGTTAATTAAAGAAGGATGACAGGCTACAAATAGTTATTGAAAATTTGATATACAAAATTATATTTATTTAAAGGCTTAAATTGTTGGGCAACGAAAGCTAAAAAAATACAAGAACAAACTATCTTTCAATATATGAAACAATGCAAAAAGAAAAATAATATAAAAGAGACAAATTTTAACGTGACTCGACCTTAACTGCCTACATCCACGACTCTTATAAGGAGTTTCAAATCTTTCACTATTTACAACTTTTGAATGACGGAAGTTGCAAACCATCCTTACAAATATTTCATCACATGAACAATTCTTAAGAGCTACCCATATGGATTACTCTCACTTTTTTGAGGATAACAAAACTCAAATAACCAAAGCCATATTTATAAGCCAAAATACTAACAATACTTAATTTCTTACCAAGGTGGAACTTTGGGTTAAATCCCAACAAATCCCCTATTAATCCAAAATTTTGTCAAAAAGTTGGTTGCAACAACTGCTTCCATAAATATTCTTCTTGCAAAACTTATATTTCACGATAATTCAATGGTGTAAACAAAAGTCGTACTTGCTCTATTAACTTATACTGCTACTGCACACGAAACACACCTTTTGACTTCTACATTACCAAGAAGACTTTCGACACAAGCTCTATTCACTTGCATTGTCCTTGCTCCACAGGGACACAGTGTCAAACCTCCATATTGTTAGGAAAACTTTCTACAGAAAGGACCTCATAGATTCAAAAACTACCATTCTAACAAACACTCAGTCAAGCCCAATTGACTCGAACCATAAGCTTTGACGATACTACTCATTGGGCAGTGGAAGCTAAAAAAATACAAAAACAAACTATCTCAATAGAGTAAACAACGCAGGAAGAAAAACAATATAAAGAAGACAAAATTTAATATGGTTCGGCCTTAATTGCCTATATTCACGACCCCTATAAGGAGTTCCAAATTTTTCACGATATACAACTTTTGAACAGCTGAAGTTGCAAACCATCCTTACAAATATTTCATCACATGAACAACTCCTAAAAGCTATCTATATGGATATCTCTTACTTTTTGGAGGATAACAAAACTCAAATAACCAAAGCCATATTTATAAGTCAAAATACTAGCAATACTTTTATTTCTGTCATGACTCGACTTGGGGAGCGTGATCGGCACGTGAAGAATCTCCTCCCCATGTAAGCTTACTGAGTGATATGTATCTTTAAATACTTAATTTATCAATAAATATAATTATTAAAATATGATATCTTTGAAATATAAACATTTTCTCTAATTAAAACATAATGCTCAATTTCATAAACTGAAAATATTTAATAACTTAATCTCTGAAAACTCTTATTCAAACTGTTGCTCTATGATTCATAACTGTCTAATCACAAAGAATTAGTCTTAAATCTAAAAATCCTTGATATTTCAAAGCTGAATTACAAAGTCATCTCTAGTTCATCACATAAGTTTCTAATTACAATTTACATTTCATTTACATGCTTAATAAATGAAAATACTAAAATATATCAAACTACATGAGTGGATAAGATCCTGCCTACACATCTACTGGACCACTCTACTCTAACATAGTCCTACTCTAGGCCTTACTGCAAAGTAAGACTCATCATCGGAATAACTACGTCTATGGATAGGAGTCTGAATCATCTCTGGACCTGTAACTATGAGAGGAAAGGAGAGGGGTGAGTCAACGAACTTAATAAGTGAGCTCTCACCCATCACTCACATGGGACAACCAACGAATATAATATAATATACATGCAACAATCATAAATCATTTGATATTCATATCTGTAACTATATAGAAAAGATATTTTTGTATTTATAAATTTATCGAAAATATATCTAAATTCTTACTCTAATGAGAAATCATTTTCCATATATATACATAATAGTTATTAAATCAAATATTCTCTGAAAACATATTTATCTATGCTGGTAATCTCTAGTAAAATATAAAGAACAATAATATCGTAGAGAAACAGGGATATCTGGTTATGCCTCGCATAACAAAAATATAAATTCTCTGGTTATACATGTCAACTATGACATAACAATTTCTCTAATCTCCGGGATCCTTCTGGGATCCAAATTGGACACTAACTAGGTTTCATTCTCTGCTCTGTGAGATTATCCTCTCAGGATAATTTGGTACAAAGATTAACAATTGCGGTTCAACCGTTAACTCACTGTCTGTTTGTCTATAGCTACCTTCTAATCTCTAAATCATAAAGGTAATAATTTCTCTAGAACTCTGTTCTGGCTCTCTCTGGATTTAAAACTTTATATAATTATTTTACTCTTGAAAAATCATAAAATCCTTGGATACATATAAAATCATTTAAATTTAAAGGGTGGGTACTCCGTCCCTTATGAACGCAAGCCCATAAATCTTAGTACTGAGAGTTTTAGACTCATATAACTCTAACAATCTGACTTGTAGGCATTTCGATTTCAAGCCCACAGAATATGTATCTGGTAGTTGCTATAAATTATACTAAATTCCGTACCTCTTTGTATCATACAACTGAAGTTCTAAATTCATATATTTACTAACATATTTTTCAATATACTTGAGAACTCTAAATTCATAGTTCAAACATTGGAGTTCTAAATCATGTGACTCTGAAATCAAATAACATATTTATTTGTAAAGTTAGGTCATACTCTTGTTTTACACTTCTCTAACATATATAAATATATATCAATTGAATATTAAAAAACATAGCTTGAAATCTAAATCTTGAAAACATGATACTATTATAAATCCATAAGAACATATCTATTTATTTATTTATTTTTCTCAATTTGATATCTTGTTGAATAATATATTATTCCAAAAATTATTTCATTAGCGTATAAAATATTTTTCATAACACACAATACAACATCAATCATGGTCTCATGGTTTTCTTATCTCAAATTCCATATTTCACAATTAAAATGAAAGAAATATACTCATATTGAGGAAACTGAGGCTATAAGATTAAACTCACTCGCTTGGAGGGGAGGAAGAGATTGCGTCAACACCAACTGAGCTCCGGGGAGCTGGGAGGACACCAACGTCGACTATAACAATTATAAGACTTAAGATCAAACTCTATTAACCTCTAAATAACTCTAATCTAACTCTAATAATATTGGGGGAGCACCCTCACTTGATAAAAATGAGAGAAATAACAAGACCTAACTCAAGATCATAAAAGAATGGAGACATAAATTAACAATATATATATACCTTGATTTTTAGGGGAGCTAGATTGGAATGAGGTTGAAGAAAAAGAGAGAAAATGGTGGGGAAAGGTTTCTAGTTCGGGGGAAAAAATGGGAGGAAAGAGTGGGGGAGGCCTCAGCAACAAAAACAACACCATTTGGCATTATTTTCGCCAAATTGACACTATGACCGATATAGTGATCTAGCCAAAATCCCAACCCTGACCGTCAGAGCGCTCATCAGTTATGATCGCTATAGCGGTCCTCAAAATACAAAATCCCACTTACGACCGCTATAACAGTCCTCAACTCTAAAACTAGGGCAATGGCAGTACTGACACTGCTATAGCGGTCCTGGATCGCTGTAGCGGTGACAACAAGGTTCAGTTTCTCCATTTTTCTATCACTAAGCATATGGGTTATTTCTATACTCACTTATTTATCTTTTTTATCCTCATTTATTTTACTCTCTATTAACTTTAAAACATAAATGTAAATAAGGAACTACCTTTCATTTTGACTCAAATAAAATATCTAAAAAATCAAAATCCCAACCAATCAAAATCTAATTTTTGAGTTTTAGTTCAAATTCCGAAATTCTCATGATTTTCTAAACTTGGGGCTAAAAATGAAATATCTAGAGATTTCCTAAAATTTATTAAAAATCACCCTTCAATTTGTTTTCCTTTAAAGAGCAATAACTGGGACTTTTGATCATAAAAAAGTGGCTCTAACATATAACTCTTCAAGAAGGTGTACAGCTCCAGACTTAGCGTAATCTTGTATCTGGCAACATGGGTGGGTCCCGGGAGACCTTAAGATCATACAGAACTTGTTTACTGACACATGTATTTCGGGTATTACAATTTCTTACCAGTATGGAACTTTGAGTTAAATCCCAACATAAATATATTTTGATTTTTGAACAAATAAGCAAATTTCGACTATACTCTTTGAAAAAAAAAATTATTTTGATTTTAGTCTAACTATTTTTAAGACTTCTTTTAGTCTTTGTAATTAGTCTCTGTTAAATGTTGAGCTGATTAACAAAAATCATATTATTCAATCCCATATGGTATTCAGTAATTCTATGTAATAGATTATAATCTTATCTGTCAAAATCTTTACTCAAATACCTTTTAGATCTAACTATTGACTCATCTTACCATACGACCTACGATGAGTTATTAGATTCAATAAAATGAGTTAATAGTTAAGTCTAATAAGTTATTGAGATGAAGATTTTAATACATAAGATTTTGATACACCACATATATGACCATTGATTATGGATTGAATAACTTGATTTTTCGTTAACTAACTCAATATTGAACAGACAAATTGTAGGATTAAAATCAAACCGCTTTAGAAATGTAAAGCTCAAAACAAATAAATAAAAAATTTAGGAAACATAATCAAAATTAGCTTATCATTTATCATAGACTAAAATATATTTAACCTCTTTTTTTTTAGGAAATAAATTTGTAATTTTCATTTTAGAATAAACAACGAAATTGGTCCTTGGTAATTTTATTAATAGATAAGATTAATCCCTAACAAAAAAATATTAGTGTTGAGATTCCTTATAATTGTAAAAATATGACATTATAGGTCCCTGATAATTTTATTGATGGACAAATTGGTTCCTGATAAAAAATAATAATATTGAGGTCCCTCACAATTGTAAAAATAGGGCACTATAAGTTTTTGATATTTTCATTTTGATGGATAAATTGGTCTCTAGCGAAAAAAATATTAGTGTTAAGGTCTGTCACAATTGCAAAAATAAGACTCTATTGTGTTTGTGCTCTTTTGGGGAAGTGACTATGAATTTATGATATTTTTACCATAGTACCTCCAAATAAGATAGTAATAAAGTATAAGAAATTCAATTCCAAATCATATTCTTTTTTTAGAATGGTAAGCTGTGGACCAAGGATTTCTTTCTTGATAATGAGTACGGTGAAATATTGAAACATTTGGGGAACGAGTTTACGAAAAAAAATTAAAAATTAAAAAATGGTATATTTTAGTTAATGTTGATTAGGATTAATAGTTATCATATAAATCAATAATTAAAGTTCACATATCCCTTAATAATTTGCAGGTGAATCAAGGATCTATATATCCTATTTTTACAATTATACGAAATCACAATACTAACTTTTTATTATTAGGAATCAATTTATTTATCAATAAAATTACCAAGGCCTATCTCATTTTAATACTAATATTTTATTATTGGTGTTTACTGCTCATTTTATTTATCGCAATGTATGGGTATTTTAGCAGTTGCGACAAACAAACGGAGCTCTGCCTCTGGGAGTGGGAAACAAAGAAAAATCTCTGATCCGATTCCCCACCAACCATCCTCACCATCCGATCTCTCTTCCGTCTTCCGCCTCCGTATTCCGGCTTTCGTTGCCGTCGCCGGCGCCGGTAAATCTATTCAACCGCTCTCTTGTCTTCACTTCTCTTTTTTCCTTTCTTTTTTTTTTTTTCATTCCTCGTCAGTTCTCGGATCCGTTGCAACTGAATTGACTCTGTCGAATCACCATGCATTGATTCTGAATTCTGACGATTCATTGTTGAAACCCCTCTCTGATATATATGTCCTTCATTTTCTACTTTTTGTTTTTTCTTTCTGAAATTTATGCGAATTTGAGCCTTGCAATTCAGTATTTGTATCGTGCATGTTGCTGTATGATTGAAGTGACACTGAGATCTAATAGTGCGTAATTCTGTTCATCAGCATGAATTGGATATAGCAATGCATCTTGCAATTGAGGAATTACTTGAGAGGAAAAAAAAAAACTTTTTTGGTTTTTTGTGGTAATGTTGTTCAATCAGATTTGTGCATTGCCAAATTTAATGTTGGAATTTTCTGATGTAAAACTTTTAAATTAGAAAGGGGTATTTGTATTTTCTAATTCAGCTTACAACCTTTGCTTGCACAGGAAGTCTGAATGTTAATCTTGCATTAAAAAATTATGAACTGATTGTGAGCACACGAGCTATCGAGTGACATAGCATGAGCTTCATATTCTTCCATTCTTGAAGGTTGGGAGGAGGAGCATACAAAGTGAGCTGAAAGGATGTTTTCATTGTTTTATGGTCTTTATAAGTACCTGTTCAGTAAGATAGAGCTTCATGTACTCATTTTGGGGATTGACAAGGCAGGCAAAACGGTAATACATCTTTCAAATGCCCATGTTTTTAGAAAATTATTATTTACCTTTGTTCTGTTGCTCTGAATTGATACGTAAATACATAACTTTGTAGACTTTGCTGGAGAAGATGAAGTCAATGTACTCAAACATAGAAAGCCTTCCTCCTGATCGAATTGTTCCAACTGTCGGACTGAATATTGGTCGTATTGAAGTGGCAAGCAGAAAACTGGTGTTCTGGGACCTAGGAGGTCAGGTATGGGCAATAAATAGTTACATTTGTCTATTTAAATTATTAACTTATGTTATAATGATGGATGGGTTATTAGTTTAGTTTGGAAAAGTAATTTTATTCATTGATCCGTGAATTATGTGCCACCTGTAGAAATTCTTTCATTCTACAAATTTAATGGCTAAAATGATAACCATCTGCATAGTTCCTGAGATGTAAGTTTCTTATGCTTAT
Source organism: Dalbergia cultrata (assembly GCA_031216105.1). Lineage (NCBI taxonomy): Eukaryota > Viridiplantae > Streptophyta > Magnoliopsida > Fabales > Fabaceae > Dalbergia > Dalbergia cultrata. Next base: position 57,060,447 of record CM062345.1, read on the forward strand.
TTGAAAGGTTAAAATGCAGATTTATGAAAGAACAAGAAACTATTTTGCTTTTCAAAACTTTCTTTGGGAAGGCTGTCTCTACTAGCTGGTTCTCAAAATCATATTTACCATTTTACCACTCACACTAAACTTCTGCTACTTGGTTTAAGGCATATGTTAGAACTGCTACTTTTCACTATGTGATTTGGACAGTTAATATTACCTTTCCCTGTCTTAAGCTTGACTTTATTTGCTAACTTTTGCCAAGGCTAAAGAAGATCTTGGAATTGAAAATTGATCCAATATCCATGGACAACTAATTTAGAACTTCCTGTTTTATTGGAAGCCTGGCAGAATAGTCAGCATTATTTGATGCAAAAGCATGTAGTTCGCCTTCTTTATGCTGGTTTCTTCCATTATTCTGTTCCTTTTTGCTTCTCTTCTTGTTTTGAGTTGTTGAGGGAGAGGAAGATATAAAATATTTAAGGTATTAATGCATGTTCCTCCTGTCAGCCTGGTCTTCGCTCAATCTGGGAGAAGTATTATGAAGAGGCGCATGCTGTGATATTTGTTGTAGATGCTGCCTCTCCCTCACGCTTTGAAGACGCAAAGTCTGCACTTGGTTAGTGAGATTTGATTTCAGTGCTTGTAAATATATAGTTCTGTAAGGTGTTGGCTTGGATTTGCAATAATGCTGAATATATTAAAAGAGAAGGGCAAGGAAATAACTTGTTAAATGGCTTGTTTATCAGAAAAGGTGCTTCGACATGAGGATCTACAAGGAGCCCCTCTTTTGATATTAGCAAACAAACAGGTGTGTAACTGTTGTCTTTTTAGCCCTCTATAACCTCATAAAATGACTTATACTTTAACTAACATCTAAAATAATTCTAAATTTCTAATTTAGTCTAGTGTTTACTACACTGTACGTTTTCAAAGGCTCATTCAATTTCCTCCTACCTCGAGGTACCTATTATGTCTGTCCAGGTGCTAGGCAACTGTACCAGTACAAGATTGTTTGCTTTTAGATTTCAGTTTTGGAAAAGGAAGAGATCTTCATAATGCTTTTTTACCAATTGATTAATTTTTAAGCTTCATAAGCTCTGTGTTAATCTTCTTCCCTTTGGTTACCCTGATATATTAGTAAACTTACTCTCTTGATTTTGAGTGGAAGCTCATGTAGAATAAAGCACACAAGAGTATTTATATGTCCTCCTCCTTTGAGGTTTTGCCATTATTGTTTACATCCTCAGTTTCCTCATTTCTCTGTTGTCCTCCACTGTGTATGTATAGACAGAGTGGTAGCCACTTGCTTAACGTTCTTGTGATTGCAGGATCTTCCTGATGCAGTGTCAGCTGAAGAGCTTGCACGGTATCTAGATTTAAAGAAGCTGGATGAAAGAGTCTACATGTTTGAAGCTGTATCAGCATATGATGGGTAAGTTAAAAAGTTTTATCAACTTTCCAAGCTTAATCTGTGATGAATTGATGATCCACTACCTTTTCAAGTTTTCAATATAGATGGAGATATCTGAAGTACATTTTCTTGTCGATTAATATAAGTGAAAAATAAAATGATGTACTAAACTGAACGGACTTCATTTTGAAATGTTGCAGGATGGGGATTAGAGAAAGTGCAGAATGGCTGGTTGAAGTGATGGAGAGAAGTAAGAGGACTGAAATGTTGAGAGTGCGGGCAGGTGCAACGGGTGCAGGTCCTGCCTAGAAGCATCTTAAGATTAAACTGAAGCAGTTTCTCTGTTGCTTTATAGCTATGTAAATGCACATTGGAGTATACAGGATTAAAATTCATTTAGAAAGAGGGAAAAGTACAACTTGTTGCTAATTAAACTCTGAGCCTTGAAATCTCATGTCATGTTAATTTGTAGTACAGCCGTTTCATATGAGAGTTTCGGCCTCCAGTATCCATAGAGCAAGTTTGCTTCAGACATGCCCTAAGGGATTAATCTGTCAAGTGTTGTTGGGCTGGAGGGTGTCCTGCTTCTGCCTTCATGCATGGTTTTGTCAACTCTAGATTCTGTGCTTCCTATTTGAGTGAATTTAATTTACTTTCCTCCCTGTAGCATTGTATAGGCAGTGCACGGCGATACAGATACAGGTTGAGACATTCGATAAACGAATGAAATTTGTTATTCAAGATAACTTAATGGCCAGACCATTATTTGCCTTTTAACAGTTATCCAGATTTTAGCTTTCTTATGGTAAGTTTTTCTTGTGAAACTCACTCATAAAAGTTTTATCTTTATTTTTATTTCTCAACTAAACACACTTACGATTGAGAGGTTGGCCGGCTTGTTTATCAATATTCCAGTGGTCGCTAAGCACAATTTCCTGAATTTAGGATAATTGATAGTCCAGCGGTTATGCACTGGGTCAATTCATGTAGTTTAGGTTCTACAGGTTTTGGACTTTTGGCAATACAATCATCCGAAATATTTCGAGTACCCTTATTTCTAGCTGGCTTCTTGTGCACGTAAATGTCACGTGAATTATCCACCGGTTAGTTTCCCTACTGTAATTTGATTCCTAAATTTGGTGTGCCGAAATTAAAGATTAAAACCCTGTACTTAACCTCATAGAAGTTGGAGCAAAACGAGCCTGTCTAAAGATATACGAGTTCTCTGTCTGAGCATAGATATTTGTACAATTAAATCTTTTTATTTTTTTAAAAAATAAACAAACAGAAAATATTGTTATCGTAATTTCTGAAATATGAAACACAGAAAAATCGGCTACAAGTTTAACATAGCCTATGCAGAAATATTTCCTGGTACCACACAGACATTAGCATTGGGAATAGTCTCATTTGTAAGTCATGAGTGAATTGTTATCTTTCAAGTGATTGCACTCTTTTTTCTCTGGTTCTAAGTCTTTGCTATCTGTTAGGCTGAGGCTTATTCTTCTTTTCTTCTCATTGTTGCATATTTTTTATTTTAAGGGTAAGGCTCGGCACAATTGGTAAGGTTTGCTGCTTTGTAACCTAGAGATCACGTATTTAAATTCTAGAAACAACCTCTCCACAAAACTGAAATAAGGCATAGATTGTATATTCTTATTTTCTTTCGTATCATTGATCGTTCTCGTTGAAAGCCTTTCATAGGGAAAGGAAATTATCAATTTGCTCCAAGTCCGTGTTCTCAATTAAAGCACCAAATGATATGGAGACAAATAAGAATGAGAAAAAAGAAAAGCGAGCATAAGCTCAACAAGAGAAAATACTTACAATTGGAGAAAAAAAATTTCACAATCACTCAAAAGATAACAATTTACTAATGAGTTACAAATGAGACTATTCCTCATATATACTAGTACTGTATCATAAATCATTTTAGGTTTCAACAATGATTCATCGTCCTATTTCTTTGACAATCACACTGGCTCCCAGATGACCATGTGTTACAACAAACATCATTTGGATGCAGAAATCTCATTCTTAATTTTTCAGTACACAAGTTAAACACCTGATCATGGACCATTGCATTCTGCAATTAATGACACACAACAAAGGAAATCAACAAGCAAGAAAGTGAGAATGCCATTTCCTACACACACCACATACTCAACTCATGTAATAAGCTACACACCACATACTCAACTCATGTAATAAACTAGAGTCACATTACAATCAAAATTCAGCAGAAATCTGGCCTGGTTCTCTTACGAACTGATATGCAACCTTTCTGCTGATCCCTGAAGATTCTGATCTCAGAAGAGTCCCTCAAATCCTCAAGGCTAACGTACTGCTGCTTAACCATCCTTAAGGTATCACCCCCTTTGTCATGAATCCAAATATAAGGGTGGCAAGTTTCATCATAGTAATACAGCAAGCTTTTCAAACCCCCATTACCAGTGCCACTCCTACAAGGCATGTATGCCTTATATATGCGCTTACTTTCCACCCTTTTGGAAGACCCTGGCTTCAAAGTGTGAACCTTCTTCAGTATTGATCCCACCCTTATTTGCAGCTCCACTGGCCTATCACTGAGGTTCCAGATCCTTGTCCCTAATCCATAGGCTTGAGTGTGGTCACAGCAGCTATCAAAGCAACCACCAATTGATGGAAGGCTGAAACCTTTAACTTTCCCCATGAAGGACTCTCGGTGCTTCTTAGTCATCTTAAGCTTCCAATAAATGTATGTTTTTGTGCTATAGAAGCTTCACTTACATATATAACCCACATAAAAGCATGCCATTCTAATAAAGTGAGTTATTTTGCAACTTTTGTTAATGTATCAAGGTCTTTAACTCTTGCTTGTCGCTAAATCAAGATGCTGATAAGCGTTTTCTGCGGCTATGATCATAAAGGAACATAAAAAAAGATTATGTGGAGATGTGCACTACAAAACCCTCGCTATGATAGAATATTGTTTTGTCCCTTGCATCAAGGAAATGGTGGGGTCCCTTAAGCCCCCAAAATCAACAAAAGAAGACAGTGGGAAAGTTTTAGCTTGCACTGACAAAAATGTATAAAAATCCCAGGAATTTTGGTTTTCCTTTGATTCTTTTGGGGTACGAAAAACACGCTATTGGCAACTATACAAGGCATTCAAATATTCATGATGAGCCATCATATGATGGTGCCTCCCCTTTTATTATAAGTGTAACTTTATTTAATCCAAGTTTCAAAGTAACTAAATTTCTTTTCCAATAAGAAATTCGTTCCTGTGGTATGCATTAAGCTCCTAAATTTTTGGTCTCTACTTCGTAGGTATAGTGGTTGAAATTACAATATATGTTTATATATATATAAAAGCAACAAAATAGCAGTGGAAATTGAACTTGTTAGTAACTTCCTTTTTTCATTGCTTTATGAGATATAACCATGAAATACTATTCAAGTATATATGTAGACTATTGCTAATGTGAATCATTAGACATAAAACAGAGGACAGTACAGAAGTTAGATACTTATTCTGATTAGGAAATATTTTAATGCAAATACGAATGCTATGATGTGCATGGCAAGTTGGCAACTATCTTGTCTGATATAGATATGATACAATATTTACAATTCTTAACAAAAATTCAGAGTAGTAAAAATGATCCTTATCAAAGTAGGACAAATCTTTTGGCCATCTAACGACAACCATAGTTTTTGTTGTGACCTTCTTCTGTCTTTAGGAAACCATCTTGTTGTCCACTTGCAGAATATTTTCTACGCATAACAAGGGATTGCTGTGTTACAATCCTACCTTTTCTTCTTTGCTAATTTTCATATAATTTTTGCATATGTAATTGTGTTTGGCCATATATATGTTGCGTGCGATTCCCTTATTTTTAACCTATTAAACTTGGCTTAAAAATATACACTTGATTTTTTTTTTCCTTAAATATATATTACAATTATGCTTGTACAAAATATGCACAAGCTATTGACAAAGATGTACAAATGGGTATATTGGAGCTTCATGTAGCTATATTATAATATTATAAGCGATCTGTTTATAATATTTGAGAACACAGTGTGTACACTAGCCTAATTCATTGCTTTAATTTGATCAAGTAGATAAAAATACTATTACAAAGTATCTATATGATGTTTGCTACCGATAACAAAAAAAAAAAAAAACAGAAAGTGTAATAAATGTATTCCCTATCAAAGTAGGACAAATCTTATGGCCATCTCATGACCCTCATAGTTTTGTTGTGTACTTTCGTCCCATTCTAGAAAATTACCTCGTGGTCCAATTGCACCATATTTTCTATACATGACAAGGCACTGATGTAACATTATACCCGCCTATCCCCATCTTAGTTGTGATGATTTTCACATATTTTGCACTTATTAATTAGGCTGAGTCATATATGCAGCTTGTGATTCCCTTCTCTCTCTCTCTTTGTAACAATCTAGATACACTTTTATGGGACACAAACCTAGATAATAAGCAAACATGGCTAAACTTCACTATATACTTTGCACTTTTTTTTTTATTAATACTGTTATTGTTGTACAAATATAATAAAAATGTGTCAATTACGATATGTTCGGTTGTTGTGAGCATCTAAGCGGTGGACTGAACCTATTACATAGTCTCATTGCTTTAATTAGAAGCAGCAAATCAAATCCAAAGCCAACAATAGCCACCATATTATTTGATTGTTTCTCCAGTGGTTCATACAGAAGGCAAGACAATTTACTGTAATTAGTACAAAAGATACTAATTTGTTATAAAACTTCCAAAAACCAGAGGCAAAAAGCACTAGGATAGGATTAGGAAGTCAAAGCTGTTAAAGGCGTAGGGTTGGAACATGGAGACACCCGTAATAGCCTATAAGTGGGTTCGTTAACTTCACCTGATACATAGTAGGTGGCTACTTTGCAATTAAGGATTTGCATGTGAATGAACAGAGCCATGGATACTCCACTCAGTTTGACATGCCTTGCCTTGACTTACAGTCTCACACTATTTTAGACCCATAGCATTATTACGACACGAAATTAAATAAAGGGATCATTAGGCTTTGACTACAAAAGGGCACATGAGATTCATTATCTAATCCAAATTAGCATTCATATCACTGCATACACAAGGTTCACAATTTGTGCACAATCAATAATAGGGAATCAACATTAGGCTCTATGGAGATAGGATTGGCTATACTCACATTAATTTTTAAAGATCCGCTGATGTCGCAATGGCCCAAACAGTGATGGATTCAGAAAATTTTAATACTGGGACAAAAATAATAAAATGTGTTATATCCTGCTATTTTGTCTCATTTAAAGTTAGTACGGGGTCAAACTCAATCAAATAATGGAAGTAAAATTATCTGTATATATAATTATTAATAAAATGTTACAAGTTTTGTGGGGGCATGTGATAATGAAGATCTGCCCCTGCAGCCAAAAACAAAGGCAAAAGTAACTAGATTGCAAATTCAAAGTCTGTTTAGTTTCATTTTTCATTTGCTATTTTAATTTATCATATTTTTTATTTTCAGAATTTTATGAATGAAATAGCGAAGATTAAAAAAGAAAAGTGGAAATAGAATTTTATTCTGTTATTATCAGTATTATCTTTAAAAATTCTAAAAATAGAATATACAGAAAATGGAAATAGTAACCTAACAAACCCTAACTTCATCTTTTATTTGTTTAGTGTGGTTTTGGGTTGTTGTTTTGTTTTTGTTTGTGTGCATGTTTGTTTTGTTGAATTGTAGGTTCCATGGCCAAATCCTTGTGACTCCTACGTTTCAAAATCCCAGTTGCCAAAGATGCCAATGCAATTTAATCAGGAGTGTAAATCTGTACGAGAGAGGAAGAGATAACAGAATGCAACACACCAACATAGAGCCATAATATAATGGTGCGAAAAGTACAAAACAATAGTGAAACAGATATCTTTCCTTAAGATGAACCTAGCTGCTGCTGTTAGACAAAAGGATAATCAGTCAATAATCTCGACTTGATTGTAGGATTTAACCATTTCTGTCACAGACTATATTCCTAATGTAGGAACTGTACAGCAAATAAATAGGAGCAGGCATCTATTGCTTGAGCTTTGAATAAAAAAGCACAGCATTTAGGAAGGTAAGGGGAAGAAAGAATTTACACCCCAAAAAAAAAAAGAAAAAGGAATTCACTTTTCATGATTGTCTTCCGCAGAATCTATCTTAATTATGAGAGGTTGGTTGAGATCTGCTGATGGTTCAGCTACAACTGGTAATGCTGGCGACGATTCAATGCCCTCGACATCTTCGTTCTCAGCCAAGGCTTTGTCTAAAGCAGCCTTGGCAACTTTAGTAACGCATACCATCAGAACCACTGCACATAACCCAAAATAGCAAACCTCAGCCTTGCTAACATGATACTAATAAAGGAAAAAAAAAGGAATCTTAGAACTCAAAATAACTCAATAGTCAATACAACTTTTCAGTGTGAAACATCCAATCGTATCCTAGACTGCTCAGCCTTAGCGTCTGCCAACAATGGCAACTGCTGGGGTGCAGACGCGGACAGACAAACCTGGCCGGCCTGCCCATGCAATGGAAAGAGGAGCATAACAATAAAAATAAAATTAAGCAAGCGACTTCTTATGAAGTCACTGGCTGATGGAAGGTACCTCCGAATGGCCAGCGCCTTCAAATATCTTGTTTAAGTTTAAAGGCTGTAGAACTCAATTTGCCCCAAATCCAGGGGAGATTTTAAAGTCTTGTATTTAAATGTCGTCCATGAACCATGATGCACATGAAACACAACATATAATGGGGTGGATTGCATGTCTCAATTGTCACATGGGCTCAACAGGGGTTGCACTGGACATTTGAGCATGGTGCATACAATTATTAAATAAATATTTGTTTGTAAAAGAAGAAATTGATTAAGAAGGCAAAAGTTACAAAGAGAAGAGAGGATAAAATAACCTCCTAATTACATTTACATGCTATATTTATGCAAGACCTTCATGATCAACAATGTAAGTTAGAAAAGCAAACTACGACTAAAAGCATTTTATCCAATATAGTTTTCAAGACAAATACATTATTAGAGGGAAAAAATGCAACTTACCAGATATTGCGAGGCCAAAAATGATAAATGCCTGCATCAACGAGAGAAAAACATGTCATATATTTCAAGATAAAGCACACCTATTTGATCTACTCAAGAAAATTGTAAGATTCCACTCTCCAAGGCGTCTCAGATGTTCTTCACTAAGAAAAATATAAAGCAAAGCTAAGATGTCCCTGAAGGATCATTACTATAGCACATCTTACCCATCGAGTCTTTGAGAATTCACCCCAACCATGTGTCACATCAGAAAGATCCTTGAGAGTTGTTCCAACATATACAAGTGCCAGTGTTATTGGCTGCAACAGTATCAATATATGGCATTAATATAGTAACCCCAATTAGAATGTCATTTAGTGAGCTATAACGAAATGCAACTTCATTTACGGTGCAAATTACCTGATGTAACAGATGAACTATTCGCAGAGTTAAAGAAAATTTGTAATGATTAACAGGAATGGTGACACCATGAGCACTACGAATGAACCTTATAGTGAGTGACATTTCTACTTGTTCATAGGTTTATTCATATTGAAGATAACCTAAATGATTATACCAAGATATATACTGCCTAAAACCTATTTTCAAATTCAGACAATGAAAAAGGAACAACTCCAATAGTTTTTAAAGGTTACAGTTCACAACTAGTCCCAAGTATCTTCTAATTAAAAACCATAAATAGAACTTTTTTAATAAACTATAAGCAAGAGAGTGATTAACTAAAAGAAATCCAATTAACACATCAATTTTGAAAATCATATAGCACGAAAACAGAAATTTATTGGTAGATTAACTTCCTACTAAATAATTGATATAGAGCAAAGAAAATACCATCATTCCTAGCCAGGAAGCCAGCATGTATTCCCCTAATGAAACAGGTGTCACCGATAGGAGATAATTCAGCATGTTAAATGGTAGTAATGGAACAAGCCGAAGAAGTAGTACAATCTGTACGGACAGATAAGGAAATAAAAACCAAAAAAGAAGAAGTCAGATAATCCGTTGAGAAAAAAATTAAAAGAATGGAATGTCAAGTCACCAACACAAACAGTTCTAAGTAGATATATAAGAATCATAGCAATCTTTTTTTCAGAGGAGTAATATGAATATCCATCTCAAGCGATGATTAGAAATTGTGATGAAATGTGCTGCAAGCAGAGTGACATGGATAGACAATTTTATAAACACTTGAGTATGTTTGGTTAAGGGATAAATTTTTCATAAATAAGCTCCATGTGTAAAAATACTCACACATAGAGCTCATCCATAAAAAATTCCCCCCCATTTTTCATCCTTTAACCATACACACCCTCAGAGGATAAATACCATCTCCCACTAAATAACACCCAATCTGATTCTAAAACCAAATAACTGGATATGACAAAGGTTGGTTCACAGTGGCTCATATGGGCATCATACTTACCCCCCAAAGCGATCCTTTTCACTGACAGTAATACTTTATGGTTCCACTAAATATTAATCTTAACAATCAACTAGAGGAGTAACCATTAAAAACAGAGGAGTTTTTCTTTCCATGCATTGGATCCATAGGAACTGCTAAGCAAATTATACACAACATAGTGGGACTGTAAACCAATATACTACAGCTGCCACCACAGAAAAGACATCCACACTACAGATTTTTTTGGTTTAGTGAACTTCATTAACATTAATCAATACACCAAGTCGACATTTAATTATGAAGTTCACTTCTTGCTAGTTTTGATAGGCATTTATGATTTTTGATGAAGTCAAATCTCCAATGACTTAAATGGATCAATATACTCAATTCCACCAAGTGGGACAGTGGGAAAGGCTTGGTAACTGTTTTAACAGGAAATCAAACGAAACTGCTCCAATACATCACAATTACATCCATGTTACCTATTCTCATGATTCACTCACTTCACCAGAGCTGTGAGTTTGGAATGAGAATGGCAAGGAGAAGGGTGAAAGAAAGAGGAAAATCATATATTTAACACCAAGAGACTAAAGAATTTCAAAACGTTAGTAAACAATAAACAATATGCAGTCTACAAACCTTAAAGCCAGATCTCTGAATTGCAATTGCCACTGATCTAAATTTAGGATAATCCTTCAACTTGGAAACAACAAATGATCTCCCAATCTGTACAAAATGACAAAGATATGAATATGCAAGCAAAGAACTATACCATGATTTGGAAAAACATGGACCAAAATGCAGCCCAATTGCAAAGACAAAGGGGATTGCAGGGATCATGTACGTGAAGAAGGAGCACAAGAGATAGAGCATCTTGCAATAATTAAGAAAAACCTAACATCAGTAAACAAATTCAATAGCAAGTAGTGGAATCAAAATTTCTTATTTCCACAACTACTTATCAATACGTAAGTTGAAAAACTCACTGTTCTACCAAGAAGAAATGCAGCTGCCGCACCAATGGTTGCACCAATAGAGTCGGCAACAAAACCCACTGGAAGCCCAAAAAGATAACCACCACCGAGCTGAAAATGGAGTATCAAGTATAATGACTCAATAAAAGCACAAAAAGAAATATAGGGGAAATGCATACAAAAAAGTCATAAACATAAGGAAAGTAAAACAAGAAATGAAAAATGCAAGTCTTCATCAGCAAGAAAGTAAATTACATAAAACTTGGCAAACTTTAATAAATTTTAAACAAATTTGAAAGTTGCATACAGGTCATCCCTCAAAAATTATAAAACTGAATACTTATCAAGTTTTCAAAGGTCAGATGCTTACTAAGTTACTGTGTCAAATCAGATACAATATAGGTGCATAGTTCATAAAAAGGTTTAGCTTAAGAAAACCAAACACTCGGATATTTTACTTCTGACGTTGTCTATTGGTATAGGGGGAGGAGTCAACTACTATAACCAAATTTTATAACAGCAAGTGTTTACAACTTACAGGTTACAAATATGAATGGGTTACATAAACATTGCCTAAGTATGAGGTATCAAGTTGCTAAACTGATGCATGTAGGTTTAGGCTACAGGCTACTACGGTATAAGAGTCAGTTAATATAAATTATATAATATCGACAAATTAACCGCATTATTTTTTCTCATCAATGATGCAAACTTCCTTTATCCTGCATCAATATTTTACCAATCATTCGGGCCTTTTTAACAGAAAAGCAATCAAATTTCAACCATGGAGTTAAAATAAAATGTCAACATTCATTCTAGATTTATGTACTACACCAAATTCCTGGGGCACACATTTTATCATACACTAGAAATTACATATGTATAATTTTTAGAACTGACAGAGGTGTTCATACATCAGACTCTTCAGAGTCCCTTGCATCAAACCAAAAAACGAACAGATATTTTTATACAAAAACTTTGAAAATGGTACAAAACAACAGTTTCACCTAGTTTGTAGAATTGATACAGGTAACATAACAACCCAAGATTAACTCATTTAGAAATTTACAATTCCAATCACAAACCCAAAAATTCTTTCATAGAACAATTCTGATTCCTAAGCAACAATGCATACAAGTATATTTCTTGTACTTGAGAATATTATTCTACAAGAAATTCAAAAAATTTTGCAAGAAAAAGAAATCCATGGTGTCAGTGGTTCTTACAGTGAGTACTGAAGCTGGAACTGCCAAGACAGTCAAAGGAATATAAGCAACAGCCCTGAAAGTTACCAAACAAATAAGCTCACAACTATTCCAACTTTACATTCAATAATTTTTCTTTTTCAATCGCAACATAGTTTAGACAAAATTTCTCAGATTATGTGTATGCATGTGGACAATCTCCTCTCCAAACATGTTACACCTCTGCTACACCCACTGCTCTCCTTCAAGAAAGAGAACCTACAACTGAATTTCCAAACTTGGTAAAATACTATCAACATCAACATTCAACATGGGAATATTATAATGATAGGATACTTCAACGTTTATACAAGCAAATTCCAATACTTAAAAAGTTTCCAATCTTAATGGGTTGTTCAAAGGGTAATGAAGTGCTCAGATGTATATGAATATGACCTTATCATAAAAAGTGAAACTGCTTTGAACACAGAAAAGAATAAGCCCAAGCAAACTGAACATTAAATGGTATTACTTCCAAAATAAAATATAGAATATTAAAATAAGTCATTTCAGATGCAATGGGTTTTGTCCAATCTCAAAATTGAAATGACATTAGACTCCCACCCAGGACACACCCCATCAGCTCTGGCAGCACCTCTTCTGACTAATCTACTTCTCACAAGAATGTTTCCTTCACACAAATAGTCTTAAATTAATTGCAATTTAAACCAAGGCAAGCACACATATTGAAACAACTTTAATCCTGTTTGTTTTCGATTTACTCACTGGTAACTCTTCTATAGAAGATACCAATGTAATCACTTTACTAGACAGAAGTTTTAGGGATCAAAAATCAAAATTGACTTACAGAACAACCGGACCCCAGGGCCCAAGATCACGATCAACCCATATCAAGAAGTCCTTCATCATCTGCAGAACAAAAAATAGGGGAGAAAGATTCAAAATCACTCCATACACAAATTTGTTATTCAAATTTTCAACGAATGCAAATCCAAAGCCAACCCACGAACAAGGAAGAGTAGAGATCCCCATCTCTAAAACTAGCTCAAATCCGCTATGACTTATAAGTCACTCTGTCTTTCTTCTCTTTTACCCCAAAATTTTCAAGCTCACAATATAGCTGTCAAAGTGAATCAACACGGTTCCAAAGATAATTCCTTTCTCCTCAAGGCCAAAAAACCATCATAAACTCCATAACATTTCACAAATGCTACTCACATTACGCTAAAAATCCAACATCCCCACATAAAACCGCGCGATCAAGAAATGGAAAAATCTAGAAAACCAATCACGGAACCAACCCAATCATTCAACAAAATCCCCAAATTGCAAAATAAAGATTCAATTTCAACCACAATAACAGGATTGAAAATCCCAGAAGCGAAATCAGAATCAGGGCTCAAAAAGGGTATCAGAAAAAGGGAACCTTTTCGATGGGAAGAGTGAAGCAAGCGACGACAACGGCGGCGAGGAGGAGAAGTAATAGGGTGATCCTGAGGGCAGAGGACCACGAGAACGCCATGGTGATCCTGCGACGCCAACAAGGCCTGCTGCTGTTGCTGCTGAACTCGTCGTCGTCGTCGTCGTTCAGATCCGAGCAAGCTTGCTTCAACGCAGAGCGAGCCCTCAATCCCACAAGATTTGCCAGATTTGAAGCCCACCCTTTTTTTCTCTCTTCCAATTTTTTTTTTCTTTCTTTTTTTGTTGCAATTTGGCAGCAACGTAACACCGTGGTTTTAGGCCATCAAGAAAACGGATTCAGGCGCTGTAGGTTACTCTGTTTTCCCTTCTTTTTTTTTTTTCCTTTTTCCCTTTTTTGGCTATTATTGTGATGTACTGTATTCCCTCTTTCTATCGCGTGAAGTGAAAATGTGCCTGTAACAACTTCTTGTATTGGGACTGGAGTGGGTGAGAGAGAAGGGACTCTGTTGGTTAGCTTCGTAATTTGACCGTTTTTTATGTGTTTGGTTCGGTTTGGTTTGTTCAGTGCGTGTAAGCTTTACACCATAGCCGACAAATTTTTTATGGGTTGAGTTCTAAGGCTTTGAGGCTTTGAGGCAATTTATTATGGACAATCAAAGCAAGGCAAAATATTTGGGGTTTCCTTTGCTAGTTCTACGCAACCAACAATCTTTTTTCTCAAAGGAAATAATGAATTATGTATGCTTTTAAATAAACTCTTTAACTTTATGAACCCGGATAATTATTTTTTTCCATTCACGGTTCACCAGTTTGTGGTATTGTGTTAGATGGAATATACTATTTTTTAAAAATTAATAATTTTAATAAATGAACTATAGATTAAAAAAATAAGAAATTATTTGCTGGATAATACAAGAGAAGACAAGTTATTTTTAAAGTATATTGATATTCTAAACTCTAATCTTATTGCGATACGTGATTTTCGAAGTAAAAGAAAAAACAACCGCTATTTACAATTTCTCAGCTTGACCTTTTTTCTCGGCCCTTTACTAGTTTTCCAGAAATATCGGATGTACGTAAAAGTATTTTAAATCGACCCTAGCTTTCGTGGGCTAAAGCTAATTCACATTTTGAGGGCAAGTTTAGGGTGAAACTGTGAAGCTTTGAGCCGGGCCTAAAACGTAACCCACCCATACTTGGACGGGCTTAGAATTTTGTGCACACTCGTTTTCTTTTTGAGACCGACGAGGAGGTCGCCTTCTTCAGACAACAACTTGGCCAGACCAAAATGCCATAACTTCAATATCACATGGGAAATACTATAAAATAAGAAGTTTTATTAGAATTGTGTATCAGAATAATGTATTATAGTTGTTAATATTTGGATGAATTTTATAGGTAATACCATTTTTTTTCATCAAACAATCACTATAATATTCCTCTGTCAAATATTTTGTGTATATATATATTTGGATATGCAGCATTCCTCTGTTACATTACTATGTCTACATAACGAAGATGATGATAAAGATATATTATAGTGATTAATGAGGTAGCCAGTAAGATGGCAGATACTCCAACTTGTATATATGTAAGCATTATAAGCACAAGATCTAGATGAGTAATAGTGTATCCAAAGTTTGCAGACACAAGAACCAGACGTGTACATCAAGGATCTAATCAAGCCCCAGACATAATTCTCACCAGAAATTGAAAAGGGTCACAGATATATAATAAGCTCGGGAGTTTTGAATTCTAAGTTTCACTTAGGTGGTGAATTCTCTTTCCTACCGTTCTATGTTTGGTTGTTAGTACTACCACAATGTAACGTATATTCCATCCAACCTAAGTAACTAACCACAAGACTACATAGATGCGTGTAAGTAATAAAAGAATTGCTTAGCTATTAAGACTACGGGAACTCAACTAAGAGACATGCAAACAAAGCACATCCTTTAAACTCTCATTGACTATCAATAGTAAAACGTGTTTTGATGAATAAAATCCTCTCCTAATCAACAAGTGGCGCTCATGTATACAAAACACTCGTGCTTACAAATCTATGAACAAGGAAGAATGCCAAATTGAATTTTATAGGAAGAGTAAGAGTCCTAATATGGTGCAAGCTGCCTCAATAGTCTTAATCCAAGCACCTGCTAAAGTATGCACTAATCTGTAGGGTATGCCTATCCTTCCATCCAGTGCCATTTTATAGGCAAGTTTTCTGTTCTAGCCATCTCTATCTTCTAACTGAAGCTCCCAGGCTATCTTGCACATATGGCATTCAGAAGAACATGAGCTAACATGAGGTCAACAAAATACTGATGACCAATTTGGCCATCTCGCCACTTCATCTTTGCAGGAGCTCTTCCATAGTGAACTCCATCGTTACACCGGTTATCAAAATGCCATGGAAATGTCATATCAAAGTTATCGATCACGCCAGTTATGATGCCAGCTTGTTTCAATTTCTCTGTGAATACCCCATTGAACACCTCCATCTTGTTAGGATTAAAAGCCAGTGATCTTGCATATCCCCCAGTTGCAACTGTGCTCCGGTAAAAGACTCTTGGCCATGCCAACCCTCTTTGCCTCACCATCTTCTTAACATCTGCCCAGAATGATGCTGCATAATCTGCTCCAGCAGCAAATGCTCTTATATTACGCCAGTGGACGCCATCATGCAAGCCAGAGTTTAGGATCACGGTGTCTGGAATTGTGTCTTCTGAAAAGTACTTCTTCAACAAGCTTTGAAACCCTTCATCTCTCAGAGAATCCAATCCTAGATAGTTTTGTGTTTCATTCCAGTGCCCATTGAAAATGCTTGTAATCCTAACTGTCTGAGATGGATCTATTGGGTTAGAGAAGTTCATGTCAAATCGTCTCGGGACAGCATGTATTCCAGGCAAATCTAAAATAAAATTGAGCATGTTACGAATTGTGTCGACGTGATTTGAATCACCCCAGAAGAAAATCCATCTATTCTTCAAGCACCTCCAAGCAGACTCAGCTGAATACATCTTGAACGAGCAGTGCGTTGAGTAAACCCAGCCATTGCTCTCTAGAATTCCCAGGGAACCATTACACCATCGAGCGTTGCATGGAAAATCTGGTGCTAGGCATCTATACCTACCATCATTACCAATTTGGCAATCATCGTTCTTGCCAAGCCTTGTCCACCTTCCACACCAAGCATCCCTGCCAAAATCAGAAGCTTTGCAAGTCCGTAGTTCCGGTAACTGAGAACGGCTTTTGTAGAATCTAATTGTGATATTGCGAAGTACGTGATCATAGACAAATCGCCATGGAGTGAATTTAAGACCTTCAAAGTGTCTATAAAGAAGAATTACAGTTAGATTGTAAAATCCTTCAAAATCCGGATGAACCTGCAGCGAAATGGAATAAGAACCATTGTTGAAATCTTTCACCAAAGGCCTAGATTTCCATGATTCCCCTGAAAGATCAGTCTCAAAGTAATCGCCACCTAAACAGCGAGGCCTCCCTAAATCATCCAATGCTTGAAAACCAAATTCATGTACATCTCCTGCAGATAGCTCTATCATACTCACATTACCACCATCTAACCCAGGAATCGAAATCCCCACTGTCGCGGAATCTTTACAAGGTTCCCCTCCGGGAGCTAACCATCTAGCTAGAAGATTTGAAGTCAAGTTGGGCTCCAATTCACTTGAAAGCCAACTTGAATACCCTTGAACTTCAGGCACTGCGAGGGTTTTGTCAAGCTTTTCATATACACTAGTAGTAGAGTTCTTAGCATAAACTGGTTCATTGTACACAGACAGTGTGATGTTGTTAACCTGATTATAGGAATCAGAGTTGGTACCAATGGTTTGGTTTTGATTCAAACTAAATGCCGGGACAAAAGTTGAATTTTGATGGGAAGGAGTGAAATTAGGAGAATGAGACCTTAGAGAGAAAGAATCTTGACGGTACCTCCAAGCTTGAATTATGTTCCTAACAGTGCAGCCATCAACACTCCAAACCACAACCATTCCAACAAAAACCAAAGCAGTGAGCAACCCAAAACGCCAATAGAGCATTGGACTGCACCAAAGAGCCCTATGACTATGGTTCTCCACCTTTTCTGGCATCACAAAAACTAGAACAAGCTTCCAAAACCAACACCACCGCAGAACAGCAACATGTATATATAAAAAAAAAAAAATCCAAAAATGCCAAAGCCAAAATCCAAGTTCTCTCCAACACCCAACACAACAAAGTTGCTATCTTTGATGACCACACTCCAGGAGGGTCTCTTCAGAACACAAGAATGTTGATTTTCCCGTGACCAAAAAAAAAAAGCAAAATTTAATGGAAGAGAATTGAAAAAAAAAATAATGGTGGGGTTACTCACGAGGTGGGTTTCAATGTCATGTGACTCATGTCAGAGACAGTTGAGAGAGGTGAACCCATGCAGCATCAATGGCTGAGTCTCAGAACAGAGAAGAAGAAGAAGAAGAAGAAGAAGAAGAAGAATGGTTTGCATTAAAGGGCAATGTAGAGAATTTTGATAAGCTTTTTCAATGATTAAAACTGATAGTCCATTTGATTACAGCTGTGGCTTTTTCTGCTTCTTTTACCTTCTTTTCTAGGCCCTTTTTACTTTCTTTTTTTTTTTTTCTTCTTCATCTTAAATACTTTACCAAAACACACCAAACCCTGTGCTTATCAAGTTTGTTACGGTTTTGAACTCCCATGGAGGTGGAGGTTGGATTTTAACAGAAATTCATTATGAAAACTTTGAATGTTGGATGAGTAGTTATCGACTTATCATTGCCTTTTCTTTTGGTAAATGCTAAGAGATAAGATGGGAGATCGTTCATCTATGACTAAAATTTGAAAACAACATTTAACTGAAAACTTAACGCTTCAAGGCATTGGATGGATTACTTTGCCACTAATTAATGATTAATGATTTAAAATAATAGTAAAATAAAATATGTATCTGAAAATGTGGAACTAATTTTGGGCTCATAAATTTATCTTTTAATAAAGGTATGTGTTGTTAATAAATGATGTATTTTCTACTTATATGGTTTGAACTGTTAAAAATACTAGGGCTGTGTGTACAAACAAAAGAAAAGAGGATGTCTGCCTAAGATAACGAGAAGTGTATAATATTCTTTAAATAAGTTGAAAGTATTTTTTTAAGAGTAATAATACGTGTACAACATAATTATACAATATTCATATAAAAATAAATAAAATGCTGGACCTATCTCAATTTCTTAATTTTTAGGCCTATTAGCTCTTTTATTTTTATATCTATATTGTATAAATATTATATAATATTGTTATACACATATTATTATTTTTTTAAAAGATTACGTAATCTTTTCATAAAAATCTATAGAATTTGAATTCACTTATTCTCTTAAAAAAGTTATTTATCTTCTTGATCTCAAATATTATTGTACGAATGATAATTCGGATAGCTTTTAAAGTAACAGTATAAGAATTAACTAGCATAACATGCACAATAATAGAATATTAAATAACTTTATAGAAGTTTTCACTCATTGGTGCATACCAATTAAATTCTCTATTGAATATATATTTCTTTTAAGATATAATAGAAAACCAAATGAGGGTGGGCTGCTGGGACGGATTTCAGGGGATTAGTGGGTGCCCCACCAAATAGTTGAAATACATGACAGACAGCACCGACACGCGGGTTCACATGATTGGAGTGTGAGCTGGCTGTATATAGTCGCGTCGGTGATAAGACCTTAGATTTCATTTGAGACGGACACTTGTCATTCAATATGGCCGCCTAGATGGTTAATGGTGCTGGTGGTGGTAGTGGTAGATTGACAGATACAGCCGTACAGGGATTGCTCAATTTGAATTTCTCATGTCGGCCATGGCCATACCATTTTTTTTTTTCTTCCCTTAAAGGATTAAAAAGTTTAAATTTTTTATTCTATTTAATCTTTGAAAAAAAAAAAATTTTAATCAAGACCTTCGTTAAATTATTGTGATTTTCTCTTCTATCTGTAAGTTATTCTGGTTTGTAGCATATAGTAACCTTAAAATGTGATAAACTCTCATTCTCTCTGAATTTTGTATTTTATTAAAAAAAAAACTAATTCTTGGTTAAAATTTTAAATGTTTTAAAATCATATGTAATTAAAGTTAAAATCAACAATAAAGCTGCTGTTCCTATGTATCACTCTGCATGGTCTGCTACCGATGGATTACACTTGAACTCGACCATACCGATGTGTGGGATTGGGATATTTTGTCAATGTGTGGTCGTCCATTTCCCAAAAAAAATTCATCAAAAGCAAAACACTTTTTTATTTTCATGTTAAATATTTGTTATTAGAATAACAAGAATTCATAACAATACAATGGCATAATCAGGGGTTGGGCCTGTCGCAGGTTGAATAGGCGCAAACCAACATGCATAGCTGATGATGAGTGATGGTCAAACCCATTCCCTTCAAGTGTTGTACGTCCGTTCCCTGATGAAGATTGTTACAATGTATTTTCAGAATATAATTATTATATAATTTTAGAGCGCCACTTAGCAAAAATCTTGTAAAAACTTGCCTTTATGTCCGTGTTTGTTTCCTGTTTCAAAACAGAAAATACAAAGATAAACAGTTCAGCGTTGACTTGTGATGGTCTATCCCCACTTTTTTTAAAGAACATAAATTTAGAAAATTTTTATCTCTAGTACAAAAAAGTTTTCTACCTCATGCCCTATCTCCATCACCAAATATGATATAGAAACAAACTCTACCTATATTTTTTTTTGTCGACAGCAACCTAACAGCGTATTAAATTTCAAATTTATTTGGACATCTTTCAACCCTTGCTGCTGCACCTACCGGCATAACGTTATTATAATTATAATTATGACGATAACGTGTGATGGTGGATGGTAGAGTGTTACTAGTACTCTATTATTGACGACGCAACACAACACAAGCGACGAACAAGGATTTGAATGCAACTACACTCTAAGATTGTGATTTGTGAAATGGGTCCTTTTAATTGGCGAAAAATTGCAATTACCACCTATCATGACTCATAGCCTTAAACTTTAAATATCATAGGCCACATATGCAAGACTCAGCCGAGTGGGATAAATTTCAAGGAAGATTTTCCATTCCCAAAGGCAGGGATCGAACCTCTGACCTTTGATTAAGGGTGAACGAACCCCTACCGCTCGACCACACCCCCTAGGTTTGAACATGGTTACTTTCTATTAATTAATTATACTATTAACTGGGCATTTGGCCCTCCCTCCAGCCGAAAATGACGATAAGCATGGGATAGGCCTTTGAGCTCTTGTGCGCATCATTTGTGTAGATCAAGCCACCCTAACCTGGGTCAGTGACCCAAATAAAGGCCCTCGATTAGTTATGGCAGTGGCTTAAATATTGGGCCTGCAGATTAAGTAACAGGCGCAATGCATTTTTTATCCGCTATCTCATCCTAAGGCATTCATTGTAATTTTAAAAGAATTGATTTCACCATAGGTTGACCCGTTTGGTTATCACACACATGACATACCCACTGAATTTTAAAAGAATTGATTTTAAAAGAATGTTCTTTCACTGCTTTCACAATCAACTAGGGCTCTGAATTTTATTTATTTTTCTAGTCGAAAGAACATTGCAGAGCTTGTATGCTATTTTTTTTTAATTATTATTATTCTTGTGGGACTAACAGAGCTTTTGTGTTCAACCACAACAATATAGAGCATTTTTATTTTGTCTTTTCTTTTTTTTAGGTGGGTAGCTTTTTTCTTTAGTCTGAGACATTATACAGCTTTTATTTATTTATTTTGTCTTAGACTTAATAGATGTTTATTTTGGGTCGAAAGACAATATAGAGCTTGAAAGTCCAAAATAGTTAAACACAAAACCGGCCAAACCCGAACTACAAGAAAAACAACTTTACCTACCTTTTTGGTCCTGAACATGCTTACTTTCCATTAATTAATAATAATATTCATTGGGCCTTTGGCCCTCCCTCCAACCAAAAATGATAACAAGCATGGGATGGGCGTTTGTATGTATCATTTGTGTAGATCAAGCCACCCTAACCCGGGCCCACTACCCAAACAGGAGACCTAGATTTGTTAGGGCAGTGAAAGGCAGTGGCTTAAATCTTGGGCCTGTATATTAAGTAACAAGCCCAATGCTTTTATTGTCCATTTTCTTATCCTAGGCATTCGTCATAATTTTATCACCCCAAGTATCCAATCCAGACAGCACTATCACATCCGGAGTTGAATAATCAATCATGGCTTACTCGTTATATCTCCACAAGCACGTACTAGGTAAGCGCTGCAAACTAAGGAGTAAGGAGCCGTCCTACGATGGTATTCGAAGCTAACATAAATTCCTTGAACGAAAACAAAAATGGTTAACATAAATTTCTGACCAATGAAACAAAAGGCTAATATAATTTATATGGATTTGTCATTGCCAAAATTGATTGTCAACAGCTCATTGAAGCAAGGAAAGGGGTTTTAGGCCAAGTGGACCCTTAACTTGATTGAAACTATGTTTACATAACCTATTCAAATAGATGGTTCAAGGGATCCCCCAAGCATTTTTTCGACACCAAAACGAACTCAACTTCTTGGCACCTAATACAAAACTATGTCCTATTTCCTTAATTTGAATTCTCATCTTCCAATGCCCCAAGGGCGATGATGGTTGTGATCTAAATTTCACAATTATAATTATACATTGTTCTCTTTGTGAAGAATCAGATCAAGAAAGTTGATTTCTCAATTTCCTGTATTCGAGGAGACCAAAAAAAACAAAACAAAACAAAAGAGTTTATTAAGTTTCCCTTTGCTTTTATTTTTGTCCTCGGAAGAAAATGGTTCTGAGACCCAATAGGTCAAAGCGCAAGTCACTTTCCGCCGAGATGATACAGTTTAGTTGGCCTGTAATAGATAGGCATGCGTGGCTTTGTGCCATCGCACTCACCTTTCTAGCCAAATGGTGTTGAAAATACTAAGACAAACGAGTTAATGCTCATTTTAGTCCCTCACTTTTCATTTATG
Source organism: Dalbergia cultrata (assembly GCA_031216105.1). Lineage (NCBI taxonomy): Eukaryota > Viridiplantae > Streptophyta > Magnoliopsida > Fabales > Fabaceae > Dalbergia > Dalbergia cultrata. The sequence goes on from CM062345.1 coordinate 57,083,014, forward strand.
AGTCATTTTAGTCTCTCACTTTTAAAACAAGTCAAATCAGTCCCCAATATTACAAAATGTGAGTCAAATTAGTCCTTTATTCCATTTTTATTTAACATTTTATCAATTAGGTGATGATATGTAACATTAAGTTATATATTATCATACTATGTGTCATATAAAGTAGAATGAAATTTAAAATAATTTATTTTAGTATCTAAAATTGTACAAAATGAGTCAATTTAAAATGTATAATGAATATTTAAATGACTTATTTTGTATAATTTTAACCATCAAAATAAGTCATTTTAAAATATATTCTACTTTAGATGACATATCGTATATCAAGGTATCACTTAATGTTATTAATCATCATTTAATTGATAGAAAATTAACTACAATTGGGTTAAAGGACTAAAATGACTCACATTTTGTGATGTTAGGGACTAATTTGCCTCATTTTAAAAGTCAGGGATTAAAATGACTCAATAATAAAAAGTGAGGGACTAAAATGAACACTAACTCAAGATAAACCGTTGAAAATTGATAAAATCGACCAAAATGCCAAACTCATGTTGACATTGCTCTATGAAAATGCGAATTTTATGTCCAGTGAATTAGTTTTCTCAACCCTTCATACATTCTATAGAAGATATGATAAATTATTAAATTTAGAACAACCCATTTTGGATTATTGATACATGAAAGGCCCTTCTCTCCATTTCTTTATATCAATGAAAGTCATATTAATTAGAGATTGAAACTTGATATTCTTCATGATGAATTCATGAAATAAACTAAACCAAAGGATCAATTGCCCCCTCGCCACCCCCTTCATGAAAAATAATAAAAAGGAATTATCCCCTTCCATGTTGATCACATTATCAAACAAAAATATTTCTCTAAGAAGATAGGATACCCATCTCATCCTCATTGATCTAAGCCTGAAACTGTCTAATTCGACTTTGCTCTTAAATAGAGTCGGGCCGGCTTTGAAAGTGTAAATTGGATATATCACGAACTGCAATGGTAGACTTAAATTAATAACCAACAATATTATCCATTCCCTCATCATGCAAACGGGAAGAAGTTGTGTTGCAAAAGGGGAAAAAAAAATTTATGGCCTGCCAGCCGCCCGTGATAAAGAAGGGGAATGTTGGAAACAATCCCATCATGACACTAAACCCACGCTACGAGCTAGTACTATAAAGAAAATGGAAGCAGTTTGACTTGAGACTATTATTCGATCCAATCATGATTAGCGGTATTCGAAATTTCCTGAATTTGTACAAAAACTTCTGGTTGAGGGATTTATTTTCGCCATTATCTCTTGGGAAATCTCTTTTTAACTCATATTTTTATTGTATATGAAATAAAGAAGTCTATCAAGAATTTAAGGAATTTAAAGAAGTCTGCACTCAACTCATTTCTATCCATTCCACTAGTATCATTGCATATCTGTTTTACCTGCCTCATTAGAGTTGAATTCAACAGGCCACTCTGTACATCGTGCCAAAAGAGTACAGAAATTGCAGTTGTAAAAAAAATATAAAACATTGGATCGAAAATTTAATGTCTTGGGCCATTGGCCCATCGGGTGATAGGCCTACAGCTGTATTCCTAATTCGAACATATTTTGTAGAGCATCTCTATGTTAATTATTTTGTCATTGCAATTAAATTCAATGGACAGGTATGGCAGGTATCAGAGTAACTAAGATACAAGGGATGAACAGGAGTAGCTAGAGTGAGAAAAACTCTTTCAATATATGACTGTATAATCGGGTAAATGATTACAACTGAGTATTTCTGATATATATACAAGTGAGTGACACTGTAACTAATACAATAGTATTATTCTAACTGAATAATAGAACTCTAATGGACTTCATCTATTTTAACAGATTTGATTCAATCTGTTATTTAGTGATATATGCTAGAGTCTATCAAGATATATAGCCACAGTTACATTAGTTTAAGTGAATCCATTACAAGTTATTAATCCATGTCAAATTGAAATTAGATACAGTCAAATTTTCAGTTGTGACCTATCTCTCTCAAACCCTTTTTTTTTTTTTGTTATCATTCTATTCTTTTCATGGCCATCATGAAAATTGAATGCTGATATAGCTAAAAGCAAGTTGGGTACGAGTCTTTCTCAAACTCATATGACTATGAAGTCCTAGATCTTACCCTACTATACGTTTATATATATTTGTTTTATGAACAAAAGTTTAGGTTGAGGAGAAAGCTCGTCCTATTCTATGATTAGGGCATGTCTCCGAGCTCGATAAACATTTACAGAGGTATTTATATTATAGATCACCCATCAATAGAAAATATCTGATAATTGAATTCAAGTTATGATAATACATGAGTGGAAGGTTGACCAAGTGAGTCAAGTACTCTTAGCACTATAGATTTAGGTTTATATATTGCATATGCATCTATATAAAACTTAAAAAACATGGCAATACATGCAAGGCTACTAATGTTTCATTGATTTAATGCGCACTTGGCTTTGCCTAGGCAATGAATGGCAATCCTTGTTGTTGAACTTTAATTGAAGGATCGTGGTATCTCAATGTGAGAGAGAAAAGCAAGAAAGGTAGTAAAATAAAGCGTCAATTGGGGGAGTGGAAGGTACTTCCGCCGCTCTCCCTTAAAAGTGATACTCATGCATATGCTATTTTTTGTGAAAGTGTTGGCCAAAATACTGAGCCTAGTTGCCAGCAATACTTATGGCCTCAAACCCAGTTCATATAATTAAATAATATTAAGTCCCTAGCCGTGGTCATTATTACTAATTAAAGAATATAGATAGGACGGACACACCAACCTTTTCTCGGTGCGTAAGGCCTATTAGATTTTTAAGTAAACTAAATGCTATGCTGGGATCGAGTCTTTTGAAACACAAATGGCCTTCGTTTATTAAATTTTTATTATTGCTTAAAGCTTGATTATCATAGCATATAGAGTCAACTGTCAAAGTCATAGGACCGTTTCAAGTCCTAGACTTTGAGTTTATCATTTAATTTGAAGATTGGACTAGCTAGAAGCCTAGAATACATATTTAATTTGGATTGAAACCTAACCGGGTTTAGGGACTTTGGATGGTCTACTTCAATGGATTTGGATTCTCTCCTATTACGAGGGAACATGACAATGTAATGTTCAAAACATCTTCACCATTCACTGTATTTCAAACAACGTCAAAGGCTAATATTTTAACACATCATCACTTGTTTAAAAGTTTCACTAACACCCCCTACTATTAATTTTTCGTTAGTGAACATGACAAATGAATGAGTTATTATAATCTATTTTGAGTAACATCTAAGTTTCCTTCATGAAAATAACGTCGAACAAATTAGTACCTTTTCAATATTTCAATGAATTTATTTGTCTAATTTATTTGTATTTTTGTGAGAGACTAATTTAACCTATTTTTCTAAATCATTACGGATAAATTTTTATGATTTTAATCATTAGGGATCAAGAAGGACAATTCTTTTCTTGGAAGACTAATTTGTTCAATGTTATTTTCATAGAAAACTAATTAGGAGTTCATTCTCATATTTTAAATTATTAAAATAAATTCCAAATATAGGTAAAATATCATAAATACCCTTTAATAAACATCCAATTTGATTGGAGTGCCAAAGATTAGTCAACAACATTGCCATTTTCCTAAATCACAAGATGACACCAAGACAACCTTATGCCCCCAAATACTTGCAATTTAGTTAGTAAAGCCTTCATCCTGTGACTCATCAAACCATACTCAAAATTAAAAACATTCCAACTCAAACGCAAATGTTCAATAATATTGAACACAATCAAAAACATCATTTGAACCACAAACACACCATCGCACTAAACCACAAACACCAATATGGGCCATGACCTTATCGCATCACGCATTAGGTCTGCAACAATCGCCAAATCGCGCACCGCCACCGCCATCCCCATCAAACCTGCACTAGTCATGGCTCTTCCTGCTACAATCACTATCTTCAACTTCTTGTCTTCCTCAGCTTCCTACTACAACTAGTCTCTTTCTTAGCCCCAAATCGATGTTGGGTTGGAAGGGAGTGAGATGAGGGGCGGGTTCACGCAAAATGGGGAAAGAATCAGGAAAGTGATGGAGGTGTGAAGTACCATTTTTTAAGGGTATAGAGGTTATTCTGTGATATATATAAATTTCAAATGATGATGTGTTAAAAGATTAGCCTTTGATGTTTTTTGGGAGGCAATGAATGGTAAAGATATTTTGAGCAGATTGTCCTGTTTTCTCTCAATAATAGAGGATCCAAAATCTTACTTCAATAAAGGGTTAACACATACAATGTCAAGTATGGCTTGCAATTTATTTATTCAATTTTTTTTCTAAATTATTAGTATCCTGAATTATTAAATTCCAATTAATCTGATTCTAATCAAGTCAGTTGATATATAAGAAAAGTTCTCCTAACAAGATTTTCACTACAAGATTTTACTTAATATAAATAAATGTTCACTTGAACCAACGTCTAAATTATTTTATATTGAAAACATGATATAAAGCCAACTTGGATTGTGGAGGAATTTATTTGCATAGCATAATAATGAAAATGTTAGAATAAAGTTTGGGTTTGCCGGTTGTTTATGTTATACTTTTATTGAGAATGGATCCTCATATTGAAAACTTTATATGGACGGGTGATTATATCATGTATAGATTCTCACGATTAATTAAGAAGGTGAGGCTGAATATTATTGAAATGTCCTTAAGCACAAATGGCCTATTATCATTGAATTCAATATTAGTCATTTTATGGTAAAACCAGGTTCTATAACTACTTTTAGATGGTATATTTTGGTATTTTATATGTAACATTGGACAGGCGCGCATACATAAATGGCAGCTGCGCAAAGATGGAACTCGAGCTGGGATGAATGCACTAAAAACAATTGTGGGGTCGACGTTAGGAATAAAAAAGAAAGTGGCTCAAATATCAAGAAAGCAACCTTCAATAAGATATGCATTCATTTGAATATGCCCTTCGCTTAAAAGTCATTCATTAACTTTTTAATCATATGATGGGTTTTTGCACGGGCTATTGAACTTTCGGGGTATGATGATACATATCAGTTAAATTTTATCAATGATAAGATGCAGTCCATTATAAACTATAATTGCCCATGATTGCCCATGATTGCTCATGATTGCCTATCACTTCAGCCGTATTGCTTGTGAGTTGAAGACATATGGCATATACATATTATTGCAATCAAGTTGAACATCAAAAATACTGTGAGCCAATATGATTAGGGTGCATTTGTTTTATATTTTACAAAATATTATTATAAAACTTAAATTTTATATATAATTGAAATAAAAGTTAATTTTTTTTAAAATTTTATATTCTGATTATTTTTAAAAAATTATCTAAATAAAAAAAATGATTATTTTGAATAAAAAAAGAATATGAGCTTCCAGAATTATTTTCAAATGCACCCTAAATGCTTTTCGATCTGGTGGATGCATTGTGAACTTGTGAAAAGACTGAAAGTCGTTGCGTTACGCTGTTTACACGATTAATTAAGTCAAGCACAATTGCACACTACTATGCTTTGGCACGAGTCACTCATTATTTTATTTTCATGTTGTGTATATATATATATATATAGAGAGAGAGAGAGAGAGAGAGAGAGAGTTGGTTTTATCTCCGCCTTTCTCTTTTCTCCTTAATTTTCATTTCAAAGCTAAATTTTGTTGGTAAAAGTATTATTCGTATATTTTTATAACAATTATATTGGTAGTAAATATTATTATTATTAATTTCACAGTATCTTTACAAAAATTAAATAAATAGATAAAATTTCTATCTGTCGTTATCAGATACAGTCAACATAATCTTCTTAGGCCACTAAATCTTTGTATTGTGACTTTTTCGCACTTAAAATTTACACAATCTCATCATTTTCCCTTTAATTATAGATAAACATGGAAATTCCAGATTTTTGCGCGTACTTTTTAAAAGTGTTTGGGTTTCCGTTAATACTGTTAACTCTGTCATGACTTGGATAATAGGTAATTGTTAGAATTACAATACAACCTTTTTAATTGGTGCAAATTATTTCATCATTATTAAATAGAGATAATTCAAAGTTTTAACCATTGAATTTTATAAAAACATTATAAGAAATTAAAATATGATAGTACAAGAATTGTCAAAACATATTAAATTAAAGGATAAATTACAATTATCTCCTTTTTTATTATCAAACTTGCATTAATCTCTTTTAATTAACAAATTTTTAAAATGAATTACCAAAAATATCCCATCCCCACTCACTCCCTCTCTCTCTCTCTCTCACTCTTCTGTCAGCTCTCTCTCCCTTCCCCTTTGACCACAGAAAGAGAGATAGAAATCTTAAATTTACAAGGTCAACTTTGTCGTCTTCCTAGTCCGCCTTTCGCTCAGTCTCATTTCAAGCATCTCTCTGCCAAGCCAATCCACCGAGCTGGATGAACCCCTGAAGCCATTGGCATACCAGGAACTACCAGCCCCACCATTTCCAAGGCTCGCGAACGCCATGAATGACTTCCACAAGGATCACCAAAAAGAATGCCACTATTTGCTTCCTTCTGAATGCTCTGCTCTCCCGTTTCCAATGTCCTCCAGGCACTGCTCACGCTTCAATCTACTATTTTATATTGAATTAACTAGCATATAATATTGATATTATTAGATTGGGTCAGATCTCCCTTCGGCTGAGGAAGGGGATTGTGCGGAATGAAGAGAGGGAAAAGAGAAGAGGTGAGTGTTAGAGAGAGAGAGAGGGGGGGGATGAGGGTAAGGGTAGGGGCATTTTTGACAATTCATCTTAAAATCTGATAAATCAGGAAAGATTAATGTAAGTTGAATAATTAATGGCAAGGTGAATTGAATTATGGCAAATTTTAGGATACGTGGTTATATTTTACCCTAAACTAAATTGAATATGAGATGTAATTGATCTAAAAGGGGATAGAAATACATGGTCTTAATCTCGACGCATGTGCAGATGATGCAAAGGTGGAGACAGCCAAAAGAAATGTGTATTAATTGGTTGGGGAAAAAAAACAAAAAATAAAAGCACTCAAACTAGGTAAATGTGCAAATGTTGTGTTTTAGATTCCACGCCCTGGATGGAGATCATGACTAATGATTGAAAATGGCAATTGTAACTCCTTTTTAGTTATTGTCACTCCAACTTCATTAATTTTTATTGAGATTCATTAAAATACTATTCTTTTATTATAATCCAAAGAATATCTAGTTAACACTAATTATTTACTTGTTGCAATGATAATATTAAAAATTATTGTTGTTAGCCTAATTGAGAGTTAGTTTAATTATTTAAAATATTTAATATGTATCGCATTTGCATTGTATACCTCTTCATATAAGTTGTTAATAGTACTTTGCACTTCAGAAAATATTTTTTTATGAGTATAAAAATTATTCATATAACTCTACCTATCAGCTTAATCTTTTAGAATAAGTGGCTTAATGATATGGTATCAGAATCTCTATGACTAAATGGTTAGGGGTTCGCTCCTTATTATCTCCATTATGAAAAAAAAAAATATTTTTCAAATCCAAAAGAGATATTTGTGTAAAAGGACGTGTTAGAGTATAAAAATCATTTATGTACCTTTACCAATCAGGTTAAACTTTTAGGAGAAATAGTTTCATGATATATCTTATTAAGATACTTTAAAAATGTTGAAGCGATAATTTTGAACGTCCAAATAGAACTTGGAAAAAGTTTACTTTATCTTGTAAGTTTAACTACCTCAAAAGTTAAATAAAGATAAGATTTAATTGTTTAACGATATAAAAGTTTTATAATGATATGTATTAAAATTAATTTCTCTAAAGGGGTTTCTTCGGTACCCTTATAATTTAAAGGCACCGGTACTTTATAACTATTTATGACTAAGATTGTGTCATATATCTACTAACTCAATTTATTAGAATATAGAAAAATAAAGATTCAATCACAATAATAAAAAATAGAAGGGTACTGATAATCATAGGAGACCAAAGTCAAAATCATCTCTAAAATATACAAATTATTTTTAGGATATTTCTTCGGTAGATTATAAAAGTCATGGATATTGATACCTTTTAGATAAATTATGGGTGAAAATTTGCGACATGTCTCGTTAACTAAATTTATTAATATTTTAAATACTTATGAATAAATCACAACCTTTGGATTAAAAAGAATACCAGTATCCCTGGGTACCAAAACAAAAACCTTATTTTTATAAAAGATTGCATAAAATTTGTTCAGAGAAAAAAAATTAAAATTCATCTTATTCACGCAGAAATATCCTATAAAACATATTCGTAAATTTCTATTGCTTGTTACCGAGTGATTAATTTGTTTTTAATGTTTATCAATTGTAAATAATAAACGGCTATACCCCAAATCGAGTGACTAATATTTTAATATTAAAAATTTGTAATATTTAGTAGTATATGAAAATTTAAAACGATATCAGTATTAAATATTTCAAATAATTAAATTAATTTTCAATTAAACCAATAATAATCTTAAAATCATTAGTGTACAAATAAATAATTGATGCTAACTATATGTATTTTGGATTATAATAAAAGAATGATATTTTAATGATTCTAAAAAAAAATTAATGAAAGTGGGAGTGACAATAAAAAAAAAAATAAAACAACAATAGTCATTCTCTTAATAATTAATGATTAACAGTTAGTGGTGATTACTTAGAATATTCAAAGCAATTTGACAAAACAATCAAAAGAGGGTTTCGGGGGAAACAGAGATATGTTAAATATATTGAACAGAATTAAAAAATAAATAAAAAACAGATATAAATGATTGATGTGTCCTTTGTTCTTTTAATATCTTCTCACTTCCTCATTTACATTAAATATTTAGTGCCACTAGCAACTTGAACTTTGAACGCAAGAAAGTAACTTTTGATCAAATCTCGCTCACACTTATATAGGCTATTTTTTCAATTAAAAAAAATATTAATTACAACATTCTTCATTCTCCTTTTGTCAAATTAATTTCCAAAATATTCTCTTTTTTTGAACTATGGAAATCGGTTGATAAATTAAACAGTTGATTTATATTGAAACATATACATATAAATAAACACAGTTAACAAAAAAGAAGATCAAAGTATTTCGATAAAAGATAATACCAATAATATGTCATTATGGACCTTAATGGAAAGTCAAAGCAACAATTTAACGATTTATGTGTTATTTAGTCAGCTATTGAACTATCAGTTAATGAATAGACTAATATGTCCTCTTTAGTGAAAAATGAGAGATTATATGAAGACTTTAAATCCAAAAAGACTAATTTATCTCTCCCACAATATTAATAAAGGAAAAACTTGGAAATTTTATCTATTTCTTATTGCCAATCTTTTCAAAGTTTTTTGAAATTTTACGAGCCTTACACATGACTTGGTTAATTGTTCATTTGGAGCTGATTTGTGCCATGATCTTTTGGTATTGTTGTGACTAAGAGGTGCACTTTAGAAATTGTCCTCTTTAAAATTTGCATTTTACGTTGGGTGTGATATTAAGTAGAGACTCTTTTTTTCCCTGTCGAATCACTAAATTTTAGATTTTACAAAAATATTAATATAATTATATATGAAAAGTTTAAATAAATTGATAGGCAATTATAAGATATTATTCTTTTTTAAATTGACACCATATATTACTTTTTATGTAAGATACTCATTCCTTTAACTCAATTTTCATAAGGGATTATATATTTGATAAAATATATTAATGAAAACATTTAGCACAAAGTTTACAACATGTAGGTACCTACAGATAATGTAAATTATATCAACCAAAAAAAAAAGATAATATAAATTATACTACCTCCTAATAATTATTTACAATGGTATCATGTTCAGTTCATTTGAGTGCTTTACTTTTAATTATCTCATGTTCGACTCATGATGATTTTACTACATGATGTTGATAATTTTTTAATTTTTAAAAGCTAAGTTATGGAGATTAGTTGCTGCCAAGTGTCAAAAAAATAGACAGAGAATCTAGTGCAGGCTGCGTTGTTATTATAATTTAATTAATACAGGCAGAATACAAATAAGATGGAATTCTGTCCTCAAGCTTACAAAGTGCTCCATTAAGTATGAAAAGGGATTCATCCAACTAGCCAATACAAGAAGCAAGTCATTCTAAAAGAAGTATGCAGCTTTGAAAAATTACCCGAAATTGATTCTTAGATACAAGTACGTGCCAAATATAATTTGTTTTAAAAACTGTTAGATTCATCACTTTTATCAGAATGTGGTTATTAAAATAATATAATATATTTACAGCTATTTTTTCTTTTATGACATAGAATTAATTCTCAAGCTTAGCCGCCAATACTAATCCGGAATGAAAAAGGTTCGTGGAATCTTTATGACATATAATCTTATTGAAACAAATAAAATATAATTCTTCTTTTGAGTAGAGGTTTATTCTCTTAAAGCTCCCACCTTGAAAGGATGAATAGCTTGAGCAACCAAAAAAATAATATATAATTCTTTCAAATTTTAAAAACATAATTAAATTAAATATTTATTTATTGAAAATAATAATGAACAATATTTAATTGTATCATCCGCACATAGTACGTGCAATATATATATATATATATAGAGAGAGAGAGAGATAAAAGAATTATACATTATATTCTCCTAAATAAGTTTCATTTTAACTCATTTTTTATTTTTTTATTAATTATTTACTTTCTCATGTTTATTATTATAATTTTGACCAAAATGTCCTCTATCAATGATTATTCATATTAAGTATTTTTGTAAAAATAAAATATATTTGACTTATAATGATGTAAAATATATTGATTTTTAGGTTTAAAATTATATATTATTATACTAAGTGAACAATTTGTTTCTAACGGGTAACAAATTATTAATAATATCAATAACAATTTGTTTCTAACGGGTAACAAATTATTAATAATATCAATAATTTGTAAAAAAAATATTTTTCAAACACTAACTTTAGAATATTAATATACATTTTTATATTAAATTCATGAAATTCTGTTTGTTACATTTTTCATAATTTATAGTTATATACAACATGGATAAATAATTTTCATTTTTTTATATAAATTAATATTTTAAAATTAACTGTTGAAAATATGTAATTTTTTATGGAAAATTTTACAAATTTTTGTCCCTATTAATAATTTATTTTCTTCATATTGTAAAAATTTAAAATTCAATTAGAAATATAAATATATTATATTAAAAGCTACATATATTTTATTGTAATAAAAGGTATGCATTTTGGTCTAAAATAAATTAATAAGTATGATGAGAAAATGGAAAATCAATTAAAAAAAATCAAAATATAGCTTATCTTAATCTTATTTTTCAATGAAAAAAGAGTATGTGTTTTAGAAATAGAAGGGAGCTCTCATGGCCATAGGTCTAGTCTCGAATGGATTAGTCACTATTGCCAGCTATTGATACTGTGGAAAACACAAAAAAAAAAAAAGAAATAAAAGGGAGAATAGTTTAATAAAATTAATATCTCTTAAGAGAAAAATTGTATTGTTTAAGTGGAGAATATATTTTACTCTTTTATATATATATATATATACACAAAAGGAACGCTCAATCTTATTAAGTTCTCTAAAAAAAATTTTATTCAAATTGGGTGTAATTTTGGGGAAAATAATTAATTTTCGGCTACGTACCATCAGTCAAAACTCATCTCACCTTTATTATTTTAATTAATATTTTATTTAACCTCAGAACTTTTGGAGTTGAAATAAACTCAGAGTTTAAAAATTGTGATGATATATAAAATATAAATTATCAATTATGGCAGACCAAACAAAGAGATAAATTCCTCATGATAAATTGTTATTCAAATTCGGGCTCCAAACATTTTAATACTATCTAAATCTTTCATTTGTGCCGTACAAAAGGTCCAAGGCACCTCATACAATTTCCCTGCCCGAGAAAACCGGGTGCCAAGTGCCAACCGGCGGCATCACACATTGCTAAGCCAGCATTTTGAACAGATTAAACTATATAATTATCAGTTTTCTCTTAAAGACATTAATAGCTCTAGGCTATGTTGTCCGTTGAACAATAATAATAGTAGGGTTAGGTTATTTATATTTATTTGATATGAGATATTGTGTAGATTTACTTTTTATTTATAGTTGAATGGAGTATACACCCATTAAAATAGAGTCCATATATATCCTATTTAATAGTAGATAAAAAATAAGATAATATGATTTTTCATATCGAATGAGTACACATGATATTTTTCATAATAATAAAAAATGATCAGGTACAAAAGCTACACACAGAAAATTCTTTATGCCGCTCACTGCTTTTTGAAAACAATTGATTAGCTTCCCCATTGCTTTTGTTATTGCCATTTCCCGTCCATTCTATAAGGGGAAAAAAAAGAGGACGAATTCACCAAAAAATGAAGCTTTGTCATCCACCATCTAACCCTTTAACATAAACATTAAATAACAAAACAAAGAAAAATACATTTAGTTGTTCAGCCTTTGTGAAATGAAATTAAAATGATTCAAAATTTAAAGAGTCGATTACACTCACATTCCTTGAAATGTGAAAAGATGTATAAATACAACCACTTTAATTTGCTTGTTATATGACTATAGCCTGTTTTTAAATTGAATTTAATTTTGATGTATTGACAATATAAAATAGTTTTACACTATCAGTATATAATAATTAAATCCTTTTAAATAAAAACTACAAAGTGAAAACGCACCTCTCTCTCTCTCTCTCTCTCTCTCTCTATATATATATATATATATATATATATATATATACATATATACAGGTATAGTAATAAGAGATTAGCAGCCTGTCAAAAAATAATAATGAGATGAGATTAGTCAATGCAAGATGGTAATGTTCTAGGAATAGAAAAAGATAAATAACACTAAACACCCTTGAGATTTAGAGTTATTATACTCCATCCTATTTCTATTATTAAACTCATTTTTTAAAATTTATTAAACTCATCTTTTCCTTAAAATATATAATAAAAATTATAAAATAATTCTAAAAATTTATTATTTGATAAAATACTATACCTTTAAATTTCAAAATAATTTCAGAGTTTAAAAAACAAAATCACATTTTTAACCTTTTCTTTCAAAGCATATAAGGCTATTTTAATAATAATATTGAGTAGATTTATAATTACATGAATATTATTTCATACAATAAGTTAATATTAAATAATTTTATATGCTTTGAAAGAAAAAGTTAATGATTTTATATCAAGGGTGTTTACTAATTACATTACAATTCATAAAGTAAGCTAATATTTTATAATTATATCAAGGGTGTTTACTTTAATAATATTGAGTATGATTTATAATTAAATGAGTGTTATTTTATAACGTAAGCTAATATTTTAATATAAAATAGAATGTTACTTCTAGAAAATGTTGCTTGCATTCTTAACGGTTCCAATATTTACAAGCTAGAATTGCATTAGCACTTTCTCACGTCAAAATAAAAAATGAACTTATAGAATTAATAGATTTTTCAAAAATAAATTACAAAGAAATTTTAATTGTACCAAAAATGATAAATAATTTTGAATTATTGTTAGAAGAGTAAATTTGTTATTTTACTAATACATCATGCAAGCTAATCAAAATATTAATAACCATAGCTATTAAATAGATTTAAGCTAAAATTTTGATATTATTATAAATCTGACTCAATACTATTATTATAGTAGTCTTATATACTTTGAAAGAAAAATTTAAAAATATAATTTATTTTTTAAACTCTAAAATTATTATGTTTTTAAAATTTAAAGTTGCATGTATTTCTTCAAGTAATAGTTTTTTAGATTATTTTATAATTTTTATTTTATATATATAAAGGAAAAATATGAGTTTAATGAATATATAAACAATAAATGTGTTTAATAATATAAATGTGGTAGAGTGTCATATTTGTATAAGAATAAGGTAAAATGCAATAACTGAAAATCTTAAAAGTGTTTAGTATTATTTACTCAACAGAAAATTGGCCCTTGAAAACCCTATTCACTTCAATAATCCCAATCAACTCATATCAGATTAATTAGTGATAGGTTGTCATGAATCATCTTGGGGTTTGTCATGTGCTAGATATTGATATGTCTTGTGGTCAGTGATTTGTTTTTTATTGTGTTACTAGCTTCATTTTTTTTTTTTGTGTCAATTTCAGTTTCTATGGTTCGGAATACTTCCTAAACTCCTATTTTGTCATTTTCACTTCTCATTTGAAAGTCAAGTCATTATCTAATTATCAAAAAAAAATTATGCTAATAATAAGATTTCGATATCGACAAGTTAGATTTGACATTTCTTACTCTCATATAAAATCACTCATTTCACTTGATTCTCTCTCTCTGTCTATATATGTGTGTGTGTGAACAATTTTGTATAATTTACATAATCGGAATTACTCTTTTTAAATTATGTATGAAATTAAGTGTATTTCCTTTAATTTTATAGCCTCTTTGTTTGCAATGTGTTGATCATACTCTGTAAACGTGTATTTGACATGAGATACTCTATTCATTGTTCAAAATCTATAATAATAATCTATTATTATAATATTTGAGAGTCATTTCATGAAAAGTATTACAAGTGACTTTCATATAGAGTTTTACGGTACACGTGTCATTCATATAGTGATTTAGAGCCTACTTATTTAAACATTTATGTCTACAGATTTTTTTTACTTAATTTACAATTAAATTATTAATAAAATCAAATCTACTATCATTAAAGATTACGTGAATCAATAAAATTAGAATAATTAAGATATATTCATGGGATTACAAATCATTAAAATTATGATTTATAATTAAAATAAAGAATCATTGAAAAATGGATTAAATATAAATTTATTGGGGTGAATATAATATTAATGAAAGAGCCACTTTTAAAGGACTAACTTATCCCTCAATGTAAACATGAGGGACCTGTATGGGTATTTAGTCAAAACTAATTTATTCAATTAATGTATTAAATATTGATAAAATATTATAATTTCATCTTTAATAATTATGTATGTATCTCATATTATCATTTTTTTTACTTAAATTAATGAATTAATATTTATGATTTTAGTGAATTTCAGAAGAGAGCAGTGATAATTTTATAAAATAGAGGGATACTTGATGTAATTATACTAAATTTAAAGGGAGTTTAATATAATTTTATCTTTTTTTTAAACATAAACACGACTAAAAAAAGTGTCACTAACATGATATTGTTCTTGACTTTACTTTTCCTTTTGTTTCGTTTCACTTTGTGTATCACGGGATGATTTGTTATGTCACGGGGGAATTAGAGGAATTAGAAGCTGATACACTTTTATATTATTTACTTATTTTCCGACAATTAGAAGTGGGTTAAAAAAAATAGGTTGGACTCTGACTGTAGGCAAGCTTACCAAACCAAGACTCATAATCATGGACTGACAAATATAAAGTGACCAACTTAAAATTTTTGAAGTTTTGATTTAAAATAAACAAGAGACACTTTTTTTAATTTTTCTCAAAAGAAATAAATGAAGAGACTACAAAACAACTATTTTTAAAAAAAAAATTAAAAGACTCTAAAAGAAGTTGTAAAATATGTAAATTTTGGAATTGTCTTTAAAGGGCCGGAAAAAATTGAGTGTTTGCACTCACTTTTGAATAAGCACAAGTATTAAAAAAGATACTAAATGTATTGAAAATGAAGTAAATATAGTAAATAAACTATCTATAAAAATAACAAAACTAGTCTTTTACTTGTTTTTTGAGCAGAATAGTCATTTATACAATAATATATATCAATTAAAAAATATACACAATATTATATATTATATGCAAATTATATTATTATTATTATTATTATAGATTATAATTCTACTATACCAATATTTTAGACTCATTTTATGAAAACTATTACACGTGTCATTTATATGGTAATTTAGGCTTCACGTGTCATTCATATAGTGATTTAAGCCCCATCTTTCTTAATCTTTATGTCTAAATTTTTTTTAAACTCAATTTATAATTTACTTATTAATTATTTTTATATGAAATAAAATCAAATATTACAATCATTAAAGAAGCAAATATTACAATCATTAAAAATTACAATTTGAGCTAAGAAATCTATTATTATAATATTTGAGAGTCATTTTATGGAAAGCATTACAAGCATATTTCATATAGAGTTTTAGGGTATACGTGTCATTCATATAGTAATTTAGAACCCACTTTTCTAAACATTTATGTCTATAGATTTTTTTACTTAATTTATAATTAAATTATTAATTATTAATAAAATCAAATCTACTATCATTAAAGATTACGTGAATCAATAAAATTGGAATCATTAAGATATATTCATGGGATTACAAATCATTAAAATTATTATTTACAATTAAAATTAAGAATCATTGAGAATGGAAAATAAATATCGAATTAAAAATCATTGAAAAATGGATTAGATATAAATTTATTGGGGTGATTAAAATATTAATGAAGAGCCACTTTTAAAAATACAATGCGTCCTCTGTAACTTACATATCTATAAAAATAACAAACCCAGTCTTTTTGTTTTTTTTTTTAGCGGGACATTCGTTTATACAATAATATATATCAGTTGAAAATATACACAATATTATATATTATATACAAATTATATTATTATTATACTATTGTTATAATTATAGATTATAATTCTACTATACCAATATTTTAGACTCATTTTATGAAATCTATTACATGTGTCATTTATATGATGATTTAGGCTTCACGTGTTATTCAAATAGTGATTTAGGCCTCATATTTCTTAATCTTTATGTCTAAAGATTTTTTTTAACCTTAGTTTACAATTTATTTATTAATTATTTTTATATGAAATAAAATCAAATATTACAATATTTAAAAATTACAATTTGCACTAAGAAAGAACTCATGTCAATATAGTTACGACTTACAATTAAATTAAGAATCATTAATAGTCTCACATTATAAAGATAATATAAAAAATTATAGAGGAAATATTTCCAAAATAAATAAGCTTTAAAATTATTATTGTTTTTAAAAGAAAACAAACAGGTCAATTTGTTAACGAATTACTAATTGATTGATTTTGATATGATAATAATTAAAAGTTCAATTTCTACCAAATTTATTCTTAATCAAATATTTAAGACTCATTATAATACAAATATGATAATTTATTTTTAATCAAATATGATAACAATTGATATAATACTAATATTTAAGACTCATTAGATAAAAAATTTTCCATGCGTTATTCATAGAAAAATTATACCCTATCATTTCATAATCTTAATACTTAAAGTAAGTTTTTGAATTTAATTTACCTTCTAATTATCAATTAATTTTTTCAATAATACCTTCATATCTACCATTAACAAAAGTAATATAAAAAATAAAAAATAATATAAATAAAATTATAATTAAATATATTATGCCATAAAAATTATGTATATAATTATAGTATTAATGATAATAAAGCTATTATATTTATGTTGTATTAGTAGTATTTGTTATTATGGATATTTATATTTTAAAGTTCAAAGTATTTTTATATTTTTTTAATAAATCCATAAATATTAATAGGGATTTAAATCTTCACGTGGAATGAGAAATGGAGACCCATAACGAGGATGTAGATAAGAACGGAGGCAAAATTCTAAATGAGGTTGGGATTAACGGAAAATTTTTTAACTTCAAATTTAGCACTTTTAAAAATCATAATAAAAAAATTATCTATCTACCTATATCACTATATTTTATTTAATTTTTTACAACTTGCATAATATTCTAATCTATTAATTTCATAATTTTTCATACTAATTTTTTTGAAAAAAACACAGTTAATTTTTCAACACTAAAATATTTTTAAAAATTAATTCCACAATTTACACTTCTTTGATAATGATACTAAATATTTATAAATTTTAAAAATAAATAAGTATATTACTTTCTTATTCAAAATAATATTATAATTGATATACTACTCTAATAATTGAGATTATATAAATTATAATTATATATTTTTTACTAATTATTACACATTAATTATAACATATATTTTAAAATTGATATTTTAATTTATCAAAAGAATGTACAAGGAAAAGACGTGTAATTGAAATCGTATAAATTAAATTTATTTATTATTTTTTAATTAGAAAATATATTCTTATATTTTTATAAATTAAATATTTTAATTTACTGAAAAGATATAAACGGCTAGGGATGATAAAAAAAAATTAAAAGTGAGTACATGTGGGAATTACCCATAATGGAAAAGGGAGTTGAGACATATTTTATCGTCATAAAGACGATAGATGGTGCTAAGTCTCCGTTTGTTAAACGGGATAGCGACGGAGATAGCGCACCTTCATTTTTTTAATTATTTTTATTGTATTTGCATTATATATGCATTTTAATTTTGATTTAGATTATGTTTCATTAATAATATTTATTATTATGGATATTTATTTTTTAAATTATAAAATATTTTAAAAGTTTTTCTTTTTTTGAAATTTGTTAATAAACCCTTGAATATCATGTGATTCAAAATTCCTACCAGAAATGGGAAATACGGACCCATAAAAGAGATGAGGATGAGGATAAGAGGCAAAATTCTAAACAGTGATGGGAAGCGTAAGATATGTCCTTTTTTTCATGGATACTCATTGCCCTTCCTATAAGTGGCTCATGATATAGTAAAATTATTCATTGATTCTCTTTCTTTATTCAATAATTTAAACTTTCGAAATGCTCAAAATTTTCATAAAATAGGCTTTTTATTGTTAGTTATAGGTCATCTGTCGAGATTTTTTCAACCTTATAAACATGATATTTAAAATAAGATATAAAATATAATTACATATTTATATTTTGTCCACTTATTTAATTATTTAAATATTAATTTACTTTTAAGAAAAATTTATATACTCAATTTTCAGTAAAATATTTTTAAATAAATTATCATTTATTTTTTGTAATGATCAACAAACTATTTTTTATTATCTCCCCGTGCATCGCACGAGCCCAACGACTAGTAATATATATAATTACAGGCTAAATGAATTTAATACTAGAGCATCTGCCAATTTCTCATGCATTCTACATTCAATTGGAATATTTATGTTAACTACAAATTCATATATTTTGATGCAATCAAATCATAAAAATATATTAAATTTGACTTGATTTGAATATCATCAGTGAAAGAGTATCAAACTACTATACAAGAGTATGAAAAGATAATCCTATCTAATCTAATCTAATCTATTATTTTCGAATAGTTAATTCTGTGATGATTGCAAAAATGATTGTGATTATGTGTGTAAAGATTTTTTTTTCGAAAAGATAATTCTATTTATGATTTTCTGATTTTATATAAATGCTTGTGATAATGAAATTATGTTTTTAGTGCAATCAATTTATAAAATGATATTATAATGATGATCTTATTTAAATATCTATATTAATTATGAAAGTATATTTTAATATCGAATTTAATGTCAAATTAAAAAAGGATATTGTTATTTGAAAAAAAATAAATTAATATATGTTGAGAGATTTTTTAATCAGTTGTATCCTGAAAATTTTGGTTAAAGTTGAATACATATTCAATGGATTAAAAATGCAAAATGTTTAACAGTCATTTTCTCTCTCTCTCTTGATTCTTGACTAGAGCCTTCAGTAAAAACCTATATGTTTAACGAATTTACTTAGTTTGAAAAAGGATTTCTTCTACTGATCAATGCCATATAGGCTTTGCTGTGCTTAACTTTTGTGTGGGCGGCAAGTGACAGAGACCCTACCATAAAAAATAGTTAGTGCCACGATATATATATGAAGAGCCACATATAAGTACCAAACTCATCCCTATTATTGACCTATGTAATCTTTTTCCTACCATAGGACAATATATATATACACGCATGCATATTCAAACAGTGTGACCACAACTATAGTGAGCAACGCGTGGAAACTTATATCTTGCTCTGAAAGTTTGATCGATCTCTAGCTAGTAGCTGGGGACAAAAAAAAAATAAAGAGAGTAATGCTAGCACAATCGGTGCTAAATAGAGGGCCTAGAGGCTCAAAAATGTTACTTGGTAAACATGGAAACTCGATTACCGCAGGGTTATCTGAAGGCCAAAGAAATCTACTTGATGGTACGTACTTTGCGTTGAAGTGTCCCCATTGTTGTAGAGGGCTTGGAGATGTTGATATCAAATTGTAAACTAGAATTTTTAACATTCGCAAAAAATTAATCATGTTTCTGCATGCGCTTGTAGATATTTTAGAAAAGATCTAAACTTAAAACATAATACTATATTACGATCCAAAAAAAGAAAAAAGTATATCATGTTCTTACCAATAAGGATACAAGTAACTCTAACATCCATATAAGCGAGAGATTGAGTACCTATAAAGACACTTTGATGGCTTAAGTCAGTAGATGAATAAGGCGTAGAGTAGTAAAAGAGTAGCATGTAATAAACTTGTGATACTTAGAGGCGTTGCGCCCCTTAGGAGATAATATTCCTGTATAAGAGAGATATTCCTGAAATTTAGTACCCTAAACCCTAAATATATTCCATACTTGCAAGAGATATGATATAAATATGAGATATAATACAATAACAACGTAAGATAATAAGAGATAAAGAGATATCCTGTATGAGATTTGGGAGATGATCTCATCAACTAAATCTGAGGTAAATCCATGGGAGACCCAAGTGCCATGCGACCGATTTTTAGGACCTGTGTTTGAGTTCTAGTGATTTGGCTCAAGGTGTTCGGTCCATATTCGTAGTCCACTATATTTCAATTGGTCTAAAAAACATTTTATCAACTGAAAATTTGTTAATTAAGATTAGTTACCGGTACAAATAATCCGTTGTTACTTGACTCCATTATCCCAGCGTGCGTTGTGTTTTTTGACATGACATGAACTTTTGATTTTATTTTTCGGCTATAATTGGGATGGGATTTGGCATTGAAGACATTGAACCCCTATTCATATATATGGAGACTCACGCTCGCGACTATTGACCCTAACCTTTGTGTCAACAGAATTATATGTGTGCCGATCCAGGAATTCAATCATCAGCACGCATGTCACATCTTAAGAAAAACACAGAAGAAATATGAACGGCCGTACGTCATAAAGCACCATGTATAGATTGCAATGAGGTGGAGACGAGAGTAGCAGAAGTGAGTCACGTTTTATTGTTCTTTGGAGTCGTTGGATCGAGCGCTGGCAAGAGTGTAGCGGTGCGTTTGCATGGTTTATTAGCCATGATAACATAAAATAATATTACACGTTATATTCTTATTTATTATTTAGTATAAAAAATATATTATATAAATTTATCTATTATGGCTAGAAATATCCTTTTAGGTTTGAATAGTCTTTAACATATAAAGACTCTTTCATTTTTTAATTTTAAGTAATAATAATAATAATAATAATAAATTTAAATAACAAATATTTAAAAATAATAATAATTATTAATAAAAATAAACATATAAATAAATAATAATAAATTAAATAATAAGTATTTAATAAGAACTAAATATTTTAAATAAATAATATATAATATAAAAGTCTATTATAAATTATTAACTAGTAAAATAAATTATAAATAAATAATATGTAATATGTAAAAATAAGGATCGGAGATCAGAAAATTTTAATTAAAAATTTAAAAATATTAAAAAATATAAATCAAATTTTCATAAGTAATAATAAATAGTTATAAAATAATGAAACAAAAAATAACATTTAACATAAATTAATAAATAATTTAATAATTAATAGTATGAAATTTATTTTATTATTATTTTTATTTATTATTTACCTATGATTAAAATTATTGATAAATAAACGATAATATCATAGAATATAAAATGTAATAACTTATACAGTACTACACAAAATGTTGTATAATATTAAAATTTTACCAGACCTTATACTATCATGCGTGGCAAACAGACCATAAGTTTCTTGTGCATAAAGTTTTCTCCTAGCGTTGGCTAGGTGATTCGAACTCATGATTTCAATCTGAAACTATTTGTTGAATCAAATTTGTTGAATCAAATGTTTGCCTTTAGACTAAAAGCTATAGTTGTTAGTAATTGCACCTTTTTTTTCTTTTAAAATTCCTCAAATTCGCATCTAGCTCGAGGGTTACACTCAATATAGATATTATGAGTTGGGATATTAAATCCATCAAATACTAAAGATGATGTTGGCCAAATGAAGCCAAGAATTTCTAATCAAAGAGCATCAGTTGTAGCAATTTATCCTTCTAGTACAGTGCAAGTGTAAGATAGTCACCGTACAACATGGTAAACAATAAGCACGTGCTCTTTATTTCTCACTTCATCATAAAGGATGGATTAATTCTTACGATTAGTTATTAGGGAGGTTTTGGTATATCAAGCTAAGATGAACATGTTTTTTCTATATTGGGATATAAGGTATTTAAGGCGAGGATGTGAGTAACGAGACCCAATCGGAACGTAAGTTATGAGATCTGGACGAGGCAATTAAGGCTAGAAAGGGGCACGGAGATCCTCCCCGTATACTTTATATATATCAATATATGTTAGGTTCGAGCTAGATTGGATGAGGTGTCCGGGTGAGTGAACTATGAACTATACGTAATCTTTTAGGCAAATCAAACAAAAGTTTAGGAGAATTTTTCACCTATAACCATCAGATAAATAGGAAACGACTCTGTAAATTATCCGATCGGCATTATCATTAGAACCTTGTCTTAATTGTCCAAACGGTGCATTTAGAGGACTTTACGGTTTGTCCAACATTTTGTTTCTATAACTCTCTCTGCTAGCTCTTATAAAATGCGAGACAATCAAGAAAGAGAGGAATGTTCAAAGCTCAGTTTCAAGTATTACAATAACGAGAAGACTTGTTATTCTATGCCAAGTCAAATGACCGATTGGCCAAGCTTCACATTTTGCTGATCGGACTCCTGAAACTTTGTCTAGAACATTTAGAAAGGACAGTTCAAATAGATTGGACATTTGATCATGTCTCAGGAAACTGAACCATCATTTTCTTATAGCTTGGGATGAAAGTATAATCAAAGTTAGTCAACCCATTACGCTCTGTTTAAAGGCCAACCCATAGTGGGTTGGGATCTTCAATGGAACAGGCTGGCAACCGTAGCTACAAAGATGACCAAAATCAGGTTAGGCACACTAGATTGACTTACTGATCCATAATTTTTTAATAGGATAGGTTGACACTTCTATCCCAAATAATCAAAACAAGTCAATCCACCCACTCAATTTGCCACCCTAGTCTTAGCCATTTACCACATTTAATTTTGGTAATAAAATGCCAACAAAATCGGACATGAAAAAAACTGAATTTTTTGCCAAAGTATTAAAAAGATCAATAATTTAAACGATAATATAAGATAAAATTGGTAAACATTTAGCACAGATGATGTAAGATGTTAATTCATTTCTTACTCGTAATCAACCCCGAATACGAAGTATAAGTCAGCGACCATCATCCCAATTATGGGTCGAACCATTCCATTTATAATGTATAAATTGATTGGCGGGGAGTCCTAAAACCCCACAGATCCCTTTCTTTCAACTCCTCCTTCTTCATTCATTTATCTGTTGTAATATAAAATCATGTGATTTTTTTAATAAACATATAAGTATTAGTTATTATTAATTAACTTTTAATTTTAATCCCACACACACACACATATATATATATATATATGAATCAAATTTATTCATTTCATTTTCATAATAAATCACACATTTCATGTGATATGTCCGTTTTACATAAATTGATTTGCCATTTTAAAATATATTGCTTGAAATTGTTATTCTATCATCTTAATTAAAATGATAATTTGAATAAGTAGAACTTAGTAGATGTCATGTTTCTAAATTTAGTGGCACTAGTGATATATGCCGACGGTGAAACTATTTAAATAAAATTTGCGCGGGAAGAAAATTCTGATCATATCATTTGTCAACGAGAATATAATGTCATTTCGTAAAACAGTTTAACACAGTCCAACATTGCACAAATCAACAGCTAATTTCGTTGACGTGATTACCCATAATTTAAGTGGATTCATGACTTAAAACATATCAATAGTATACTAGGATAGATATTATTCTGGTTGTGGGATCCAGTTAATAATTAACTAGAATTCATTTAATTTCTTGCAATGTCGGTCGTGTTGCAATGCATTTTATTATGGAAATAATAGTGTACTTTCTTTTACTCTTTTTCCCTATGATTATTTTTTCTATAATAGTTTTTTTTTTCTTTTTTCACAAAAAATATTATAAGCAATAAAATGAAAATGAAAAGGGGTAGACAGAAATTAAGTTTGCTGTAAACCATAGTTAAAATTAAAAATTTATTAGTGATCATGCTATCATAACTTGGTTAAAGAATACAAAATAAAAAATTAAATAAACTGAAAATTTCAACATATTAGGAAGTTAGTTTTTTCTAAAAAATAATTAAAAATAGTTATTAAAATATATTTGTTTGCCTAGAGTTTAGGTCGGCACTACCTGTTCCAATTGGTATGAGCTTCTAACCCGTTGAGAATGAAAGAATGAAACACAAGTTAAAATAATGAAGGTTTTTAACTATAATGTTTGTGCATATAACTCTTGAGTCTATTAATTAGAAGATCGTTCTTCCTCCTTTAAATAGGGGACGTTTGGCAGATGAAATATTTATACATTTTCGGATATTTGTGCGTGAGCATATAAGATTTCATTCTTGTCACACAATTCAAGAAAAAAATGTCTCGGATAATTTGCATTCTCAATAATAAAAATTGACCTATTTTCATTTTCACCTCCTCCATAATAATGTTTCTGAAAATTGAAAAGACTAGATTGCCTTAAGTTGTAAGCTTCCACCACTATTTATCGTTGGACCACCATTGTCATCTTCGGACCACCACCGCTGCCACTAGATCATTGCTGCTATCATCAGTAGATCGTCGCCACTACTGTCGGTAACACCAGACTATCATCTTTGATATCAGACCATTGCTGCTACCGCCAAACAATTGTCATTACCATTTTGTTTGGAGTATTTTAGGGGAAAAAAACCCATTATTTCCAGTAATATGTGAATATTAACCAAACATATAAATTATTTATTCTGAGGGCTAATTTATTTCCATTGTCACTATTCTTAGGAATGAAAAATTCAATTTGCTTACCGAGGCTCCCTAGCCCTAAGACTTAGTGTGTGTTTGGATGGAGCAATAATAGAGGAGAATGTAATTTTTGGACGGATTTAAAATTTATCATGATAAAATATTTTGTTTGGATATTAACTTAGAAGAAATTACAAAATCCAAGGGATTTTAAAAAAGGATTTTATCTACCTAAAATAGTGGATTTTAATTTCCACTTATAGAGAGAGAACTTTAAAAATCCCTATATACATAAGTATATGCTTTTCTTATTTTGATAAGTCTCACTTTTATTATACTCCATTATTATTTTTTTTTATATTTATGAGGTTTTTATTTAATATTATTTTTAATTTATTTTGTTTCATTTTAAATTTTTTAATATTAAGTTTATATTATATGATTTTATATTTACGTATCATTCCATTTTATTTATATAAAAATTAAATTTTATAATTTAAATTTAAAATATTTTTTGAATGAAATTTAAGATAATTTATGAAATATATGAACTCATTATAATCGATTAAATTTTAGTTATTAATTAAAAAATATTTTAAAAAAAATACCTTATGTTTTTCAAATAAAATAAGTTAAAATCAAGTTAATGTAATTACCTAACCCAAACAAAATATTTTACGAATGAAAGAAATATGATTATTTGTCCAAACAAAAAATTAAAAAGAATTTAATTAAAATATTTTAATTTCCTAACATTTTAAATTTTTTATATTTTAAAAATACTCTATCCAAACATACACTTAGTTAGTGCACATCCAAGGCCTTGAATTTCATAAAGAAATCTAAAATTCCAGCAACAGGAAATGAACATCTTTCCCGAGATTGAAGAGAAGCACAACAACCATTAAGCCACATTTGTGTCCTTATTTCTCATTAATTATATATATATATAATTACATTAAATTATATTTTTATATATTAACTTAATTAAATCTAATTTAGCCAGTGACTTACCTATTGAGTTGGTGGCCCAGTGTCTTGATAAAGTCAATCACTAATCCAAGTGCGAACTATGTGTTGAACAAGACATATTACTTAATCAATAAAATTACAACAGTTATTACCAACAGAGTTATTCTACCTTTTGATTATTATAAAACTACAACATTTTATTTATTTATTTTTTTGGTGCATAGGAATGTCACAAGAAGAGGCACCCCAATACCAACAGCTAAAGCGCCACTGCCCAGAACCAAGAATCCAGCCGGAAAAGACAGTGGTGGAATTTACAACACTTGAATATGTGTAAAGTTATACTATATAGACTAACTCCTACTTAGGCTGGTGCAAAGTGATGCACAAAACAATTTTTTAACACTACGGTAGGCTTGATTGCGGTGACAACTGATAAGTAGTATGTGAATTATTAACTCATTGTAACTTATTTTCTCCTTGTACTGCTTTAGAGCATCTCCGTGAGTTTGAATTTTGGAGGAAAATGTCTACTCAAGGTCAGTATCGGAAAAGCAACCAACTTTTCTACTCGTGTGGGCTACACGTCTTCGTTTCGTATAAATAGCAAGTGTGCTTCCCTTGCTACCCCAGAAAGAAAATCCACACTTCCATATCCATCTCCACCACTCCTCTAAACTTCCTCTGCTCAAGCTCAACTTCCTTCACAAAACGCCTCAAATTCTATATCACACCAATTCATACTCAACATAATAAATAATACTTCTCTCTAATTCCTCCCCAGCTATCTCCAAACTCCACTCCTCTATTCTCTGATCATCTCAGCTAGCTAGCCGTGTGAATCTGCAGAGAGATTAAGTAGCTACTTGTAACAAAGTTAGAGGCCCTACTTTACAAATTCTTCCACTGCTCGCCGCGTCTTTTGCAGTTTAGGTACGTACGGATGTATGCATATGTATATATCTGGTGGTCCATGTTGTAGGTTATAAGTGGGATATTGTTGTAAAATTTTTCTTTTTTCGTTTCACTATACTACTACTCCTTACTTGAATAAAAAAACATATATTTTGTCAATTTATCCCAAGACTTAAATTCTCTGTTTCGGTGCTCTTTGTGTGAAACTAAAGTAGATATCTTACTTTCTATTTCATCCTTATACATAGAGCCTATAGATACGCCATATTGCTTACAGAGTAAGCTCTTTTTCATTCTTTTGGTTCTCCTCCCGTTGCTAGATTCTCCCAGTTCCCTTTTCGTAATTTGGTGAAACAATATTGGGAAAAATGCTCTTGCAGCCATAGCCTCACTATAATTGACCAAATTAATTGACAAGTTAGTAAAGTAGATACATGCTGTAAATTTTGTCCACTTCTGATTTCCTTATTTTCAGTACTCCCCCCCCTCTTGTAGTCCAAATACATCATTCTGGCACACTACTATATAAATATATCAGTAGTGATGGGGATAAATTAATACTCTTATTTGCTGGTTTTGTCATAGTGCTAGTACTGATATATAGTGATATGCATAACTAAATTAAAATAATGTTTGGTCAACTCTTGGGCAGGTTTTAGATTACAACAAAGAGAGGTTAAAAATAAGCAAGAATGATTAATATCTCCTCATCAGTATCTGCCTCCTTAGTTTGCAAACAAGTAGAACAGCCCCTAGTAAGATTCCAAAAGGGGATGTCCAACATGGGGTCATTTTTCCACCAATACCGCAAGGATAAGGTGGTGGTGATATTGGGGGCCACCGGAACGGGCAAGACCAAGCTGGCCATAGACCTTGCCAACCACTTCCCTCCAGCTGAGATAGTTAACTCCGACAAAATGCAAGTTTACAAGGGCCTTGACATCACAACCAATAAGGTCACCGAGGAAGAGTCACGTGGGGTCCCACACCACCTCTTGGGTGCCATTGACCCTAATGCCAACTTCACCGCCTTCGATTTTTGTCGCCAAGCAACCTCAGCCGTTGATTCCATCGTTGGCAGGGATGGCCTCCCCATCATCGCCGGTGGGTCCAACTCCTACATCGACGCACTTGTGAACCATCACCCCAATTTCAGGTTGGACAACTATTATTTCAACATCATTAAATGGTCACCGCACTTACAATTGATTAATTGTAAACATGCTCATGACAAAATATAAGAAATTATATAGCTAGCAATATATATATATATGAACTTCAACTATATAAATGAAGATTATTTAATTTTGATCTGATGCATAGCATAAATGTATTTCACATTGTGAGTAGAGTTTTGCAAAGGGCACCGGTTTAAGAATATTATATCAAATAAATTTCAAAGCTTTATTGTAAGTCGCGTGCTTTGGAAACATAAGATCAGATCTTCCCAGTGTCAACTTTCGCTTTTTTTTTTTTTTTTTTTTTACTACTAAGACCCATTTATAGCAAAATTGAACTCAATGAGATTTCATATGCATTGTTAATTATCTTATGGCATCTGATATAGGCATGAATACAAACATCATTTATTTTTTTTAGAATAAGGTACGAGTGTTGCTTCCTCTGGGTGGATGTTTCCCTCCCTGTTCTCCATTCCTCTCTGCAAACACGTGTGGATCGCATGATTGAAGCTGGTCAAGTCGACGAAGTTCGTGAGTTCTTCGACCCTTTTGCCGATTACACAAAAGGGATTCGAAGGGCCATTGGGGTGCCCGAATTCGACGAGTTTCTGAGAGCAGAGGCCGCAGGAGCAGACGAAGGGACAAAAAAGAGGCTCTTAGATATTGCCATTGCGAAGATCAAGGTCAACAACTGCACGCTCGCGAATCGGCAAATCCAAAAGATTCAACGGCTCTACAGCATGTGTAAGAGGAGCACGCACCGCCTCGACGCCACCGAGGTTTTCTTGAAGAGTGACACTTGGGAGGAACACGTGTTGGCAAAGAGCCTTAGAATTGTGCACAGGTTTCTGTACGAGGAAGAGTGGAACAGTAGTGTTCCTGTTCCTGTTCCTATTGGTGTTTCACCCAAAGATGTTATCGGCGCCGTTTCTTCGCCGGCGGTTGCAATGGCAGCAACTCATTAGGAAGTAGGGTGGGGTCCACACAGAATCTATATACAAGTTTGCACCACCATTCACCTGATACTACGTGTAAGCCATATCTTTTTTATTTCATTGAGAGCATACTATTTTTTTTTTATCTTTTCATTTTACAGCATATTATATATAATGGTGATGTTATGTGTATAATTAAATTATACAATAAATACACACCATAAACCTTATTACTGTTGGATTTGATAAATAAGTGGAATGATAGAAGACCACGCATCACATTTAATGGTGATAAGATACGTGGTGTGTATTTATTATGCAATTTAATTATATATCAAATATTATTTTATATGTAAGTATATTAATATATCTTTTTGTTCAGCTTCTTGACCGTTATTTGTATGTGAAGATGTAATTTATTTATTTTTGGTTTGTTCTATTGGGGTATACCAGAATCAGGAATACTTAAGTGTGTTCCGTATAAATTAATTAAAGATGTGTTAATGGAGCATAGCATTTACGATCCCTGCTTTGTTGGCTGATGTTATATGGGCACAGTGTAACGGTTTGCACTAGTGGAAATGCTGATGTGACAGAACTTTCATTTTATTTTTTGACTTACAAAATGTTTTTTTTAAGTGCATATCTTCAATTATTTTTTGAGCTTAATTTATAAATATATTGATAATAGAGATTTTTAACACTGTAATCTAATTAAATCATTTCATTTGTATAACTTCACAAGCAATTGATACGAGACTTAACTACTTTTATTAATATGATAATATATGATCAGATGACAATTCAAATAATTTTATACTTTCAGTACATACATATAAATGAAACTCTAGTTTCATTTTGTTAATTAATATTTAGATAAAAAGAAAATTTAATTATCACGGATGAGTAAAAAGAATGAATTGAAACATGATGGGTTGCTATCAACACGAGCACAGAGACACCACAAAACCAACACGAGCAAAAAGCAAGGAGGCTAAAACATCTAACTAGGCTGACATCATCCTACCTTCCAAGCTAGCTGATTATCCAAGCCTCACCAAGGCCCAAGTACAAGTGAAACACCACCCCGATGTGGGAGTTGTCCAAAAAATGCTTTCTTCCGTGAAATTGGGACAATTATGGCGCCATATCCAGTTTCGCAGCGAGTGTAACGGTGCAAGACCGCACATTTCGAAGCGCTTGTCCCATTGACCATAATGGGCAGACTGGACTCGAAGTGGCTTTGTCGCATCTACACGTCCGCCGTAATCCGCCTCGATGCATCAGTTGGTAGCTGCCTCAGATTTGAACTCATCGTTGCCATTTATGGCATCAAAACGATATTTTGGAGGAGAAGATGGGACTGCATATGCAGGACAAGGGAACAACCTTAGGGAAGAAACCAAAATCCAAATTTTCCGTGAATAAGATTTATATCTAAATTTTATATATAGAACTCATTTATGAAAATTTACACTTCGTTTTTTATATATCCTGGCCCAACACCCTAAAAGTGTGTTTGGTCAAAGGATAAAAATAAAAATAAATTTCTATGGATGAATTTTATGTGTAAAATTCATTAATAACAACTTAATTATTCTCTTCTCTTTTTTTTTTTCATGACCAGGGTATCTACCATCAAGCACGGTGACTAATCCCTTCACTGGCTTGGAGTCACTTCAAAAGGTGGGATAGCTGGTCGAAGATTTAAGGCTTCTCCATGTCTAAAGTCAAGGATCAAACCCTTAACATTTGGTTAAGAGTAAATGAGTCATTACCACTCAATCACACCCTCGGGTTAATTATCCCCTTTCTTGTATACCCTAATCTAACACATCCTAGGATTTTATTTGATTAGGGAATAAAAGCAAATTTTTCATAAGTGAATTTTATTTGTATGGAAAAGTTAAAATTTGCTCTCGATCATTTAAGTAATAGGTTTAGAGTATTCATTAAAAAAATGTCTCAAAACATTGTACAAAAAGTGTTTTTCTATCTTAATTTGTTTGGATGGGTTTTCTCTCGACTGGATACCATTAGTTTAAAAGCTACATATGCTGGAACAAGTGAAAAATCAAAAATCCTTTTTACTTCTTTTTTCTCTTGACCCTTAAGCCATAAGAACCTTCTCCTTTTTGTCCGTACTGATGGTTTTTGCGGTGCGACCCACGATAATAATATAAAGTCGGCACTTGGTGGAGTCCAATCCAAAGGTTGAGCTTTGATCATCATGAGTACTGATTGATTTATGATGGAAATGGGAACGGGAGTATATGTCCTATGCCCCACTCAATGGTCCCTTTTTTTTTTGGTACAAACTCAATGGTCCTTTAATCTGTGCCTTTTGCCATGCTTCTTCTAATTAATCTATGGATTGGACTTGAAAGTTGGACTTGAGTGACCTTGAGCTAGCTGTGCCTCCTTCACAATGAAAGCGACGTTTTACATGTTATCCACGACGTACACTATGATTGGAATACAGCAATAGAGGTTGTGAGTTAGGAATTTCATTTCATCAACTTATTCAATCTCAATCACCATCAATTCAAGATCAAGCGGGTGAGAGTAGCTAGCGAACCCCTACTAGTGCGAAAAATAGGAACCTGAATAAGATTTGATGGAATTTTATTGGACGTACATGTTGATGTGATGGATGGATGAACACGGGTTAAGATGGGTTGTGATCAAATTCAACTCATTAATGAAGGGCACAATTCCTCTAAACTGGATACTAAACTTTTAGATAGAATATTGCCTAGATTAACCGGATGTCTACTAATGGATCGTTTGTCAGATTAATTACGAGAGATAGGTTTTTTATAAGTGATCTGTAAGCAGAATTATTCATTGAATTAACCATTAATATTCTTATGCCATGTGTTTGTTTATGGGGAATCTAGAAAAAAGAGGCAAAGGGGAAGGGTTATAAATGGTGGGGGCAAAATGCCCTCTCCCAAGCCCTTTGTCCTCTTCATCTCAGATGATTCCAACCAAATATATAACACACAGTTTGCCTTTATACTCTCCCACTCACCACCCCATATTTAAAAGGTTAAAGTGGACCCACATTAAGAACAAATAAAATAAAAAAAACATCTTTGTTCTTAAGCACTTTTGCTTTTAATTCCCCTATCTCTCCCCTTCGAGTGTAGAGCATTTTGCAAAAACTGGCTTGTACTATCAGTGAATCCCTGACAAAAAATTAATAAAGGAAATTTTACATTATATATATATTAACAATACACATGTGTGGTCAAAATCACCTTTAGCAGAGGGGTATATATTGTCTTGGCTTTGCATCCCATATAAAAAGAAAAGGGAAAAGAGATAGCGAGTTATGATTTTCCAACGCTTCCAGGAGCATCTAGGTCCACATCAAACATACAATAGAATATATTTGCCATGGTTTATAATACAAAAGTTTTAGTATCCGTTCTTATCATTTCAGTAACTGTATGAAAGTGATATCTATGCATTTCATCACTACCAAATTATCTATGTTTTAATTAATAGATATGATTACCAACGTCGTATAAGGTTGTTAAGGCTTCTTTTGCATGACATTTGTGAAGTATGGAGTGCACCTTGAAGTATATATTATCAATATATCATTGCTGCAAACGGGGTGCGCAACAACCTTCGATGGATCGTCTCTGTTGAGAAATAAATCATTAAAATGCAAATTCAAACTGCATTAAGATATTTTAGAAGCTAAATATGCCACTCATCTTTGCAATACTCTATCCTTTAGTGGTGCATATCAATACATGAAAAAATATACTTAATTTCTTGTGACGTTTTGTGTATTATATTAACCAAATAGATATATACCCAAAGCTCTGCTCAACAAATGAGTTACCACCTTCCAAAAAGGTAGAACAATAAACATAGTACAATAATAATAATAATAAAATCAATGACGGTGCGATCATCAATTAATAAACCATCAATAATATTTCAACAGTATAAGAGAAAAATCATATGAAAATATTAGTTAGACAATTACTTTCAAAGAAGATAGTTCATCACTAGAAGAAGTACAACAATTGAAACAAACTGAAAATAGGCGTGTCATATTATTACCCGTGTATTTATTGCAAGCTACTATATTACAATAAAAAGCCAAGTTTTGCAACTATTATTTTTAGAAAAATATTATTTATATTCTTTATATGTGTGAGACACTGTATCAACTCACACTCCATTCATCGTGTCCTATACATAATAAATAGAAATAGCACAATTATTAACTAGTTTTAAGTTGTTGATTCTATGTGCCCCAGGTCCGCATGATTTACAAACTTTCTCTAAAGTGATATGTAAAATGCTACTTTAGTTTTCCTTCGATCATCTATTCATACGATAGTAATATTTTTATTAAAATTAAAGGTAGATATGTTCTCTCATTTTTTATCTTACAAATAAACTTTTTTCGATAAGAACATCCAAACCGCTTTTAATCCTTGTAATCAGTAATTTTGACCATACGTCAATTAATTGTTGTTAAAGTTTGATTTTGATACTGGTATAGAAGCAAGCAGCTTTGAAGTCTACGTGAATTAAGGGTGCGTTTGTTTTGTATTTTCCAGTTTTCAGTTTTTAGTTTTTGTGAAGGAAAAAATGAAAAAACTAAAAACTGAAAATTTCAGGGTGTGTTTGCTTTACATTTTCCAGTTTTCAGATTTTGTGAAGAAAAAACTGAAAATTGTTTGGTTTGCTGTTTTTAGTTTTTAGTTTTTCCTTCACAAAAACTAAAAACAGCAAACCAAATAATTTTCAACTTTTTCTTCATAAAAACTAAAAACTGAAAAATACAAAGCAAATGCACCTTCAGTTTTCAATTTTTCTTTCACAAAAACTGAAAAACGCAAAGTAAATACACCCCAAAATTTTTGTTGTGCCGTAGTTTGCTACAATTTACACAAAGGATAAGGGTGGGTAACAAGAATTAAATTGACCATTGCATCAACCGCTGCTCCAATGACCCGATGATGGTGGCCGGAAGCGTCGGCTTTGTTGTCAATGACAACCATTGAAGTAGTTTACTCTTAATATCGTGCCAAAGACTAAATTTATAAAAGTTTGTCAAGTGATTTTTAATGAATTTAATTTTGATTCATTGATATTTTTAATTACATCTTTTTACATCAATAAAATAAGTTTAATTCTCCTCACAACACTTTAAAATTTATGAGAATAGCTAAGAAAATTTGATTGAATTACATTTTAAAATATTTTTTTATTATGAATGTATATATCTAAATTAAATCCATTTTTGGCGAGGGTACTTCTAAATTGAAATATGCTTGACGGGGAATCAAGGAAAGGAAAAAAAAAGGTGAAAGAGGAGAGAGGAAGATAACATTTCTGCCCAACAGCTTTCATGCTACCCTCCTTGCATCTGTCTGCACCAGTGCTATCTGCCACTCTGTTGTCTTCTTTCTCCAACAAGTCTATTCAAACACAGAATCCAAAATAATTGGGATGAATCTAAGATAATGAATTATGTAGCTCTTGGGATACATTCCCACATATATGCATCTTCTTGTAATCAAACCAATTTCACACTTTTTTCTCGATAACAAAAAGCAATACGCACGGATATTAACTAGAATATATAGGGCATGAATTCGACATGGTAAAATGGTAGCCACAAAGATTATACAAAAGTGTACTATGAATTTGTCCTCCTTCTCCCTACGTTCTTGTTCCGTCCTAAGTGATTACAACAAGTAAAAGCTTGATTGAGATATAGGATCCAAAAATCCCGTAGGTGCCTCGCAATGATTATCGAATTGGTTTCCAATTCTATCGTGTGTATAAAATCAAGTATATATACCGTTGATGATACGAACTCGTGAACATCATCACCATATACGATACTCCATTTACAGATTTAAGGTTCTGATGTTAATGACGATATATAGGCGTGAAGCATTATCCCTATCAATCGCTATCTATGTGATATTATCATCATATTGAGTATGCACAAGAGGAGAATATTTTATTCTACTTTATTAGATCCGTGAGATGCTAATTTTTCAATCTTGCTAGCTTAATATTTGAAAGGGAAGTTCGGATAAACTTCTATACCATAGAAAAAAGAGATAAGATAGTTAAAATTTAAGTTTAATGATTCACTATTGTTTAACTTTGGCTTATATGGTTGAAGATAATCCTAAATATCAGAGAGAAGTCAACTCAGTTAACTATAAACATATAATTAAACTTTTGGTTTAACCGGTAGTCAATAAAAATTTATTACAACATAAGAAAATGGAAAATCGATGGGTCTTTAAAAGGATAAAACTTGCATCAAGTTTCTCATATCTATTTGAACTCATTTTCACCTCAACTAATGACGTGTGGATATTTTTTTATTGAATAGTTAAAAATATATAATCTTCTCAAGAAAAACACCCTTGTATTATTATTTGATTTAAGAATTGAAATATAATATATACAAAAAAGTTTATCAAAGTTTTCCCCTTTTCAAAATGTGTGATATGCCTTCTTTGGTTTTTACGCGGTCATTATTATTAGATTTCCCTGTGTTTTGATAATAATTATCACTCTAATTTGACAGAAAAATCCAACCAGTTAATTGGGATCAGTCAAGAGAGACCGGCTCATCAATTTTGCAATTCCACTGACCTGGTTTAAACTTTTAACAATCAGTGTTGCCATATCATCCTAATAACTAAATAAAAACATATTTAAATCCCTTTTATGTTTCTATTGTACTAAATTCATCATTATAAGCTAATTTTTGCGGTGTGATTCTTCTAAAGACTTATACTCATTACATGGTGACAAACTTTATTATTAAAATTAAAAAAAAATCACCTATATAGTTTCATTTTTTAGTAATTAGGAGGATATAGAATTATGCTTGCACTATATATGGTTGTTAGATCAATGAATAGCTAAGGATGGATAATTACAGTCGGCAAGGTAACTCAAGGGATTTGGTCAAAGAATAGATGACAGTCGACGACTGACGTGAATTGTATGCAGAAAAAATTCTGCTCTTAACAACCAAAAGAATAATCTCAAACACTCGGATCGGCTTTAATTGGCCGTTAGTTGCAATTTGGGCGTCAATATAACTATTAGAGTGATGTTAGGTATATAATTAAATTGCATAACAAATGCCCATCACATGTCTTATTACCATTGAATTTGATAAATGGGTGGGATGGATAAGGACCACACATCACATCCAATGATAATAAAGTGTATGGTGTATTTAATTATATATCAAACATTATTCAAACTATTATATTACGGAAGGCTAAAAACATAGCTTCAATGCAGCAAATAGCTTGGTCCACTTAGTTGAGGTTGTTTCGACCCAAAAAAGAAGACCATTTGCCATGCTATTTTGTCCACTTTTCTACTTTCAACTTGAAAGATTTAACCTAGTACATAATCAGATTCTTCTTTCTTATCATAATAAAGACTCTATTGAGGTTGCCACATCTACAAAAGACAGATGACACTTGATCCCCTTGAACTATATATTTTGTGCACTTTTCCCCAAAACTTATATTAAAAATGTAGGACCCCTAACTATTTCTTAATTATTCAAATCAATCCTTCCGGTAACTTGTTCATCTATAGTTAACAAAAAAATAGCACAAGTCCAAGAAAGTTAGAGTGGCAACAACTGGACATTATTTGTGAATTTAGGGTATTAGCTAGGTTGCATATGAATAAAAGTTTGAAGGCGTACAGTGTGCCCATTTTTTTTTTATTATTAACCATAAGCAAAACTTTGACAAAAAGGTCAAAATGTACATTCTTGGGATGTTAAAAGATTGATTTGCATATTTTTTAAGTTTTTAGAGTAAAGTACAATGTCTATAATTTAAGGGGGCAAATTACAATTTCCTCACATAAATTTTTTTTATAGGCGTGATGAAATGATGGGGTTGGTAAGGTCTCACATGAACTGACCTAATTAATTATCTAGTTTGATTTAGATATTTATAATCGAATTAAGTTGCGATGATTTGGTAGTTGGGTCAACTCAAAGTCGTGTGTAGCCATAAATTGTGAGTAGTCGGCAGCAATTTTTCGTTATTGTTCCAGCCTGATTTTAGGCTAAAAGATATCTGATTGAATTTGTGTATTTGACATGTGTAAAGGATTTTGTTTGAGCTTGGTCTCCATTCTCCTAATTGTGATGTTTTATTGAGATCCGCCTCTCAATATGTCTTTAATGCAGGATTTCAAAAGCTCTGAACAAATACCATGCATTCATAACATTTGATTGTATTGTTTGACCGTTTACAAGGCTCATTATAATCAGATTATTTTTGTCCATTCATATTAATTCTGTCCATTTATATGAGTTGTGTGTGTTATGTACGGATAGTACATATGATCCAGTTACCACTTAGTTTTTAAAAATTCTTTCTACTTCAACGAATTTAGATTGAACCAAGTTGATCCATGTGAATAATTATTGTTTTAGGGATATGTCTAATTAAAGGATAAAAATATGGATAACTTTTTCATAATTAAATTTTTCATCTTATTTTATAGATAAAATTCAATTATAAAAAATTTATCCATAATTTTACTTTCTAATCAGACATAGCCTTGATATTAATTTTTTACATCAACAAAATTTGAACCCATATATGCTTGAATTTACTTAAAAAAGTAAAGATAAAAACACATGAGCGTACATTCGTTCATACAATACTCGACAATTTATTTTATATATATATATATATATATATATATATATATATATATAGACACGCCCTTTTTTTTACGGTTATATGTACACCCCATAAACTAAATTGAATCCCTATAGATTTAGCAAAATATTATTGCCTAAGAACCGTCACAGTCCAAGCACACACGAGTGCAATAATTGAGCGTCCCCGTGGTGCATTAATTGTTGGTACAAGGATATTCAATGTTCATCAGTTTGGAAGTCTCGGGACAGTAGTGTGGACTATCGGGTGACTATCGTGAACTGACGGGGCGTCACTTGGCAGTCCTAGCATGTTCACAGATCGGAATGCATACCCACCAGCTCACAGATTTCATTCATTTCCCCTTCCTCTCGACTGGACTCCGTAACCACTCCCAAACACATCAAATGTCAACCCAAGAATACTGCATGTGTGCATGCTTGCTTGACAAGACCCGCGAATCAATTAAAGTCAAAAAGAGTGGCATGAGCTTCCAACTTGAGTCGCGATCCGCGGGTAACTTGATTTCACATGAAAAAAGCAAACATCCATTTCAATGATATGTTGATCGCTTTTCCCTCCCTATGGCCTAATTTCTTGTCCATTTCTTCCATTAGTAATCCTATCCAAAAGTCCACGTACCCTCCCAGAAATCGTCCACTAATTATTTTAGTTTGGTCCTTTATTTTTGTTTCCCAGTGCCTTGCCTAGTAGCCTACTTATGTTTATTTGTGGGCTAATAAATCAGAGTAGCATTATTTGCTACTGGTTCGTAGGGTGTGTCTAGCGAGCGTGGGTGATATATGTAGCCCCAATTATTGCTGATCATTGCCTGAATTCACAACACCTAGCTTACGCGAGATAATTCAACGACAACGAATACACGGTTCCAGATGTTAGGCGTTAGACCCATCAACTAGACAACTAGTCTTATTCGAGTCGCTCATAAAAAAGTTATTAGGCTACCTAAAAATAAAAATATATATTTATTTTATTTTATTTAATAAATAACACATCAATTTTATAAACTATTATTATCTCTCATTTTTTTTACATATTTAATATAATAATTAGTTATTATTTATTAAATGAAATAGAGCAAGTGTATTCTCTAAACTCATTATTTGTAAAGTTGGAGCTATATTAGTTCTTTTCTTAAAAAGTGTTGTATTATATATAATATTCTACAATTAATGGATAGAAAGGATTTATTTTTAAATTATGTCTCATTTTCTATTTTACTAATTATTCATTGTTATATATAAAAGATAAATAATATATATTATTCATGAGTATTTTAAATTTTAAAAACTCAATATATCTTTTATATGACAAGAAGTTACGGATAAGACAAAGAATGATACGCAATTTGATGTTATACAATTTTCGTCCAATCTCATGTACCTCACATTAGAAAATAAGAAGTAGATAATATAAGGTTTTTTAAAATAATTGGATACTTTTAATATACATACTTCACCCTATCCGTAATAAATATATGTAATTTGAATGGTAATAATTGGATACAATTTGAATGACATTATTATAATTTCTTAGGCTATGACTGGAAAAGTGATAATGGAGGGAGTGATAATGAGTGTGAAGGTTAAACTTAAATGACTATTGTTGGCTAGCAATTTTAGGGGAGGGGTGGCGTGACTAATAAAGGACAACGTGTTTCTCCATTGCCACTTGAAACTAAACATTTTTCATCCTCCAAATTGGGGAAGCAAGAAAAGAATGAGAGCAACTTTTAAATAAATGAGTGACATAGTCTCTTCTACCCTACTCTTCACCTTTCACTTCCATTCTATTATTAGTTACTCCCTTCTATCATCTACAAAACTCCTACACTACAAAAAATTCATGAAACATAGACGAAATTACAGACGAGTTTTATAAGTTTTAGAGATGGATTTTTCAATTACAAACGGATTTACAAACTAAAACATGTCGCTTGTTCTCTTTACATCTATAAATGATATAGATGGATTGCCTAATCTATCTATAAATTACATGGAAGAGAAAACCAAATAGGATCAGCTAATCTAACCGGGTTAACCGAAAATCGAATACCTGGCCGGTCCGGTTAAGCTCCTAGACCGAGGGAGTTCTAAACTAGTCAAGAATCAGTTAAAACCGGGAAATTGGCAAACTGATCGGTCTGACCGGGTTGGAACTTTTGATTCTTGTATTTTATTTTTAAAAGCTTAAGGGTGCATTTGTTTGTGATTATTTTCACAAATAAATACTTTTTTTGGCCCAAAAAATCACTTTTTATATTTAAATAATTTTTAAAAAATAATCAAAATTTTTAAAAAATATTTTTCATCTTTTTTGTAGAAGCTTTCAAATTTTTCAGTTATATATTATAATTAATTTTTCCAAAATTTGAAAAAATGCACTGTAACAGCCCAGACACCCCGCATTGTGGATATTGTCCGCTTTGGGGCCTCGCGCCCCTCACGGGTTTGTTCTTGCCGGGACTTGCTCCCGCGCAAAACGCGTCCACAAGGAGGAGGTATCCACACCCTTATAAGGCATGCTT
This sequence comes from Dalbergia cultrata, assembly GCA_031216105.1. Taxonomy (NCBI): domain Eukaryota; kingdom Viridiplantae; phylum Streptophyta; class Magnoliopsida; order Fabales; family Fabaceae; genus Dalbergia; species Dalbergia cultrata. Next base: position 57,123,587 of record CM062345.1, read on the forward strand.
TGTTCACCTCACCAACCGATGTGAGACTTGCTCCATCCCCCTCGTGGGGATCCAGCGTCCTCGCTGGCATACCAATCCCAAGTCCAGCTCTGATACTACTTGTAACAGCTCCAAAGTTAAAGAATCATAAATACATTATTGTCGGGAGCAAGTTCCATATCGGTTGGGGAGGTGAACGAAGCATGCCTTATAAGGGTGTGGATACCTCCTCCTTGTGGACGCATTTTGCGCGGGACCAAGTCCCGACAAGGAAAAACCCGTGAAGGGCGCGAGGCCCCAAAGCAGACAATATCCACAATGCTGGGTGTCTGGGCTGTTACAAGTGGTATCAAAGCATTAGGTTTCCCTGCATAGTATTGGAGCAAGTGTCCACAAATAACATGACATTTATGTGAATGGAACCGCGGCCATTTGCACTAATGTGATGTTATTTGAGGCCTATAAGAAGAGTCAGTCATGTCTAGGTTCAGTTAGAGTCTTTGTCATTTCTTGGAATTCTTGATCAAATCTTCTCTCGTTTTCCCGTCATCCTCTCAAATGAGCTAAGCCATCCAATAATTGTCATTGCTATCACTATCATAGCAACACCACATCAGTCAGCACTAGTTGTATATGGCACCTTGAGTGGGCCATTTTGAACTGGTCAAAGATAGTCAGTGAGCATATCTAATACCAGAGCGCATTAAAAAGGAATGCAAGCAGGAACAAGTAGCTTAAAAAAAGAGGTCAGCCGTGGGTACCGTTGGCCAGGGCCACCCCTCTTAGTGCCCTCCCCGACGTGTCCCATTATCGTACAATGAAGAGGTCAAGGTAGCAACCAGTTATTACTCGTATCTCATAGAGAGTTACAAGTCAGGGAAAAGAGAAACTTAATACCTTAGAGGAAGAGAGCTAGCATAAGAGTGACTTAGAGTTGATGAATAGGATCCCGATGAGCGCATGGATCATGCATATAGGCATATTATAGGATTGATAACTTGGTTATGATGTGTAAAATTAAGTACAGAAATCTTTGATGCCATGAACAAATTGCATGTTAATTGTATCTGATTGCTTTGCTTATTGCTAGCTGTTTATCTTCTAACCACACGCATGAAATGAAGCATTGTAGTCTATAAATATTTTCTTCCTCATAACTATAATTCATGAGTTTAGTGATAAAAGCTTTTATCAATGCTCGAAGGATTGATTATGTTGTGATATCTGTAACCTTGAAGGATGAAGTAGTAGGACTGTATGAGTAACTATGATTGTAATTGAGTGAAATAAGCATGTGGATAGTTAGCATGAACCTTGTGGGCTAAGGATTGAACTAGAGAATACTTGTCCATTGTATGGCATTTAGAGTCTTAGTGCATAGATTTCATATTTTTATGAGTTTCACATGTGATTTGAGAACTATGTTAGTACCTTTGAAAGAAGTTTTATGAATACTTGAGGCTCTTGGCCAAAGTTTTGAAAATTTTAGATGGAAGGGTTTTCTCAAAGAGGTTTTGTTAACTTTGCATTACCATGATTAGTTTGCCTTATGGAAAAAGGAGAATTTGGGAGCATGTTTTACTTGAATAAGATTTAAGATACTAGGTATAAGTTTCTTAGACAAATTGTTTTATGCCCATAGCAAGTAACTTGATCCATGATGAAATGTTTTCAAAAGTTTATGTAATGTGAAATAGACCCATGTGTTTGTATGATGGTTTGTATGGTGCTTTTACTCAAGTTGGCATTGCACAAGCATTATTAGAGTAGCTTAAAATGGAATGGAGGAATTTAGAAACATGTTTTACTTGTGTAAGATTTAAGATATTCAAGCATCCTGAAGAAGTTTTGTTTCATGCTTGTTTGGGGAATGTTCCCTTTTTATGTTAAGTGTGCAAGTGTTAGCATTTTGATATTATGTGATGTGAATTAGAGCATTATATGCATGTATGGTAGTTTTACTTGAGTTGGCACTGTAGAGACATGATTAGAGTAACTTAAGGACTCCGTATGAGATGGGTTAAGTGTGTTAATTACAGATTTGTGGCATGAAACAGAACTCTATATGTTAAGAGATGGTTTACATAAAATTGACTATGTATGTATAGGATTGGAATGGCTTAGAAAGGAAAATGTTTGAATTTTGGATGTGAATGCCCTTGTGTGAAAGAGATTAAGGAGTTCATGTATGAAAGATACGTGTCCTTTTCCTAACGCATGCATGTCTATTGGATGAAGAGGGTTCATATTGCAATCTATCTTGTTTACTATGCGACTTAATAAAGAATGGTAAGGTATGTAATAGGCTTAGTAAGATAATAAGAATTATGTTTTTTTGCCTTAATTGTATGAACTAGTATAATGTGTGAATATGATTGAATGTTTTGGATGTATGTGTCATAACATAACGATGTAAGATCTTAGAGTAGGTAGGTTTGGTTGATTAATCTATGGGGTATGATAGTTAAGGATTGTGCATATGAATGTGAAGTTTGTTCTTTTACTTTTCTATGCAAACAGATAGAGTAGTTTGGTTTTCATGCAAAACACGTGCATAGAGAGGAGAAAGTTCAGGAACTGAGGATTGAGAATCCCCCTAGTATCAGTATGTATCAGACATGAGAGAAACAGGACTAGAGCAAAGGACAGAAGTGGCAATTAGCCCCTATCTTCGAGAGCTTTCGCGTGCACGAGGTAGCAGAGCGTAGTTTTTCCCCTAGGACTTGCACTGTGGAAAGGGCTACCCTTAGAGGTGGAGCCGCCCGGTGTAAATGTCCCAATAGGAGCCTTGTTACCTTGATGGGAAAGGGCTGCCCTTGGAGGTGGAGCTACCTCTGGTGTGACAAATGGCATTCTCAGCTAGAATAGCGGAGCAATGGCTTATAGGATGGTATTGCCTCCCAAAGTATCAGCTAATAAAGTTGAAGTATCATATCAGAATGTTAGAGTATTATGTTAGAATGTTTTGGGCATTCAAGCCCATTCTTGAAACCCTACATGGGTTAAGTATCCCAACTCCTTGAACTTTCAGCTACCATTGTTTAGATTTGGAGACCAAATCTTTTAAGGGGAGAAGATTGTAATACCTAGGGTTCATGTGTCCGTAGACGAGTTTTGCATGACCTCAAGATCCCCCGGGACCCACAGCTGTTGCCGGGTCTGGGTATTTGCTAAGTCTGGAGCCCTACATTTCCTTGGAGGGCTATATGTTAGAGCCACAATTTTGGGACCAAAAGTCCCGGTAATTGTTCCCTAGAGAGAAACAAGTTAAAAAGTGATTTTTAAGGAATTTTTGAAAGCCCCTAGATATTTCGTTTTTAGCCCCCAAGTTTAGAAAATCGCTGAAATTCCAGAATTTGAACTAGAACTCAAAAAATGAGATTTTGATTGGTTGGAGTTTTGAATTTTTTGATATTTTATTTGAATCCTAATGGGGGGTATTTTTCTTATTTATATTTATGTTTTAAAGTAAAAGAACAGTGAGAATGGCATAGACCGCTATAGCGGTCATTATAGTGGTGTCGGTTTTCCAGGAACAGTGAGAAACGTCACCGTTTCTTCAAATGAGCCTCTCCACCCCAATTTATACCCCCAAACTCGGGATTTCTCCCCCATTTCCGAACCCTACCCCAAAATTTCATCTCATCTTCTCCTTCCTCCCCTCCACTCTCATCCTTCATTAAATCTTCTTCCTCCAAGCTTCAAGGTTAGTGTTGTTATTGTTTATGCTTCCTTTCTCTCATTCCTTTTATGTCCCATGGTTTGAGTTGTTGTTTTCTCTCATTGTTGTCAAGTGGGGGGTGCTCCCCCAATGTTGTTAGAATTATGTTAGAGTAATCTAGAGATACCCATAGATTGTTAATGAGTTTTATGATTATAATAGTTGACGTTGGTGCCCTCCCGGCTCCCTAGAGCTCAGTTGGAGTTGACGCCACCTATTCCTCCCCTTCTAGGTGAGTGGGTTCAAACTCATAGCCTTATCTTTAGACATTATGATTTTGTTTGACGCATAATGATTGTTAAATATGGTATTAGAGGTGAAAATATGAATATATAAGTTTTGCAAAGCCATGATTTTGAATATATAGCATGAAATGAAATTTAGAAAACCATGGGACCATGATTGATATACTGTGTGTTATGAAAATGTTTTATTTGCCAATGAAATAATTTTTGGAATAATTCATGACTTAGAAAGTTGCAAATTTTGCAAGAGTATATGATTTAATAGTTCTTATTTTATTAGATATTTTTTTTAGAGTTTATGATATGCTATTGATTCAAGCCTTGAGATTTATAAATATGATTTTAGAGTATTTAGTTGACGTATTTATATATATTGGAAGAATGTTTGATAGAGTATGATTTAATTTGATGAATAGAAATGTATATTTTGGTTTTAGAGGTTTTGTGATTATGAACTCTTTTATTTTGAAGTATAATAACAAAGTTATTAAGTTATAAAAATATGTTGGTTAAGAAATGGATTTAAAACTTCAGTTTTATGGTACCAAGAGGTACAGGATTCAGTATGATTGTTAGCAACTGCCAGATACATATTTTGTGGGCTTGAAATCGGAATGCCTACAAGTGGTGAACCCTTGGGCTCAATTTTCATAGTCACAGTTATGCTAAAGTCAGATTGTTAGAGTTATGTGAATCCATAACTCTCAGTGTACTAAGAATTTAGGGGCTCTGCTTCGCCAGGGACAGAGTACCCACTCTACAGTTATGGTTTTTGACAAACTAGTTTATTCGGTAAAGATAAAAAGATAAACTGTGAGTTAACGCAGTTATTCCGTTAACCTTGGTATACCAAGGCCCACGAGGGGCATTTTATCCATATACTAGACTAGTCCACGAGGGACACGGTTCACGAGGAACCATTAGGAGCTCTAGTTCGCGAGGGACTGAGCGCTCACTGCATAGTTTATAATTCTTTAACTTTTATTATAATATATGTATTTGTTATATTCAGCATACTGTTTCCTGATACTCTACCGTACCCTCAGTTAAAAAGGATTTCATGCTTGATTTTGAGTTAGAAATGTTTATTTATAAATAAATGGAATGAAAAGTGTTTTCCTAGAGCTAGCTATGTATTTAAATATGAAATGAATCATTATTGCTGCATGTATATTATATTATGTATATTCTTGGGTGTCCTATGTGAGTGATGGGTGAAAGCTCACTCACTAGGTCCGTTGACTCACCCCTCTCCCTTCCTCTCATAGTTGCAAGTACAGATGTCATTTAGCCACCGGTCCAGTAGTTGCAGTTATCCCTTGGTGAGCTTTGCATTGTTGTAAGGCTTAGTTTAGGATTTCTGCTAGTTTAGAGTGCTCCAGTAGTTTTGCAGGCAGGATCCGAGCCACGCATGTATTTTGAGATGTTATAGATAATTTAAGAGATTATGTATTTTCCCTATATGTTTTAGAGCTCTACAATGTATTTTAAAATATGAGCTATGATTAGAGATTTATGTGAAAGCTAATGAAAGTGAGTTTATGATTCAGTCTTCAAATCTTAGATTTTAAAGCATGACAAAAATGTATTAGATTTTTATATGAGAATACTTCAGTTTTTTTGGATTTGAATATTATATTTTAATTAGAGAAAATGATATAGATTTGCAAGAAAATTTCATTTTAAGTATGATATTACACTATTTTATGCATTTAGAGAGATAAGTCACCCAGAAGGCTTACGTGGGGATGAGATTCCTCACGTGCCTGTCACGTTCCCAAATCGGGTCGTGACAAAGTGGTATCAGAGCCTGGTTTGGGATTAGTGTGCCAGCGAGGACGCTGGATCCCCACGAGGGGGATGGAGCAAGTCCCACATCGGTTGGGGAGGTGAATGAAGCATGCCTTATAAGGGTGTGGATACCTCCTCCTTGTGGACGCGTTTTGCGCGGGAGCAAGTCCCGGCAAGAACAAACCCGTGAGGGACGCGAGGCCTCAAAGCGGACAATATCCACAATGTCGGGTATCTGGGCTGTTACATGCACCCTAAATACTGAGATCATGTGGCCGCCAAAGGACAAAAACTAAAGTTGTGCTAACAATTATAGATAGATTATGTAACTCTGCCAAATTCTTTTTCCTATTTCTATCTTGTCATCTGTAGATTTGTTTATAATAGTGACAGCAAAAATGTGTCTATATTTTCTGTCACTGTCTCACAAGTTTCTATTAATGCCAATCATAGCCTTATATTGTCTATTCTCATACGTGGCGTTTGTTTCCTGTCCCAGGACAAGAAATACATAGACAATAGAGATAGTAGAGACGGAGACATAAAAAGTCATATCTCTATATCATGTTTAATTGTGGAATACAAAACATGATAACTGCTTGCATTGACCAACATTGGTCGGCGTTGACCACCAATGGTCCGGCATTGATCAGTGGTGGTCTGCGCGTTGATTGGCTGTGGAGGTTTCTGTCTTTATGTCCTGTCTTCACTTTTTGGAGGGATAGAAAAATAAAAAATTTTCGTCTCTGAGACAGAAAAATTTTCTATCCTCATACCCCATCTCCACCACCAAACATGATATAGGGACAAACTATCCCTGTATTCCCTGTCTTAGGACAACAACCAAATGCAGCCATAATGAATGTTAATGTGAGTCTAACCTCCAACCTACTACAAGAAAAAAGGATATTTCATTGTTTTTTTTTAAGGTTTGGTGATGGTTTGCAAACTGTCACTGATGTTGCCGTCCTAAAATCATTTCACAGTCATTATCATAGCTATTCATTTTGTGGAGGATTGTAGCCATTTTGAGGCTATTCCACACCACCACAAATTAATTTGACTCATCAAGCCATTAAGTAATTGCCAACGGTTCCAAACCGCCACAAATTCGCTATCATTGAAAACATTAAGTAGTTACTGGTAGTTCCAAACTGTCACTAATCCTCTATTTTATTAAAAGAAAAAAAGAAATGTTTTTCCCAAAGCATGGCAATTTAAGGACATCAATTGGGCTTCTTGTGTGAGGTGTCAAAAAGGCCCATAGCCCTAGAATTTGCTCCCAATCCCGTTGATTTGGCCCTTATTAAACATCAGTCCCCAACCTTAGTGTGCTTTTTAAGCCCTCTAAATGTGTGGCAAAGGTGGGCAACCTTGTAGATTTTTTTCTGAGCAAAAAAGTTTACAAAATTTTGTCAAAACAAAAAAAGATTACTCAAATTGCATGAATCCCAAAACCAAAAATCCCAAGGAAAAGAAATAATAATGCACATAAAATATAAAATCATTTAGCAAAAGAAAATTTTAAACTTAGATCTTAAGTGACTCCAGTGGAAAATAGTGATCGGAATCGAAGAAATGGTGTCAAGGAATGAAAAGAACAAGAGAATCAATATCACATCAAGCAAATCCAAATTACAGCACAAGAACCCTGAATCAAAGGTAGAGAGAATAATGATTGCATGCGTGAAAAGAGGTCATTTAGAGTTATGAGATTTTAGAGAGAGATAAAGGCTAAAAAAGGCACACAGAGGAGTGGAGGTGAGGAGCAACAGAGAGCAAAGACATAACTCAAAAACAAAAAATAATATTTATTTTTTATATTTTCTTTTTTCATTAATTATAGTTTTGAAAATAGTTTATATGCATCCCATTTTTGTATCGATAATAGTTTAAATGTGCGTCTTACTTTCCCATAAAACTTCCCTTTTAAGCATCTATTTATTATACATTCATAGCTTTATACTTTTCGTTTGTTGTAATTGAAATTTGCCTTCATGAGTTGTCGCATGATTCCTTGTATTTGAATGATTTATGTGAACAATGACAGTATAGGGGTTTAAACTTTTTGGATAATTTATCTCCTTTATGTGTTTATTTAAAATTATTTTATGTGGGCCAGCCCATATTGGCTAAAGTTAATCCATAGATGAATATGGTTAGCCCAAATGTGGGTTAAGGCTAGGGCCAGCCCATTAGAAAAATTTACAAAATTTAGAATTTTTATAAATAGATTGGCCCATGGGTCGGCCCTAACCCTCAAGGCTCACATGGGCTTATGGCCTTATTGGCTTTTAATAAGTGTGGACTTTTTAGCTCTCTGAGCTTTTTGGTCGTAGCTCATGTAGCCAAGGGCCAAGTAGAGGTAGGTTGACCCACTTGACATCTCTTATGCTATAATCATCAATAATCAATTTTAAATCAAGTTATGAATCTTTTGAAACAAAAAAAATGTATTGATTAATCAAATATCACCACAATAAAATTAGTTGAACAAGCTAAGCATTTAAACAAATCCAAACTTAAGCAAAAATAAAATAAAATAAAACATCCACAACAAAAGTAGTCTTTTAAGTCTAACCGCAAATGCTTGAATATATTAGCATTTTCCTCTAGGAATCCATGATTGAAATAAATGAACAAAATTCAAATTTAAAATAACAGAATTGTGCAAATAAACCAACATAAATTAGTATAGGTTCCTGGCTACATTTCTCCTATCACTGCAAAGCTCCTCAAAATCCTTAAAAGTGGTGTTGTTCTCACTAGAGTATTGCAGCCGACGAATCCATGTATCTGTGAATGGTAAAATTGAGTAATTCGATCACATTAAATGAAACATCTAAACTTGGAGCTGGTTTTCAAATAACTTCAACTATCCACTGAAGAGCATATAAACCATACAAAGAAGACAAAAACAAAAGCTGGTAAAAGAAAATGAAAGAATAATAAGAAGGAGAAATTTCTTGGGTAAAGGAAGCCCACCAACCTTCATTGATAGGACTTTGCACTTAAGTTTCCCCCGAATATTTATTAGAGTAGTAGACCACGCCTTTACTTTAAATGCAATCACAAGTTTCAATGATCACACTCTAAAATTCTTTTCTTTAAAATAAGAAAGAACATAAGAACAACTCAACAGATAAGTACAAATATTAGTAATCGAAATAAAGCATCATCCATTATGCAAAAAGTATGATGCTACCATATGATGAATTAAAACTCATTCAAGCTTTCCTTTTCTCTTCCAAAATATTGTCTTAACTAGAGTTTCATTATTCAAGAATGATAAATTTTTTTTTTAAAAAGAAAAACCTAAACCACTTCTTAGTTTCATTTAGAAGTTTTATCAAACAATTATGATGCATAACGAGCAATTTTCATGCATGAGGTTGCTCACCACCCAATATACCAGCAATAGTCATATTTCTAAGTTTTTTTTTGTTTGCATTAAAAACAAGGATTGTATATATATATATATATATATAGATCAAATACTCAATTTTTATAAGTAATGAACCCAAAGCATTAGAAAAATATGATTAAGTGGACCTATTTATCACATAACTGAATTTTACATATTCATGCATATAACCATAGTTTTAAAACTCAGATCGGTGATCGACTCGGTCACACCATCGGGTCAATGGGTCACTAGTTCAACCGGTGGGTTGCTGGTTCAACCAGTTGAATCAGATTTAATTAAATATATATAAAAATATATTAAGTATGTAATATATATAATTATTTGAAGCATTTAAAACAACAAGCCAGTTGGCCTCGTGGTTGTGTGCACGGCCTTCTACCCCTTTGACACTGAGTTCGATCCCCCGGTAAGAAGTTTTGCATTTATTCATAGACAATAATATAATAGATATATGATATATATAATTGCTAGCACATAATAGAGTAACAAGCAAGCTAGCACAAGTGGTAAGTGTGCACACCTTACTCCCTTTGGGACAAGGTTCGAACCCACATGTGGAAGTTTTGAATTTATTTATCAAAATTTCTGTGTGGCGGTTCAGCAAGTTGGCCCTCCCGATGCACCCCGGTTTTGACCGGGTTTGACCTGCGTTGACCGGGTTGTTTGCAGAACCGGTCCAAATGATGAACCGGACCAGTCAGGTGGCCGGTTCACCAGTTTTCAGGTTGAGCCGGCCGGTCCGATCCGGGTTTTAATACTACGCATATAACTTTCAAGATTACCTCATTAACTAGATTTATACTTTTTTAAACATTAGCTTTACATCAAACTAACTACCCATCCAATAAATTTGCAAAATCTCAACCTCAAACAACCTTTAGTTTCATTTAGAAGCTTTATCAAACACATGGCATGCATATTTACTCAAATTCATGTATTCTATTTAACACCTCCAAACATTCCACTTAAAGTTATATTTTCAAGCTCTCATGTATAAAAAATAAGGTATACACATATATAAACATCTAACACTCAAATTGTCTCGTGATCCTACCCAATACTTCACAAAAGCATGATGTAAAATTGCCCTCAAACAACAAACCGAGAATGCATCATGGGGAGAGGAAACCAAGAATTATTTTTCAACAACAACAATTACACATATCAATCATATGATTTATTTTCAAGTATTTATCAAGATTCACAACAAACAAACAACATTCATAACAAATATGAGTATTAGAGCTCTAAGATTCAACAAAGACAAAGAAGGAAACATAGAAACCCCCACCACAACTTAAAGACTAGAGAGAGTGGAAGTCCTTGAAGCTTCCAAGAAGTGAAGATGAGCAAAATCTCTCCCCTTCTCAAGCATGTAGCCACGAATTTGAAGGGTCCCAAGGATGGGGTTTTGGATTTTTGAGCTTAAGGGTAGAAATGTGGTACTAGATAGAGGCGTATTAGTGTGGTTGAATATTTGGGAGGGTTAGCGTGGGTGATGGAAGAAGGTGAAGAGAAAGAAGAAAAGAAGATGAAGAGATGGAAAAAGGAAAGAGCGAAAAAAAAACACAAAATGTTGTTGTTGTTGTGTGTATGGCAGCGTGAATGAGAGAGAAGGTGAGTATGTATGGCAGTGTAAGTGATGGAGCGGGGGAAGGAGGTTTGGGTCCTTTTTTTTTTTGTGAGAGTGTGGATATATGTGAAAATAGTAGTTTGATAATTAGTTGTGTGCAAGTGAGGATAATCTAGAAATTTCACACACAAAATGATTAAAATAAATATAAGACACCCATTAAAATATTATTTTTACACACATATAGTCCCAAATAAAAATTATTTAATTCATATATTTTGGAGTTTAAATTTTAAAAAGAAATACATTGAGATAATTCAATTTTTTAAAACACATCACTACAGTTTTTAGTTCTTAAATTAATCACCTTCAACAATTTGAAATGTTTATTTTAATTATTAAGAGGCTAAAATTAATAATGAATAATTAATTATCTATTAATTAACTAAAATAATTAATATATAAAAATTAGTGCGCTATATTTTTCTTGTAGTGACCATGCCGAGAAGATTAGTAATGAATATTGTGTATTGTCTTTTTGCTGTTTTTTTTTTTTAATTATTCTATATGTTTTCATGTTTTCTTGATCCGTTTGCGTGTATCATCTTGCTTTGGCGTTGTTTTTTAGTGTTCTTCTGCTTTTGTTGTTTTGGTCGCCGCCTCCTTTCGGCGGCTGGAGATTTTGATTTTATCGAAAAAAACCTCTGACCACGTCATAATTCAATGAAACCGCCCTCAAAATAGGGTCTATTGAATTTAAGATAGAATAGGACGGCTGACTCTTAACACCCTGAAGCAGTGTAAGTTGTGGTCACCTCATTGTTAAAATAAAATAAAAAAATTATTATCTTAGATTCTTGCCATGATCGTTTTGAATAAAATTGGAATTCTTAGTCAAAATTTGCGGACTTTTGGTCCATCGGATAATCGATGTTCATCGTACATCTCTATGTGTAGGGTTGCCTTAGATTGGCATTCCCAAATTAAGTAATATAGATATATGGAAAAACGTGAAAAAGATGGAGGAGCAAACTGCTGATCATTGCCGAACTCTTAACTCTCCCTCTTCCTATTTTTCCCCGCAACACATATCACTTTCACATTACTTTGATCAGCTTTGTCTTTCTTATCATAGAGAAGAATCTTTGAAAGCTTCGAAAGAAGACAATTACACATTATGACACTTGTTAGGTTCATGCTCCCAAACGCCGGAGCGACAGTGCTTGGTGCATTAGCCATAATAAGGGTATGCTTGGCGGACGAATAAAAATGAGGTAAAAAGTTTTATAAATTAGCTATGTGTATTTTTATGAGAATGAATCATCACATGTGTAAAATAGATAGAGTAATCTTTTCATTCTCTCCCTTAAATCTCCTATGTATGCTTTCTTTCTTTTTTTTTTTCAATTAAAAGGATTTAAAGATGGGGATGAAAATATGACACTCTTATGTGTACTTTGTCAAAAGAAGATTCACTCCCATATTTTTATACATAGAGTTTATCTAAAAAAAAAATTACATCCTATTTTTAGTTTTTCAGCTTATCCACTCCCTAGATCATTGTTTTTATTGCTTGAAATTTATATAATCTGTTAGTATTAATAAAAACATTGACAGTCGTAAATCCTAACGCACAAGTTCTTTATTTAATCTGTTAGTATTAATAGTATTATTGTTTTTGTTTTTTGAGAGTCCGATCGAAAATGAAATTATAAAACTATCAACATTTAGTAAATTTAAAATACTGGTTATTGTCTAATATGAAATTAAATGCTTTATAATTCATATACTGATGTTGGGGAAGTAATTTCCATATCACTATTATAAAATCAAAATCCTCGAAGCTGAATACTCATAATAAGAAGTTTTGTGAGTATAATATTTCAAAACTTTTGTGAGCCTTCGAAACAATCTCTGCTCTTCTAATGCGAATTGGATTGGATTTCGAATAGAGTAAATAAATGAGTCCTTATAAAAAAAAAAGGGCAAAATGGAGTAGCATTTTGCTCTATACCATTTACATCTTTGAAGATTAGATTAAACTAGTTTATTACTCGTGTGATGCACAGGATGATTAATGGTAAAATAGTTATACTAAATATTAAAATTATCTATATACATTTAAATAATTATACTCTCTGCATCCAAAAAATAATTATACTCCATACATAACTATTTAGTAAAAAAAATTACTGGATTTCTTTAAATAATTATATTAATTCCTATACACTACAACACTAAATAAGTAATTAGCAAAAATAGAGTACAGCAAATAAATAACATGCTGAATATCATTAATGTAGGATACATCATATTAAAGAAAGAAAACCTATACAATTAATATCTTCTCACTCATTTTTTTATAAGAATCAAAATATTTGAAATAACATTAAAATAGGATTTGAAAAAATTTGAAACGCTAATGTAGGATTTGAAATATTTAATTTAATTAAAAATAATTTAATTCATATATTCTCACTCATTGAAAAAATTATATATATAACGATTTGAGAAAAATTAGATTTGAAAGCAATTTTAAAAAAATTGAATTAAATTAAAACTAGTCAAGATTTGATCTCAATCTTCATATATTGATTGAACAATTTTGATTTTCAACATTTGAATAATTTGATATTCGTTATATAATTTGATTATTTGTTGCTTTATATAATTTTGAGATTATGAATATTTGAAAATTATGATTACTCATCATCATTAAAAAATAACAGTTCAGAAATAATTTCATATAGTCTCAATCATTGGATATGGAAAAGTCAATCTATTGGAACGTACAGTCATGCGATCAAATTAAATATTTAGTATTGCTATAAAAACTAACGTGATTAATGTTTTCTCATAACATAATATTTGAATCCTATTTTTATAAAAAAAAATGATTCATTTAAAAATTAGATTCCTATTAAATTAAATATTTAGCATGTGATTTTTTAATCAAAAAATTTGGATCTTATTCATATAAAAATTCATGCAATTAATGTCTTCTCATAAAATAATATTTGAATCTTATTAATAACCAACTGGCAAGTACATTGAATCATTCAAATAATAATTTAAACACGGTGACTAAGTTATGTCCCACGAGCATTAAGGTTACCAGACAACATTTCATCAATTCAATTCTAATTAGATTGTTGCGACAATAATTTAGATTGGAAAATTTATAAATCAACAATAAAGGATAAAAAAACAAAGATTTAAGATTTTCCTTTTAAAGGGTTGGGATTCAATTTCACTTGTCCTTCCAATGAACCTATAAATTTCTACTTAATCAAGTTTTAGTTCTACAATTGATGATTAAATTTTCCAAATTAACTAATACCCAATTCCTTGGTATATTGGTCCTCCATTAACTAAATGAGATTCTCTAATTCCTTATATGAATCTTACACTACCAGAAAAAATGCTGTTATCGACGGATTTTTTCTATTATCGACAGAAAATTTAATTTCCAACGGATTTTGACCACCGGTAATAACGTAGTCGAAAATCATTATCGATGGAAAAAATCCGTCGAAACAAGTTACCAACGGAATTACAAAACGAATTTTGCCTTAAAAATTCCGTCGGTAACAAGCTTAAGAAATTCGTCAGCAAATTTGTCAAAATGCATATGTTACTAACACATTTAGTTTGGTTACCGACAGATTTAGCTATTCAGCTCAGATATTTATGTACAGAATAAGTACTATTTCTCTACTAGTTATTGAGATGATTTTAGATAAATTATTTTTCAGTTAAGTTATATGTATCTAAATATATAAAGTGTTTATAGCAACTGCATGTATATATTATGTATTTTGTTATTGTCCCATGTGGGTTGTGAGTGGAGGCTCGCTTATTGAGTTTTGATGAACTCACCCCTCCTTTTCCTCCTCTTTACAGTTACAGATGTAGATTCAGTTATCATTCAGACCCAGTCTCAATAGCTTTGCAGCTGTTCTATTGGTGAACTTCACTTTGTAGTGAAGTTTAAATTAGGATCATGTTATAATAGAATGCTCCAGTTGTGTGCAGGCAGGATCCTCAAACATCATTTAGCATGTATGATTATTTTAAAGTTATGTTATTTTATCATAATTATATTTTATGTAATTTCTTCAAGGAACACAATTTAAGATTATTTATTTCAGTTATGGGTTTTGGAACATTTAGATTAATTAAATATTTTATTTATTTTATTAGTAAAGTTTTCAAGAAATTTTGAGGAATTTATTTATTTATAATTTATTATGAGCATTAATTTAGTAATTTACTATGCATGATTGCATGAATTTAATTCCAGAAGGCTTCCATAAGGGACAATATCCCTTATGTGTTGGTCACGGTTTTTGGATCGTGACATAACTCATATCACTATAAATATTAACTAGTTTTCTAAACAAAAGAAATCAGAAAATTTTCTCCCCTCTTTTCTTAAATCTCATGGAGTTCATTGGAAGAGAAGTCAGCATCTTTTGCAATTAGCCAAGGGGTAGGTTTTTTGCCTATGATTCCTTTATGAATGATCATGTTTTTCCATAACCTTTTAACATTGTATATAGGATTCCTTTTCTAGCTCTTCAGTGAGATTTCTTAGTTACGGTAGTATTCCATTTGTCTTCGTAAACTTGTCTTCTAAACCATTCAATTTCCTTGGTGATGGATCTACTTGGGTGTTAAACAATAATAAGAAAATAAAATCTGATCTTGGTTAGAAAAATAAGTATGACACACATATACAATTATTCAAGATAAGAATATAATTTTAGAAAGGAGATGTTAGCTTAGGAATGATTATTTGAAATATATAATATGCATATAAATCAGTCTAATTTTCAAAGCAAACAACATAACATCAAAATCAAGGATCCAAAAGAATCAGATTAAAATGGAAATGCCAATCAATCCTACTAGGATTTAAACATAATATTCTGCAACACAAGTGAACAAGACCACCTCAGCTTGATAAGTACAAATGCTATGCTAGAGTTATGTAATCTGAGAAAACTTTTGTACAATAACTATTCAACATTAATTTTGTTCAGAAAAGAGGCAAAACCAAAAGATTAATCAGACCTCATGTATTTCTTTCTTACTCAAATTTCAAACAAAAATTTCTGATACAATTAAGGACTGAATATGAAAATGAATAGGCCAAAAACCTCTTGTCGTGTGTTAATATGAGAAAACTAGAATTTTTCTTCATACTTATAATACCAACAACAACAGATTTTATTCTCCTTGCCTAGTTTCTTATCTTGTAGACTTCATTCTTAGCATAACTGGAAGCAGACATCACCAATCAAACCTTTTCTACTACTCACATACTCATACCAGTACCAAACAAACAACCAGAAAATTAAATAAAAAAATGCAAAGAATAAAAATAATTCAATGTTAATGTTCATCTGATGGAGTGTGTTTGAATAAACGCAAACTGATCATTTAGAGAGACTTGAGAACTGATTAGACTAGTGCAAAAGATCGCTTACAATAGGAATAGGGGTTTTGCATCAAGAACCAATAGATTATTTAAGGAATTGCTTAAATGGTATGTAAAGACAGACCAAAACAATCTGTAAATTCAGACCATATATTCAAAAAGAAAGAAAAAATGGTGACAATTTAAGAAACAACTTGAAAAAGAAATAAACAGATCATGATAATTTCAGGGGGGGAGGAGAGCTTACCTACTTCGGCGTGTCTTGGTGCTACTGGTGGAAACGGTGGCGGCTAGACTAGCGGCTGGGGGTGCTTCGCGCAGGGGGTTTGCGATGGCCGGCAATTCACAGAAGAGGCTTCGTGCATGGGTCTTCGTGGCTATTCGGCACCTCGTGGAGGGGGCTTGATTGGAGCCGCCAGTTCGCAGAGGGCGGGGATGCTTCGCAGATGGGGCTCATCACATGCGGAGAGAGCGGGGTAGTGCGAAAAGAACAACGCGGCGAGACAGCAGTCGACGGCATCGGGGTGCGGCGGTTGGTGAGCGGTTGGCAACCTATGGTGTGAGATCGGGGCCGACGTCCGGGGCTTGACGGGTGGTGGTCCGGGGTGTGATCGGTAGAGCTGGGTATATGGATCGCGGTTCGCGGACCAACCCGTTTAACTCGCAACCCGCGTGAAAATGGACCAGAAAATTTTTATCCCGCCAACCCGTGGACTTTTTGGATCCGCTCCGTGAAGCTCGCGGGCTAAACCGGTCTGGCTCGTGGGTTCCGCGGACCAACTCGCCTAACCCGTATACTGTAGACATAGGGACCAAGCTCCAGCATTTGATAGTTAGTAATTGTTAATTTATATTCTTTAGTAGTTTAAATATTTTTTATACTTGGAGAAGTTATGCATATTTGATTGGTTTGTAATTAATTTGTATGTTATTACTTTGAAAAAATTAACACTTGAATTTTAATATTTGCAGTATTAAGTAATTAGTACTGTTATTTGTTTAAAATTTAAATCGTATGCTGTAAAAAAAAATGTGTATATATATATATTTTGTGATGTAAATTATTAAATATATTGCATAAATATAAATATATAATATAGGATATGAAAAAAGGTAAAAAAAAATATGAAAGAAAAAAAAAACTGGTTTGCGAACTTGGGGGCTTAGGCGAACCAGGCCTGGACGAGGCAAAACGCCAGTCCATTTATTAAAAGGACCGGTCTGGTCCAGTCCGTTTAAAATTAGTTCGTCGCGGACCGGGCTAAATGGACAGGATCGGTCCCTATACCCAGTCCTAGTGACCGGCAGTCGGGATCGAGGGGCGGGAAGTGGCTATTTTTTCAGAGAAAGAGAAGGAGAGAGAGACTAGATGAGAGCGAGTGATATCATGTTAATGAAGCTGTGGTTAATAACAATACTAGAATTATTGACTGATTTTTGAATTTCAGACTGAAAAATCCGTCAGTAACAAGGACAAAATGGCGCTATGAATGTCTGAAAATTATTGATGGATTTTCAAATTTCCAATGGACAAATCCATGGATAACATGAATTTATTACTGATGAAAAAATCTGTTAGTAAATCCGTCAGTAATGACAAAAACTAAATAAATTAAATTAATTATTTTTTCGACGGATTTTTCTATCGATAATATTAAATTGCAAAGAATTAAAAAAAATTACCGACGGATTTTTTCGTCGGTAATCCGCATGCCATATTTATGTCAAGTGGCGCGAATTTCCATCGGTAATGAATTAAACCCATCGTTCTCAAATTTTTGGTTTTTCTATCTGAAAATTCGTCAAAAATTTTGACAAAAAAAATCCGTCGGTAACTCGGTACTTTCTTGTAGTGTTAATTAGAAAGGGTGTTACAAAGATTTAATAAATTTTCAAGCAAATCATACAATCAACCACATCTATTCCTAGATTGCAGTAGATTATGATGTTTATCACATGAGCAAGAACACATATATATGAATTTCCCAATTTTATATATGAACCATAGATTTCAAAGTAAATTATTACTTCTAATTTAATTACAAATTAGGAATTATGATTGATAATAAAATTGGAATCAAGTATAATCAATCAATTATATGTTTATTACTAATTATTTAATCTCTATTTAAAATTCAAAGCTTTGAGAATGTACAAATGTAGAAAATAATATATTATATTCTCTTAAAAATAATTTAATAAAAAATTATTCTACATCATTGGTAACATAATATAATTAACTATACTTATGAAAATAATTATAATTGATACATTGTCTAAATAAATGACCTTAAAAAAAACATGGTTTAATTTTTCAAAGTCCTACTTTAAATATTATTCTTTAAAATAAATGTTTATTCTAAAAGGAAATTAGTATATTTGATTTCACAAAAAAATAAAGAATCATAATTGTTGATAAAATTGGAATAAAGTATTAAGTATAGCCAATCAACTATATTTATTATTATTAATGATATAATCTCAAATTCAATTCATAAATTTAAAATTTATCAAATCTAAAAATGTCATCTCATGTTATCTAAAAAATTATTTAATAAAAAGTGAATATTAATAATATTTATTACAATTATTTTAAATGATACGTTCCCCAAAAAATAACCCAGAAAATATAATTTTTTTATATCATATCAAATATTATTTTTCACAAAAAATATCAAATTTAAAAGGAGATTAGTATATGTGATTTAGCTAAAAACTAATAACCATGATTGATAATAAAAATTGGAATTCTCAAAATCAAATTCAAAATTTCAAGTGAGTTCAAATAAAAAAATATATTATATTATGCAAAAATGATTTAATCAAAAATTGTTTTACACAATTGGTAATAAAATATAATTAACTATACTTATTATAAATGGACCCAAAAAACTATGTCAATTCCCATTTCCTAGTCCTATATCAAATATTTTTCTTCAAAACAAATATATAATTCAAAAGAAAATTAGTATATCTTATTTAAGCAGAAACTAGGAAAATTTAAAAGTCGAATTGACTGCAATTAAGTCAACTATATTTATTATTACTAATAATTTAATCATATTTTAAATTCAGAAAAATTAAAAATGATCAAATCTAAAAGAAATAACATTATATTCTCTAAAAAATATTTAGCAATAGACCATGAATAATTATTAGTTATAAAATATAATTGATTATATTGATTATGATTATTATGATACATTCTCTAAACAAATAACTCGAAAATTATTGTTTCCCATTTGAATCAAGTATAATCAATTAATTATATAGATGATTGCCAATTATTTTAATATCAATTTCAAATTGAAAGTTTTAAAAATGTTTAAATTCTAAAAAAACTCACACATTATGTTATCTAGAAAAATGTTTTAATTGAAAATTATTCAACACAATTTGTAATAAAGGATATTTAACTTTACTTGTTACAATTATTATAATTGACACATTCTCTTAATAAAATTATCTAAACAAAATAATATGATAAATTGTTTTCCAATTCTTTATCAAATACTTTTGTGTAACCATGAGGTGTGGTGTGGTGGCAGCTCATTTTGTCCTTTAATCGTGCGGTTGAAGACTCGATCCCCACAAATGGGAATGGAGCGCATTTCGTGGCTTTTGATCCTCACTGCTGTCGGCGGTGAATACCCTGATTTCGATTAAAAAAATAAAATATTGTTGTGTAAAAAATTAAGCAGGATTATAATTTTTAATTGTAAATTATTATGTATTATTAAGAAGAATTATAATTTTTAATTGTTAATTGTTATTACTAAATCAATTACTTGATATAATTGCTGCATTTGGTTGCTTTTCATGGACAAGAAATCAAATGCACTGTTGAATGACTTGTCATCCATTTCCTTGCTTGCAAAACCCGTTTTTAGAGTCTCACACACACACACAGATATATATATATATATATATATATATATATATATATGATGCATGATATATGATTTGGAAGGGTATTATGTAAGCAAACCTTAAAGATAGTCTTTGTCATTTATTTATTTATTTTGCTAGACACATACGTACAAGTTCTACAAAGGACTTTGCTTATGGGGGTCCTTGACACCCACCCTGTATAGATGGATTCATTCTTTTTTACGGGGGTCCAAGATGAATTCAACCCTTTTTTTTGTCGTTTGATGAATTCTACTAAGGTGGCCCCTTAGGTTACGGTTTGGGTACGAGAGACATTTGATGAGTATCTTTTGGGCCATTTACTATGGACCTGACTTGTTCTAACCACATATCAAATCTAATCCAATATAATATTAATATCCTCACATAAAACCCGGTCTTTTAACTGGTTTTGGGTGATGATTCCTCCAGATTGGACGGCGGGGATTGGAGAAGGATAAGGTGGAAGCCTCGATGGCCGTCCGTGAAGGATTGGTCCACGTGACAGCGGAAATGTCCACGCATCCAAACAGAAAAGGTTTCCGGAATCCGCCACGTGTCCAGGGGGACCAGAAGGCGTGCTGTGCGCGCGGGTCGTTACTCCTTGCAGTAGCCAGCAGACTATGCCATAGACGACGAAACATCAACAACAACAGCAGCAGCAACAACAAAGAAGAAGAAGAAAATTCAAAACAACAACAAAAAAGAAGAAGAAGTGAAGAATGATGAATAATGTGGTGAATGCGCTGATGATGACTCGGTTGCTGACTCGGAACGAACTCGGCGGCGGCCACGGAGAAGAAGGCATTCCGTTGGGATCGTTGTGGTGGTTCATCTACGCCGGGATCTCGTGCTTCCTCGTCATCTTCGCCGGAATCATGTCAGGCCTAACCCTAGGCCTTATGTCTCTCGGCCTCGTCGATCTCGAGATCCTTCAGCGCAGTGGCTCTGCTTCCGAGAAAAAACAAGCAGGTTCTTCTTCGGATTGAGATTTCGTTTTTGGATTCCGATATTTCGAATTATCAGCGTGTTTTTTTTTTCACTCTTGTCTAAGATTTTTTGCGTGTGTTTTCGTGTAATGTGTGCAGCGATTATACTACCTGTGGTTCAGAAACAACACCAGCTTCTGGTGACTCTGCTTCTGTGTAATGCAGCTGCCATGGAGGTAATTTTAATTTAATTGCAGATTTCAATGTTCCTTATCGTTTTAGGTTTTTCAATTTCCATTCAAAATTTGGAATTAGAATGATAATAATGTGATATCCTTGTTTTGTTGGAGATTGTGGAGGTTATTATATATAGCCTTTTGTGTTAGTTTCAGTTTCATGCAAATTTTTCACGAGAACTAGCTGAGGACTGACGAGGGAGGGTTTCCCTTCCATGATTAGTTATTGGTGCTTAAACTCTTATCGTGTTGGATCAAATAATGGATTATGAAGATTAGAGTAACGTGTCTAAAAGTGGTCATGATGAATTGGATTTGCTCTTATTGTGGAATCTGGTTTTTGGATGCTGGAGGCATTGCTTGGTGAACGAATGCAAATTTATGCTTGATATTGATTACCTATAATACACTTCACAATGATTCCTAAATCATGCGTAATTTTTGAGCTGCTGTTGGCTTTGAAACTGGTAATCTGCAGGCCCTTCCATTATACCTTGATAAGCTGTTCAATCCGTTTGTTGCCATCATTCTCTCTGTGACTTTTGTTCTGTTTTTTGGGGAGGTATGTCTGTGGTTTAGCGTCAACATTTTGTATCCAATGAATATTATGAA
Organism: Dalbergia cultrata; assembly: GCA_031216105.1. Classification (NCBI taxonomy): domain Eukaryota; kingdom Viridiplantae; phylum Streptophyta; class Magnoliopsida; order Fabales; family Fabaceae; genus Dalbergia; species Dalbergia cultrata. The sequence goes on from CM062345.1 coordinate 57,145,452, forward strand.
ATTGTTTTTTTTCTTTTCTGTTTCTCCATTTTCTTTTAAGACTAATTTTGCCTCTCTGATTTCAGGTTATCCCACAAGCGATTTGTAGTAGATATGGCCTTGCTGTAGGTTCCAACTTCGTATGGCTTGTGCGGATTTTAATGATAATTTGTTACCCGATTGCCTATCCTATTGGAAAGGTGACTTTTCATACATAGGTTAAAGAACCAGTCCTTCTTGCATTTGGAAGCGTTGATGCACTTGATATTGCATTAACCTGTTAAATTATATTTCTTTGGATAATCATTTGACCTGAAAACTTTGATTTGCAAAGATTTTATATAGAAGAATGATGTATACACAAAGTAAGGTCTTTTTCGAATCTTGACCTTGTTTGGAAAAAATCTTTAGGATGTTAGTAAGTGAGCAAAATCTTAGGCATGCCTTTTGGCCGAAACCCAATTCACTAGTTTTTTCTTTTCTTATTTAAATAACCCTTCAAATTGTTTATGGGAATTCAACTTGTAGAATACAATAACACCAAGCCTTTTCCCACTACATGGGGTTGGTTACATAGATAAAACAATTCCATTGGTTCCTATTATAAAACATGCCTATGGACAAGTCAACCCAACCACATCACTGATCCTGTCCATGAAGATTCAATAATGCTTATGTTGGCTGTCAGTTGCTCAACACAATTCTCTTCTTTTATCCGAGCTTGGATCAGCTACATAGAGATTTTTAACAAAGCATGACATAGGCAGAGTTAACTCAAATTGTAGAATAATGGATTATATTTTAGTCATGCCCACAAAGGATTCTTGTTCTCACTGATATTTGTTCCAGGTTCTAGATTCGATATTGGGACATAATGAGGCTTTATTTAGGCGAGCTCAGTTAAAAGCTCTTGTCTCCATCCACAGCAAGGAGGTATAACAACAATTATTATTACCACGATTATCTTTATGGACAGAATCAGTCATGTCAGGATTGGTGAAGTTATGCAAATATTACTAGTATAGTTCATGTTTGACTCAAAATGTTGAATTTTTCTTGTTTTCAGGCTGGGAAAGGTGGTGAGCTTACACATGATGAGACAACAATTATCAGTGGAGCTCTAGATTTAACTGAAAAGGTAAGCACTGCAATGTGCCCATATATTGTGACTGTCAACCTGGTTAATAGTGTTTCATTACATTGACAATACAATACAGTTTGCAATTCATGGTAATCAATGCAGCAGAGTGTAAAGTTTCTTACCTATTTATAATTTCAATACTCATTGATGATTGCGGAATATTGAAACATGAATGTTACTATATGAATCTGATATCTTTTAACTAGTTAGTGTCTTCTGCTAGGATGAATCGGTGATGTTTTATGGGGAATGGGGAAGAGGAGTGTATTAAATGGCCAAAGACCTTTTTTTCCCCCCTCTTTTTCAAATGAGGCCTATCAAAGTACCACTCCTCCTTTACTATCCGCTTCCAGTGATCTTGTGTTATGCAAATAGTACATTGTCCTGTGTACTGGAGTTTTTTTTTTTATATGCATGTACAGATGTACTAGAGTTTTCTTTTTCTCTGTATTTTACCACGTTATCAATTATCGTGTTGTATGCTGCTGACTTGTGCAAGGCATGTTTTATACATACTTTTTGTAGCATGCTTCTGAATAGCTTTTGTTTACTTCTTCCTTATTAGTGTGTCTCTTTGAACAGACTGCAGCAGAGGCTATGACTCCTATTGAATCAACTTTTTCTTTGGATGTCAATTCAAAATTGGACTGGTAAGTGTCTCAATGCAGCTTAGTTTATCTTCATTGAATTTGTTGATTTGAACATAAGTTTTATTGTTCTTAGTTTATTTCTCTCACTAAGAGTTAAGTTATTTCTTATATTAGTCAAAACTCTTCAACTCCAACGAGGTGAAACATGACATGGATAGGCCATTTGAAATTCAGGGAAAAACTAACACTGAAATTTTGGGTTTGTTTTAAACATTTAAACAATTTCTGTAGCAAAGAAAGTAAGGCAGGGGCAAAGCTTATACATATGATGAAATGATGAATAATGAATCTTTTGCGTTAATATATGTATGTTTGTGTGTCCTTGAATTTGTAAAATTTGATGTTTCCCGTTTCCGTGTCTGTGTTGATGTCAGCATCAATATTTATTTTTGGCTAAATGTTTTAAACTTCCAAGTTATTCTTGCCTTGAAACACATCCACATACCCATAAAGGACACAAACATATCCACCCATTTTTCCTCTCTACAAACCAAAGTTTGTTCAGGAAGTGTTAAGTGGGCGGTGGAGAGCTAGAGTAGAACAAAGCATAAAACAAGATCATCATGAACGGCCAAGATGCAGGAAATCTAATAGATGAGTGGGATACAGTGTAATGGGGATTTTAAAGGTGCAAATTTTATAATGAGCATACAAGGGTGTAATCCTTTATCCTTCAATGATATGCATGTTTCTGTCTAGACAAATATTTGACGTGTGGCCTCAGCAATGACCTGTCTATCTACCAGACATCCTTCTCATTAATTGTTACGACCCGCCTAGGGAACGTGACCGGCACGTGAGGGATTGAGTCCCCACGGAAGCCTCTAGCAATGTAATTGACTAATATGCATAAATAAATCAAATATATTTAAAATATTTCCAGGTTAACTAAATTCCATAAATCTGATAATATTTCCAAACATAAATTCTGAATATAAAACTATATAAAATCTATAATCTGAGTCGAAACCAAACATAATTAATAAAACAACTTATATCTATAAAATAAATAAAATCATATTATGCATGTCCGGGATCCTGCCTACACAACTACTGGAGCACTACTAAACTAACATAGTTTATAATAAGCTCCACTCCAAAGCGAAGCTCACCAAAAGAAGTTGCAGCACTATTGGGGAGGATCTTGTGGTGCAACTGAACCTGTAGCTATATTTGTAGGGGAGGAAAAGAGAGGGGTGAGTTTATCAAAACTCAGTGAGTGTACCTCCACTCACAACCCACATAGGACAACAACAAAATTACATAATATATACATGCAACTGTGTAAAGCATTATATATATATATATATATATATTATATTTACATATCATAATAATCAAAACAATAATTTGACTAAATTCATGACAACAACTAGTACAGAAACAAGAATTATTCTGTACATAAATATAATCTGAGCCAATGGCTAATCTGATGGGCACCTAACTAAGTCCCATAATGGACACCTCACTAGGTTCCTTATTGTGGGTGAGCTAGTTCTTTGGTGGACTACTTGGTACCAAGGTTAACAATCAATCCTGCAGCCGTTAATTCACTGATCTGTTTTTTACTAATTATTGGCTAAAAAAAATAATAGCAACAAAATTCACTGATCATACAGTAGTGGAGTTCATGAAATTTTCTGACTGATAAAATAAATTGAAATCATACACACAGCAAGTATGGTCCTATGGGCTTTCTAAAATAATAATATTTCATGATAACTATAAAATAATAATTTTCTAAAATTTCTATAATCCATAAAAGCATAATTTCTAGGCATAAATCATTCTAAAATTCCATAAATAATTTATATAAAACTAGAAAAATAATAATAATGACCAAAAGTATGGCCATGAGCTTAAACCCACTCACCGTTGGTAACCGGGAGTGTGCTTTTACTGACAACTTGACCTTGGGGAGCAAGAATAACACCGGTAACTGTCAAACAATATAATGAAAACATAAATAATTTAATTTATTCGGCCAAACTGAGTTTGGGATGATAGGGAGGAAGAATGATGAGAGAAAATTGAGAGAAACTAGTTTTTCTCTCTAGGGAAAAACTCTTGAGTGGCTAGGGTTCTTAGGAAAATATTTAGGAGTAATATAATGTGTCAAACTAACAGTGTAAAACATAAACCCCGAAGCGGCCGCGTCCCATGTACGCGAACAGAGTTCAAGAGCTTTTCTAAGCTTTTTGTCTAAAAGCTTTCGTTTATATATATACCCCCACTAACAAGGCTGTGAGTCCATCACGATTTGAACCTTTAAAATGATAATAATATAACAATGCTTATATATATACACGGCTTGTACATTACTTGTTTATATATATATAATAATAGTAGCATTTGCAATGTTTGTTGCGTTTGTGCATTTCGTTATTTGTGTATATAATAACAATAATAATACATAAAATAATAATAATAATAATACCTATAATATTACTTATATATATATATAAATAATGCAAATTATATAATTACCCTTGAATTAATACTAATAGTAATAATAATTTATATAACACTAAATTTTGTATTTGGGATATCACATTAACGAGACTGCAATCTGATGGGCACATCACACAGGAAAGCCTGTAACCCTTGAGACTACGAGACTGCAATCTGATTCTGTTTTATTTTATTTTTTTATCTTTGTGACATATACATTTTTAATTTACTAGTATTGTGCAAAGATTGATCAATTCAACTTACAGTGGTTAGTTTAGTTGGCAGTTGGGTAACATTTTTAGTCAGACAGCTCAGACATTGGATGGTGTTCTTTAGTAGGATGTTATTAGATCATTGAAATTCTTTTGAAAAATCGATTTTTGTTTTGACGAGGAAATCATTTGCTTCCTCTTCAAGGATTTTTTCTGGTTGCTGAAGATCTATTTTCCACTTCGCTGATTACTAAAACATGTGTAAAATATTTTTCAAGGTATCTCTGATGGAAGAAGAGAGAAAAAAAAAAAAAGCTGACCTAACTTCACTTAAATATTGAGAGTATAATTCTTGGTTAGAAGATGCGATGTGTATGCATTCACTCAAGCAGTTTTTTAATTCCTTTAACCTTGTGTTGCAAATCTCAAATCAGGGAGGCAATGGGGAAGGTTCTTGCCCGTGGGCACAGCCGGGTTCCCGTCTATTCTGGAAATCCAAAAAATATTATTGGACTTCTACTGGTGGGTGTTAAATTTTCACATTTTGACTTTATTTTTGTTGTCCAGTTTTTAATACTCTCTTCCTCACCTTATTTCTTTCAATGTAGGTCAAAAGTCTTCTAACTGTACGACCAGAAACAGAGACTCCTGTCAGTGCTGTTTCCATCCGGAGAATTCCACGGTGTGTTTTTGTGGTCAGCGATTAACACTCCTAAAAGCTTACGTTGGAGGCAAATGAATGATTTTTATATATTCAAGACACCCTTTTACACGAGTCCTTTGGGCTTATTGAAGCATGGGCGATGTGTAGTGTTATTTTACCTTATGTTCAAATTCTGTTTAAGTATGAATTGGGATGGTAAAGACTAAAGACCTAACTCCTAACCACCTTGTCACATAGGCTCTAATGCCATGCCAAGAATCAACTCTACTAAAAGCTTAAGCAAATAGGGGAGGACGCCATGAATGATTTTTACAGCTTTAACATTTAACTGTCAAATTCAATGTCAAACATTAATGGTTTATATGTACAGAGTTCCAGCAGATATGCCTCTCTATGATATACTAAATGAGTTCCAAAAGGGCAGTAGTCATATGGCTGCTGTTGTTAGGGCTAGAGAAAAAGGAAAAACAACTCCACAAACAAATGATGCAGAGAAAAATGAAGAAAACAGAAGGGATGATGGGGATTCGCAGTTGACTACTCCATTGCTACAAAAGCAAAAATCAGAAAGTATTGTTGACATTGACCAGCCCACAAGGCCTCCTAGCATCAATGGGTTAAATGCCTTGCAATGTAATGATTCCCCAACAAATGGTTCCTTTTCACAAAATATTGAAGATGGTGAAGTGATTGGTATTATCACTTTAGAAGATGTCTTTGAAGAACTTCTGCAAGTAAATTACAGTCTTTGATTTATCATTCTCCCATCCACAGAAGTTGGCTTAACTTTTTCCCCTCAAGACTGATTGTAAGCTTTCCAATAATGCAGGAGGAGATTGTGGATGAGACAGATGAATATGTTGATGTTCACAAGAGGTAGTGGAGAGTAAAATTTTCGAAACTTAATTTGTAAATATGGATGAAACTGCTGCAATTCCGAATTTGAATATTATAAATTTTATTTTGCAGAATACGTGTGGCTGCTGCTGCAGCAGCTGCTTCATCAGTGGCACGGGCGCCATCAATTCGAAGGTTGACGGGCCAAAAGGGAGTGGTAAGTGATTACTTATTAAACATTTTTTGGAAAGATTTTTCTGTCTATTTTGTGTTTGCTGTATAAGCCAATCTTTTGCTGTTAGCCTGAATTGAGAAAAATGTTCTTTTTAAGGGGAGTAGTCGGGGTTAATGCAGGTTTTTCAGCTCTGCATTTTCAATTTTCCCTCAACAGTCTACTTGTCACACAAATATAGGCGATTTGGTGTGGTGCTGTTGCTGCTGTATGAATTTGAGAACATGGATTGAATTAATTAATGCCTTTGCCTATATGTTGTTTCCATTAAAAGCTTCAATTTTAAAGTAGGACAGGAGTTGGTCAGAATTTAACGCTGTACTGGGTTCATTGATGAGATTATTGATATTCAATATGTGCTGATATATCATCTTCTCATTCGTTGAGTGGAAGAGGTTATTTAATGATCCTTGCTTCAATCTTTGGATTAACTGTCTGTCCTGTTTAGCTATACAAAGAAAATGATATATTAATTCTTTGCTGTAATTAGATTATGAAAGTGATAGAGGCAAGTGTTCTGTATTTTTCCTTTGTTTGGATAAAATGCAAAGTAGTTAACATGCGGAGATAATTAACGTTTGTTCTGTATTTCATCTGTATTGCTTATATTCAGTACAACTCCTACTAGTGTTTCCTCTTTCTTTACCAAGATCAGCGTTGTCTGGGTTTTTGTATAGTTCTATACTTGGTCAGAGTATAAGGATCAATGGATTATGGATGTTTGACTTTCAAATTTTCTATGCCAGAAATTTGTGGTTACAGAATAATTTATTGTTGTTGCTCGAAAACTATTATCTGCAAATCCCCGCAGGGGATTTTTTTTTTTTGTCGTACATATATATCTGTTTTTTATTTTAATCATCCAGGGAGGCCAAACTAAGCCAGGTCAAAGTCCAAAGAAATCTGCTGCGGAGGATGCATCGAATTCTTCACGGTCACAGCGAACTTCTTCTTAGCCTACCGGGAATATTATGTTCAAAAGGAAAAGCCTAGGAGAGATTTTAGAATGTCATTAAATTTCATCTTGGAAAGGGAATAAACACGTGTATTTGATATTATAGTGCAAGCTTATTGAGTTAATGCAGTACGCATTTCAGCTATAATTTTACATTCGAGCTAAAGTGCATTCTAGGTCTAAACTCTGGGCAACATTTGATTGCAAGAGATGCAACTAATTCTCGTCCCACAATCGGGTTTGCCTTTCTATATGATTTTGGTGTGTACATGGAGGCCTTTTCTGTTAATTTCTGACGCTTGATGCTTAGGTATAAACGTTGGAGGAAAAAAAAAGTGTTGGTTGATTCATCTGAAAAGAGTGCTTCTTCCATTCAGCAAGAAATTTATTCGTTTGTCGAGCCATTTAACGCTTGTAGAAGCAGAGGTAAAAAAATTCATGGGTTAGATTTATTGGCAAAATTATATATAAAGTTAATCTGTGAATTTTTAATTTCCTCACCATTGTTATTCTCAGACCAAACGAACTTTGAAGGTGTAAGGAAGAGAAAAATGAAAAAGAAAAAAAAAGATTAATAGTAAATGTGGACAAAACCATTTGCCATTAAAAAATAAAATAAAACAATTCTATCTCAAGAAAAAATAGTTTTAAAAAGAAAATGGGATTATAAGCTCATTTTGTTATTCATATATTGACAATGATCATAAGTTTTCTCATCAAATAAAACGAAAACATATAATTACAAAAGTTGGCCAAAATAGTGTGAAAAAGAATGACAGGGAGAGAAGCACATGTTTCTCAAATTACAACACTAAAATCATCTCGTGTCCACCATAGTCAACTGCAGGCTAAGCTAAGTAACATATGTCAAAATGACATGCAAGACAGCCAGCTTCAGACTAATTCATGGTATGTTTGGATTGGTGGTAAGTAGTAGAATAGAGTGGAGCAAAATAGAACGAATTGAAGAAGAGTTAAGTGAATTGACATAATTATTTCACTTTATTATTTGGATATTCAACGGAACATAATAGAATGATGAAATTTCATGAGTAAAAAAAAAAAAGTTTCCATCCCGTTCCATCCAAATTAGGGAAAAAAAGAATAAGAAGAGACGATAGAATTGGATAGAATCTATTCCATCTTCTTTCATTCCATTCCCGCCATTTAAAAAAAAAACAGATAATAGAGTTTTAAGTCATTTCATCACATTCCTTTCCACTCCATTTCCATCGGTTAAAGTCACTGTAAACATAATCAAACCACTCAAATGAAGCAGATCTTTTGACAGACTAATCCATGCCTAAAAGCCACTGTACACCCAAATGACGCAGATCTTTTGACAGACCAATCAAACGAATCAAAATCTGGACACTTGTTCTTTGCAAGTAAATCTCGAGTTTAAATTTTGTGAATGAAAAAAGATAACAGCAGTGGAACAAAATTTCTTTGGTCAATTCGATGTGAGCCAGATTAATTGACTCCAGATAATATGATCTTACCCTTGATTATCAGACTCCCATTACAATTGCTCATCCCACCTTAGAAGAATCACTATGCACCTCCACATGATATGAAATCTAGTCTTCTGCTCCAAGTAGTACCTTGAACACCGTTTCCATAGTTGAGGCTTAGGAAATCTCATTGCTAAGGAATGTGACACCATGCTATAAAATATGCCTAGAAAACAAAGAAGTTTTCCCCTCCTTGGAAATTAATATATTTGTAATTCTATGTATAGAAGAAGGTTCACATAATTCAATATATAGGGGAATTGTGGTGAAGGTGTGGGACTGCTTAGTGGGTGACACATGACACACGGATGGCCTCTAAATGGAATTGTATATGCCAAAGCAGTGTGTGTCACACTGTCCCCCTTTGCTAAATCACCCTGAAAAGGACTTGCTGCAACTCATCCTAAAAGGAAATGGCCAGCCCTGTCTCTATTAAACTATTTTTTATCTCTCTGACTATATGTAGCATATTCTCAAAACAAGTACATTTGTGCATGAATTTCAGGATGCCTTTGTGTGGATTATCTAAGAGAGATTAGATTATGCTAATCCAAGGAAAAAATAATGATTTATCATAAAGAGCTCAATCACATAGTACAGCAAGGATTTCACCTGTGACACTGAAGCACCCTTAGCTAGTTGGCTTGTTTTTATATTAGCACTACATGTCTTGCAGGTTGTGTGTTGTCTTTCACTCAACTGAAGGTTGTGATTATCGACTTTATAGCAGATGCCCTAGTATGGCATGTACTAGTGAAAATTGAAAATTAAATTTTTGTAATTTACTTATTACATACATATGTGCAGACCTATCAGTAATGGTAACTATATGTCGAGTTTCTAGTTATCCCCTTAAGAAAGACATTGACTTATATTTAACCCTTAGCAGTCTTGTCTAAGTAACATTAATGTCAGCTGGAATGAGTTTGATTTCAAGTACATTTAAGATGTGACACTAAACACAAGCAAAGTATTACACCAAACAGATATGTTTGACCATATTAATTTTCATTGGTATGTTTTGGAGACAAAAACAAATAGCACAAAAGGAGAGTTAATTTCAGGGTATGGGGCAGGGGAGGGAGAGAGAATTTACACTCGGGTTGATTTTCAACCCTCAAAGTACACTCAAAATATGTTAGATACGCATGCTCATTATTTGAATGCTGAATTAAAATAGTAATCCATGTATGACACCTAAAAGCGGATTGACAAAACTGAAAAAATGAAAAGAAAAGAAAAAAACAAAATAACTAAAACAATTGCTGCTGGCTAAGAGTCCTCATGCCAATTAAGAAGCATACAGATACAGATCTTCATTATATAAAGCTTCCCTCTTTGTTGCCTTACGATTCTCCTCCACTTGGAAAATCTTCTACCTGCATTTTCCATCATGACTCTCCAATTGAAGTTAAACATTTAGCTTCCATTCACTTCCCACCGGGCAACACAATTTATTGAAGGGAAAAAATCCTATGTGGCAGGAGTCAACATGCTAATTGCATCCACACAAAGACTTTGCAATGCCTCATCCAATATTAAGGCCCACCTGTACTTAAATTCCACACCCGCACACGTGCCCCCCACTCTCACTTTTTCAATTCAGTTTCAAACGCGTAGTTATTAGTTAAATCATGCTGGCCATTAGTGATTGTAGTTTCTCTGAATACAATTAGCGATGTACTAAAAAGCCACCTTTACCTTAAACAGTGACTAACCTCACATCATTATCCCTTCAAATCTCTGGGGCCTCCCTAAACTTGCTTAGTCAAGCATTTCAAATGAGATGCACTAGTCAAGGGCTTGTTTTTACATAACCCTTTGGGATGATTCCAACAAACTACACCAGAACTTCACGTGAGCTCCACATTGGGCCATAGTGGAAGCATGTGACTCATAAGGTTGTCAAGTAATATCTCACTGTTAAGGGTGAAGATTGGTAAGCAAACGCTCCCATATCTTATCTTAAAAGCAGGAAATATCAAAGATAAGATCCTAAATACATGTAACTAATCTTTTTGTGGGCCTTTGGGATTAGTCTATCCATATCCTGCTATAAGAGGGGTCCTAGTTAAGTAGCCGTTGTGAAATTTGAGCCACTGAGTGAGGCTGAGCTGCAGTGATGCACCAATGAGGGTGACACAAATGGAAGCCAGTTGTGGAATGGAATGGTGTGATTATATCAATCTTGGGGACATGTTACTTCAAGAGGTTGGAACTTTGTGCTGTTTTAGTCTGAATTGAGAGGAAAGAAAGCTCCAGGCTGGAAGGAAGCCCTTAGTGTGTTGATTCAATCTGTTGGGATGATGGGTTTGTTTTGTGAGGTGCAATAATGTGCAAAGTTAGATGATCAGTGCAGTTCACGATGTGACCAACTGAGACGGCACAGGAACAGTGAATGAACATTATTTTTAATGACACATAATGTAAATGACTATTATGTGTGTATCAGGAAAGCCGGTGAGAGGGATCTCTCTCTCTCTCTCTCACACACACATTACAGATGTTTTCCCATGCCATCTCCTCATCTCACCAATGGAGTTAAGTGTGAAAGGTAAAATCTTATATATGAGAATGAACTAAGTGAATAATATAAAATATGGAATCAGTTATGGTTCATTGCCTCAAGATTTTAGGTCAAGATATGACGTCTAACTCGGTTGTGTGGTGCTCTCACTTAAATAGCTTCCAAACCCTTTCCACTCAAATCAATACAACAATGTTTACCACTCAAACTTACATATGACTACATATATGCATACAAATGTAAAGTTTAGTTATAAGTATTGAATGTGATGTTAATGATAGATAATTAAGGGTTACCAAAAATATTATATTAATTCAACACCTTCATAACTGAATTCACACTAATTAATTTATGCACCATTAATCAAATGTCGATTCTGGCGTCTAAATCAATACGTGCAAATAATTGTTCTACACACACATAGATTGGTAGCTCTAATGCTCTATAGCTAGCTGCTTGTTATCTTCAGGTCAGGTCCCTTTTAATCAGGATCACATAGAAGAGGACGTTGTAATAACTGAATAATTTAGCATAAGTTGCATTGATTAAGGTATGTTATGGACGAAGCAACAGTATCCCACCTATGACTCTGACAACAACGGGACTGGAAGTGTTTGTTGATGAATGGCTGAGGAATTAAAATTATATAGGTGCAGCGTGCTCTCGATTGATACCCCCATAAATCATCACATGGACATGCTGCTTTGAGTTGATGAGGATACACCATCGTACTTGTTCAGCTTTGGGGCTCCACCGCACAAGTACGGCTGTCCAAGGAAAAGAAGGGAATTGATGTTTCGTTCATTACTTGATTAATTTCAGGCTTCAAGTTCATGTGGTTCAGCGACTTCGTTCAATTGTGTTTTTTTTTTTTTCCTTTTTATTTTGATGTTTTTCTCTTTTAATCACATAAGTGCCGCGTTACTTGCATTATGCTTTAAGCTTTTGATATTTTATGAAATAAAAGTAAAAACAATTTAAAAAAACTATTGAGTTTAATGTTGATGCACCGATTAAAATACTTTTACACTATTTTTGATTGAAATCAGGGTATTCACCACCGTTAGCAGTGACTAATCCTCCTCGCCACGGTAGTTCTCCGAAGAGATAAACGGCTGACCATGAAAAGCGTCTCCATTCCCATGAAATACTTTTACACTATCATCCAATTAAAAATATTTAATTGTATGACTTTTCAAGTAGTGGATGACAGAGTCAACTACCATGGGATGATGTGATAATACATTCTTTGACGACTGCATAGAAAATTTGTATACTATTGATGCATATAAATTAAATCCAAAATTATTTGACTATTTTCTTTATAAATATTTTTAAAAAGGATACAAAATAAAAAAAATTGTATTATTTATAATTATTGTTAAAAAAATATCAATTTACAAGTTGATATACAAATTGAAACTATTTTGATTGGTATCAAGCTTCCGGATTAAAGGTCTCGGTTCGAGTCGGGAATGGATTCTCTCATTTGAGATTTTCATATGATCTTATCATATGTGATTTCTCATCTTCAATTCTTTTATGTCACTATCATATTTAGGTCCTATTTAGAAAATTAATGGTGAGAGATTAAACATGACATGATCATGTGTAAATCTCGAATATGAGGATTTATTCATAGTTTGAGTCCTAAGTATACAATTGCATCAAAACTCTAAGAGGAGAGTTTTTTCGTCTTAATGATGTTACTCGACCCACATATAATAGTCTCTGATAGGAGAACACCTGTGATTTAGAATAATAAAAAAAACTAAGGTTGCATTTGGAGACTGTCTCAAGACAATGGAAATAAAGACAATAGAGACAATGAGGATAAAGACATAAAAAAATATATCTGTATCATATTTGGTAGTAGTGTACAAGACATAATGATTGTCTCTATATTTTATTTGAAAACACGTGGACAAAACAAAAAATACATGATAAAAACATTATTTATCCTTACAAGACCTCCGCCATTGGTTACCATAAATTCACCATTGGCCATTGGAAAGTTGTTGTTGGCAGCGGACCATTGTCTCTGAACCACTCATGATACTGAGGACCAAAAGGAAAATATTAAATATATGTAAGAATATTATTGGAGGAAAAATATTAAATTTTTATTTTCGTATCATGTCTCTACCATCCCTCTATTTTGAGGGTGCAAAATATTTTTTGTATTTTGCATCCCAAGACACACAGATTTTTCTTTTGTACCTATCTTCACAATTACGTTGTTTTGTGTCTCTATATTTTCTGTCGGGACATAAAAGTAAAAGATAGCAATATATTTTTTGGGGTCAATTATGGTGTAGATAGCGCGATTGGCGCTGACGGGGTTTTTTGAATATCAACAACCCATCACTTTCTGTAAAGAGCCCATGTCTCATACCGAAAGCCCAGTAACCAATAGCCCAAGCGACAAGTGCTTCCTTAAACGGCGAAGAAGTCAAGTCCTCAAACGACACAAGCAAACTCCAACGCAGAAGAAAAGAACAGAACAGAACAGAGTACGAAGCCATCTACCAGTCTTTCTCGTTTGTTTTGTTCCCTCGAACGCATTCAAATTCAACTCTCAATCAATCCACGGAGAGGGAGAGAGAGAGAAGCATCAGCATCAGCTATGTCGTGCTGTTTATCCTGCTGCGCATCCTTAACATGCGGCCTCTGCACCTCAGTTGCATCTGGAATCTCCCAGAAATCAGCGAGGATCGGTTACTGTGGTCTCTTTGGGGCCTCTCTCATCCTTTCATGGATTCTCAGAGAAGTTGGAGCACCCCTTTTGGAGAAACTCCCCTGTGAGTCCCATTTTCCTCCCAAAAGATTCCAACTTTCCATCTGGGTATTTTTTAGTTCCCTTGAAAATGGTGTTATTGTTGTATCAGGAGCTAGCTATTCTTCTGAGCTGTGTTTGCTTTTACCTCGTTTTTCCATTGCAATTGATTTTATGGAAGTGGGTGGTTTTTTCAGGAAATAAAGGAATCAATTTTAGTGGCTTGTAGATATAGATATGAATTATGATTGGATACTATGATATGTTTGATTCATGCAGTTGACTCACTCCACCTAACGAGAAGAGGACTTTGTTGTTGTTGTTGTTAATGAGTGGTTTTTAGGAAATGGAGTACTCGTTTACAGCTTTGGTGTTGAATATGCCTTCTGGGGCAACTTAGTTACTTGTCTCGATTTATGATTGAAGTTATCATAGGAAAAGCTTGGAATTCTGGTAGAATTGAAGAACATAGAAACGGATTATCTACTGTTACTGACAGTAATCTTTTTCTCTTCCTACACAAAATATTAATATATATAAATTTGTTTATGCTTTTCTCAGTTTCAAGTTTCTGGTGCAGGGGACCTGGTGTCTTTCAAACACAAGGAATGAACCCTATATTTTATTGTGCTAGAATCTGATCTCTTTTTCCTCCTGCTTTGTTTGTTGTCTTCTTACAGGGATAGATCCTTCCGATACTCACACAAAGGAATGGTATCAAGAGCAAGCAGTTCTTCGGGTGAGCTTGGGGAATTTCTTGTTTTTTGGTGTTCTAGCCCTTATAATGATTGGTGTGAAGGACCAGAATGATAGGCGTGATTCATGGCATCATGGTGGATGGATTGTGAAAATGGTGATCTGGCTTTTGCTTGTGATCCTTTCTTTTTTCCTTCCAGATGTCATAATATTAATATATGGTACGTATGTAACCTCTAGTTTCTTGCAATTTATTCTTTTTGCCATAGACAAGTGGTTAAAGTCTAAGTCTTCAATTATTGAGTCTGCGCACATTTTATTTGCCATTGAAAAGTACTTTTTGAAGAGCCACTTTAGATATATTACAGTTTCTAAAATTATTTACTAGTGTTAGTTGTTCTTATGCGACAAATTTCCCTAGCAGTGGTCTTACGAGGTCAGGACCTATATTGTTACTCTGAAAGTCAGATGTTTGTAGTATAATCCCTCCATCCTCATTCCACTCTGATCACAAATTGTCTTTCACGTTAGAACTTTGTTCCTTTGCACCCTTATATATTGAAAATCTTGGACTTATAAATGCCTCATTGTCGGGTTACCCTAGATTCAGAGAGAATAAAATTTCCTTTGAAATGAATTAAACACCCCCATCCATTAGTCTCTACAAATGAGCATACTGTAATTTTATTAGCGCAGGCTAATGTATCCAAGGAATCTGTTTTGTTAGAGTGCTTCTTCATTTTACTGGTGTGGTATATAACGGTATCTATGCATCTATGTGGAATAGATGCTTGGGAGGCCTAATTTTTGAATGAAAATTGGTTCTTAAAAATAAATAAGGAAATCCCTTTGGAATTAAACCTTAATTTCAAAATTGACATGGTCATACCAATAATATTTGCAGGATTCATATCAAAATTTGGGGCTGGATTGTTTTTATTGATTCAAGTGATTATTTTGCTTGACTTTACACACACATGGAATGATGCATGGATTGAGAAAGATGAACAGAAATGGTATGCTGATTTTTTTTTTTCGTTATTCTTTTCCTACAGGTTTTTATTTGCCATTGTGTCCTAATAAATTTGCAATTTTAGGTACATTGCTTTACTTGCTGTATCAGCAGTATGCTACATTGGAGCATATGTTTTGTCAGGAATTCTTTTCATCTGGTTCAACCCTTCTGGATATGACTGCGGCCTCAATGTCTTCTTCCTTGTCATGACCATGATTCTGGCATTTGTGTTTGCAATAATTGCTTTACATCCTCAGGTAAAGAATATAAATGCTCTTACACAATTGAAGCTCTATTGTATTCGATGCTTTTGTGCAATATGGATTGCTAGGTGATGGGAGAACATCTGAGGGTTCTACATGAGAGCCTCACCTGATGGTAGGGTCTGGGGAGGATAGATGTACGCAGTATTATCCCCCATAAGCGGAGAGGTTTTTTCCAAGATTTAAACCCAATACCTTTAGGTTACAAGGCAGCAACTTTATCTCAGCACTAAGGCTCACTCTCTGCTTTTTTACCTTTTTTGTATGCTTGATAATGTCCTAAAATCCTGTAGCCTCTTTGTGGCTTTCTAGATGAACTAGACATTCATTGTTGAAGGATAGAAGATACTAAGTTATTCCTGGATATGATTCTTCTCTTGAATGCAAAAGGTGTAAGAGGATGTTGCTGACTTTCGGCCAGTTTGTTGGTAATCATTTTCTCAAGCTTATGTTTGTCAGCAGATCACATGATTTCTCTTTCTTAGTAAGGGAAAACAACTGATCTTCTGAAAGATCTGTTAAATGAAAATTAGCAAAAAATCAATATATTAGGAATCATGGATTGGGTATGTAGACAAAGGTGAAATATCATGAAAGACATGTCATTTGAAAGAGCATTCTTTTGATGAATGCCACATGTCTTTCGCTTTTTGGACTCCTTTCATATGACTCATATAATCATATTTGAATGACTTGATGGGGTATGCTATTAGCAGATATTGAACTGCTGCACTAGTGCTACACTATTTTCCGGCATCAATTTAGGTTACATAAATTGAGAGCTGATAATCATCATAGCTTAATAGCACATTAGTTTCCATCGATGTAATCTCGTTCTCTCATTCCTTTATTTTATTGGGGGGGAGAAAAAAGTAATAATGGTAGTGCAAAAACAGGTGAATGGAAGCTTGTTGCCTGCATCTGTGATTTCCCTTTATTGTGCTTATGTGTGCTACACGGGTCTCTCGAGTGAACCTCGCAACTACGAGTGCAATGGTCTCAACAAGTCCAGAGCTGTCAGCACAGGTACACTTGTGCTTGGCATGCTAACAACAGTGCTATCAGTTTTGTATTCAGCTCTTCGTGCTGGATCTTCAACCACATTCTTATCACCACCATCTTCACCTAAATCAGGTAACTAAAAAATGCCTGGATTCCTTTGTGATCTCTTATCTTATGATGTTTGTGTGTGTAGGTATTTAGGACTAAATTCTTTTACTTCTCATAGGATACTCGAACACAATCCTCTTTTTGAAAAAAAATTAAATGAACCCGTATTGTCATATACTCATCAAACGAAATTTTAACCTTAACAACCTTACCAACTTGGCTATGATTTAAGAGAATGGCGGTTGAAAAATAAGCTTATCTCTTTAAACAACCCTAGTGTTGTTTCACCAGTAATGGATTCCACCGAACTCCCAAAATTTATCCTTGCATATTCTAAATACTTTATCTCTGTTGCCAAACTAGATATGAAAATGATAAGATTTGTCATAAGACTCATTTGATATTTCAAGTTATGACGTTCATTGCACATGCAATGTTTTTTCAGGTGGGAAGCAACCTCTTCTTGAAGAAACTGAAGAAGGGAAGTCGAAGAAGGAGGAAAAGGAAGCGCGACCAGTCAGTTACTCGTATTCATTCTTCCACCTAATATTTGCCTTGGCTAGCATGTATTCAGCAATGCTTCTTGCTGGGTGGACAAGCACATCTGAGAGCTCAGATCTGATAGATGTTGGGTGGACATCAGTGTGGGTTCGGATTGGCACCGAGTGGGCTACTGCTGGTTTGTATATCTGGACTCTTGTGGCTCCTTTGTTCTTTCCTGATAGAGAGTTTGCTTAGTTCTCTTGTCTGTATAAAACATAAATTGCTATACTTCAGGATTCTTATTGTATGTAATGATATTGTAAGCCATGTATGACCTTCCATGCCGGCGTATAGAATGTAGTGTGTTGCAAAAAAGTGATAAATCTACTATGGTACATATTGTATGTATATATATCCACTATTGTATGTATATATATATTCACCTCTTCATGCGAAATGAAATGCACTCCTGTATCTACTATGGTACATATGTTTAAAATCATTCATGTGATTGTATTCAATATCATAAGATTTTGAGAGATATAATTTTATAACATAGTATCAGAGTTTCAGTAATCAGAGATTAAGGGTTTGATCATTGTTATCTTTCAATATGATAAATTTTTTACACTTCAAGTCCAAAAAATATATATATATTCCTATTAAATGGTATGTTAGAGTATAAAATTATTCATATATTTCTACTTATTATCTTAAATTTTTGGAAGAGAAAGTTTCGTTACAAAAGTTTCATATTTGCTTCATAATTCATGTGCTTTTTTGCCCCTTTTGATCTATATTGCTAAACAAAATTTTAGTATGCTTAGCATAGTTGATTAGTTTTGGTGTTTTGTTGCTTTTCTGATCAATATTATCCTATCTATCAAATCCAACGCAAAATTGGAATGGTAAGAGCTATATAAATAATTAGTATTATTTTTTGTGATTTAATCTCAATACATGGTATAAAATTTTTAATATAGTTATTCACTGATGTCTTTAGATTTATGTATTTGATATTTTTATTACATCTATTATAAAAGTCAGATAAAAGACAAGAATTGATGGGAAAATTAGCACTTAATAATACATTACTCCATAGTTATGTCACTAGTGGTCTAAATCCGTACATGTAACGTAACTTGTAGTTTTCGTAGGAGCTGAGTTTTGTAAATTCCTGCTTCCACTAAACATAGGATTCGGAGGAGCATATGCTTCAATGCAGATTCCTTAGATTGGAAGTTCACTATGTTAGTATTTATGTGATTCGCTTGAGTTTCTTGCCGACAATACGTGGACCTCACTAGGTTGTGAGTGTGAGTGTGAATGCCAATTGGAAAATGTCGGCTCGCAACTTACTTACACCAACATCACCCCTATGTCAGAAGAACTACCATCCTTTGTCGCTCGCTAATGCCACAGCATCTGACTGACAACACCAGATAATGTAACGACTCGAGTGAGTGATGATTTATTAGGAGAGTCAAGTGAGAAAATTTTTGCGATTGGATTTTATATGAATAATTAAAGTTAAAATATAAAATTATGTAATATTTTTAAATGGTCACAAGATCATTAATAATTATTGATTAACTTTCAATCCTAATCATCCATGTAAAGTTATATGGCTCGTATTTGCTTATTTCGCTTGAGTCGCCTCATATACATATAGGGAGAGGATCAAGTGAGAGGAGTGATTTTATATGAGAGTGAGGGGAACAAATCGAGTCATCGAATCTTATATTAATAATTAGGATTAAAATATAAAATTATGTGACTTTTTTAAGTGATTATATGATCTTTTAATAACTTTTATTCTTGATAATTCATGTATAGTTATACAGCCTAGATTTAATGCTCTCACTTTTATGTAAAATTACTCCTCCCACTAGATTTGATATATATATATTAAAATTTTAAGAAGAAAATTCACAATTCATAAAGAGACCCAAATTTACTTGTTTTTTTCAAAAGAAAAATTAGACTTTTTTTCGTCTGACCACACTTGGGATTATAAAATCACATTGTTACAATATATGGACTTTGATGTTCATAAAAGTTTTTTTTTTTTACATATATAAATAGCTTGCCTCCTATGAAAACAATATATATAGACAAAAACTCTTGAGTTATTTATAGCTAGTTATACATACTATCATTCTATTACCTGAGTTATACATCAAAACATATTTTTCATTGTAGTTCTTGTGTTTCTGGTTAACATCAGAGGAGTCTGCTGTATCATGGAAGATTTCTATACAATGACAGAATAATCCTTAAGAGCAATACATAGCATGCTTCAGGCTTAACAAACCTTCTTTTTTATTTTCTTATTTTGCAAGAGTAGGGATCAGATATTTTAACAATATTTGGGTAAATTTTGGAAAAACAAGATATCTTAGACAAATATTTAATAGAGAGATGTTAGTATTTTGTGTGAAAAGATTGCACCAAATTTCACGTTGCCAAGTATAATGTTATACCAATGAAACTAATTGCAAGAAGAAAAAATAGTTAGGTGCATAAAAAATAAGTGAAAATATTTATTATGATTTATTTATTAATTGATACATAAGTTTTATAGGTTATTATTATCTCATATTTTTCATATATTTTTAATGCAAATTTGATATGTCAATTAATAAATAGAGTTGAGCAAATATTTTATCTTACTCCAAGAGTATATAAGAATTTCTTTTGTAGGAAAATAATTTTTTATATGATTAGATTCACATAAAAATTGTCAATTAATTATTTTTTCCCTTGATACCCTTATAAGAGAGAGTGTTAGTGAATAAATTAATTATGAGAGGCAATATTGGGGTAAATGAGAATGGTAATATTGTAAAATGTATTTAAATTTACTCTAATTTTAAGTTCATTCAATCATTTCATATTCCAATGGAATATTTCATATTTCATAGTATTCTATTTTTTTGTAATGACAGGAATCTAATTGAAAATTTTCATAAAATGCTTCATATTTCATAGAATATTCTATTTTTTTGTAATAGCAGGGACCTGATTGAAAATTTTCATACACTATAAGAACCTACTTATAAACTTTTAAACTATAAGGACCTAAGTAAAAATTAAGTGAAATTATAGGGATATGCAGTATAATTAAACCTTCAATTTATTACAATATAAAAAATAAAAAATTTAATCACAATCATTAAAAAGAAAAGGACATGGTACAAAAGGAAAAACTATTTATTTATTTGTAGGTGAAGAGTACAATAGATGTACAAATTAGAAAGGGGTGAGTGATGAGGTTGGTTTGGGGACGTCCATGGCGGCTGGTGTGTTTGTATCCAAATCAAAATCCTTCCAGTTTTGGGAGATTCGTTTATGTACAAAGAAATCACACGAGATCTGATTATATGTACATTTCCCCATTTTTAATGCTATTGATCATATTTTTCACTCAATAGGATTTTTTAAACAAAAATTAATATAGCCTATTTGAATGTGCATTTGGAGCTCTAAACTTCCGGTGAAACTTGCTAAAATTGATTTTGCTCATTAAAAAATATATGTTGGGGTTTTTATTCCAAAATCGATTCTTCTTGCAAACCCACATTGAAGGAGAAGTAATTATTTGTTGCTTCTGCGGTGAGAAATTTATAAAGGTTAATTTCTTAGTTTGTCCTTTAATTAAATACACATGTCAAGCCAAAATGGAAAAATAAACATAAAATAATTCATACCTACTTTTGAACTTATTTAACCGATGATTTTATTAATATTATTCAAATAATATTATTTAGTCAATTTTTTTCCAAAATACAAATTTTCAAACGTAATCATTTCATCTTTTTATATTTTTCAAATTATATTATATTAATTATAAACAGTTTTTATTTGTATTCGCTGCTTAACAATTAATGATTCTATGATATCTAATAATTGTGTTTAGTATATATATTTTATTGATAATTACAAAAACATTTTATTTAAATTTTTATTTTTTAAAAAATAATTTAAATGGTAAAACATCATATCCTTTATGGTAATTATACATCTAGAAGAAATTTTTTTAATATCCTTCAAATAATATTTTAAATTAAAATCACTTTTCAGTTGAAAGCATTCAATAATAAATCACTTATTTCAAAATTAATTCTAACTAAATCAATTTTATCCAAAATCAATTCTACAAATATAGAATCAAACACAAATTTATCTTTTAAACTTTCAATAGTATACACATACATCAAGTCATGAATAAATCTTCCCCTCCACGCTAATTCTCTTTTTTTTTTCTTCCTGATTTAGTCATAGTAATTAAAGTTTATCAAGTTTTAATAAATTCAGTTCAAGTTAAATTAGATTATTATAAAATAAAATCCCCTTACATCAACCTTTTTCTTTCAAAATTTATAAGGGAATTTAATTAAGGATAATAAATATCAAATCACAGCTAATGAGGATTGGTTTATACATTTTATATAATAATATTATGAAAACAATAAAATTACATAATAAATACACATCACGTACTATTAGATATGATAACTATATTCCCAAAACATTATTTCATTTTGCACCTGCATTGTCATAATCAAGGTTTGATTTGGGAGAGCTACTTTTCTCTCAACTTATATTTCTTTCAATAAAAGGTAAATATCAAATCGCTTATTAAGTATTTGAATTTATGCCTATGAATGTCAGAATTCAATTTGCAAGTAGGAGGTATGATTTTTGCCGAAATTTTTTTTGTTTAGTCACTTTCAATTAAAAACATCTTTTGCTTTTAGACCCTCAACTGACAAGTGATAAAATATTATTTAGATGTTTAGGTGAAAAATTTATGATAATTTTAAGATTTTAATTTCAATATCATCAATAGTGTAATTTTTTTTTCCTGGTACATATTCATCTAATTACTTATTGCAAAATTAGCAAAATATGTTGAATTCTAAAAATTATAAACATGACAAAATTTAATTAGATAACACTATAATTTTTTTTACTATTAATATCTTAAAATTAAATCCTAATATTAATGATATTTATTGATTAAAATATTTTTAAATTAATATTTTAAGAGTTTAATTTTAATGTACTGATAATATAGAAGAGTTTTATACTATTATTCAATTATATTTCTTATTTTATGTGATTAATGTGTTATTATATGATTAAGAAAATATGTAATACTATTTTAATTAAATACTATCTTTAAATAATCTTACTTAACTTTAGGGAAAGTCAAATTTATAAAACCCGTTTTGACTAAAAACAATTTTACAATATCTTATCCCAAGCAACACACTATAAATCCTCTTTGCTCTCCTCACCCTTCATTTGCTAATTTTTGTTTTCTCAACTGGTGTATTATCATATCATATGAGTTGTAATAATTACCTCTTCTATTCATTAATTAAAAAATTATGTAAATAAATTTTTTTACAAACTATGAGTACCTCACAATTAAGGTCATGCCCAAAACGCACCTGTTTTTTTTTTTTTTTTTTTATCTTTTCTATCAAAACTTCCTTAAATTACTTAAAACATTAAAAACCAAAACCTCCCCACATGTGAAAAATAAAAACCCAAAGTCACATCTTTTCCTCTATCTAACATGCACCACCACCACTACCTCCTATTCCCCACCACCGCCGCCGCCACCACGCCCACCACAACAATGCCCTCTCCTTCTTCTTCCATTCACCCCTCACACCCCAGACCCAAATCTCAGTCCAACAATGCCAACTCAGCATCATCATCATTATGCAGGCACTCCCCTTCGGCCACGCTGGACCTCCTCATCATGGTGGTGGTCCTCTTCTCCGGCGCATTCCTCCTTTCCTCCTACTTCTCCTACTTCTCCTACATCTTCAAATCCCTCTCTCTTCTCTTCCTCCTCCACCACCACCACCTCCACCTCCTCTCCTTCCCTTACCTCATCGCCTTCTTCGTTTTCTTCGTCCTCGCCGCCGTCGCCGCCGTTACATTCGATTTCTGCGGCGGCGCCCGCTCCCGCCGGAGATGCCGGAGGAGCGGATGCAGGGGGCTCAAGAACGCCATGGAGTTCGATTTGAAGATTCTGGCGGAGGATACAATCAAGCGCCGCGGCGGCGGAGGTGGCAGTGGGGGCGGTGGCGGCGAGATCGAGAGTCTTCCGTGGAAGGGCGGGAGCGAGCGGAATCCGGATTACGAGTGTCTTAGGGCTGAGCTGAGGAAGATGGCTCCGCCCAACGGACGCGCCGTCTTGCTGTTCAGGGCACCGTGCGGCTGCGCCGTCGCTAAGCTGGAAGGGTGGGGGCCCAAGAAGGGCAAGCGCCATAAGAGGTGGGTGAGCCTTTTTAATTTTTGCTGATAATTTCTGTGCTGATTTTTTTTTTTTTTTTTTTTTTTTTGGGAATTGGTTTATGTGTGTATGTGTTTATGGATTCAGTGTGAATGAATCATGTGGCTCTGCATGTTGTATTTATTAATCTGTGGCAATTTTTTGTTGTCTGAATTTTGGAATTGGAACAGTCTGTTTGTTCGAATGGAATCCATGGAGAATTGTTGTGACTGGTGAGGGGGAATGCGTTTGGTTTTAGAAAACAGTTTTGATTTTTTTTTTTTAAGATTTTGTGAAAGGAATACTGCGAATTAAAAATGAAAAATGGATTTTGTAATTTTCACAGTATTCAGTATTTCTTTCACAGTGTTCAGTATTTCTTTCACAAAATTCAAAAAATAGGAAAACAAACTGAAAACAGGTTTTTGAAACCTAACGCACCTATTGATAGACTTTTGGGGTTGATTCATTAATCTATGGTGGTATATGATATGAGGGTAGTAAGTAGTAACTTGGTTTTCGCCATTCAATCTTGCCCTTTTCTGAGCGCTATGCCCTCTCAGTGAGTGGGGGATTGTTTTGGTAAAATAGCAACTCCATGTATTCCTCAATTAGTAGATCATGTTACCTCAGCCACTGATGGAATACTTTCACAACCATTATTGGGTAAATACTTCTCTCCATAAAGCCTAATCTCACGGTCTTGAAATGGTTGCAATATATCAGTTTTATGTCCTCAGGTTCAGTGAAAGAAAAGCTTTTTCCAAATTTTATACATTCTTCATCTGCTAGATGATTACCTATGATTCTCTTATACACATAGTTTGGCTTCTAAATCAAAAGGTATATCTCTGGCATGGATCCTCCTTTTTACATTCATTTTTGTAGAGCTTTTTCTCCATCCAACAACCTGCTGTTTACTGATTTTGCTCATGTTATGCATTGATGATTTTGAACTGTTTTGTTCTGGTGATGTACTCTGTGAGGTGGCGATTTCTGATTTTTGATTTTAAATTTGTAGCTTTTGCACTTCTGTGTAATCTGATAGAATGAATTGTTCATTGAAGTTCAAAGTCTTAGAGCACTTGAATTCCCAAATTACTGAGATCTGTTTACCCCATGAAAGATTTTAGTTCTTGGAACTCCATGTACAGTGACGTTTTGTACGATATAAGACTGAATGGGACAGCACATGCATGTTATCCAACTTTCCTCTAGGGAGGATTGGAGACTTGGAGTAATATTTTGTATTTGTCTGTTTGGGAGGAGTTAAGGTGAAAATTGGTGAAAAAAAAGAAAAAGAAAAAAGGTAGAGCGTGGTTTAGTTAGATGGTTTTTCATGTAGCTTACTTTGTCCTTTTCTTGTTAAGCATGCAGCACTCTTTTATTGGATAGACTTACTAATTTCTGGAAATTTTATTTTAATCTTAATATTATTATCCTAAAGTAAGGCAGATCTCATGTCTGACTCAATTTATGTAGCATACACAGAATTATAGAGGTTACCTGTGAGTTGTGTAATAGGGAGAAGTTACCTATGTTTTACAGAGGAAGGAAATAGCAATTGGGTTATATTTGTATCCAAATTATTTTCTTTTGGTGGCCTATGGGCTTGAGGCATGTGGGCACATATAATCTATATCAACACAATCCTATGGTATGCCTTAACCAGTTCATGAATTGTCTCAAAAGATTTCCAGCATAATTATCATTTGTTGTTCATTTTAACATCCTACAGAAACTATGCCTTAATTAGTGTTAATTGCAAAAGAACTACAGATGTACAAGTAATACCCAGCATTTTATTAACTTATTGTGTATTTTACTTTTAAGTTTAAAATTGCAGAATTGTTAATTTAGTTGTATTTTAGCACACCTATTATTTTAGTTATCATATTTTCATAAGGTTAGGATCTTGCATTCCTCAATCTGAGCCAATTCAATCTTTGGTAACACTTGACCAGTCCTATGTGAGATTTCTACTTTAGCTCTGCATGGATGTGGAGGTAAATTAAACATTTTTCCTGTCTGTTATGCACGGCCTGGGAAGGAAGTGGAATGGGGAACTTTTGAGTCATCTGTGAAATACTAAGGGTGCGTTTGCTTTACTGTTTTCAGTTTTCAATTTTCAATTTTCGGTTTTCAATTTTTGTGAAGGAAAAACTGAAAAAACTGAAATCGAAAACTGAAAACTGAAAACTAGAAAATTGAAACCAAACGCACCATAAGGTGCTTTCCTATGGTTCTGTTCTTGTCTTTGCTCTACACATCCCTGGGTTGGAAATGTGCTAACTTAAAACATGAAATCCGATTCTGGGATTTTGATAATTTTGATGTGTGACTGCCTCACCATGTTGAATCTATATCTTTTCATGCATTAAAATTAGTGGTGATTGGTGACACCAGATATTCTGGCTTTGAGAATTGATGATAAGTATGATTTGCTTTAAACAGAAGTACGAACCTTCATCTGCGCTTCCCATGTTCAACCATTTGTAACTTCAAATCAGTGTCTTATGAACCTGTTAAAGTATATGATAATTTCAACATTCTGTGCTTATGTGTTCATCCAATATGCATTATCTCAATTTGATTTTTCAGTGCATTTGACCGTGAACTTTGCTGGTAAATTATTGTATGAGATTGTCCTACGGCATTATATTCTTGTCATGAACTTTTGTCTATATTATCCCACAAACCAAAGGAAAACTGCCCATGGCCATGATGATGTTTCAAAAGTTATTGAAGTTATGCTTGATGGACTTGAATGAAGCTCTGATTTTATGATTTAATTATTTGAGCAGGTCCCCACCCAATGCGACTCTTAATGGAAGAGGAGGAGATAATCGCTGATTGACCAGCGATGTTTTCACTGTTGGCGTCTCACTCATTTATATCATTACCATTCTCATGGTTCCCCATTTACTTGAGGATTTTTTTTATCAGAACCATTTTTTGTTTTTCTTTTATGAAAGCAAAATAGCAATATGGTGTTAGCCTCCCTTTCCCTTATACTATATGTCTGCACTGTGTAAACTATAAACTTTGGGAGGATCGTACATAATTAACTGCAATAAATAACTTGATTCATCGATGTCCCATTTTCATTAGTTTTAGAGGTGCTAAATCTGCTGACTCCTTTGTCCCTTAAATCATTCCACCTACTTAGTTTCGAAAATGTGGTTCACGTTATGGATGGAAACTTGGTGGACTATGGACCGAACAAATATGTCTTAATTACACTCACGTGAAGCTGCAGAGTGCTGCGGCGTTGTTCGGTTGGGTCTGTAGACCTTTCTTCCATGTAATAGACCTCCTTGTGTTTACATATGCCAAGCCAGCTACTTCCTATAATTTATTAGAGAAATGATATTTATACTTATAATTTATAAGACATCGTGTTGATTCGTTCTTATTTATTTTTGGATGAGACGTGGATTTCATATCTCATCCAAAAATATATGAGAGTGTGTTGGTACGGTGTCCCGTACATTTTCAGTACAAATAACAATACTCAATTTATTAGGCATAATAAATATCAGATAAAAAAGATAACAAAAATACGTTTCCTTTTTGTTGAAAGGAAATGCTGAGAAAAATGCAAATGGAAGTTGAAAAATTGGACAAGGCGAATATGCTAAGAGCTATTTGTTGTGCTGTAATTTAAATGAATTTGTAACAAATACTTCTGCTAGTAAAATACTTAAATTTTGCCTCTGCCAAGAAATCCTGTTCGTACATATTGTCAAGGGTGGAGCTTTGAATTAGGGGGATTTGATAATTCCATTGATAAAGTTGACCAGTTTTTGTTATAACAATGTATTATTGAATTACCTTGAATTTTTTTTTCCCCAAGGGAATCCAAATTGAATTCTGAAGCCAAAGTAAATATCATTTAATAACCATAGTAATTCATTATCATCGCCTTAACCAAACCACACGCGTAATAACCAAAATGTACAAGTTGCAAGGGAGTGAAGTTTGCTCTGTTTTTTCTCTTTGGTCTCTGTGCACTTGGATTCAACAGAACCAGCAAAAAACGGAGAATCAGGACTCAAATTCTGAGTCTAATGTTTCACGTCTCGTCTCATGTTCGCGTTCATTCCCGCGAGTCTCAGACTCAAACCCTTCCCTCGATCACTACCCTTTTTCCCTCTCTCATTTGTCCCACCAAACCCAGCCCTGAGATGGCTTTCCGCTTCCACCAAAACCCCTCCTCCACCACCTCTGCAACAAGACCCACAACACTTCATTCGCGTTTTCCTCGACGCAAGACAACACCACAACCACTACGAATGCGAGCTTGCATTGGTTTCCGCACTCAAGTCATGTTCCTCTATCTCCGCAACCCCATTGGGTCGCCAAATCCATTCCATGTCCCTTAAACTCGGACTCCATTCCAACACCTTCATCCTCAACAGCTTGATCAACATGTACTCAAAATGCGGCTCCATTTTCGATGCCCAGTTGCTCTTTAAAGCTTGTCCTACGTTGGACCCTGTTTCTTGTAACATTATGGTATCTGGGTATGTGAGAAATGGCCAGTTGAGTAGTGCCCGCCAACTGTTTGACGTAATGCCTGGTAAAGGTTGTGTATCCTACACCACCATGATAATGGGTCTTGTCCAAAATGGTTGCTTTGGGGATGCCCTTGAGGTCTTCAAGGACATGGTGTCTCATGGTGTGGTACCTAATGAGTTGACTGTGGTGAATGTGGTGTCTGCTTGCTCACATTTCGGTGAGATTTGGTGGTGTCGGATGATTCATGCCTTGGCTGTTAAGTTTGTTGTTGACGGGTTGGTTCTTGTTTCAACGAATTTGATGCATGCTTATTGTCTGTGTGGAGGTTTGGGGGAAGCAAGGAGGTTGTTTGATGAGATGCCTGAGCGGAATTTGGTGTCATGGAATGTGATGTTGAATGGGTATTCTAAGGCAGGGCTCATTGATATGGCCAGGGAGTTGTTTGAGGGGATTCCTGATAAGGATGTGATTTCTTGGGGCACAATGATTGATGGTTATATCCAAATGGATTGTTTGCATGAAGCTTTGATGATGTATCGTGCAATGCTGCAATCCGGATTGGGGCCAAATGAAATCATGGTTGTGAATTTGGTTTCAGCATGTGGTCGTTTGACAGCAATCGGTGATGGTCGGCAATTGCATGGAACAGTTGTTAAGAGAGGTTGTGACTATTACAATTTTATACAGACTACAATCATCTATTTTTATGCAGCATGCGGGATGATGGACCTTGCCAATTTGCAATTTGAAGTGGGTGTAAAGGATCACCTAGAATCATGGAATGCTCTCATTGCTGGATTCATAAAGAATAGAATGACGGACCAGGCAAGGCAAATCTTTGATGAGATGCCTGAAAGAGATGTATTTTCTTGGAGTACCATGATTTCTGGCTATGCACAGACTGAACAACCGAGTATGGCTCTTGATCTCTTCCATAAAATGGTAGCTAGTGAGGTCAAACCAAATGAAGTTACAATGGTGGGTGTATTCTCTGCAATTGCCACTTTAGGTACATTGAAGGAAGGAAGATGGGCCCATGAATACATTTCTAGAGAATGCATTCCTTTGAATGACAATTTACGTGCAGCTCTGATTGATATGTATGCAAAATGTGGGAGCATCAACACTGCCTTACAATTTTTCAATCAGATTCGGGATGATACCCTTTCCGTGTCTCCATGGAATGCAATTATATGTGGGTTAGCCTCGCATGGACATGCAAGTATGTGCCTAGAGGTTTTTTCTGATCTGCAGAGGTACAATATTAAACCAAATCCAATTACATTTATAGGAGTCCTAAGTGCTTGTTGTCATGCTGGGTTGGTGGAGCCTGGGCGGAGAATATTTAGAAGCATGAAGAGTGTATATAACGTGGAACCGGATATCAAGCATTATGGTTGTATGGTTGATCTTTTGGGAAGAGCTGGGCTATTAGAAGATGCTGAGGAAATGATAAGGAGCATGCCGATGGAGGCCGATGTTGTGATATGGGGAACCTTACTGGCAGCATGTAGAACTCATGGAAATGTAAATGTAGGAGAGAGGGCTGCACAGAGTTTGGCAGGGTTGGCACCATCTCATGGTGGAGGCAAAGTTCTCCTATCGAACATATATGCTGATGCAGGAAGGTGGGAAGATGTATCATTGGTAAGAAGAGTCATTCAGAGTCAGACAATGGAGAGAATGCCTGGATACAGTGGTGTTGTAAGATAGTTAAAGAAGTTTCAATTCACTTATATTGTTTTGCTAATTTTAACGATGAAGATAGTAACGATTCAGTATGAAAAAATTTTCAAATCATTTAGCCAGGTTTAATAAATTGTCTAATGCTCCTTACCAGTTGTGCTTTAAGTATAATGTCATATTTGAGCTTGAAAGTAATTTCCTTTCTTTTGCTTTGTGTCCGTTGCAAATTGATGTTGTATTTTTGGAACCTGGGAAGTGGAAATATAAGGGTGCGTTTGGTCTGTGAAAATATTTCCTATTTTCATTTTCTGTTTTTATTTTCTAAAAATGATTTTCATTTTCAAATTTTCAGAATTAGAAAATGTGTTTGGTTTGTAAATGTAGATTCTATTTTCAGAAAGTGAAAATAATTAAAATATGTTTGGTTTATCTATTTTCATTTTCATCGAATATATTCTAGTGTAGAAATTGACTTTATATGGAAATCATTATTGCTGCTCATTCTTCTTCTTCTTCTTCATTCCCTATTGCTATCTTTGATTTTCATCTTCCTCCTAAGATAAATCAACACAACAAACAGACCAAATCTAAATTATATTTATGAATCTTACAATCATAAGGAAATTAGCAAGTTCATGAATCACAATCTAGAACAATGACATCAGTGCACACAATTAAACCCCATTTTTCTTTTCTTTCAATCTCAATAAAAAAAATCAAAACAGAAAGATAAAAATAGGAAAAGGATCCTGAACCACCACCGTCAACGGTGGTCCTCTTCTTCTCTGTGGTCGTCGGTGCCTCCCTCCTTTCAAATCTAAAACTCGCACCAGCTACTAGCCTCCTCCAACCTCACAGCCCACCATCATGTGGCGTCTAGATCCTCCATTTTTGCAGCAACTTCTTCCTTTCCTTAGCCACCGCACCACCAATCCCAAATCGCCACGAAACCCCAGCCTCTAAATCAACCACCATCTCAGCCACATGAGGCTCCATAGTCGCAACTACAACGTCGATCTCCATCCAGCTCCAATCGTGAGGCTTATGAGCAAAAACTCAGTAGTATCGTGAGATCCATCATTGTCGCGAGGCAGCCTTCTTTTCTCTTCCTCCTCGCGCATCCCTTCACAACCGCCACAGCCACCCTGACCTCTCCCCTTTTAGATTTGAGCCACCGCAAAGCCTAGCCCAACCACCTCGAGGTTGGCTCTGTACCAGCACCAGTTCTATTCTCCTCCCTTTGGCCTGTTGTCGCGGCCCCTTTCTTTTTTCTCTCTTCCATCATAAACATGGAGTTCTCTCTCCATGTGCGATTCGAAGAGGGCATAGCGGAAAGACAATATATTTACAAGATATGTCACCGCGCTTTCAATCTTTTCTCATTTTCAAAATTTGCATTGGAAAGATAGGAAACAAGATTTTATCCTTTCCAAATTTTCACTCTTTCCAGAAAATATTTTCTGACAATATTTCCAAAGATGTGAACCAAACGTATTTTGAAGTCCCATTTCTGGATTTGTTGAAAATGAAAACGGAAAATGGGCAAACCAAACACCCCCTAAGGGAATACTAGATTTCACTTGGTCATTTTGTTTTTCTTCCACTGTTGGAAGTTGAAAAATGCTAAGGTCGCTGATACAAAAGGAGGAGGAACCAATTTGGTCTAGTAGATGTGGGGGAAACAATAGAAATGTTGTTAACAATGAAGGGATAGTTATAATTTCTATGGGCCTGTCTATGATATACATTTAATGTAACTGTTAAGATGATAAGCAAATTTTAATAGTGACCGTTCTTTTCTTGCCTTTTGATAATTGATATGTTGAGGTGCTGTAGAGTTTGAATATATGTAAAATTTGTCCAGTGTGTAATATCATTGTGCATTGGCTAACTTATTTAATGTGTTATTTTCTACTAGCTTACAATTCTTTTAAGACACGCAATAATTGTTTTTTTATTATTTTTTCTAAAAGTTGCCTTGTTGCACACAAGTCTTCAGTTCACAAATATCTATGCTAAAGATATTCATAGGAAACTTATACCTGCAGTCAATATAGGAGCTCAGATTTAAAGGGGAAGATCTGAACACATTTACCATTGAGATTGCAAGTTTCTGCCTTGCTTATCCCGGTTACACATGTGGCCGGGTTTTTCATAATTTACATAGTGGACTTGGTAGTGTGAAGCTATAAGCGAGGCAAATAAAGCTGATTATAGTAGCAACAAAAGCCTGTGAAAAGGACTCATGCTCATAATAAAGGGTTGAGATTTTAGCTGAAGTTACAAAAACTTATTTCATTTTAGGTTGATATTTACTTAGTTATTAAGAATGTGAATTTGGAGGCTTGCGTCTTATTCGTTAGATCTTTTGTGGTTGGGATTTGCATGAAAACATCACTGAAGATGTTAGGACCCATCTTGACAGGAGCAGGGATGTCAATGTCATATATTTTGCTTCATGAGGCGTGAGGAGAATGCATATGCCAGCCTTTTCCTTCTTGCTTATGCAGTCTGCAGAGTGCTGTTTGAGTGGTGCTACTTGGACACTCGAAGGGATGTACATGGACACCCATATGAATTTAAGAATGAAAAACAAAGGATTTTCCCTTTAAATAAGGGGTGATGGATTATGTGTCGTTACGGATTCGAGATAAGGAGGGTTTAAAAAACACTTTTTGACGCGTTTTTCCTTCATCCGCATCCAAAGAAAGGAAAGAAAATAGATCGAAGCAAAAAAGATTTCCCTATTGCATTAATGCAATTTAAAAAGCTGTGTATCCATACATTATAGCTAGTTTTAATTGTAATTTTTAGTCCTGTCAAGCTTCAATTATCCCTATACAGATATCAAAATTGACTCTTGGTTCGAACTATAAGTTTTTTAAATTTGTCATATGAGATGAAACTTCTCTAGAATGTGTTTTTTAGGTGTTATTATTTACAACTTACAATACTCAAATTCGAAACTTTATTCTAATAAAACAAATATGTTGCTGCCTCGCTAGTAGTGAGAGTATGGTCGTTTATAGGCTAGAGATGAAGCGGTCTCCCTCCTATGATTAAAGGGGTATATATACTGGTGGGGTATCAATAAAAAGAATTGTGTTTAGCATGGATCATAGAATTGATGGGCATTAATTATGGGACTTGGTGGAGGCGTATGTTAGGGGCATGGATGAAAGGGGAAAATTGACATGCAAGTATTAGGCCGCATCATCAAAGCTTAAATGGTCGAGCCAGGACCAGGGTTTTAGCTAAGGGAACGGCTGCTTCGACTGGTTCACAAGCCCTCAAGCTTTGAGCTCAATTAAGAGAGAAGAGGGTAAAGAGTTGGAAATTAAGATTGGCTGTCCGGGTCGGCTCAAAGTATTATACTCAACAAATTTCTTTGAAATTGATTTGAATTAAGTAAACAATTAAAAAGGAAAGTTCGTTAGCAGGACTTCAATGAATGTTTTTGATGTCCTCGATTTTTTTTCTCATGTGATTGTCCATGGTTGATGACTTGAAGCGACTGTCCGTAGCATCGATAGATTCTGCCAAAGCCATGAATTTCATTTGCACGACAACGTTTTAACTTTCTTTATTTTCTTCATCGCTGCCCTTCCTTTTGACTTTCTCGTGCCTTTACTGTGTTGTCAGTGTCACAATACGAATATTTAATGTAACCTTATGGTCATCGTACGCCTCCAGAAAGGAAGCAACTTCTTTTTTAATCTAAAGAATCGTACAAGTTACTCAGACACTATTTTTTTAGCTTTTGATAAACAGATCCTCTAATACCAGAGTGATACACCTTTTTTTTCTCTTGATCTACTCACTTAATCCTTTGAAGGACAAGCAACAATTTTTTTAAAGATAATGTTTGTGTTTAGCAAAAAGTTCATTCTAATATAGAGTTAGAACATACTTACACGCTCATCTTGCAGTGCTTGTAGAGACATTTATAAATTATTGACTACCCAAAAAAGAAAAAACTCAAGAATCAAACACAAATCATAATAATGTATGAGTGAAAAATCAATTAAATGAATCCACTTAGAACATGTTTACAGGCTCATCATGTAGTACTTATAGAGACATTTATAGATTATTGACTGTCAAAATAAAAAAAACTCAAGAATCAAACACAAATCATAACGATATATGAGTAAAAAATCGATTAGATGAATCCACTTCTTGAGTAGAAAATTTTAAACACATGAATATATTATTTTAGATGCATGTTACAATTCCAACTTGTTAATTTACTCAATTGTGTTTTTATATTATGGACAGCGATGTTAATCAAAATTTTAGCGTATATAACTTTTAAATGCCAGCTCATGTTTTATTTATTTAATTTTTTTTTAAAAAAACTACTCAATAGCGTACAAGCACCGTATAATGGAAGGCCCCTTAATAGTTAGTACAGATGCCACCATATAATAATGCAAAGCATGTATAACCTAACTTATCAAAAAAAAAAAAAAGCATGTATAACCTAAAACCACGGTTCCACGGCCTACGGTTTCTTCCCAAACACGAAGAGAGCAAAATACTTCGCTAGCACGCCGAAATTGGTACGAATCCGAACAAAAATCAAATACTCTGGTCCAAAATTAAGGTTCTACAAATGAAGGAAATTTCTTTGGTATTTCCAGAAAGTTACGTACAATGGTAATCCTTTAGCATCATCCAAACACACCTATCAAATCAAATATCAGCCCCTAAAAAGTGTCCGTTTATGTAGCCCACATGCACACGTTTTCTTAAGCCAATCACATTTCAGCTGGCTTGATAATTTAATCTCTAATTTAAAGAGAACAGCAAGTGCAACACCCACCTAACCACAAATTACAATAGTGCCCAAATTTACGCTTATTTATATCTCTTGATAATGTATAAATTTTTAAATTTTATGTAAACAACATATTTTGCATTTAACAAACTAGTCATCAATTTTCATAACATGAAAACCATTTAATAGCCCATCAACAAAAAAATATACTTTATCAACTTACAAGTTATACATCATAAGAGAAATGAAATGAGCATAAAATATATGCGACGCAACACGACCACAAAGCTAACCTTTCATAGCTTTCACTTCATCCTATATTTACCATGGTTTTCAATTGCAGTATCTAAACATAATCAAAGCTACAATAATTGCTGACGTGGCCGTTTATGAATGGTAGTCAAATCAGCTGAACTTTTTTTAACAACTTTTTGCAATTCTGCAACAGCTATGAACACCTGCAACTTTGATATAATAACTGCAATTTAGGACCTTGCTATAGCTAGTGCTATCTACCTTTCTATGTCAAGAGATGAAAAGGCTTTCCCTACATGGATAAAGCTCTTGGGGTTGTCATGTATGCTCTTCTTTTGGGACTCAAGGTCATCACTTGACTTGTCTTCTTCCTCTTCGTTCCCCAAAGAGAAATATTCAACCTTACCATTGTTATTATTATTATTATTCCCATTCTCATCACCACCATAGAATTTGACCAGAACCAAATAGAAAGACACCGCAAAAATTGTGATACCAATCAAGAACCAGCTGAATTGAATATTCACAAGGGACTTAGCTCTGTGGAGTGACTCATCATCATGGCACCTCACCACCTTGTGACCCTCCTCCGAGTTCATGTAACAACCTTTTGCAATAAGCCCCGGGGTCCATAACATGAACCCCATCACCATAAGCCACAACCCTTGAAAGAATATGCTTAAGGAACGAACAAAGCTCACCAAGAAGCTCTTTGGCAACCCGATTCCAATAAGGGTAGTAGACAAGGAAACAAGGATCACAAGCTGCAATAGGAAGTGGTATTGACCCTCTGGCCCCATGTGATCAGCAGAGTGAAGATGAAATAGTAGAAGCTGTTGAGCAAAGGCTATGGCTCCTAGCAACTGTGTTAGGCCAAGTTGAGCTTCGCTTTTGATTTGGTCGAGGATGATGGCGAAAGCTGCGTAGACGAAGAAGGTCATGGAGATTGAGGAGTGTTCGAAGTTGTGGAGGTGGTTGGAGGGAATGGTGCCATCAGGGTCAAAGGGTTGGTGTCTATCGGGTCCTATGAAGAGTTCCATGGATATGGAGGCTGTGCAGCCAAACATGATGAGGAAGAGTTCGAGGTACCTTGATTTGGAAGTTGGGAACCATGGCGGGGAATTGTAGGTGCTTGGGTTGAGGGCATGGAGCTTGATGTGGCTGAAGAGGTGCCACAAGCCTATTACCAGGAACCCAAAACCTGGGGCTACGTGTCCAACCAAAGTGCCCATGATGTTTTGCTGTTGTGAATTTTGGTGATATCTTTTTTTGTGTTTGTAAGAAAGGGAAAGGGGGTTTGGGAGGGAAAAAGGTGGGGTGGGATGTGGGGGGCTCTGGAGGGATTGATGTTATGCTGATGGGGCAGAATGAGAAGGGGCTTTTAAGGAAGGGGGGAATTGAATTGAAAGAGGGGTGAAGTGGCAATGGTGTCTAGAGGGTTCTACAGGATCGAAGGGGGGTTAATTATTTCCTGTTGTTAATAGTGATGGTGATATTTATGTTGAAGTCCAACTTTGGTGGCTTGGAGAATTAGGGGGGTTTATTTTTCTCCCAATCTGACCAAATGACTAATGACGAATGTGATG
Source organism: Dalbergia cultrata (assembly GCA_031216105.1). Classification (NCBI taxonomy): domain Eukaryota; kingdom Viridiplantae; phylum Streptophyta; class Magnoliopsida; order Fabales; family Fabaceae; genus Dalbergia; species Dalbergia cultrata. The sequence goes on from CM062345.1 coordinate 57,182,080, forward strand.
AGGTACCGCTGACTTTCTAGATGAATATAATAGGAGGAAGGAGGGATCGATTACTTCGCAGCCCTGTGTTGTGCTTATCCCTTTAATTGTTGATCACCATATGGAAAATACCAGGCTATGTTGAATTGGACCTACGTTATTAGCTGAATGCAAAATTTTTAAATGAGCACAGTTTCAATACCTTATTTTTGCACGTACTCCTAATAAGTTTAGTGGGATTTATAAACAAATAAGTGAATTATGAATAAACCTGATGGATTCCACTTTTATAATAAGTACATGTAAAGATGAAATATTAGAATTGTATCATATAAGAACTTCTCTGAACAAAAACTATTATTTGTATTTGCATGTTTCATGAATCATTTCAGACTTGCATATATAGTTAATCAAGAAATTTTAGAATATATTCTGGACTTGCACATTAACAGAAACACACACAGTGGTGAGTGTTGAAAAAATTAAAACCATCTTCTTCAAGTCTCTTTTTTTTTCCCATGCAAGTCTAACATGAATCTATAAAATGAATACAAATAATATTATTCTTATAAAATTTCATATCACCTTTAAGAGTATGGTGTTTTTTCATATCCCAAAATATATATTCAAATGATAATGATACTTTAAATAAATGTGGGATGTAAAGAAAAACGTTAATGTTTTCTTATGACAATGTCCGTTCTCCAGAGTTATTCAATGAGGAAAAATGTGCGCAGATTGTTTGGCGAGATTTGGTTTCAGTTTTGCTTTCGGCTTACTGAATAAGTTTTGTTTGTTTAAAATGTAAATTATGATAATGTGTGATCCATTTCAATTTTGCTTCCTATAATTTAAATAGTATCGTGTTCTTTTAAGTTTTGTCTTATTAGCATATGATCTCATCGGGCCATTTTTTAATTCATATTGTATTTTATAATCATCTATGACGTTGACTTCATCTCATGATATTTCTCTGCTAACTTATTAATTTCAAATATACATATACGTGTATGTATGCAAACATTTTACACAAAAACTCACATAGATAATTATACACCATTTTTGTTTTTTGGTACAACATCGATGATATACTGCAAAATCATATCGGTCGCCATCTATAGTTTTTGGCTAAAATCTCCTCAACCGAGCTCCAAATCATTATTAGTATTTAATTATTTACTTTTTATTTTTTTTTTCCCTGATGAAATTATGGATATCGGGATTCTATGTCAAAGAATTTGTTTAATTTAACCTGACTCAACTTGAAAAAAGTTCTTAAAGAAATTAAAATGTGTTCAATGAAATTTTTTTCTTTTCTCAACACTCAAAATAAGGAGTCAAGACAACTACCAACCTTAGCCAATCCCTGAGTTTTTACCAAATAGTTTATTGTGTATAGATACATGTATGATTAAAGAGAGAAATGTAAGATTACAAGTATACGTGATAGTAAAATATATAATATGGACAAAAATACTTGTAGAGACTATTATTTGGTAATAAATTCAACTAGTAGGGTTAAAAGGTGGCGAATTAAGGTCACTTATAAAATGTCCATGGGGCAAAGTAAAATGAAAGAATTCCATCACTAGATAAATTATATTTTATCCACATTTATTGTCTTAAATTCATAAATTGGCTAAATATAAAGTGTAGTTTGATTTTAATATATTAACAATTTAAAAAAAATTATATTATTATCCAATCAAATACCTTCATTTGCATGACTTTTTAAATAGTGAGGTGAGAGTTAACTATATTAATTGATATGATATTACATTATTAGATGACTATATAAATTTTTTTGTTTATATTGTCAGCTCATTCAAAATAAATCCATATAAATATACAAAAATATCACTCCTCTATTTTAAATATTAAGAAACTATTATTGTTTTTCAATTTTAGACTGAGAACGGGGCCTCTCTCTTTGTATTAATTATATTTTTTTAGTTAATAAAAAATATAAATAAAGTTTTAACTCAAATATAAAGAAAATTTGCAAATTTTATTTATTTTTATTTCTATTAAGATTTTGTAATAAATTTTTAATGTATAACTGAACTCTAAATAGATAAATACAGGTCCATGCCGCATAGATAATAATAATAATAATAATAATACCGGTACCTGGAGATGAAGGAAGTAATTTTCAATCAGAATTGTTTATCAGACTTTCAACGTAACTAAAATCACATCCGACTGTTGTCCCACTTATGAATATTGAGGGGAAAGGATCTCATGTGTAAAATACACACGTCATTCTCAATTTTTTCAATATATACTTTTTATCTTTTTAAAATAAGAAGATTGAGAGTGAGGATGTGCACATTAACTTTTTACATATGAGATGATACTTTCCCAGGTATTGGGGTACTCAAATTGAAATAAAAATGCTTTTATTACAATTTTTATTAAAAAATATTTTTACTTGAAAGTAAAAAAATACCTCTTTTTTTTTTAAACAATCATTTCTTTTTGGTAAAAACATGAAACAAGCGCACTTAAACTCTTATTTTAATAAGTGATTATCACCTCCCCATTGAAAGGGAATTGGATGTTAATGTTTGCATTAATATTCATTCATTTGACATATAGTAACCTTTTGTACTATTTAAATAAATTATTATGAATTTAATTTTAATGTATTAATAGTATTAAAAAGTTTTATACTATCATCTAAGTAAATTTCTCTACTTTTGTGACTTTTTATATAGTGAAAGTGAAAGTTAACCACATTAACTGATATGTCATTATATGATTGAATAACTGTATAATGTTTTTTTTTTTTACATTATTGTCATTGAATCCGAATTCAATTCAATTATTATTTTGTTACTAACAAAATCAATTGATACATATACATAACAATTTAAAAATTAAAAGTGTTAATAAACCTTTCTAAGAATTGATCTATTTTTCAAAAAAATTTAAAATTTTATTCATAATAACATGAATTATGATTTGTATAATATCTAGATTTTAATAAATGTATAAGAGATATTTAAAATGAAATAAATTAAGACAAAAATTAAGAGAATTTATACCAATACATGTGGTCAGTTAGAGCGATAGATGACCTTTCACCTTAACCAATAATCAGTATTGAGAGAATCATGTTCTTTATGTAATCTCAAATATCAAAATAAGTTGAATTAAAAAAAAAAAAAATAAACATAACAAAAATTCTCTTAATTTAAAATAATGAGATCATATTATATCAGCACAAAATTGATGCACTACGATAACAAAAATAGTTAAATTTAGGGAATGAATCCCTCTCATATGTAAATTACACATGAGAGAGGCATATTTTAATCCACATCATTGGTTTTTTTTTTATGTATTTCTTCATTTATTTTAAAACAGAGAGATCAAATGTTTGGATTAAAATATAACCATCTCACATGTAATTTACATGCGAGAAGATCCGCACCCTTAAATTTGTACCTCTTCAAGTTTGTAACTTAAAATATTGGTGGACACTTAAACTCAATCGTGCATTTGGGCATTTTGTGATAACAAAAAACTGAAAGTGATCCTACACAAAAGAATTGAAAATAATAACAATATTAAATTAATAATTGAGTAAAATGTATTTTATTTCCTGAATTTTAAATTATGTGCAATTTACTTAATAACTTTTCAAAAATGTGTATCATGATACCCTAAACTTTCTAAATATTGCTACACATCCCTCAACATAATTTTAACAACCAGTAAATATATAATTTATATGCACTTAACTTCTTGTTATTTATAATTGAGGTAATCTGACACCTTGTTTATGAATTCTTATTTGCACTTAAATCCATGGTTTTTTTTTTATTATAATGTGCAGCTTAATACCCTATTATGATCTAAAATTTTGTATTGTGTAAAAGGTTCAAAGTGTTACAATATATGTTTTAAAAAGTTAGATAAACTATGATGCATTTAACCTATAATAATAATGATAATATATATATATATATATATATATATATATATATATATATATATTACTACAAAACTGCGGGATGCTATATATATATATATATATGGATTGATTACTTTAATTTGTGCTTTTTCAAAAAAAACTTTAAGCTTGTTCTTATGTTGTTCTTTAATTTTATGGCTATGAATCCATTAAACATTTCCTTGCACGTTAAACATTATTACTGGCTTGAATGATATCAACGAAGGCACATGGAAGGAAAGAACTAGAGCTGGATTCTTCCAAACCTCCAAAACGATCCCTTTAATTGATTGCAAGTTTCTGACATCTACGTATGTGAAAAAGAGAAAAATAATAACTAATAATAAATAAGTTATGTTAAGTTGACGAATATAGTACAACAATATTTTATCCAAAAAAAAAAATAGCACAACAAAATAGTACTATAATTATCATGTACCATGAAAAGATATTAAGTTTAATTTGTTATATAGTTCTGTTTTCAGCCAACAGGAAATACAGCTGTAGTAATAATTTAAATAATTAAATGGTTTTCACGATAAAATTTTGTTTGTTAATAGTTGATACGTTGTCAGTTTGTCGTTTTTACAAAAATAATGAACTAAAACTAAATAAAATTTTAAGCTTTAGTTGTAAATTAATGAAGAAATAATAATCATACATGAGTTATAAATAATTAGGTTTAAATTTGTTTGTAGCATGGGTGTAAGAACCGGATTGGACTAGCAGTTCAACCGATTGAACAGGAAATCAGTGCTCAATTCAGTTCGGTTATGTGACAAGATGTGAAAATTTTAAAACCGATAAAAAGACCGATAAACAGGTCGAAAACTGTGAAAACCAGGAAAATCGACAAATCAAGCCAAGTTTATTCGAGTCATCGATTAAGCGAGATATAAGCGAGCTTAGAGAGGGGATCTTTTTAATGCAACTGTGAGTGACCTTCATCGAGAGATCTTTCAACTGCAAATGAGGGACTGTTTTGGGATCATACTTGTGGAATTGTTTGTTGTATTCTTACTTTTATCATATTCATAATTTATCAATACTTAAAGACTTGTTAATCGTTGTCTTCAAAATATCATCCTTTCTTTTTTGGATTTTGTTTTTTCAATAAAGGACCCAAATGGTTTTACATCGTGATTTTTTAGATTTCAACAAGTGCTCATTATTATATCAATAACAATTATTGTACTGCTATTGATATTAAATTGTGGGTAAAATGAAAGAATATTTAGTTAGATGTATATTTAAAAAATTACTTTTATTATTTTTCAAATAATGTAATTTAAGTTTATATTTTTATAAATATAATTTATTTGATGTTGTTATAAGTGACTAATCGTATTGTATATATATTTATATAAAAATATATTTATTATATTTCGATTAAATCCCGGTTGAATATCTCTGAACCTCTATCTTGTTCGGTCCGATTTTCAGAACCTTAGTTTTTAATCCTCATAAATATAGGTCATTTTGGTTTTAGTTATCGCTCTATTTGTTTATTTATATTTTTGCTTTTGGTCTCTCTTTTTTCTAATATAGTGTATTTGATCCTTGCACTCTATATTAACTATCTAAAAATAGTTTAGAATATTATTTTTCTAAATCCATAAAAAAATGTTGAAATTTTTATTTTTTGTCCATGTAAAAATAAAGAAATCTTCCTTTGACCCCTATCAATATCGCCTCTTAATAATACTAACTAACAATATGGACTAAAAAAATGAGGGACTAAAAACCAACAAAAAAATTGTAGAGGGATTAACACCAGAAAAAATAACTTTCCATTTGAACCTCAATTATTGCCGTGGAATTTTGAGTTGGCACCCATGACTTCCAATGTAGATGGGTCTATCATGGTGTTCTTGTTGTAGTGGAATAGCTTGCTCACTCTTATGGCATGAGCGGCCACTGGCAATTTGATACGCATCTAAGTTCCGTCAAGGCAAACTTGGTGATTGAACATGTTTGTTGCGTTTGGACGATCAAGGCTTCTTGTGGCCTTTATCCCTGACCTTTATGGCAATGCTAATAGGGTTAACGATGGAGATACGCTTGTGTCTTTTTGCGTGGTGCTTGTTTTGCGTTTTCATGTTTCCTTTGAGTTTTGTGTGCGCCTTGTTTTTTCTCTTGCATTGTTTCATTGTTATGCGTTTTCTTTTTTGTACTTCAGATAGTGTAGTTTGCTTGTCATCATCTTTAGTTGGCTTGAACTTTTCTACTATAAAAAAGGCCAAAACAACTTATATTTATAAGAATAAAGAACATATTTAAGCCAAATAAATATAATAACATTGAAAATATTTGACATTTTGAGGGGTAGGTATCAAACTTACCCAAATAATGGTAACGATGAACTATGATTTAATTTTTTTGATAAAATAGACGGATTTGACTCCTTCAAAGTGTATAGGTTGAAAAGTATAAAAGTAAAGAGTTGATCTAATCACCCTTGAATCATTTAGTGATATCCACACGTGACACACATATGATAGAAATTATTGATCGAAGGGTAATTAACTTCTCACTCTAGAGGAACCAAGCCCATAATAAATAACGTTTTAACTGTCATAATTGATTTTGGTTTGTCTATGCACATCATTCAACATTTTTAAATTGAAACTTCCTTTTGGTATCCCCTGAATCCCTTTCGTCTTCCATGGATTGGATTTTAACCTTATTGAGGGACTTAACAAGAATATTTGAATCTGGAGTATTAGGTATGTTCTTTTGACTTCATAAATTACATTGTTTTTGAATTTAGGAACTCATATTTTCTACTAAAACCCCTTACTACTAGATCAATTCTAGGAAATTGACCTTTTGTTTACTTATGATATTGAATAATTTTCTTATTTCAAATCTAGTATTTCTTATTCTTGGTCTGAATTTCAAACGGCCACTAAGGCGACATGGAATGGCCGGAAGCCCACCAACTTTTTTGTTCTTCTTCTTGTCTTTGGGCACAAGTCCATCATCGGCGACGCAATATAAGATCACCAAATCGCTTTGCCGAGTTTTTTAATTTTTAAACTCTTTAATTTTCACGACAGCTTCTGACTTCATTCTCGGCTGCTTCATGATCATGACGTCAATGAAATTTGTGAATTTGCTTTGCTTTTTGAATTAGCTAGTTTTATTACATGATACGATGGCACAAGGCACAACTATTTATTATCCAATTTTCTACCTAAACTAATGTTGTCTTCTTTGGTGTCTAAAATTTACGCTAGAATATTCAATTTTTTTTCTTAACATATATGTCGAATTTAGTGACTGGTGTTCATTGAATCAAATAACTCAACTAATCAGTCATGATGAGGCTCCCATGATGCCCGACGAGGCATTCTTACATCGATACAAATATAACAATATATATATATAATAAAAGTGAATTTTATTAATTTTATTTAAGATATAATATATTATTAGTAAGCCTTACATTTTTTATACGTCTAAATTTAGTATAATAAATTTGCGTCAATATAAAAAGTGGAATGTTTGGTATACAATATTTTTTCACAACAATTCAATGCCTTAGAGTATAGCACAAATTAAATAACATTGGGCTTCATTATTGTTAAAAAATTTATATACCAAACATTTTCATATAAAAATTATCTGTGCACGAGACTCATGTTTAAAGTGACACGGACTTTTGATCAACAGATGCAAATATTCAAAGTCAAACTTTTGGAATTTAGAGGCAAAGTTATATATTTCAGAGCCAAATCCTTCCTACCATTACAAGACAAGTTCACAATCAATTCTTTTTACGCAGTTTGAAAGTTTTCAAGCTAGATGATAATTTTGTGTCTGAAAGAAAAACGAAGTGTCCTGATGACTCTTGAGGATATTGAGAAATTTTGGTGATGTCTCGTCCAAATTGGTGATCCAGATGATGGAGACTTGAAGATGATATTAACACATGTTCGATAATATACTAATAAAATAAGTATTTCACTAATCAACGCCCTAAATAGACTGATTTCAAAAAGAAAAGTAGCAATTTTAAGCTTTTATTTTTTTTTCCCCTTCAAGTTTCTAACGCATTGCATTGAAGATTTTAAAATTATTCTATTTTTAATGTCGTAATCAACGCCTTAAGCAAAACTTGTGAAATAAGCAGAGAATCCCACTTGAAGCGGCACCGGTCCAAACTATTTTGCTTCTACTTATGAATTTGTCTGTAGACAACGTAAATGAAACATAACTTTTGGTAATTCCTTCTCGATGATGACAAAAATTACTTAAATTCAGACAGCACCAACAAAACATTGGTCTAACTTATAGGATGCAATGTTAATTAAGTTTGATAAACCGAATTATATATTGAATGGTATCATATGCTCTGTTAGTCCAAATCGATCGGGAGCACATGATAAAAGAAATATATGTAATGAATCCGAATTGGTGATTAACTAGCTTCAAAAGTTATGCGGCAGGGGGGAAGCATAATTCAGAAAATTAGACAGAAAGTTTTATTCCACGAATGTTCCTAAGTGTTTCTATTAGCTCGGTTTCAGATGAAAAAAAAATATATATATATATATATATAAACGCACACAATGCAATGAATATATCAAAGTGGTTTTTTTTTTTTTTGGTCCTTATCAAAGTGTTTAATTTTAATATAATAACCATGTCGGACTAATCTCGATGTTGTCTTTTGTTTCCTTTTGGGCTTTGGCCCTCCGGTACAAACACGCACATACATACAAAAAAAAAAAGTACAAATAAATTTTGTATTATTATATAATCAAATTGAATGATCTTTAAAGTAAAATTCATTCATGAAAAAAAAAAGTAAAATTAACTGCACTTTATAACTTTTTAGCTTGTTCGAGCAACTTATTCATAATAAGGGTGCGTTTGTACATGTAGAATTTATTGATAAAAATTTCCACCTGTTTTACCCTCAATCAACCACAGCCTAGGTTGGAGGAATAAGGAAAAATAATTTATATATGGTGTTTTAATAGATGATTTACACTAATATAAGATAATAGAAAAATTTACTTGTATATGATATTTATAGAATCTATCTGCAGTAGAGATGAATTTTGTGTTATTTTCGTTTTACATTGAATCTGAATCTGTCTTTGGTGAATTCAGTATTAAATCTATATTTGGTGGATTCTATATTAAAAATATCATATTCTGTGATTTTTTTCAAAACACCATATTAATCTAAATATACCATCCAAATTCCATATGCAAAAAAAGGGACCCGAGAAATAAACCTTCGCTTTGTTTATTGATTTAGTTCCACATTTGAAAAGTATGAAAATTTTCACAAAGAAGAATTTTTTTTTAATTGATTCTCTGTAACATAAAAGTTTGTTAACGAGTATTGTAAATACATGGGTTAATAGCAGAAGAATGGAAAGTATTGAATAAAAATAATAAAAATTAAAATATTTATTTTTTATTTGATGTTTATATTTTAAATTTTATGATAAGTGCTTTTATTAGGACACTCAACAAAATCTTGTAATATAATATGTTCAGTTCTATAATATTAAACACGTATATTTACGGCTAATAAAAAAACACATATTTGTATTCACTTGTTTATATCTCTCATTATTTAAATTATATTCACTTCTTATTTTAGGTCTCTGTGCATTAACTTGTCTCATAAGCATATCACATGTTTCATCTAAAAACAAAAATAAGCAAATCACATGTCAAGTGATGTACGAGTAGCATTTTAATAGATAATTTGTAACTTGTGAGATTCGGTCCAGTTTAGTGTTGTCATGCCATGTTTTTTCCTATGCACATAATCAACATATGAATAGGAGGATTCCCAAGAGAAGGAACTTGCACCAGCTAACGGGGATTCCCGATGATTACTACCTATCCAAGCATAAGATTCTCATTATCTGTATTTTTCAAGTAAAGAAATTAGACCTAATCATCCTTTTTTTTTTCTTTTCAAAGATTTGCACGATTCAAGTTTTTCACTTTTTTTTAAATTCCATAACTAAAAATATATAACTCCTTGATTTTATTTTATTTTAATCTCGAATAGAAATTTCATTGCTAATAGCCAAACATATGAAACCCAACTTTACAACGGGGAGAACACATGTAGCGATGAGCTTACAGCCCGCAAGTTGGATTAACTAGAAACTACACATCTAAGACACTCTACTTGTAAATGCATGATTAATGAAAGGAAGACTGAAAGAGAGCTTTCCTAACAAGTACGTTTTCTTCAAAAGAATCTAATATAAAGATACAAGTTTTACACATGCATGTTATTCTACAAGAACTCTCCGAGTTTATTATATGTGATTAATATTCATCTATTTTCTTAGATTAAAACAAAAACATACCTAAGCTTGTTGTTCCATATAAAACTTCAACCTTTACTGGTTGTTGATGAACCCGCATAAAATAAAGAAAAAAAGACCTCTCAACAAACTACCATTAACATAAGTTGTTGATTTATCATTTGTCATGATGCAATACTCCGAAACTACAAAAATGTCAGTAACTATGAGAAAATTAAAGAATAAACTTTATTGAACTACTCACGATTCAAACACCACTACTGCTAAGAGAAACTCTATCAAAATAGAAATCAAACAAACATAATGTAGTAAGGATTTGAGACAAAAACATACACACATTTGAAGGTGGGGGAGTCATCGAATTGCCACCTCATGGAGCGGTGGTTGACACCCCCCCTTCCCCCCAAGGACAAAAAAAAAAAAGGTTTTTCAGAGAGGATGGAAGGGGTTTTGTGTGTTGAAGGAACAGGGAAAAGGAATAGGATATGTTCTAAATCATATTTTATTTCCCTTTGGCTTGATTTAGCACTGCTTTTTGATGAGATTCTCTTAATTATGAAAAATATAAATTAATTGTTCTGTTTGGTAGATATAAAAGTCAAGGTGCTTTTAAAAGCACATCGTATTTTAATAATCATCTTATACTTTCTAAACTTAAAAACTAAAATAATACTATCATCTTTATTGACAATGAAAGTATAAATTATTTTATACTAAAATTTCAAATTGGTCATTCAGGTTTACATTAAGGAACAAGTTGTCCATCAGTTTTGAAAATACTAAATTGATCCATTACATTTAAAAAAAGGAGGACCAATTTGTCCCCCTTTTTAAAACTTGAGGAACTAATTTGAAATTTTCAAAATCTCATGGACTAACTTGTCCCTTAATAGAATCCTGAGGGACATATTTGGGTATTTAGTCATTATTTTATTTAGTATCTATATCTGTTATAGTTATTTTGGAATATAAAGACAACTTTATAATATATTTATCAAACGATATGAATAGTTGTTTGACCAATTCTAAGGTTGTGTTTGGTTTTAGGGTAAAAAATGAGAAGAATTTTGTATGGATGAAATTCATGTATAATTTTACACATAGGTTAAAATAACTTTCATTGGATTTGTATATTTGCAATGGGTGGTGTTGCGTATATCCACCCTTTGCCCTTTTACCTTCACTAATCCAAGCCATTTTGCATCGTACATTAGAGCCCGACAAGTCCTTGACGTTGTGGAGTCTCAACTCATTCAGTTCGTCAGTTTGCCAACATGCTCACGCCACTACTGTTCCCTGCTAAAGACACTATAGATGATCAGCTTGGCCAACTCAGCCACCATCTCCTTTTTCGTACACGGTTGCACCATGAGGTGCAGGTAGAAACACATCATGCCAAATCACGAATCGGGTTCACCAAATAATCTGTTTGCTGATTCTCACCCAACCTTTGTTGTGGACCTCGTCAAGTGTTGACAAGCTGAGCGAGTTGTGAACCTCGTCCAACTTAGAGCATCTTCATCACAATTACCAAGCTCATGCAAGGGCAAAAATGGTTTGAAGAAGGACTTGCAGGCGAGGGGATTAGTATAAAAAGGATGTGGATCCTCTAAAATGAAAATTTTATTTTATTGATTCATCTTCTAAATTTATTGATCTAAAGTTAGAGTCTTCTTATTTTATTATCTAAAGTGAGATGCTCATTTTAGTGGATCTTGGGAAGGTAGGGAAGAAGGAGAGGCACACAAGTAAGGTTGGAGAGAGATAATTAGAATATGTTTAGAATGATTAAAAAGTGGAAATGATTTAATTAGTAAATCAAATCTTGTGTTTGGATGTTTAAAAAAAAATAAGAAATAAGTTAATTTGTAACTCCATGTGATTTTTCTTCCTTTGTTTTTGAAATCTTACCAAATTTGATGGAATTTGTGCAAAATTAATTGATTTTAAAGCTTGAAGGCAAACCAAATCAATTAATTTCCATTTTTAACCATTCCAAATCAATTCATTTCCATTTTTTAACTATTCCAAATATAACATAATGTATTTTAAACACAAGAATTGATTTCTAAATCAATTCAATTTCATTTCTATTTTTCAACCATTTTTTATACTAAAAATTGAGGGAGACGTTCTTCTTGTAATTTTGAGGAATGAAGCATTTAAGGTTACTCCCCCTCCCAATAAGTGTGCTTTCTGAGATTCAAACTTGTGTCCTCATCCTTTTGAAAGACCAAGCTGCTTGAGAGGTTTGTCCTAACCTAAAGCCTATTTGCAAAACCTATTTTTAAAATGTATTAAAAAAATTTTTGCAATTTATCTAATAGGTTGAAGGGCCAAAACCTTCATGTAGACTTAAATAGCCCTAAGCCTTTTAACACCCCTTAAAAACGCCTCAATAGGCCAATGCTTGTTTTAAAGATTTGGCCTAAATAAGTATCTTATTAATAAATTATTTTGATGAATCAAAATGATAGATTATTTTAAATACTTGAGTATTCTTTCTAGACTAAACAAATATGCTATCAGAACACTTTTTGTAGCAAACAATACACAAAATCTAGATTAACATTTTTTTCTCTTCTTAATAACACATTTTCATGGCTCGTTGTGAGAGATTAATAGTTTTTTTTTAGCAAACAATACACAAAATTTGGTTTATAGATTTTTTTTCCTTCATAAAATGAATAGTTGAATACGAGAGCAAGTGGTGCCAAAATCGAGGTCAAAAGTTCTATTGGTGGACTAGTGGCTGGTCTCGAACATATCTGGAGTTTTGCTACTCAGAACAGATCTAGTAGTCCACAGCTTCACATGATAGCTGGTCTCGTCTATGACAACAGTTCTTCAAGACATGCAATGAGGCATACAACAAACACAATGGTGGTGCGTTCAAGGTTGTGTGACGATATGTGTGACTATGTGAGTGATTGAAGAGTGAGGCTGTGTGAGTGTGATAGTGGGAGTGGATGTGCAAGGGATGTGCGATGGCCAACGCAGAGACTGAGGCTAAAGCCCAGAGGTGAGGAATATGGCTGTCAGCTATTGGGCTTAAGGCGGTTGTGGTTTCATGTTTGGAGTGAAAGATGGAAATGATTTCTAAATTAGGTTTAGGTTTTGTAATGTGAGTTGTTGTTGTCACGACCCGATTTGGGAGCGTGACCGGCACGTGAGGAATCCTATCCCCACGTAAGCCTTCTGGGTGATGTATCTCTCTATATGCATAAAATAGTATAATATCATACTAAAAATGATCTCTTTGAAATATAAACATTTCCTCTAATTAAAACATAATGCTCAATTTCATAAACTGAAAATATTCAATAATTAAATCTCTAAAAGCTCTTATTCAAATTTGCTGATTTATGATTCATAACTGTCTCATTACATAAGTCTCTAATTACAATTTACATTTCATATACATGCTCAATATCTGAAAATACTAGAATGTATCAAACTACATGCGTGGATAAGATCCTACCTGCACATCTACTGGAGCACCCTACTCTAGCATAGTCCTACTCTAAGCCTTACCACAAGGTAAGACTCACCACTGGAATAATGGTGTCTGTGGAACTGGAATCTAAATCACCTCTGAACCTGCAACTATAGGAGGAAGAGAGAGGGGTGAGTCAACGGACTCAGTGAGTGAGCTCTCACTCATCACCCACATGGGACAACCAAGAATATACATAATATAATATACATGCAGCAATAATGATTCATTTCATATTTAAATACATAGCTAGCTCTAGGAAAAACACTTTTCATTTCATGTATTCATAAATAACATTTCTAACTCAAAATCAAGCATGAAATCATTTTAACTGAGGGTGCGTGAGCTGTCGGAAACAAGATATCTTGAATATAATAAATATATCACAACAATAAAAGTTATAAAATTTTAAACTATGAAGTGAGACTCTGTCCCTGGCGAATCAGAGCTCCTGCTGAATCTGTAATAGTCCCTCTCGGACAAACTGTGGGCACCTAACTAGGTCCCATTTTCTCAGAATCGCTGAGGCTTAAACTGCCCTCTAACGGACAACTTGGTACCAAGGTTAACGATCTCTTCACAAATTGCTAACTAACTGCATGCTTCCTTATCTCTACCGCTAAACTAGTTTGACAAAAAGAAAACTATAGTTGAAAAGTGGGTACTGTCACTGGCGAAGGTAGCCCCTAAGTTCTTAGCACTCTAAGAGTTCTGAACTCATATAACTCTAACAATCTGACTTTAGCATAACTGTGGCTATGAAAATCGAGCCCAAGGGTTCACCACTTGTAGGCATTCCGATTTCAAGCCCACAGAATATGTATCCGCGTTGCTAAAAATCATACTGAATTCTGTACCTCTTGGTACCATAAAACTAAATTTCTAAATTCATATCTTTACTAACATATTTCTCTATATACTTGATAATACTAAAATCATAATCCAAATGCTGGAGTTTTTAACCATAATACTCTCAAATCAAATAACAAAATTTATTCCAAGCTAGATCATACTCTTGTTCACTTTTTCTTTTAATATATATTTCAACTGAATACTCTAAAACCATATTTATAAATCTCAAGTCATGAAACTAAATCAGGCTCTAAAATCATATAACATATCTGATGAAATAATAATTTATAAATCATACATTCCTGCGATAAAACTCTTAGAGTTGCATATAAAACATTTCCATACACATACAATCCAATTTATGGTCCCATGGTTTTCTAAAATTACATTTTTAGTGCCATTATCATAACACCATAGTTTCGCTATTTCAACATAACGGTTAAAATCATAATCTCATGTCTACTTTCATATTTAATAATCATAATGCAAGGAAAATAATCATAATGGGGAAAACTAAGACAATGAATTCAAACCCACTCACCTGGAGGGGGAGGAAAAAGTGGCGTCAACTCCAACTGAGCTCCGGGGAGCCAGGAGGGCACCAACGTCAACTATTATAATTATAAAAACTCTAGATTAAACTCCAACAATCTCTAAATAACTCTAATCTAGCTTTAACAACATTGGGGGAGTACCCCCATTTGACAACAATGAGAGAAAACAACAACCTAAACCATAGAATATAAAAGGAAGGAGACAAAGAGATCAAAATCTATTAAGAAACACATACCTTGATGATTTAGGGGAGCAAAACTTGAGTGGGATTTGAGAAAAAGAGAGAAATGGGAGGAGGAGGGTTTCTGGTTCGTCAAACTGAGAGAGGAAGGAGGCTGATGGCCTTTTAAAGGTCAAGAAATGAAACGGCGTCGTTTTTGTACTAATTGGGCTCTTGGGGGACCGCTATAGCGGTATATGACCGCTATAGCGGTCAAGCCATATTCCGCCCCCGTCTCGCTTATGTTACTGTGCACTTATGACCGCTATAGCGGTCCAGGACCGCTATAGCGGTCTCCAGAGGCCAAAAAGAGTTGCGACCATTCTTTGTGGACCGCTTATAGCGGTCTAAGACCGCTATAGCGGTGACAGTAAACTCAAATTTACAGAACTTTTGCTGTCATGATATCTGCTTACCTCTATTCTCATCCATTTATTTCCATATCTTTATTCTAAGTTAAATCATTTACTTTACTTCTTATTAACTTTAAACATAAATGTAAATAAGAAAATACCCCCCATTTGGATTCAAATAAAATATCTAAAAATTCAAAACGCCAACCAATCAAAATCTCATTTTTGAGTTCTAGTTCAAATTTTGGAATTCCGACGATTTTCTAAACTTGGGGGCTAAAAACGAAATATCTAGAGGCTTTCAAAAATTCCTTAAAAAATCACTCTTCAACTTGTTTTTCTCTAGGGAACAATTACCGGGACATTTGATCCAAGAATATAACTCTAACATATAGCCCTCCAAGGAGGTATAGGGCTCCTGACTTAGCAAAAACCCAGACCCGGCAACAGCAGTGGGTCCCAGGGGACCTTGAGGTCATGTGAAACTCGTCTACTGACACGTGTACCCCAGGTATTACAATCTTCCCCCCTTAAAAGATTTGGTCCCCAAATCTAAACAAAGGTAACTGAAAGTTCTAGGAGTTTGGGGTTTCAAGAATGGGCTTGAATGCCCAGAACATTCTGACATGACATTCTAACACTCTGACATGATACTTTAACTGTATTAGCTAATACTTTGGGAGGCAATGCCATCCTATAGGCCATTGCTCCGCTATTCTAGCTGAGAATGGCATTTGTCATGCCAGGGGCGGCTCCACCTCCAAGGGCAGCCTTTTCCCATCAAGGTAACAAAGACTCCTATCGGGACATTTACACCGGGCGGCTCCACCTCTAAGGGTAGCCCTTTCCACAGTGCAAGTCCTAGGGGAAAAACTACGCTCTGCTGCCTCATGTACGCGAGAGCTTTCAAAGATATAGGGGCTAAATGTCACTCGTGTCCTTGGTCTGGTTCTTTTTCTCTTGTGTTTGACATCAACTGCTACTACCGGGACTTCTAGTCCTCGATTCCTGAACTCTCATCACTCCTTATGCATGCGTAATGCACGAAAATCAATTTACTTTATTCAGTTGCGTAGAAAAAAAAAAGAGAAAAAAACAAGATGCACACATGGCATGCTCTAAGATTTTGTAAAACACTCTCTATATATATTTACCAAATCTTTTTGTAATCAACTTACTATTTCTTAATCAAATTCCTTCAAGCACAAATGTATGCATTCGAAACATCTAATCTCCAACTTAATTAATTTGGCTACCAAAAATCCGGCAGCACCTCCCCTAAAAACTGAACAATCCATAAATCAAATTTTTAACCTATTAAACAATGTAATAAATCATAGTCCAGATTCAACAACAAGATATTCCAAATCATACAAATATGAGGCATACAACATACTTCCCATTACTTTTGCCAACTCCATTAACTTCTCACTATTGTGTTACCAAGTTATAACTTAAATAGAATACATTGCACTGTTAAGTTGCTCTAATCATGTTTGTGCACTCCAACTTGAGTGAAAGCATCATACATGCATATAATGGTCTAATTCATGTCTTATAGCCTTAAAGTGCTAACACTTGCACACTTAACATAAAAAGGAAACATTCCAACTAAAACATGTTTCTAAATTCCTCTATTCCATTTTAAAAACTAGTCATGGTGGGGTGATACTATTAAAACTTCTTTGAGAAAACTTCCTATTCAAAACCATGCAAACGTTCACCAAGAGAAAAACATAAGCATTCATAAAACCATTTTTTTTTTTTTTTTTTTGTGTTTCATCATGAATCAAATTATTCACCATGGGCATAAAACAACTAATCATGTTACTCCAGGTTTACAAAACTGCTTTAAGAAAAGAAAATCCTTTCCTCTAAAATTTATAAAACTTTGACCAAGAGCCTCACATATTTATAAAACTCCTTTCAAAGGTACTATCATAGTTTCCAAATCACATGCCAAACTTATAAATCATAACAACATGATGGTACTTAAGGAAATTGGATCTCACTAAACATGAACTCTCAATATCATGGAAAGCTACTCTACTTCTGATTCCAAAAAGGCATATTAAGAAACTTGATGTCGATAAGCATGATCTTTAATTGTCAAGGGTTACCTAGGAAATTATCCAATTCGTTGTTCCCAAAAAGGCAAAACATTAGGCACGCTCATATATCAAACCACATACATAGTAAGCATCAACATATACATATCCTTTAATTCAATGCTTGGCCACAATGTTCAATGTTATCAATTTACAGGCCTACTTAAATTTAATAGTACTCGCCCTAGCAACCAATAAGCATGAGAAATCTATTACTTGCTATTAAAATATTTCTTAACGATCACATTCCTTAATATACTTATACATGCACATATAACCTTGCCATTCTACTTCTTTATCCTTGAAGTTACTGCCTATACAACAATTCAACTACTAGTGTCCTAATAGCTCTAATTATAAGCATGGAGATCTCTATAATTTTAAAAAAACAATCTTACATCGTGGATATAAACAAGAAAGTAAACAAGAGATTATTAAAACATTTTGGTGCATCTTCATGCATAACAGCTTACTGTGGATGCTCAAACTAACCTACCAACTCAAATTACCTTGTTATCATATAGGACATGCATACTAACTTATGTCACGCAAGGCACAAGCTCTAACATAAATCATGCAATAATACACACATTTTGTTTTAGAAAACAACATGCAAGATGTTCACACATACCATATTGCTCCAAATTATTTCACACATAAAAGGCAAAGTATTAACCCTATAGTATGCCTATATGCATGATTCGCACTCTCATCGGGATTCTATCCACAAACTTTATGTCACTCTTATGATGACTCTCTTCCTCTGGGGTATTAAGTTTCTTTTTCCTTCTGACTTGTAACTCTCTCTGAGATAACGGGTAATAACTGGCTGCTACCTTGACCTCTTCATTGTACGATAATGGGACACGTCGGGGAGGGCACTGAGAGGGGTGGCCACGACTGACCTCTTTTTAAGCTACTTGTTCCTGCTTGTATTCCTTTTTAATGCGCTCTGGTATTAGATGTGCTCACTGACTATCTCTGACAAGTTCGAAATGTCCTACTCAAGGTGCCATATACAACTAGTGCCGACTGACATGGTGCTGCTATGATAGTGATAGCGATGGCAATTAATGGATGGCTTGGCTCATTTGAGAGGATGACGGGAAAATGAGAGAAGATTTGAGCAGGAATTCCAAGAAATGACAAAGACTCTAACTGAACCTAGACATGACTGACTCTTCTTATAGGCCTCAAATAACATCACGTTAGTGCAAATGGCCGCGGTTCCATTCACATAAACGTCACGCTATTTGTGGACACTTGCTCCAGTACTATGCAGGGAAACCTAATGCTCTGATACCACTTTGTCACGACCCGATTTGGGAGCGTGACCGGCACGTGAGGAATCCTATCCCCACGTAAGCCTTCTGGGTGATGTATCTCTCTATATGCATAAAATAGTATAATATCATACTAAAAATGATCTCTTTGAAATATAAACATTTCCTCTAATTAAAACATAATGCTCAATTTCATAAACTGAAAATATTCAATAATTAAATCTCTAAAAGCTCTTATTCAAATTTGCTGATTTATGATTCATAACTGTCTCATTACATAAGTCTCTAATTACAATTTACATTTCATATACATGCTCAATATCTGAAAATACTAGAATGTATCAAACTACATGCGTGGATAAGATCCTACCTGCACATCTACTGGAGCACCCTACTCTAGCATAGTCCTACTCTAAGCCTTACCACAAGGTAAGACTCACCACTGGAATAATGGTGTCTGTGGGCTGGAATCTAAATCACCTCTGAACACGCAACTATAGGAGGAAGAGAGAGGGTGAGTCAATCTGACTCAAGGAGTGAGCTCTCACTCATCACCCACATGGGACAACCAAGAATATACATAATATAATATACATGCAGCAATAATGATTCATTTCATATTTAAATACATAGCTAGCTCTAGGAAAAACACTTTTCATTTCATGTATTCATAAATAACATTTCTAACTCAAAATCAAGCATGAAATCATTTTAACTGAGGGTGCAGAGCGTCGGAAACAAGATGTCTTGAATATAATAAATATATCACAACAATAAAAGTTATAAAATTTTAAACTATGAAGTGAGACTCTGTCCCTGGCGAATCAGAGCTCCTGCTGAATCTGTAATAGTCCCTCTCGGACAAACTGTGGGCACCTAACTAGGTCCCATTTTCTCAGAATCGCTTCTTTGAAACTGTCCTCTAACGGACAGCTTGGTACCAAGGTTAACGATCTCTTCACAGCCGTTAACTAACTGTCTGTTTCCTTATCTCTACCGGCTAAACTAGTTTGACAAAAAGAAAACTATAGTTGAAAAGTGGGTACTCTGTCCCTGGCGAAGCAGAGCCCCTAAGTTCTTAGCACTCTAAGAGTTCTGAACTCATATAACTCTAACAATCTGACTTTAGCATAACTGTGGCTATGAAAATCGAGCCCAAGGGTTCACCACTTGTAGGCATTCCGATTTCAAGCCCACAGAATATGTATCTGGCAGTTGCTAAAAATCATACTGAATTCTGTACCTCTTGGTACCATAAAACTAAATTTCTAAATTCATATCTTTACTAACATATTTCTCTATATACTTGATAATACTAAAATCATAATCCAAATGCTGGAGTTTTTAACCATAATACTCTCAAATCAAATAACAAAATTTATTCCAAGCTAGATCATACTCTTGTTCACTTTTTCTTTTAATATATATTTCAACTGAATACTCTAAAACCATATTTATAAATCTCAAGTCATGAAACTAAATCAGGCTCTAAAATCATATAACATATCTGATGAAATAATAATTTATAAATCATACATTCCTGCGATAAAACTCTTAGAGTTGCATATAAAACATTTCCATACACATACAATCCAATTTATGGTCCCATGGTTTTCTAAAATTACATTTTTAGTGCCATTATCATAACACCATAGTTTCGCTATTTCAACATAACGGTTAAAATCATAATCTCATGTCTACTTTCATATTTAATAATCATAATGCAAGGAAAATAATCATAATGGGGAAAACTAAGACAATGAATTCAAACCCACTCACCTGGAGGGGGAGGAAAAAGTGGCGTCAACTCCAACTGAGCTCCGGGGAGCCAGGAGGGCACCAACGTCAACTATTATAATTATAAAAACTCTAGATTAAACTCCAACAATCTCTAAATAACTCTAATCTAGCTTTAACAACATTGGGGGAGTACCCCCATTTGACAACAATGAGAGAAAACAACAACCTAAACCATAGAATATAAAAGGAAGGAGACAAAGAGATCAAAATCTATTAAGAAACACATACCTTGATGATTTAGGGGAGCAAAACTTGAGTGGGATTTGAGAAAAAGAGAGAAATGGGAGGAGGAGGGTTTCTGGTTCGTCAAACTGAGAGAGGAAGGAGGCTGATGGCCTTTTAAAGGTCAAGAAATGAAACGGCGTCGTGTTTGTACTAATTGGGCTCTTGGGGGACCGCTATAGCGGTATATGACCGCTATAGCGGTCAAGCCATATTCCGCCGCCTCGCTTATGTTACTGTGCACTTATGACCGCTATAGCGGTCCAGGACCGCTATAGCGGTCTCCAGAGGCCAAAAAGAGTTGCAGCCATTGCTGTGACCGCTATAGCGGTGACAGTAAACTCAAATTTACAGAACTTTTGCTGTCATGATATCTGCTTACCTCTATTCTCATCCATTTATTTCCATATCTTTATTCTAAGTTAAATCATTTACTTTACTTCTTATTAACTTTAAACATAAATGTAAATAAGAAAATACCCCCCATTTGGATTCAAATAAAATATCTAAAAATTCAAAACGCCAACCAATCAAAATCTCATTTTTGAGTTCTAGTTCAAATTTTGGAATTCCGACGATTTTCTAAACTTGGGGGCTAAAAACGAAATATCTAGAGGCTTTCAAAAATTCCTTAAAAAATCACTCTTCAACTTGTTTTTCTCTAGGGAACAATTACCGGGACATTTGATCCAAGAATATAACTCTAACATATAGCCCTCCAAGGAGGTATAGGGCTCCTGACTTAGCAAAAACCTGCACTCCTAAGAATGCAAAGTGGGTCCTGTGGGACCTTGAGGTCATGTGAAACTCGTCTACTGACACGTGTACCCCAGGTATTACAATGGAGCAAGTCCCACATCGATTGGGGAGGTGAACGAAGCATGCCTTATAAGGGTGTGGATACCTCCTCCTTGTGGACGCGTTTTGCGTGGGAGCAAGTCCCAGCAAGAACAAACCCGTGAGGGGCGCGAGGCCCCAAAGCGGACAATATCCACAATGCCGGGTGTCTGGGCTGTTACAGATGGTATCAGAGCCAGGCCCGGGATCGGTGTGCCAGCGAGGACGCTGGATCCCCATGAGGGGGATGGAGCAAGTCCCACATCGATTGGGGAGGTGAACGAAGCATGCCTTATAAGGGTGTGGATACCTCCTCCTTGTGGACGCGTTTTGCGTGGGAGCAAGTCCCAGCAAGAACAAACCCGTGAGGGGCGCGAGGCCCCAAAGCGGACAATATCCACAATGCCGGGTGTCTGGGCTGTTACAGTTGTCATGACCCAATTTGGAAACGTGACTGGCATGTGAGGAATCACATCCCCACATAAGCCTAATGGGTGACTTGTCTCTCTAAACGAATAAAAGAACATAATATCATACTTAAAATTGCAACTTTTCTTCTAAATCATTATCACTTTCTCTAATTAACGTATAATATTTAAATTAAAAAAACTGAGGCATCTAAATTACATAACTCTGAAAGCGTCTTGATCAAATTTGTTATTCATAAAAGGGTAAATTGTTCCGCTTTCTAATAATGATCATAAACTGAAAATCGATTTAAATTCTTGAAAGGTGAAACACTAATACATTTTTGGTTCGCTACATAGATCTTTCGGCATAATCCACATTTCAAAATACATACTTGAACCTTGAAAACGTATAGGAAAATACATAATCTTTAAAAATAAATACAGTATCTCAAAATATATGCGTGACTTGGATCCTGCCTGAACATCTACTGGAATCCTCTAAAACTAACAGAAATCTAAAGTGACTTGGATCCTGCCTAAACATCTACTGGAATCCTCTGAAACTAACAGAAATCTAAACTAAGCCTTACACTCACCAAGGGATCGTTGCGGCTACTAGACTTATGAAGAAACTGGATTTGCACCTATAACTATGAGAGGAAATGAGAGGGGTGAGTCAACGGACTCAATGAGTGGATTCTCACCCATCACTCACGTGGGACAACCAAGAAAATATATAATACAATATACATGCATCAATACTAAACATTTGATATTTATATACATAGCTAGCTAGGAAAACACTTTCCATTCTATAAATTCACAACAACCATTTCTAACTTATAATCAAACATGAAATCATTTTAACTGGGGGGTGCGGCAGAGCATTGGGAAACAGTATGTTGAACATAATAAATACATATATATTAATAAAGCTATAAAATCATAAATTGTAAAATGTTGCTTAGTCCTTGGCGAACAAGAGCTTTTGTTTGTAATTTTAATGGTCCATGGCAAACCGTGTCCCTAGCGGACTAATTTGAAATAGAATAAAGTTGTCGCTGGTGGGCATTGGTATAACAAGGTTAACGGAATAACTTCCATTAACTTACAGTCTGTCTCTATATCTCTATCGACTAAACTAGTTTGTCAAAAATCAAAACTGAAAAGTGTGTGCTAGCCCTTGGTGAACAAGTGCCTCTAAATTCTTACTACTTTGAGAATTCTATATTCACATAACTCTAACAATTTGATTTTAGCATAATTTTGGCTATGAAAATCTAGCCCAACAGATCATCGCTTGTAGGTATTTCAATTTCAAGCCTATAGAATATGTATATGGTAGTTGCTATGAATCATATTGAATTTCGTATCTCCTGGTACCATAAAACTGAAATTCTAAATTCATGTTTTAAGCTAACATATTTTTCACATACTTGGTGACTCTAAAATCATAGTTCAACATTGGGGTTTATAATCACAATAACTCAGAAATCATATAACATATTTATTCATAAAATTGGGTCATACTTTTGTTTCACTGTTCTCTAACATGTATAAATATATTAATTAAATATTCTAAAACATAACTTGAAATCTTTAAACTTGAATATATAGTGATATTAAGAAACCCATAAAAACATATTTGGTAAAATAGCCATTTTGCTACAATACCTATTTCTTAATAAAACCTTTATGAACCATGTAAAACATTTTCCATAGCACACAACACAACAATTGTGGTCCCATGGTTTTCTAAAACTCATTCTTTCATACTATCATCATAAATCATAATTTTTTTAGCTTAACATAATCATGTAAAATCATAATTTATACCTTTTATCGTTTCAAATTTCATGTTTAATAATCATAATACAAGAAACATACTCATAATGGCTAAACATAACATCATGAGTTTGAACACACTCACATAGAAGGGTGGAATGTGAAGCATCAACACCACGGGGACTTCACTGATGAGGGTTAATACTAATGTCTACCATTACAACCATAAAACTCATCAATGATCTATGGGTACTCCTAGATTGCTCTAGATCTATTCTAACAATATTGGGTGAGCACCATCACTTGACAATAATGGAGAGAAACAATAATACCCAACTCAAGAATATAGAAGAATGGAGGAAAGGAAGATATAGCTTAACAACATATACATACCTTGATGATTGGGAATGATGGATTTGGGTGGGATTGAGAGAAAAAAAAAGGGAGAAGAATAGGGTTTGGGGTTTGCTAGCATGAAAATGGGGGAGGAAGAGAATGGGAAGGGTTTTTGTAAAATTGGGGAGGTATCAGCAAGTGGAACAACACCATTTCACACTATTCATGCTCCAGAGAGATCTCTATAAAGGTTAAGCCATGCTTATGCCCCCATGTTGCTCACTAACGATCGCTATAGAGGTCCTCAAACCACAAAATTTTCCTAACTCATGTATTGTGACTGCTATAGCAATCATGGGCCGTTATAACGATGACAGTTCACTTAGCTTTTGCATTTTCTCAGTCATTTTGGTATCTAATTGTCTCAAACTCACTTATTTACAATTTTAAGTTGATGTCCTCATTTATTTTACTCTCTATTAACTTTAAAACATAAATGTAGATAAGGAAATACCCCTCATTCGGATTCAAATAAAATATAAAAAAAATCAAAATCTCAACCAATTTAATTCAAATTTAGGAAACTTTGTGATTTTAAAATCTTGTGGGCTAAATATGAAACGTCTAAAGATTTCATAAAATTCGTTAAAAATCACTCTTTAACTTATTTTTCTTTGGAGAGCAATTATCAGGACTTTTGATCACAAGAAAGTGACTCTATCATATAGTCCTCCAAGAACGTGTAAGGTCCAAACTTAGTGAAATTTCAGAACTCACAGCATGGGTGGGTCTCAGGGGATCCTGAGGTTGTATGTAGCAGCTCATGCTACTTTATGGATTGACGACTGTTTTCACAAACCAACACGGGTCTTTTCAGCATGCTTTGTCCTCATTCATATGCTCCATAAAAAAACTTCCCAGGAGGTCACCCATCCCAAAATTGCTCTAAGTCAAGCACACTTAACCGTGGAGTTCTTTCAGTTTGGGTTACTGAAAAGAAGATGCATCTTGTTGATATAGGTAGTACAAATCAATTCATATAAGCCATCCTCAACTGTATAGTCCTATACCTATACAATCTCATAATCCCTCTCATTTGGGTGTGTAATCAGTTCATTCATGTACCCCTCCACTTAGAGGGTCTTGTGAGGAGCCGCTCCTTGTTCGTGCCTTCTTTTACACCGGCAATTACTCCTCGTCCTCATCCCCGGACGTTACACTGTACGGGAAAAAGTCTACTGATACGTGTACCTTAGGTATTATAGTTGTGAACTTGTGAATCAATTTCTAAGATAGCCTTCTAAATACTAATTTTAGGATTGTTTAATTAGTTTAATTTTGAAAACTAATATAAATCTGAATAAATATCTCATGTAGTCCTTCAAGAAAATTTCGCAAGATTATTTAGTCCCTTAAAAACTGAAATTAAACTTATGGTCCCTCAAGATTTTAATAATAGGACATATTTGTCCCTCTATATATATTTGATTATTTAGACACTAACAGAATTGCGTATTAATCTGGTAACATAATGTTAAGTGATGCATACGTCATTTCAAGTGAAATAGAGTTTAAAATAACTTATTTTGGTGGTTGAAATTTACAAAATGAGTAATTTAAATTTTTATTATAAGTGATAAAATGACCCGTTTTATCCCATTTTAGACACCAGAATATGTGTAATATGTTCCAAAATAGTTTCATTTAGCTTGCTTATGATATTTTAATGGCATATCATTATTGTGCTGTGCCACATGTATAAATTAACTAACGAAGAACTAATAAAAGGACTAATGTGCTATCATTTTCAGTCTTGAAGGATTACGAGATTAATTTATTTTTCTGGAGAACAAAATAGCCCGACGCAAAAATCTTGAAGGATCAAATAGGGTGTTCACTCTTAGTTGGGTTACATATTAAACAAGTAAGTTTGTATAATAGTTTGTACTTCTTATATAATTCGTATGACTTTAGTTTGGATCTTACTTATCCTTATATATAATTTTACATATATTTAATTATATATATAAATAAGTCAAGCTACTAGGCCTAATAGACTTAACAATTAAATAGACTAGGCCAAAGTCCCTAGCAATCTAATGTACTAGATACGATGTTATATGGTGCACAATATTTGACTTGGTGCATCATAAGAAATGCCGCTACTCAATATTACTTTCACAACAAATATTTTCGAGCGGGTTACTCAAATTAAATTAATAATTTTTGTTAACAGGATCCAAGGAGACTAATTAAAGAATCAAGAATTTTGTATTTATTTATTGTCAGCGCATTAAAAAATTTAAAAATAATTTTTTTTCAATCGACTCTCCATTTCACTTTTTAGCAAAACCCTGAATTACTATAACCAAAATAAATGCATTAACAAAATAATAATAATAATAATAATAATAATAATAATAAACAGTAGAAAGAATATCGAGAACCTAAGCTGACTCACCGGAATCACTGCTAGCGTTTTTGTGACAATCACGGGTACCGCGATAGCGATTTCACGGTTCCACTTCCCACGAAAACGCATCGAAATCGGAGCCCTAAAACAACGAAACGTCACCCCACCAACCCGACCCGAATTCAACAGCCTCAAACCCTGATGAACGAAGAAGCCAACGGCAGCAGCACAATCGTCCCTAAATCGAAGCTGCATTCCATTCCGCAACTCTCATGGCCGCCGTCACGCGGAGGAAGAGACGCCGCACCACGCTCCAGCAACAGCAACCGTCTCCTCCTCTGTCTCCGGCTACCGGCGTTCTGCCGCAGGATCTGATGATCGAGGTCCTTTCTAGGGTTCCGGTGACCGATCCGCTGGAGCTGAGGTGCGTGTGCAAGTGGTGGAAGGCGCTCGTGTCGGATCCGCAGTTCGTGAAGAACCACCTCTACCGTTCGATCACGGAGATCAACGATCTGGCGTCGAAGGCGCTGGACGACATGATCGCGTTTGAGCTCCAGCTTAATTACGCGCCGCCGGTGGCGGAGGAGGAGGACGAAGGGGAAGAGGAAGAGGAAGCCGAGGAGGTGGAGGTGGAGGTGGAGGCGGCGGAGGAGGAAGAGGAAGCGGAGGAGGAGGCGCGCTCGTTGAGGAAGGAATTGGATAACATGTTGGTGGTGGTTCGATCTTTGAAGGAGAGCTTGGAAACGATAAAGGTCGATATGAACGCGATCAAGGATCGAATGAAGTGTCTCCAAAGCTTTCTCCAAATTTATCTCAAGACAGTAAGAGCAACAGCATCGGAATCATCTAGCTCCGAGTGATTTCTCTAACTCTTTCTCTTCTCCATATGGCTATGATTTCTATAAAGTAATCTCATATCATATGGTTGCGAACTTGTTTTGGATTTTTAATTTTATCTGATGTCTTTCACAAATCACAATGAATGGGAACTTGGAGTAAATTGTGCATGTTTAGATATGAGTGAGTCATGGTTCTGTATGATCGTGAAAGAAGGGAGGTTTAGATCATTGTGAGTTTGTTTTTGTGGGATTGGGGTCTAGTAGTTGAATCAATGTGGACTAAGTCACACAAAAGTAGAAGTAGGGCTTCCTGAGATGATAGCTTTGTATTCTTGTCTTGTTTCAGGAACAAAAGACCTGTGAATTGTAAATACTAAATTGTTATGGTTCTTGACCACAGGATAGAGTTTCTATCTTCCATGTTGAATCTCTCTCTCTCTCTCTCTTTTTACGCATTTTGTTTGATTTCTCACCTGCATTTCTTTCTTTCTGTTTGGAAAGAAAACCTCTCCCTTCCAAATTTTGAAGATGAAGGATGTGTTTAGTTGAGAGGTAGAAATGGAGACAAAAATTACATGAATATGCTCAATGTATAAGATAACACAAAACTCATCCATCTAATTTGGAACCCCTTTTTTCGGTGAATAAAATGCCAGTAAGGGGAGGCACCCTCAATACTAACAGGCATTGTGCTAGTGCCTTAAATTGAGGATCCAGCTAGTAGGATGGTGGGCACTTTCTGGGCTCAGTCCATGGCATCCACATTCATCCCCCTAAATTGATCCAAGGCCATCTAGAGGACTTATTGACATCGCTCTTGAGTAGTAGGGAATCTTCCTATGGAGGGTTGACCACCAACTAAGGACATTCAAGCTAAGAGGGGATTTGAACCCTTGACCAAGGGATAACCACACATGGATTATTTGTGCCAACTGTCAACCTCAGTTGGCTTTTATCCTTATTTCTATCATCTAGCCAAACATATCCTAAAAGTAATTAAAAAAAAAAACAATTTTTTGAAAAAAAAGTCATGCATTTCACATTTTTTGAATTTCTGTACAGTTGTTAGTTTTTCAGTAAATAAACTAAATTCATTATGGATTAACACATGATTTCTGAATAATTAGTTAATTACATGAAAAACACAAAAAATATGTAATTTGCCAACTTTAGTTCTTCAGTTGCTGAATTCTCTAAAGATTGGCACTCCTCTTGTTAACTAAGGTACTTTGTCAATGTCTTGAATTCAGACTAGTGTTGCCATTTACCCTTAACTATAACCATTGCAGATAACTTTAAAGTGATTAGTCTTAATAGAAGTGGATGACTAAATCTGACCTTTACCTAACCATTCTCAGCCTGCAATTGTGTGAGCATTTTCTAAAATCAAAAGAAATAATTATTATAGACACACCACTGCATATTTATGACTTACGAGTGATATATCCCTTTTCCCTATTCCCTAAGAACAAAAATTAAAGATAAAAATTCTAAAATCAATATAAGATCCTAAGATAATTTAAAATCTCTAAGTTACTAACAATAACATTATTATCCTAAAGCTAACATGTTTATCCATTCGGCATCAAATCCTCTCTAGTTGCATGCTGCTGAGTTTCAATGGAGAAAATCATGCAAGGAAAAACTGTGCAGGATTTGAATGATGAGATGGAAGGTCCAGGGGTGGAGCCGTTGGGAGATATAAGAGGTCCATGATGATGATTAGTTGGTAGCTTATTTTATTTTATTTTTTTCTCCCCTAAGTGGACTAACTTTATAGGATTAATGTGTTTGAATTATTCAAATGATTGATTTTAATTTTATTATGGACAAAAAGTAAAATTAAAGGAGCAGTAGTAACTCTATGAAAGTTATATAATCTTTTCACAAACTTATTATCTGAACTCCAATCTTATAAGAAATTAACATTACTTACTACCTTGACCCACCAGTTGTCAGTTGGTAGCTTAGTTTTCTTACACCTATAATTGATGAAATTCTCGAAACCTACATCACAAAAAGTCTTAGTTCGTCAACAATATAACACTGGTATTGGTGAACCGAAGTTGAAAGCAACGTCGAATTGTTGATGCAACATAAGATTTAATGGTGTTAAACCTATGTTCTATCTAAAAAAAGGTGTTAAACTTACAAGTAAATCTTCACTTTAGGACATGAAATTGTAAGCATTAATCATAATAATTTCTTAAAAAGTTTACTTTTTTAAGTTCTTAATATAGACTAATTTGATTTATGAGAATACAATATCAGCCATGAATTTGACTGACGAGAATAAAACGTTAGATTAATTTGACTGCAGGATAGAATATCAAGAACTGATACATGAGTTTGAACTATTGTGACTCCTATGATTTTAAAGGCTAAAGTGATATTTGGATGAGCATTGTAGGTGCAAAATTTTCCTTTCACATGTGATACTTATCAAACAAAACTGTTAATATAGAGCTGCACAACTTTTTAAACAAGAAACTAATGTACAAATCATCATAAGATGCCCTCATTATAGAGAAAAAAGTTCACATTCCAGAGTCAATTATGAGCTCAGCTGCAGCCCCCATTGTACCTGCCCCACCAACACCCAACAAAGCAAGAGCAAGCTCCTCCTCATTCAACTGCCTCAACCCATTGCTCAGTCTTTTCAACACATTTACATCTACTTCCAGCACCCAGTTTGGTGTACAACCTACCATCAGGCTCACAAACCCTGACACATAGGCACGCCAAGTAGCTGAATCGCAGCCAAGTGATATCTTACCATCAAGTGCACTAGCTAGAAACTCCATGTGAACTCCCAGAACGTTTGGACGTCGCTTTGAAGCTGATGATGATGAATCAACACCCCAAGCAAAAGCCCCACAAAGGAGTGCAAAGTAAGCAAGTGCATATCCACCAAGCATTGCCACCATGCCATCAGAATTCTCTTGTTGGTCTGATCTGTGAACTGATATAAACCAGGAAGGCAAAGTTTCTTTTATTAGTAGTTGAACCAGCATCAACCCTCCTGATATCCATACTAAAGAAGCGCCAAGGGCAGCTGCAAGCTTCACCTGTGACATTGATGCAGCAAGTGAAACCTGTCCATATTTCATGCCATCTTTGGTTGCTTTCAAGTTTTCCAACCGCTCCCTTGGCTTCCCACCACATACAATGTCTCTCACCGAGTGCATCAAGATGGAAAGGATTTCTTCTGTCAAGAAAACAATATCTCTGATTGACCGATAAGCACGTAAATATAGAATTCCTGGTGCAACAGGACACATCCCTCCACAGAAATGGGACTTAAATCCATGGCCAAGGAGGGCTCCGACACCACCACGGCATGAGATAGGAGAGCAGTTCATGCCAAGGGTAGCTGTGAAACAGCTTTTAAGAAGTTGAACTACAGCATCACTGTTGTGGAGGAAGACAGTCCTAGATGCTGAGAAGATAAGGAAGTCACTCCAACGTTTAGCCTTTTGGGTCCACAAGGAAGCTACGATTGGCATACAAGGCCATGGACAACCTGCAGCAAGGCACTCCAATGTTTGGCCAGCCAAATTAAGGAAACGCTCTGATGCTCTGTCAACTTTGTAGGTTATGGTAAGGCTTGTGAAGGCAGCCAAGGGCAATGGAAGTGTGGCAGGAGTGCTGTCTCCTGTGGAGATGACAATTAGTCATTACGCATAATACTAGATAACAATCAATATCAGTGTTGGAAGAGAAATGAAAGATGAACGAGAAAAGACATTTCCTAAACAGCAGTTGGATATTAATACTCTGTTGGAGCAGTGTAAAAGTTGAATCTAATGGACATAGATTATAATTAATATATTGGTAAAAGTTGCAGTACTGAAACACATGTGAATGTAAACTTGTCTCTCTTGAAAGTGGATAAGTCAGGATCTTAGAGAAGTATTCAGAATTTAGGGTCATAATAAAGACAAAACCTGAAGCAAGGCTAGGCACATCAACACCAGTAGCAGCCAAAATTTTCTTGATCTGTTCCTCAACATTCAGTAGGTTTGCAGCAGGGCTTGGCCAATCAGTTCCATTCATAAATGCGGGTTTCCAAACACTGCGAGTTACTTCAGCTGAGAAGTAACTTATGATGGTTGCCAGAGATGCAGGAAGAAAATCAGCTAAATCTTTAAGCCCTGTTATTAAGAAAAAGCATTCTGAAATTATGACATAGTTGCACACATCAAGGAACATATACATGAACATGAACTTGTTTTGTTGCTCTAAGTGTAGACGTAAAAGACAAGAAGGAGAATTTTGAAAACTCAAGCTACTGAATGAGACATTTTTAAGGTGTTTGCCGACAGCCAGTTAGATTGTCTGCAGTAAGTTAGAAACTACAACTTCTACAAGTTATTTGGTATGGTTCCCTGGATTGTATCAGATCTAAGCACACATACCTGTTGCCAACTCACGTGGAGACAATCTTCCGTGAGCACAGGCTGTGAGAGCAGCATCAACTACAAAGGGAATGGCTTCCAGAATATCCCAAGCAGGCAACTTTGGCCATATGGAGCTATCTTCATTTCCTGGACCAGAAGAGCTACTGCTTCCAGATGTAATAGAAGTCTGGTTTCCTCTATTAATCTTCCTGAACATCATGTTGAGAAGCCCCTCAACAATCTGATGAACAGGGGTTCCATGAACAAGACCAGAGAGTGTTGCAGCAATACATGCTTGATGATGCCGATACCAGACTTTCAATTTTGGAAAGGAGTCAACAAATACAGAATTTGGTGACGATAAACTTGCAATATCTGAGAGTCTCCTTCTGTTTTGATTTTGTTGGATGTTACCAGCTGACATTAAGTGGTTGTTTCGAACTAATAGTAGGTATTCAGGAGTTAATTGAGAACCAACAGTTGGTACGTCTCCAATTCCATATTCAAGAGGAGGACGATTAAATCTCCATAGCTTCAAGAGAAGAATAAATGCATTTGAAAACACGGCATAAGCAGATATTTCTTCCCCTGATGTTAGTGTCCATGAGATATTAGGCACACATGACCCAAAAACTTCACAGATTGGCATCAGTGAACATGCAAGCTGTGGAACCTGGCGGAAGATTTCGGAAATGTCACTTACATTGGGAGTTATTCTTCACCTATTGGAAGTAATGCTAAGATTCAACATTTTATGATGCAGCATTTTCAGTATGTAATTCGGACTGTTTCATATATGTATTCAAACTCACCATGCCATGGAGAGAAAATATTTGAACACAATCAACAGATGCAATTCCAACAAAGAGTACATTGAGTATTGGAGCATAGTCTATCAAATGGCTGTTTCCTTCGGAGTTCTCCACGGGAACAGGTGGAGACAATAACCTGAGAATGAAATGAACAGTGTGCTCCTGCACAAAACAGGGATCCAAATGTTATTAGGAAGGGAATGATCAAGGAGAAGGATACACTAGTACACTACTGAGCAACTGATTAAGTGGTTGCATATGCTTTGCTGCCTAACTTCCCTACCTGTATATTCCATCCCCGAATTAGGGATGCACCACAAAGAATGGCAGCTGCAGAAATCTTTTCATCTTCTGATCCCCCAGTTGCAATTTCAAAAATTTTCTCCAGTTCTGCTAAGCTTCCATCAAATCCAGGAGCGTAAATTCAGTTGCTTTACCTTTTTAGGTAAATTTACAAAAAAGAGCATCTGACATACCTGGCTTCAGGAAAGGAAAAGAAAAACTGAAGACCAGGCCACGGAATTTTAAAAAGCAATTTAAAAGTGTTATGGTATGATTTTAATTTATGATGGATTTTTTTTTTTTATTTGTTAAATTATCCCATGTTTAAGCATGTCAATTTATCCATAAGGTGATAGGTGCATTGAGATTGAGGTAAAGAAAACCTCAATTCAACCACATGATATATATGGAACATATCAAATGAGAGGAGAGATTTTATATGAGGATCGAAGGAATAAATTTAAGCCTTATAACTATACATGAATGGTCAGGATTAAAGGTTATTAAAAAGTCACATAATTATTTAAAAAAGTCACATGACATTATATTTTAATCCTGACCATTAATATAAGATACGATGGCTTAAATTTGCTCCTTTCTTTCTCATATAAAATCACTCCTGTGACATATATACTCTCATGGTTATCTATCATGTGGATGAATATTTTGATAGATAGCCGTGGGACAAATTCATGTAGAGGTTGACCACATTAAAAAGTTTATAAACGTCAACCTCAAGGCTTCTTTGATGCCCTGATCAGGACCGAGCATCAAATGACTAAGCTTCCAAAATCCAAAATATTTTGATAAAGGTCATAATATAGTGACTACAGACCTACACAGACAGGAGTAACATACATACTATACTAGAACCTTTGCCTAAAGTTAGAAAATTGTAAATTCATCTCGGATGTGCACCCAAGTAGGTATAGGAATCAATTCACTGAGTAAACA
Source organism: Dalbergia cultrata (assembly GCA_031216105.1). Classification (NCBI taxonomy): domain Eukaryota; kingdom Viridiplantae; phylum Streptophyta; class Magnoliopsida; order Fabales; family Fabaceae; genus Dalbergia; species Dalbergia cultrata. Next base: position 57,216,282 of record CM062345.1, read on the forward strand.
AGAATTAGATCGTACCTTGTAGCAGGGCTTGAAACCAGAGCATTTACCATCACTGAAGTAAGCGGTGCTCCCTTCATAAATGATGACCAGCCTGGTACTTGAGTTGGCATACACTGAGGTATGTGATTGATTCGTCCATTCACATAACCAGGCCATAAATATGCAGATGTGTCAAGTAGGTTTCGGGCAATACAAGCCTCAACTATCAGATGGCGTATGTTTCCGGCTGAAAAATAAGAAACAATATAAATTTTTTCCCAAAAAAAATAAAATTGGGAGAACAATGAATTCTTGGCATAATTATTGCAATTTAGGAAAAATTGCACATCTGCTCTTTGAATATTATTATCCTATTGAGTGCTTAGTTATTCCTAAATTATAAGTTTTTTACCAAAAACATCTTTTTGTTTTGTAATTTTGCTGAACCATAGCTGATGGGAAGAAGACATGTTCCTTACAAAATAACGTGCCAAATATTATGGCGCATATTTTTTTGAGAAAAAAGTAGGACGACAAATCACAGAATAGCAAATGGAAAACACAACCTCGTGATAATGCATTGATAAAATTGATAGAAGTTGTTCAGCAAAAAAAAGGCTAGAATTTACTCTAGTTGCTAACAAAGTGAAGATTCATATTCACATATCACTTACAACAGTCAATTGGCGTCTCTGTCATGCTGAGGCAGTCAAAATATGCGCTCCCTATTGTGATACCAGAAACAAATAGCATTGCTTTTGCAGCAGCTTGATTTGCAGCAGAAACAACAGCTTGAGGTGGAGTTAGCAAGCTATGATAGTCACCCAATACCTGGAGACTTGAGACTAAGTCATTGCGACATTTTCCGGGAAGCCTTTTCTCTTTCCAGTGATCTGTAGGACCACCATCTGTGTCATCAACTGATACCCCTTCCTCCTCCTCAATAAGATCAGCAACAACAAGAGGAATGATGCACAAGAGCATGCATAATCTAGTATCAAGGTGAGGCATTGGGCCCTCAATAGGATCTCTTTCCTATAAATGAAATAATGTATTGATAATTAAGTTAAAGGACTATATCACCTGAGCAAAAGTCTCAACTATAAAGTAAATGCAATGGTATGTCCCGTTTTGTAGTCACTAGAAGATCAAACCAATGCTAAAACTAAAGACATCATGGTCTGTTCTGGATCTAAGGCCAAGAACAATGAATTGAATGCTAGAAGTAATAGATGGACAGTATATATTTAAAACCAAAACTTCACAAGAAAACACATTGAGGTGCAGAGAAAGAGCTTTACCCTCTGAACAAGACGAAGAGTTGCTAACCAAAGGCCTAGAAAGGTATCATGCCAAGAGGTTCCGTTTATTGCTTGGAGGGTCTTTATCGAACCTACGCAACAGACAGTTTTACATCTCACAAGTAAGTACCTAAAATGATAGTATTCAGTTAGATTCCAATAGTTATCTTCAGTCTTACCGCTAATTACTTCAATAGCACTTGTTGCACTAACTTGATAGGCGTCCATGGCATCCTCCAGCACCAGATCAAGAGGAATCCAAAGAGCAGAATGACTTGCACCATGGCAGAGTGATGCTGAAGAAGAAAGGTATTCAAAATTCATAACTGCATGGAACTTTTGTTGTGAACTTGTCTTGCATTCTCGAGGTAAGACCCTATTAGTATTTGAAGTCAATTGCAGAAGAGCCTCGGGAGTTAATGTTACTGAATTTCTCAATATTAATGAATTTGCTCCCAGCAGCTGCAGTCGCTGAACAAAACTGAGCCAGTGTGCTGGCCTGATAAAAATGGAAGAAAGGAGTTCAATTAGTACAAGAGTGATATCTAAGCTTGATCCCTCTAGATGGGGTAGGCTGATACCATCATTACAAAAATGCCACATGAAATAACCGCACAATAACTGTATAAGAACATAAAATTCCATGAATTCATTGAAACGATGTCATTAATCCCAAAAAAGAAAAGAGCACGAGGAATCAAGAATTATCTAGAAAATCAAATGTATAGGAAATTTTAGAATGAATAGATAAATTGTGAGTCCCACTTGACTATGTTATTAGTCAAATTAGACTGAAAATGTGGAGAATAAAGATAAAGGTAGTAAATACTTACAAATTTTGGTGAGCCAAGTAAAGAATCCTAGAAGCTATTTTATCCTGCAAAAACTGCCCAATCATTTCAATAGCCATAAGAGTATTTGCACTCTGCAATTTCTCATGATGTTCAGGGTCTTTATCATTATAAGTATCATGCCTATCCAGTTCCATGTCTTGATATAGTTTTGCCCATCTAGACTTCTTTTCAGGAGTAAGTTCCAGCAACCCTTCATCTTCCAATGACGCATCAAGTAGCTGCCAGACAACTGAAAAAATAAATTCAACTACCAGAATGCCAGGCTCACTTTGTGACATGCCAAATATCTGGGAAAGATGAAGAACAGCATCGATAGATTTCATGACCCTGCCCATAGCATAAGCAGAAGAATTAATAAAGAGACAAAAAATAACAAACAGTTGTAGAGATTCTCACAGACTTGAACTGCCGAACAGTTCAACTGTCATCAACAATTTATCATCAAATAATGAAACCATATCACAGAATACTGGCATAAAAAGGGTGTTAAAATTAGTATTGCGGCAAAGAAAAATGAAGTAAGCTACTGCATTGGGTCGTAATAAGATGTATTGAAGGGGGAATAAGGTGATGGCCTGATACACAAACACGTATAATCTGTAGTTGGATTAAAAGCTCATATCATGCGGAATCATGTCACAGGTCATTCATCAGCACCAACAGCCTAAACTTGCATACATACATACATTAACACTAGACAAATGATTAGGCTCATCCTATTCGTCTATTCCAATTCAGAAAGCAAAATGAGAGATGAAATACCTTTCTCACGGCCTAATATGCAGCCTAGTATGTGCTAAGCATTAAGATTTTACATCTTTCACTAAGGCCAGTAAAGTCAGAACGTCCATGGGAAGTATATACTGCATCATACATAAAGTGTTTATCTACAAAAGAGTTGAGTTCTGACATGGGCTAATTGCTTATGAAATACCTTTTATGTGTAAGACACAAATATTCATATTTGTAAATCAACTTACAGTTGGCAGTCTTCGGTTGCTGTTAATCACTTTAATGCAAACCAAAACATGATTTAATGTGACACAGGGAACGAGGGTAGTAGTGTATTCAAATACTTGACAGTTTTCAGCTATGCAGAGAAGAAGAAAAATTTATCAAGAAAGAGAAGTACACTATATGCATTGAAAGATATAGACAAGATGAAGCAAGAAATTTTTCAGAAAAAGAAACGTATCCTACAAATTCTAGCTTACTTTTGATAATCTGGCCTGTTTGTCTGAGGTTTAAGTTCAAAAGCATGTCTTTTCAGGAGTTCCAGATATAGCCTATAAGCTGCAGGTTGGACATGTCTACAGGGAAGAACCCTGCCAAAGAGATAATAAAGATATTAGTATGACATATGAAAACAACAAAATAGCAATAAAACGGCAAACACAATCATATGGAAGTTAGCAACAAATGCAATTAATTTCCTTTGGCTATATGAACCAAAAGTCACAGTACGGAGAAACAAACAGCAGTATCTAGATTCCCATAGTAAATGCTAAATAATAATAATAATAATAATAATAAGAATGTTACCTATAAATAGCTAGTAGTTACAAATTGTAAGTTCATTCCTTCCGCAATGACTAAAAATTGGAAGTTCATTCATATGGCAAATTATACAATCTCGGGATGTCAACAGGAACTGGGATCTCACAGTTACATAAATTTATAGAATAATAATAATTTTAATCAACAAAAGATCGCGGAAAAGAATTAAGCACCTCTACAACAAACAAATGCTCTCCGAGTTTGACTGCTTGAAAGAAGAGACCGAAAAAAAAAATGTATGAAATGACATAGCAAAGTTATACATATTGTGCAACACCCCAAATGCGATCCAATATTGGAAGAACAAGTGGAAGTGACTAAGGGTGGGTTTGGTAATACTGTGCCTCTCTAAAGTCTGCTCTAAAATTGCTAATTTCAAAAACCTGCTCTGAAAAACTGATAGTAATAATCTCCAACGAGCAAAAGCACCCAGTTTTTTTGTTTACCAAACAGGAAAAAAATGACTTGTGATTTTGATAAGCTAGAGTAACTCTCCAAAGAGCATTATCAATTCTTAAAAAAAGCAAAAAAGAAGAAGAAGGAGGGGGGGGGGGGGGAGAAAAAAGGATCAAGTATAGAAAATGAAGAAGGAAAGAAGACAAGACAAGAAGTGACCTGAGGGAAAGGAGAGCGAGGAGGAGCATGGGAGGGACAATCTTGAGCATGAGGGCCTTATCTAGAAACTTCCAGAGGAGAGGGACATTATTGTCCCAACAAATGTAGGACACCAGAAACTCCGCCAGCTCAACGGACGGAAGTGACTCTCCTGCGGAGTTCAAGTTCGAGTACATCTGAATCGCCCACGCCAGAGGGTCGCTCCCTTTCTCCTGCGCCGCTTTCGTCAGTTCTACGACGCCGTTCCATGGCCCGCCGGAAACCTCCATAGTTGGCCGTTGCGGTTGGTGGCCGGAATATGCCTACCTACGGGTGGTGTAGTGAAAAGGTGGCGAGGAGCATTTTTTTTCCCTTTGTTTTGGTAGGAGTTAGCGCAATAACAACAACGTTGAAACGTTGGATTTTGTCGCCTTTTATAAAGTCAAACCAACCACCCCAGGGCTATCCTCGGGATTTGGCATTCGGGAATCGGGTTCTTTCCTCGGCTGGATATTTTTTAATAAAATAGTATTATTTACACTTATTCTTTATAAAATATTATATTAGTATATTTTTATATATCATTAAATGATATATGAGTCCTAAATTAAATGAAATCATCATCTTATTTAATATTAGGTAAAAATATATTAATATAATATCTTACAAATGATAAATATAAATAACATTTATGTCCCAACAATCAGCAGTAGAAATGAAACAGGCACTTCTTTCCTCGGCTATGTAAGATTTGAGCTATATTATTTATTTTTATTGTATATATAAAGGATATAGTATTCTCTCAAAGCTAATTTATTATTAGATAGAATATAGATACTATTTAAATAAAATTTATATCCTATTTAATAATAAATAAAATGAATTAACATGATATCTTATACATAATAAATACAAATAATATTTTTCTTAACATCCAGACATTTCACAACAAAAGAAAAAGATGTAGGCTATGTTTGTTTCAGAATTTTTTTAAAGAATAGCAATTATAAAATGAGTTTATCTATGCTTTTAGGGTATTGGTTAAGGTTTCAAATAAAAATAAATTTATAAAGTTTGTGGTAGATTATACATTTTCAAACTTTAAAATCACATATTTTGAATGAAAATTTACAATTTTAAAACTTTTAAATAGTATCATTAGGGGACTAATTAGTAAAACCACCCGGTAAAATTGAAGTAAACCTCATATTGATTCACATATTTAAATATAACTTTTAGGAACAGTATTAAATTATATAACTGTTTAGAAATAAATGAATTCAATAACTGAAAACTGTTGTGATTGATAATAAATTTGAATTGGTGTGTGGAAATCAAAAGATTAAAATTTCTTATTCCGTGGATCAACCGTTTGTGAGTAGTTGTATATAATATTCAAGTATTCTGATGATGGAAATTTAATCTAATTCATATATATCATATGTTGTGAATAGATTAATCATATTCTATTTTTAGATTATCTGACTGAAGAAGTGATGGTACTTATTTTTATTGAAAGCCGTTGACAACTTCCACTCCTGATCTTAGCGTGTTAACATGCTACTGCCTAGAGCAAATGTGCGACTTTTAGAAATTGAGATTAGCATGGTCCACTCACGGCTGCACAATTAGGCTAAGGCAATGAGTGCGTTACAGGGTGAGACTAGATCGCATGATGGGTTTTTATAGCCCACAAACCAGTCACGTTGGTTGGAACTTCCCATTTTATTCTATATATTCTATGTCTATATTGCATTTTATATTTGTGTTTATTTTAAGGTTAGTTTTGGGTGATGGTGGTCTCCAATCTAAAGTTGTTGGGTTAGGTAGAGATGATGACTTGGTGGCAGTATTATCCCCACCACACAAGTGGGTCCAAAATATCGGGTGGTTGGGCATTGCCTCTTTATCCCCCACTCTTCCATCAAGATGAAAGGCTAAAAGTATGATGGGGAGTTTTATAAATGATAAAAAGGAGTGTCTAATAATAAAATTTAATTTTAGTCGTCCATCAGGTGCATGTAAGAATTTTTCATACAAGGCTCCCTTTTTCAATCATTTGTTGGTTGAAAGTTATGTTCTGTATCTTTTTTTCCCCTAATTCTATGGTTCGTCAGCTTATGAGTGGGACATGTTGGTGGGTGAGGAATAGTGGATTGATGAGTTAGCGGCTCCATTGGCCCTTTGGAAAGCGGCATGGGACGGCAATGGCTTGCGGTTCAACACCTATCCAAACAAACAAACAGGCTTAAAAGGCTAATGATAACTGGTTGAGCGGGAAAAAGAAAAAGTGTTGCTTTCTATCACTAAAAGTCCTATAATTGAAAATATAATTTAATTAGTATAGACTAATGTTAAAAAAAAATTATATTAGATATGCAATAATGTGCTGTCACATTGTTTAATGAATTAAATATTTTATGTGCTAACATATTTATCAAATGATATTGCACTACATTGCTAAATAATAGCATAATATTTTTAATATTCACTTAATTTGAATCTTCAAACAATTGAAATATATCACAAGTTTCGATGAATTAAAATTATACTGATATTTTTAAAATATCAATTCTGCTCCCACTAAGTCAGTCTTTATTGATTAAAAAAAAAGAAGAAGGTAAAGCTATACCCTTTTGTCCTGTTTTTCTCTAAAATTTAATGATAAAGACTTAAGTCATAATTAGACTCTTTCATTTGATAATTCAAATTAGTCTTTTAAAATTATTTCGAATGGTAATACTTGATATTTTCATTATAAGCGGGTCATAGAGAAGTAATCTAAAAAAGGAAACGACTTTGAGGTGTCAGATAAAAAAGGCCGTGGTTTATGCCAAATTGAAAACTTAAATAAAGGTATACGTGTAATGTTATGTTTCACATTAAAGATTTGATATCTTCATTAGAAGCATGTTGGTATTATGGTGTCTAAAGTACAACTTGCAGATAAGGAGCTTTGAAGAAGGCACATAGAATTGGCTATTATGAATTCCAATTCCAATTTGAAAAATACATGTAAACCCATATTAAATAAATATAGGAAGGTTTGATATGATATTTAAGTCATAAAAATAAAACTAGCTCATTGCAAGTTATGGCATTGATCATTTTGCCTTGTCTCGGTGCTGCAACTTGCCGCATGGGGTTAACCTATGGTTTTCAAGACAATGTCGTCACTTCTTCTTTTGTTTTTTAGTCCTTTTTTTATGAGGACGATGTCATAGCTTGTGAAGAATCACAGGTGTAAATCAATTAAGGTATAAGTTTGGTGAAACGGTTCATTACATTCTTAACGACACCATCCAAGAATCACAGTTGGTATGATCTGATTTGTAGAAGAAAAAGTTGGGATTAGAATCATTAGATTAGATGGACCGTGGATATATATAAAAAAAGAGCATGGACCATAAATTAATCTGCGTGATACCTAGTCCTAACTTTACAAGGAAGAACTTAAAATAAAATTAAGCCGGATTCCAATCTATGAATTTTTTTTTTAATTAATATCGCTTCTTAGATCCACACATGACTTTTTAAAGGATAGTGCCTTGCTACCAAAACCAAGACGGCAAAGGCAAGCAAGCATAATTGAGGCGATGCATGTAAAATAATAAGCCAAATTAAAATGTGAACAAATATCTATGACCCTGTTTGCACTTCTGTGCATGGAAGCTAGTATTAATTAGCAAACAAATTGAAAGTTCAGATTCTCTAATAGTAAGTCCACACAAGATCATTGTGGCGAATGTCAACCTAAAAAATGGGAAGAGGGAAGGGATTAATTATGCCTTCTGAACTAAGTGACCAGTTAGGAAAAGTAAGTTTCTTTGATTGAGGAGTAAATCTGGGTAGACATTAGCATTAAAGACTAGGCCAGGACATAGGTTGAAATTGAGTGTGCTTCCAGTTTCTGCCACGATTTAGGGTGAAACTCATTATTTTTTTAACACCTTAATAAGGAATCTAATTAAAATTCAAAGTTGAGAATGATTAGTGATAAGGCGCATCATTGACAGAAGAGACAATAAGTAAGACATACACAACAACACAGTAAATCTAATCTAATCCATAAAAACTTGACGGTTTATAAAACATATAATAAGATGATAATACAAAGTACAAACTATGAGAGATCAGTTCAATTTTATATGATAATAAAAAATAAAAAAAATTCTAAGACGTGCTATTTAAAAATGTTGATTAGTTTTATGGGAGACAGCATGTACTTAATTGATGGTGTAGGATTCAACAATGTAGTAAATTATTTTATAAAAAATGTAAACTTCAATAATGGTATAACATAATGGATCTCCTGATAAGGGGATAGAATTTGGGGTGTCAGTGGGCTTTTAAGCGCTAAAAATTGGGGTGTCAGTGCCACTCACAGCCCTTCCCATGATGCCATTGTTTGATTTAATTTGCTATAAAACTTTCAATTCGCTGCTTGGCTAATGGATTCTATGGTAGTCTTTTTCAGTTTTTTCTAATTGGATCACGACAAAATCTACTTTTTGTCTTCAGTCCTTAGTTCATATTGGATTGCTTGCTCTTTACTTTATTCTCTTTAATAAGGTCTGAGTCCTATATTAGAGTCCTAAGTTCTCACAGAAGAAGAGTTTCTTAGAGAATTTCTTAAGTACTCTTTTAACGGGATATGCGCAGACGAAAAAAAAAAAAGAAAACGGGATATGCAATAAGAGATAGGACTTAGGACATAAAGAAACATAGAATAAAATGCTTGTGCAGATCAAATTCTACATACCTTATTTATTATTTTTAACTTTTATCAACTGTATTAACAATATAAGGAAAAAAATCTTTTAAAGTTTCTTCTTCTCACTCTCAATACCTTTGTTTTGGATGGAGAAACTTAAGGAAAACGAAAAATCGTGGATAGCTTTTATTTTTTAAATTGAAAGTTAGATCGTAGTTGTATTTTTAATTTCATTTCATCCCCTCCAAACACCTTAATCGAAATATAATAATATATATGTCATATCTTTAGTACAATATATATATATATATATATATATATATATATATATATATATATAACTATGAAAGACTAAATATGTTAGACGTGAAGGGAAGTGGTTCTTGATAAATATTTGGGTAAACTACGTAAGTAGTTAATTATTGGTTAGTTGAATTATTTGATTAATTACTTGCTTTAACATTTACTCTGATGATTTGACTCCTTTTTTAAAAATAATTTGACACACTATTGTTGTGTGAAAATTGTTGTCACTCGGTTAAAATATATGATAATTGATCATTTTATAATATAAAAGGAAATTGATTAGTTTATCAAACTCAGGTAGGTTCCAAATAAAAACAATAAACTTATCAACGACCGCTATCCTATCCTAGTGTAAAAATTATAAAAAGAGGCAACCACCACCACTGTTATTCTGAAATTAAATTAAATAAAGGTCTGAGTACTCCTCCTTCCAAATTAGGCCCTAAATCACCAACTCTGCAATTCACCAACCACCAGAAGGACTTGCACAAAATTCTACACACACAAATATACTGAATTGACTTTGATGCAAACTGAATGCTACACAAGTGAGTACCGAACAACACAGCGAAAGTGAGCACTTAGAAAAAAGATACAGAGAGCAATAATAAGTTTTCGGATTTTCCTTGAATCCTACAAATTGTAACATATTAACCATTCAAAATATAATTTAAAGTAGAAAATATACAAATACTATAAAAACACTAATTTAAAACGTGTCACATGTAGAATTTACTATAAACTTGAGTCTATATTAATATTTTCCTAACCATGAGGATTTATGCTTTATGTTTAGCTCTGTAGTTTAATTAAAAAGCATGCACCATGTGTTTATAAGCCCTGCTAGTGACTCTTTTATTTTGATTTTTGAACAATGTTATTTTGTATGGTGGACGCTCTCAAGGACACTAAACTAAGGATACCGTGTGAGCAGGAAGTAGAAGAAGAAAAATTAGAAAGTTATATTGTGTGATACACAAACAGAAGGAGTGGTTCAAAACTTCAAACAGCAGCCTTCTTTTGTTTTCTATGGTGTTTGCTAGTGACACTTTATCTCTGTCACTGTCACAGGCAGCGACGGGCATGCGATAGTGCAGGCCTCATTGCGTGGCTGTGCTGGCTTGGTAATGGCATCAGTCTTCCAGCACAAAAACAGTGTTGCTTGCTTCAGTTCTTGTTCAGCTTTATCACTAGAGAGTGCGAGAGGTGTGACAAAAAAGTGCATAATATATACATGGTTGTAGCCACATGGAAGGAGGACTTTTAATTATCACAAGAACTTGGTTATTATGGTAGCCATAGGAAAATGCATAGTGTACTAGGTGTTGATTCGAGTGGAAGGGGCTCAGATCTCTTAAGCATGTGATTCTGAATTTGTTCTTAGGATTTATATGTATGGAAAAAAAAATATACTATTGTTTGAGAGATTAGTCTCTTGGTTGCTAATTGAGGGGAAACTCTTGAAAAAAAAAAAAAAACCATAATTTGAAGTGTGAACTATAATTTGGAAGAAAAAAAAAATCATCTAAAGCCTAGTGACTTGATGCCCCATTTGACCTCTCCATAGAAGTTGATGCAGCAACAGAAAGATCATTATTATTGACTTATACATAGTTCTTCCCGGCATTTTGAAGGCTTGGCTTCGCGTATACCTTCTAATAATCACCCAAACTTCTCTCAAAGAAGTTGGCCTCTCCTCTGCTTAATCAGGTGGAAGATTAGAAAGCAGCAAGGTATATATAAGGATCAAATAGACTAGTATAATTCCAAGAATGAGAAACATTAACACTCAAACCATAGCTACGATATACTCAAAGAAATAAACTCCATCCAGTCAAATGGATTTGCACGCAGACAGACAAAGCTTCAATCTCAACAGCTTCATAATCATGTATAACTGTATAAGGCTATGAATTAAGAACCACGCAGAATCAAGAGGCCTTACTAACAAACTGCAGGCACTTGCAATGCATTTTGTAAGTAGTAATCATTTCCCTCCAAAACCTTTAATTTACATGTCATGAAGAGAACTAGAAAACATTCGTGTATATTTTCCAAGGCCAAATCAAATATGAGAATGTAACAACTTCTAGTGTCTTGCTCCTTGCACCGTCTTTTTGCGCAGAAAGGAACACAAAGTCACAGTGAAGGCCCTTACCTCAAGAGATTAGCCCATTTGATGAGAATGTCAAAACTGGCATCAATGCCGTCTTTTTAAGCCAGAATATGGCACAGAAGCTGAAAATAAAACCCGATGAAGTTTGAAAAGCTGCATATAATGTAGGACAAGATTCATTGCAATCAAGTGACTCATTAATAAACAAGGTAAAGCCTCTTAGCACATGCCAAAACTGGCTTCAACATAAGCAAAAGCAACAAGCCTCTCTGCAAATGAAGTGCAACTTAGCCCATGCATAAGATGAAGTTAATACTTAACAGAAAGCAATTTATATATGTTCCCCTTAAAATAGATAGTAAAACAAAGTGAACATTACACAATTTATTTAAGATTTTTTTTTTTTGAATTGATAGTGGCTTTGAAATTTGAAAGCAATGAAATCACTCTTACTCCATGGAATAGTCTATGCTTCTCTCGTGTATTGATATAAGGGTGGAATGATTTGCAAATGAATTACAACCAGCAAGGCCAAAAAAATGGTAAAAGAAAAGGAAGAATACATTATACATATAAAGCTTAAAATGTACATCAGATCCCACTATTGATATCACAACCTAACAAGAAGCAACTAATGCAAATCATTAGAATGTCAACAGAATAAACTATAAAGCAGTAACAAGTATGTAAAAATAGATCAAAATATAGAAGCATAATCAATATCTTAGAGGCAGAGTTAATTGTGACAAATATTAGCAGAATAAGAAGGGCACAAACTTAAAATATTTACCTCTGAAATTTGAACATCGTTTAGGAGCTTTGCAGCCAGATTCTCCAAAATGATTCCATCAGATGCAGACTAAAAAAAAAAAAAAAACAGCTATTACATGCCTTATGAAGTGCTCCTCAGAATCAGACAAGGTTTCCCAATGCCGTACCTCATAGGAGAAAACCTCTTCAGCTGTAAACCCATTCACAAGTTATTAAAATGGCACGATCAAGATGAAGCCGCGACATGTTTAAAGCTTAACAAAATTAAGCATATGGAACTATATGACTTAATTATGGCTTCACACATTGGCTGACTCCCGCAAAAAACAGATAAGAATCTTGTAAGCAAAATCACTGTCTTCCAGTGGTATTTCTTCTACAATGTAAAATGTGAGTTAAAAGTTCAACATTAGCTCAAAGCTTTCAATATGTGAACCCCAATAAACTTTATGAACTTCTGAAATTAAAGAAAGACCACATACATTTTTCTGGGGGGATTTATCGTAACAATAACCACTAATCTTTGCTTAGAGAAACCAGTCTTCATCAAATACCAAAAAAGAAACAGATTTAGTGTGATTTAATTTCAACAAGACCTCAAAATGTTCAAATCAATCATCATCAGCTCTGTACCATTATCATCTCTACATCATATAGGCAACCTGATTCGAATCGAGAAATTTAAATTGTCCTTCTTTTCTTCTTCCAACCAAATGCAAGTAGCTGTCATTGAATTTGAACAAGATGTGTGCCAATAGTTCATTGCAAATCAGAAGTCAAATTCTATTTATCTACCACTCATATCTCGTTCAAGTTCCAACCAATGCTGACCAGAAAAATGTCAACTCACTCAATAATTACACTGCCCGAACATATTGTTTTGTGGGTTTATCTCGTCTTAAGGGCAATGATTAAGGATACTTAAAAATATAAATTTTACAATTTTAATTGACTCTCATGCTTAAAAGCACAAAACCTACACTTACCAATGTAGTAAATTTTAACCTGTTATTTTTGGTCTAACCCAATATTTTACATTTTTTGTCTAACCATCGCATAATCAATTTAGTGACTAAATTGATGACAAATAAAAAATATATAGGACTAAACTTATGGTGAAATTAAAATGTTAGGTCCAAATTGATGTTAAAAGTTTTGTAATGATCAAATTGATGCCAAAATTGAAAATATTAAGACTAAATGAATGTAAAATTTTTTGTTTAAGAATAATTTGAAGCCAATCTTCTGGGTCAATCTTTCACATTCTTGTTTATTAACTGCATTGACTTCCCTCCCACCTATGTGTCTGTCTCTCTGTCATATAAAAGCAAGATAACTCACAAGTCACAAGTACACCGTCCGTCTGTGCGGCAAATAACGCAATGTTGGGATCACAGTGTTTTGAGAATCCGCCAAGCCTGATCTCAGGTTCCAATGGAGCTGGGAGTGTCCAAGAAGTAGAAGGACTAAGATCCTACATCACTGGACCTCTTGATTCCAAACTTGCTATCATTTTGGTTTCTGATGTATTTGGTAGCAATCCATCTTCCACTTCTTATCTCTATTCTTTCATTTTGGCACCCCTTTATTATCTTGACTTTGTTGCTTGCTTGCAATTGTTTGACATCATCTTGCTTTCATGCTTGCTTTTCCATGTACATCAATATTCTTTACATGATTTCAATCTGAATTATATATGCTTGTATTGCTTCAAGGAAACTCATCATGATTTGGTTGGAAATAGTTGCAGTGGGAAGTTGATATGGTGGAGAATCTGATGTTATTGTTCTTCAATTATTTGCAGGGTTTGAAGTGCCTAATTTAAGGTAAGTGAAAACTATGGATACTATTTCACCTACTAAGTTTTGTTTGTTAGATCTTCATGGGGGAAATTCCCTTGGTTGCACGGTGGTTGGACCGGGTTGCAACTTCAGGATTATTCATTAATGTACTTTTTCGATGATAAGTCAACGATATATCAGATCACAAAATCTCTCAATAGTTGTTTTTTATTCTGTTTGCTCATTGTATTGTAGGGCTTTACTTCTTGATTAATTGTGCTAAATATAAGCTCAAGAACGGAATTACAGATTGACACTGATGATATTATGAGAAAAATACTCTTTCACAAGTTAAATAACTTGTAATGATTTGGCTTTTGGGGATGATGAGAAAAGGAAATTATAGGATGGAACTCGATTGGGGATTGTAGAAGTCAATTTACTTATGATTTATTTGTTTTAGAAGGTAAAATAAGTTGACTTGACCACCAAGAGTGTTTGTACCTGCAATAAACCTGTCCATGCTCGAAGATGTAGGTGCAGAAGATATCTAGATAATCAAGAAATATGTTTACTAGAATTTTCTTTATCTATCTATTCTATGCTTTAGTTTTTTTAAAGTTGGTTCTCTAGAATCTCAAGGTAAGCATAGATGATAGTAAATTACTATAATAATTCTATCAGGTAGTAAATTATATATCTACATTTAGAAGAAGTCATGCAGCTTGGATAGTGTTGCAAGTTGTTGACGCTTTGAGCATCTTATAACTCCCATGCAAAATTTACAAATATACCTTCTTGCTAAACATGTCAACTAAATAGACTAGTATTCTCCATTTCAGCTTGCATATTGACTGCCAGTGATAATCTTAGTCAAGTTTCCAAATTTGGTCAGCCTTCCATTTTATGTCAACACTTTCTCCCAACTTGGCGATTATTATGTTTTTTCATGCATCAATTCCGTCACTTCTAGGATTCTATTGATTTAGATTTGACATTTTCTCATTGCATAGGAAACTAGCAAATAAAGTAGCAGCAGCTGGTTACTTGGTTGTGGTTCCTGATCTTCTGTATGGTGACTACTTTGATTTTGATAATCCTCAATTTGATAGAGAATCATGGGCAAAGAGGCATGGACCGGTTAGTTTTCACCCAAGATTGCATGTTTTCTCAAAATCCTATTCCATGAATCATATAAACATGATAGCATGTGGCCTAGTCAGTTGTTAGAATTTCTTTCAGTTTTTACTATAACCATGGGTTTATGAAAAGCGTAATCCAGAAGTTGAATGCTCTAAGCATACCTTTGATATGTTATAGGATAAGGGATGTGAAGACACCAAACCTATTATTGCTGCTCTAAAGAGCAAAGGTGTTACTGCCATAGGTGCTGCAGGTTTCTGTTGGGGTGGTAAGTATCTCAGCCAAAAGCACAATCAAGATCTCTATTTATTGCCAAGAAGTATTTGAAAAGGGTAGCTTACATAGAAAATGTAGAATAACTGAACTCTTCAACTTTATTCCAGGGATTGTGGTTGCAAAATTAGCAGGTTCCAGTGACATTCAGGCTGCAGTTGCATTGCATCCTGCTCGAATCACACATAATGATATTAATGGTAAACTTTGCTTGTCCTTCCAATTCATAGAATTAAAATTACTATGGTGACTACATTAATTATGTATTTCTTCAGAGGTAAGAGTTCCTATTGCTATATTGGGAGCAGAAATTGATCATTATTTACCACCAGAACAGTTGAAGGAATTTGGAGAGATGTTGTCTTTAAAACCTGAGGTGAGAAATTCTTTGGGAGCCATTTGTTCCTTCTGCTTATGATAAAATATAATTTTTTTTTATAAAATATTCTCTCAATAGAAGTTCAAACATTGTGATAAAGTTGCTGCTATAACATTGGATCCATTACAGTCAAGAATTTGTATAGCAGGGCAGAAGCATAGCAATTTTCTCAATATTTGAGCAATTAAATATATTCTTTCAAGGACAATGAAGTATTCTCTTTGCTAATGCCTATTGGAGAGTACCATCTTCTCAAGTTATAGAAATATTTTGGCACATGCTCCGTAGTTGTGTTGCTGACCCCAAATTGTTCATAATTTATATAGTTTGAAAGCTATGTGAAGATATACCCTGGTGTTGCTCATGGATGGACTCTGAGGTACAATGTTGAGGATGAATCAGCTGTCAAGAGTGCTGAAGAGGCCCATCAAGAAATGTTGAATTGGTTTACCAAGTATATCAAGTGAAGCACCGACCACAAAAAAATACAGAGAATTAAAAGGAGTATATGTCAAGTGAAGTTTGTTTGTAACCAGCAGTATATACTTTTATTCTCATTGTGAATCGTGCTAAATAGACATCCTTTATAGTTTAGTCCAAGTCTTAGATGTATCTCATACTTTTTCCCAATTCTTCATTCATATTATTTTTTAGATTTTAATTTCTGCGCACGATTTATACCATATATTTACATATGAACAAAAATGGTCTAGTCATACATCTCCTAGTTGAAAGATCATGAAAATTTAAAGATTTAATTAGATGATAGTATATATCAAAATTAAAATATATTTTTATACACCATAATATGTAATTATTGAAATTTTCGTATTACTTGGAGTTGGAAGACCGTGTAAAATTCACCAAATTTAACATACAAATCAATTTCACTTTGTTAAAATTGGAGTATATTTGTACGTATAGTATACACAAACTAAATCAAAATGATTTCAAGATCAATTCACTTCTATTTTCTAACTTCTCAATCAATAGAAATTCATTTATAAACCAAATCGATGCTCAAATTTTGAGACTCTATCCATGCTAAAAGTCAAGTATGAGATTGACACTATTCATTTACGTGTAATAGATTAGTATCACACACTCATCTTTCTTGTATGTTTTATAACGTATTGATTAGGTTCACATATTCTTATGCCCACATAATTAAGGGTCTATTTGGTTTGCATTTTTAATTTAGGCTTTTAATTTTTATGTGTTTTATTTTACAGGAATTTATGATCAAAATAATGAAAATAAGAAACGAAAATACAAAAAAAAATTATTATTTTCCCTATTCTTTGTACAAACTTCTAAAAACAAAAAGAAATATAGAAAGTAAAAAAAAAGAAATGCAAACCAACGGCTTTCCAATTCTCAATGTATATACCATTAATACCTTTATATAATGCCTCCTTTTGGGGGTGTTCTCATGACACTGGTTACTAGTAACGTCATAAGCTTATAACGCCAGTATCTATGTGACATATTCAGTGATGCTCTTCAGAGTATCATTGTGACGTATTCAGTGACACTCTTAATTAAGCTTATAAAGCTAGATCTAGTGAAGCTCTTGTTTGGTCAAACCTCTCTACCGGTTCATTTTTATAAGCTTATATAGTTATAGTCCATTCTATCACTCAGACAAATTAAGGTCACTGAACTATCATTCTTTGCAGCCAGTAATTCATCATTATAGCATAGTTCAGTCATGTCAAGTTCTCACTGTTTTCAGAACCCACCAAACCTGAACTCAGGTGCCCAACTATCAGGGGCTGTCCAAGAAATTGGAGGACTTAAATCCTATGTAACTGGACCTCCTGATTCCAACCTGGCACTCATACTAATTTCTGATGTATTTGGTATATAAGAACAACCCCATCTCCAATTTCTTGTCCTTGAACTTGTTTTACACTGATATAATCTTGTGTCAATCATTACATTGTTAAAACTTAGTAAACTATATGCTTGCTTGCTAGCTGTCAACCTGTTATATGCTTATGAGTTATGACATATAATTGAGTTGCTTTGTAATTATTTCAGGATATGAAGCACCAAATCTAAGGTAAACGAAATTTTCACTACCACGGCTCCTTTGTAGGTTTTATATTTAAATTGAATCTCTTGTGCCTAATGCTCTTCATGAATGCTCTTTAGTGTAACAAGCCTCCCGAGTTAGTTATTACTATTTATTAGGCTTCATTAATCGTTGCCGCATCAAATTCTCTGCTGCTGAAATTACTTGCAATTAGCTTTGAGCTTGACATTCTTTCACCATATAGGAAACTAGCGGACAAAGTGGGAGCGGCTGGATACTTGGTTGTTATTCCTGATCTTCTTTATGGTGACTACTTTGATCTTGATAATCCTCAGTTTGATAAGGCAGCATGGCTAAAGGCTCATGGACTGGTTGGTTTCCTGCACACATGTGCAATGTTGTTTATAATACATGTCATAGCATTCACCTTGATCACTTCACTTGTTGATATACATAATAAGGTTTTACTGTTATTTACAACATGATTATGCAAATATGCTGTATAGGATAAGGGATGTGAAGATGCCAAACCTTTAATTGCTGCCCTGAAGAGTAAAGGTGTTACAACCATAGGGGCTGCAGGTTTCTGCTGGGGAGGTGACACCCTTTTTTTTTCCCCCTGTTTAAGCAACTCATTTATCATTTAACAAAATAAATATAAAAGAACACCCACGTAATAAGGGATGTGGAATAATAATTTAGGTGTTCAACTAATTAGCTTTGTTCCAGGGAGTGTGGTTGTGAAATTGGCAATTTCCACTGATGTTGACATTCAGGCAGCAGTTATTCTGCATCCTGGTCCGATCACAGATGAAGAATTCAATGGTAAACTAAACTTGAGCTTCCTCAATTTTGTACTTCATAGAAACAAATGATCATCATAGCAGTTGTTGACAAAACTTATTTTATCCTTCAGAGATCAAGATCCCTATTGCTATATTGGGAGCTGAAATTGACCATTGTCACACACCAGAAAAATTGAAACAAATTGGTGAGATGTTGTCTGCAAAATCAGAGGTGAGAAATTCTGAGGGAATCTTTTGTTGCTCTTCCTTGTTATATATATTCCCTCTAAAAAATGAAGCACTAGTAGTGTTGTCAATGTTTTTAGTGTTTAAGAAAAATGGTTTGTATTCTGAGTGCAAATAAATTCCATTTTTCCTAGAAGGGTATTGTCACCACTAAATGTTTATGTTTGTTTCGTCAGTTTGAGAGCTTTGTGAAGGTATACCCTGGTGTAACTCATGGATGGACAGTGCGGTACAATGTTGATGATGAAGCAGCTGTTAAGAGGGCAGAAGAGGCCCATCAGGATATGTTGAATTGGTTTCTCAAGCATGTCAAGTGAAATCAATAGAATGACATTTGTTGGCTAAGGACCAAGGGGTGACATTTGACAGAATAAAGAACGTTGTAGCTATTGTTGTTTCTACATATTTAGTTTCTAGAATAAAGCAGCCAGAAGAATGTTATGTAGTGTACCGAATCATGGCTTTCAACAGTAATACATATGGAGAAAGTTTCTCTTCGTGCATCATATTATCTTTAATTTTGCCTGCCTTTATGTTTTGTGTTAGAAATGATGATGTTCACACTGCTTGCCTGTTTAGGATTTGAGCTTTTATTTTAAAATGAGAAATATTTTGTGGTATGAAAAGTAATTTTACATTACCTATAAGAACAAGAGACTTGCATATTGTGCAAACCAATTTGCAATCACGTTTGTTCATAGCTCATCACGTTGGATAGGAAATCATGATCTACGAGTGGTTATTGTTCGTAAAGAATTCGCATGACATATCTTTAAGCTATTAATCTTTTTCCTGAGAACAAAAGTAATTTATTATTCATTTATGATTTTTCACTCTCTTCTCATTTTTTGTTTTCTTTTTACGTTTCGTCTTGCTTCTAATAAAAAAAGGGACTTGTATACATTTTTTATACATATAAAATGACTTTCTTTCAAATAACACCACTAATTTTAATATATCTTTTAAATTTTTTGCTTCATGCTAATACCGAAATAAATAAACATAGAATAAAACTGTAGGTATTCAATATAAAAATAAATAAATGAAATGCATAATGTATCAATATAAAATTTTGCTTATCGTCAAGAGATAAAATTAAACCAACAATATCAATTGCATTATAACTGAAAAAGACTTGTGTTGAAAAATGTTAATATAGATTTAAGTTTCTAATAAAACTAAATCCTATACATGGCACAATTTCAATGAGTATTTTTATAATATTTATATGTTTTTAATTTTAGATTATGCTATGATTGTTGATATTTTTTCATGAGTAGGATTCATTGTGAACTTGAGACTATATTATCATTACTCACTTGTGTTGAATTTTACAAAATCGTGTGGATTGTTCGTGAATTATCACTGTCATACTTTCAATTTGAGAAACAACAGACATCCATTCTTGAGTTGTCAACTGAAAAACAAAATAAAAAAAATTGAATTTGTTTAAAAAAATTTATTCAAATTTAATCTAATAAACAAATAAATAAATCTAAATTCATAAAATTTTCCGAAATGAACAAGCACAAGTATGGGCCACGAAAGAAAGGGCTTCAAGCTAATATTCACAATAAAGTCACAATAAAGTCCATTAGGTGCTATTGGGGGCCCAAAACCTCTGGTGATGCTTCTAAACCCTAGACACACAAACACGAGGTTGTTTTTATACTCGTCTCCTCCAACGTTGTTGCCTCCTTCTGCACCCGCGCCGTTCCTGAGGTCTCTCTGTTCTGTCTGCCTTGGTAAGATCTCCTTCTTCTTCCATGATCCTGTGTTGGTTCCCACCATAAAATCTTGTTACGGGCTTTCCTAGATTCGCTTCTTGTTATATTACAATCTATGATTCAAATATGGATTGGTTTTTAACTCTGGGTCTTGTTCTGTGTGTGGTATTAGCCAGTATGAGGATATCCTCTTCTAAAAATCTTGTCTTTGACATTAATTCTTTGCTATTTTGTGTTTTTACTTGTCATATGATTCTGAGAATACATACACATCTTTGCTTCAGTAATTTGTGATGCTCGGAATGATGCTGAGTTGGTTTAAGAGCCAGAGTGTGACATGCTGTGTTTAGCGATTAGTAACATCTAAGATGGACTTGCAACTTCTGTTCTGATTGTCATCTGTTGTGTTTTTTATCCTACTCGAAGATGAATAAGGGGAGATAAATGGGGTTGTGGTATTGGACTATGCAATTTCAGAACTTTGGAGATGGATACTTCTCTTTGTTGTTTCTTTTTATCTTGCTTTTGATCTGCACGACATTGGTGTATATCAGTATGCTTAATTCTTGTGAAATTGTTAGCAGTGACAATGGTGAGGGTTAGTGTCTTGAATGATGCTCTCAAGAGCATGTACAATGCTGAGAAGCGGGGTAAGCGGCAGGTCATGATTAGGCCATCCTCAAAAGTGATCATAAAGTTCCTTTTGGTGATGCAGAAGCATGGTATTTCTCTATCCTTTTCTCTTCAATGCACCTCTTTTTGACTACTGTTTGATTCTTCATAATTTGTTTTGATATATTGATTTGATATGCTCTGATGCCTTCTAGGGTACATTGGAGAGTTTGAGTATGTCGATGACCACAGGGCTGGGAAAATTGTGGTTGAATTAAATGGTAGACTGAACAAATGTGGGGTTATCAGTCCTCGATTTGATGTCGGTGTCAAAGAGATAGAAGGTTGGACTGCTAGGCTGCTCCCTTCTAGACAGGTCAGCTTATGAGCCTTGTTTGATCCTTCTTTTTAACTTAAGAGATCTTTCTGTTCTTTGATTCTGTTATAAGACATAATCTTGTTCTGAAAAATTCTTTCTTTGAATTTGTTGTCCCCACTAACTTTCTTATAGATCATCTTCTATAGTCTGTATTTGGTTTTGATATTTTCAAGTTAAGGCTCTAATGTTGACCATTTAAGAATTGAAATGGTATAACTATTTAGTTATTGTCATTAATGTACCTCCCTTAACTGGTTATGCTTTTGCGATAGAGTTGGTTCATGACTTGGTATTAGCGCCTTTCGGACTAATTGATATAGCATTTGTTCCTTATTGCTTCCATTCTTCTAAACAATAGTTAAATTTTACTTTGAGATAAGATGGCCTTGTACATTGTCCAAAAAGTTCGATGGACTTGTACGATAGGGGCCAGGTTAGATATATGGTCATTCATGCACTTACATGAAGTGTAATGAAAATTTTCATGATGGTTAAGTTTAATAGTAATATTGTTATTACAAACACTTTTATTCCTCCAAAATTTTGTGTAATACATACTACCCGAAGCATGGGTGCTTTAGAAATCATCATATGTGTGTAACAAACATGTATCTGGTACCCCCAAGCATATGTTTGGTTGGTTACTTAGTATGCATCCTGGATATAGGTATTGCTATAGCCTGTACCCACATTACTTTTCCCTAAAATTGTAAATTGTGTCAGCAAAAGTGAATTCGCCCAAAGCGAAAATAGAGCCTGTCTAGGTCCTAAACAAAGAAAAATACCTAATTTGACATGCCTCTATTTTGTGACCCTCTGTATCTCTCGAAATTGTCTGTACTGTGATGACAGCTTGTCATAGATTTGTGTTACAATACAATCTTTTGGTACAATGTTTATTATGTTTGAACTTCTTTTTTATATGATATACCTCGTTGTGCTTATATCCTTAAATTTTTAATCATATGGATACATATATTTGTACATGTTTTCTATTGCTGCTCCTAACCTTTGACTACACAAATGATGCAGTTTGGTTATATTGTGTTGACTACCTCTGCTGGCATCATGGATCATGAAGAGGCCAGGAGAAAGAATGTTGGTGGTAAAGTGCTGGGTTTCTTCTACTAGACTAGTTTACCTTTGAAAATTGCACTTATTCCATCTTTTAAGACTCACTGTTTCTAATGGAAGATGTACTAGTCCCGTAGTAATGTCAAGTATAGCACAGCAGGAGCTATTTTTCTGATGTGCTTTGTTTTGTTCGCCCAAAAAAAAAACAATTTTGTCACTTCAATTGATCTGATTTTATTATTATTGTTATCATTATTGTTATTATTGATATCATTATTATTCATGTTTCATAGCCAGATCGTGTCTCAGAATATGGCATGTAAAAAATGATACAGGATAGTAGAGCTGAAATACAAGGAAATAAAAAAATCATTAGGTAAAAAAGAATAATTAAGTGTTACTGTCTACTCCACTATTACGCCACAATTCTGGTGTTGTCGATATGTCAAAATTTATTGGCTTAATTGTTTCGACGGATATAAGGACGTGCGAGAATGGGAGCATTAGCGATGGTTGACTATGTATGGTCCAATGAGAGGTGTGATATTGTACTGATTAAGTATTAAATGTTAACCAATAACATATCTTGGTGGAAGGTTGGTGATATTTATTTTAAATGGCGTGTTTTGTGGTTTTTAATGAATTATTTTTGCAAATGTATTATGATATAAGGTCCTCTTGTAAAGCTCGTTTTCCCCTTTCTATTGAAAGCTTTAGGAGTTTTTTTTTATTTCAGTTATTCAATTTTCAGGATTTTATTAAGAAAATTTAAAAAGAATGAAAACTGATGAAAACTGAAAACTATAATATAATTTGCAGTTTTCAGGAATTCTTAATATTTTTTTTCATAAAATCTGAAAAGTTAAAAAATTAAAAATTAAAATTAAAAATTCAAATCAAATTCAGATCAAGTTGATCTTATTTTTCACAGGTCTGGTGACATCAAAATGCTATAGTAAATCAACGTTTTCTTGATCTCCTTATGCTCCAAGCGGAATTTTTATTTTTTAAAAATTTGAGATGAAATGAAGTATTGACCATCAGTCATTGAACTTGTCGCTAACCTATTATGTGATAGTACTATTCTATTGAACCTTTGAGAAACGTTGTGTAAGGCACATTTTCATATGCAGATGCAATTTTATCTGCAATATGTAGATCTTACTTTGACAAATGAATAGAGGACATTTGTATTAAGTGGGGTCTACACAATGGTAACTTTGAAATTTGATTTGATGATTTGTTTTGGATTTGTAGGTCGTATAAAAAACTTTTAAGTGTACAATTAAATTATTAAACCTAAAAATTTAAAACAAAAAATTGAATTTGAAAATGCGTGTCTCAAGACTCCTAATCCCACCACCGTTAGTGACCCCCCCTTGAAGCCACTCATAGTCGGCAACACCAATATGCATTAACGACACCAATACTCATAGTCGTCAAGCCTCATTGGCCTTGCACCTCTACATCTTCACTAACCTTCGCGCTTTGGGTAGGGGATTTCATAGGGTAGCCACAATGCTTTTTTCAACCTTAGGCGAAACTAGATCTTCTAAGCATAAATGGATTCTGGGTATGTCTTCCAAATCGCAAAGGAAGCAAATGAGGCTCTTGGCATGAGAGAGAGAGAGAGTGAGTGAGTGGGCGTAGTTGTGTTCTTCCATCTCAATGCCAGTGAATACATTCTTGTTAGTCTCTGTAGCTTCATTTTCTTCCTCTACATCCATTCAACTTGGGTATTGTTCTTGCTTCGCAAAAATCTTTGTGGGGTAATCAAAGTCCCAAACTTGTTACTCGTAGGGGCTGTTTGCTTTCGGTTTTCAATTTTTCAGTTTTCAGGAAATTGTGAAGAAAAAACTGAAAACTAAAATTTGTAATTTTCAGTATTTCCTTCATAAAAACCGTAAAACTGGAAACTAAAAGCAAACAACCCCTTATCACTTATGCTCTCTTGTTTGGTTTTGGAAATTTTAGGAACATTAAAATCTGGCTTCATTATTATGTGATGATAACTTCACATTTGATAACAAAAATCTAATCTTTATACCAATTTTGTTATTGAATTTATTTTCAGATTTGTTTCTTTCTTTTACACAGTAGGAGACGGAGAATGTGAGATTTGAGGTTTTTCTTTAACTAAACAACAAGATCCTAATTTGGGTGGAGATGGGATGATCTTTGATGCTTACAGAGTGAGTGTTGTCTGTAATGGAGGGTGGTCACTGCGATCACTCAACCCAAGCTTGAAATTATGAATAGTTTTCATGGTCTTTAAGTTTTATTAGTTTTCTTCCATGATTTTTATCTTTTTCAATTCTTTTTTTCCTAACTTGAACCAATGGTAATTACTTCACCAATACTAACTAGTCATAAGCAGTATTGATTTATAGCTGCCCCACTCCCCCTTCAAGTCCATGTGTGGATCCCATATAGTACAAATTTCCTCTATCCATTTGTCAAAGTGAGTTCTGCGAGCATGCACCATTGTGTAATGATCACAGGAAGGGGTACAGGAAATGTGTGCATTTCTCTTTCATGGCCAGAGGGCAATATTGTGAATACATTTATAACTTTCTTTGGATGGTTTGCATTGTGTGCACATTTTGCATCATGTTTTCTTTTAATTTCTGTGAATAAAATATAACTTTCAAAGTTTAAGATTTGTAATTTTATTTAACTTGGAGAGACAAAAACAGTAGAACTGAGAAACAAGAAGTTTTTGGAGCTGTTTATTCTCAATTTTTAAAAAATTATGAAGAAAAAAATTAAAAAAACTGAAAACTATAATTTATAATTTACAGTTTTTCCTTTACTGAAAAACTGAAAATTGTAAACTAAAAGTAAACCGCCCATTCATGTTTTAATGAGAGAAAAGTGATAGCTACTGTCACATGATGCTGGGCTCATGGCTGATGTAGGTTCAAATGTGAGCTAGGCTATTACCCCAAAACAAGGGGCATTGTACAAGTGGAACCAATGATGTGGTTTGAAGCATCACCATCCAACTCAACAGCATTTTCTTCCTTTTCTAAATTTGTGGCCTTGAATAAGAGGTGGAGATAGATATAATGTGTGTCTCCTTCAACTTGGGAACTAAAAGCAATTTAGTTTTCAATATAAATGGGACAGGTATCTCGAGTGTATGGCCCAAAAAGGGTTTTGGAGTGTGTGGGGAGTCATAGAGGGAAATAATAGGAGAAAGCAATTTATGCGTTTTGAACCTATGCTGTGGGGACTTGATAAACGTGATTCGAATTCGCCACATCAATCTGGACCCTGTTTGGCATAACTTAAAAGAACGCTACTATGATTAGCTTTCGGCTAGTTCGATAGATTCTACAATATAGTTTCTTTTTAACGATTTCATTACTTCAACTAAAACTTTATGGTTGTTATATTGCTACGTACGTCTAGTTTTAGAATGGGGTTTTTGAGTTTTTTTTTCGGGGGTAATGTTAACAAATATTGTGTAAGATGGAATATATTAAGATGAAGAAAAAGAATCATTTAATGTAACAAGTGAAGTATTGTCCCATCACCTCATTAAATTTATAGAAATCTTGACTTGAACCCATAAAAGAATTCAACCAATAATAAAATTTCATACAAGATTCAGTCATAATGTAAAATTTTCAGATTGTATTTCTGTGCATATAAATATCAGACATGGCTAATCTAATTGAACAAATCCGTGCAACTAGCTAGCCAATCCAATCACCACACCTCAGCATATTACAGACTAAATACTCAAATTGACCTCTCATAAATGTATTAGGAGACAAATTAACTCTTCAAATTTTAAAAGCTCAAATTAGTCTCTCACAATTCAAAAACTAGAATAAATTGGTCTTTTTATACAATTTTATAGAGTTAAAAAGAAAACAAATTGATCCTTCTATACAATGGAAGGAATTCTATGGAAGACCAATTTGTTATCTTTTTTAAAATATGAGGAATTAATTTGAAATTTTTAAAATCTGAGGAATTAATTTCTCCTCCAATATATTTCTGAATGATCAATTTGGGTATTTTATCTATATGAAAACAAATAGAATAATGTTATGTACGTGTACAATAAAATTATATAATAAATATGCATCACACATCTTATTACTACTAGATATGATGAGTGATTCCCACTCATTTTACTCACTCATTACATATAATGATGATAAGGTGTATAGTGTATATTTATTGTGTAATCTTATTATACACGTAACATTACCCAATGTCATACTAACGCCTTGAAAATAATTCTAGTCTATCTGTCCTTGAACTAATCTGTAAAAATTGGCACATTTTTTGTGGTTTCTATTTCAATCATATAGTGCACCAGAGCTAGTAGGTTGAAGGTAAATAAACTTGCTTGATAACAGCGAGCATAAACTATCACTATGTGTTAAGATGCTCGAAGGTATCACTAGACTAATTTCCACTTGGATCAAAAGCCGTTGCTTTGTTAAGAACAAAACGTAATCATTGACCCCAATCAGTTAAAGCACTCACACAAGAATTAAAAAATAGTAAAGGGCGTAATTATTCTGTTGATTTAACTGAGTTTATAGAAAGGAAAATACCCCGGATAGCAACTTGAGAATTATTCAACCGCCATATGATGCACATGTCATTTGGAATCAGTAAATAGTAACACTGTTTCTAAAACATTTTATCTCATCAAATGGATGATAAATTCTTCCAGTCAAAACATATGGATAGATTCTTGCCTTGGTTTACCCGAATAAAGAAAGGGGAAGATTTCATTTTCTTGTCCCCCATCTACAACATTCTCGTACTTAACTATTTTTTGCTCTGTAACGTGTGATATCCCAAATAAAAAAATTATAATTATTATGAATTATTATTATTATTATTATTATTTATTATTATTATTAAGTGCACATAATACTAATATTATTTAACATTATAATAACTAAATGTAGTTAGTATTAATATTAGTTATTACTATTATTAAGTCTAGATATATGCCACTAATATTAATAATAATTAATATTACTAAGTGTAGCTAGCATTAGCATTATTATTATTAAGTGTACATAGCATTATTATTATTTAATATTATTATTACTAAATGTAGATAGCATTAGCATTATTATTATTATTAAGTGTATCTAGCATTATTATTATTTAACATTATAATTACTAAGTGTAACTAGCATTATAATTATTATTATTAAGTGTACCTAGCATTAGCATTATTATTATTAAGTGTACCTACTATTATTATTATTTAATATTATAATTACTAAGTGTAGCTAGCAATATAATTATTATTACTAAGTGTAGCTAGCATTATTATTATTTAACATTATAATTACTAAGTGTAGTAAGCATTATTAATATTTATTATTATTATTAAGTGTAGACAAATAGCACTAATATTATTCATGATTATTATATTTGTGTATAAATATATGAGTGTAGGAGTGTGTATATGTAAGAAATGTTTAGTTTCATTTTGCTAAGTTTTGCTTACACCTCCTCTAAGTCACATCTCCTCTAAACCAAACCTCTTCTTGGCCAAACTCATCTCTTGTCAAGCTCAGGATCTTCATGACCGAGCTTCAGTGAGCCTAGCTAATCCTCTCTTAGGACGTTGTGATACTCCTTTCTTTTAATATGTGAGATTGGTTATTTGTACCATTCTAATACTTCAGAGTAAAGTTATTAGTAGAAGCACACTCACGACTACCAACGGTGAGTGGGTTTAAACTCATAATCATACTTTTGGTCATTATTAATATTTTTCCATATTATATAAATTATTTATGAAATTTTAGAATGATTTATGTCAAGAGAATATATTGTTATAATTATGTCTGTTTTAGAAATATTATTACTTTTAAAGTTATCATGAAAATTAATCATTTTAGCAAAACTCATGGGATCATAATTGATACCTTGCGTGTTATAGAATATCTTTTTCCTAGTTTATGAAATTGTGAGACCTTAGTTTAATGTTTACAGTAGATATATTAATTATCATGTTTTCAGACTATGTATTTCCTATGAAGATTTTAGAATATTAGATATGATTTATTGAAAGTATTGAATAAAGTATAATTCATAACAATTGCCAGATACATATTCTATTGATTACTGAAATTATTATGTCTACAAGCCGGTGATCCCTTGGGCATGATTTTAGAATCTCAGTTATGCTACAGTCAAATTGTTAGAATTATATGAATTCGGAACTTTTATATTTATTTGGTTTATGAACAAATTATTTTATATTAATTAGTGAGAAACAGATCAGCAAGTTAGCAATTTGCGGGATTGATCGTTAACCTTGGTATAAGTGGTCATTGAGGACTAGCTCACCCACAATAAGGAACCTAGTGAGGTGTCCATTTATGGGACCTAGTTAGGTACCCATCAGATTAGCCATTGGCTCAGATTTAGCTATTCAAATTTCAGGATAATTATGTATAGAATAATTCATGTTTCTCTACTAGTTATTGCTATAGATTCAGTTAATTTATATGTAATTATATATGTAATATATTTCACATCAGTTGCATGTATATGTTATGTATTTTGTTATTATCCCATGTGGGTTGTAAGTGGAGGCTCGCTCACTGAGTTTTGATGAACTCACCCCTCTCTTTCCCTTTCCCTACAGA
Source organism: Dalbergia cultrata (assembly GCA_031216105.1). Taxonomy (NCBI): domain Eukaryota; kingdom Viridiplantae; phylum Streptophyta; class Magnoliopsida; order Fabales; family Fabaceae; genus Dalbergia; species Dalbergia cultrata. Next base: position 57,245,555 of record CM062345.1, read on the forward strand.
TACTGACTCAGCTTTCTGTACCACAGGATCCTCGATGGTTGTGCTACAGCTTATTTGGTGAGCTTCGCTTTGGAGTGGAGCTTATTGTCAATTATGTCAGTCTAGTAGTGCTCCAATAAATTGTGTAGGCAGGATCCCCGGACATGCATGATATATTTTCAGAATTTCTGTTAATTGTTTTGTTATGTTTGTCTTTGGCCTAGAATATGAATTTTATGCAAATTTATGTTCAGAATTTATGTTTTGAGAACAATTTCATATTATTGAAGTTTTAGTTGAACTTGAGATATTTTGAATAAATTTGGATTATTTATGCATATTAGTCAATTACGTTCTGAGAGAACTTTCGTGGGGACGAAATCATCACGTCTTTGATGTATTTCAGTAGGTGGGTCGTGACAGAATATGAGGACTTGGATGATAGGTTATCCTTATCAAATTCTTCAGTGTTTTTTATTTTACAAAATTAAAAGGAAAAAAGAAAAAAAAAGTGAAACTAAGCATGAATTGAATGCAAATATAATTCCATCATATATTTAATAAAACCAAAAATACACACATTCTATATGCAATGCTTATATGTGCGTTTTTTCCCTTCGCAACCAGTAGAAAATGCTTAAGTAAATCAACCTAAACAAAATATGCCATAAGAAAAACACATCGAGCATGCCAATAATGCGCTACTACATCGTGTGATGCTTACCTTTATTTCGCAACATTCAATAAAATTTTAAAACCCTTAAGCATTTTATGTAAAGGAAAATCACGCTTGATATGGATTTAAACCAGCTTATTTGACTAATAATGACTAGAATTATGGCTGTTTTGTTTTGTTTATCATAACCATGCAACGTGAAAAGGACCTTGAGGAGACATCAGAAAATCAACTCTAAGCAGTGGGACACGGTTGTTTAATAAAAGACAATCTGACACTTGTTGGTGCTATAAGAAAATATCACAATTAATTAACACAACGAAATCCACTTCAATAATGAGATTCAGTATAGTTTTTAAAAAAACATTTATACATTTACAATAAAATCAAAATCTTACATCAATCAATATTTTTTGCGATGCATTCTTTTATCATTACCGTGATAAATTATTTGACAATTCAACCCAAAGCATGAACTTTAATTTTGTATTCTTTTTTTTTTTTTTATATTTAAACACACTAGAATTTCTCAATTTGTTTATGGATTACCTTATCGTTTACCTCCTTCGTATTAATCAATTAATAATCAGCAACCATAAATCAATATCAATATCAGTAGTAAATAACTAAAACGGAGTTAAGGACCAATTATTACAGACGATTGACAATGAATGGGACTAACAAACTCCACGCACGCTCTTCCACGTAATATCTTATCCAACATCATTTTCTTATTAAACAAAAGAGAGAGAATTTAAAAACTAGAAATAAATTGAAAAGAGCAGAAGAAATTGAGTGGCAAATACGATCCTCTCAGTCTGCAATAATAGTTTCCATTTCAAACCACACCAATTTTCGAATTTTTTTTAAAATTATTATTTGTTTTTCCCATATTCGACCCTTTATGTTTCTTTCTCTTTCTGAGCTCAACACCACACCCTTCTTCTTCTTCTTGTTCTTCTTCTTCAGCTTGAAGTACATGGCTTCTCTTCTATTCTGTCTCTGAGATCCAAAAGCTTTTGTCTTTCCAACACCCAATTCTCCGTTCTTCAATTCCCATCTTTCAAAAATCGGTTTTTCTTTTTCTACTCTGAAATCCCCAGCACTCCCCTTGTCTATGCTGACATTTATCCATTAGTGATTATCGCTTCACTAGATTCTCCAAGATTAGTTTTTTTCCACTGATTTTCGGCTCAAACACCTCACAGCGATTCATACTTCAACCTGATCTGTAACCCTGTGCCTTTCCGGCTACATTTCTAGACTTCCAACAAAATTGTTCTTAATTTTGTTTTTCTATGTTTCCTAAACCACTTTTTTTTTTTCGATTCTAACATAGTGATATTCTCGTACATGTGTTGTTTTCTCAATCGTAGTTGTTTTATTACCTGCCAAAGCTTACTGGGTCTGTTTTCTTATTGAGCTTTGTGCAAGTTTGAATTGAAAGTTCTCTCTTTTACTTTTTGTCCATTTTGGTGTGCTTTTGTTTTGTTGTTTCTTTGCATTTTGATCACTCCTTCATGATCTGGAAATTTTAGTGCTTGTGGGGTGGTCTTTTTTAGTCAAATTTTTCTGGGGTTTTGAAGTGGAAGTGGGAGTTTGGGTGATCTGGACTTCTGTTGAGAGGAGGAGTTGTTGGATGCACCTTTGGTCTTTAAATCGTTGCAGGATTTTTATGCTCAATTGCTAAGATGCTACCTGATCAGAGAAAAAAGGTAAAGTTAATAAACTCGTATGTGTATATATGTGTAGATGTATATGTATGTAGCTTGATTTGTATTCTTGGGGGAAGAAATTGGGTGGATATTGAGGGGGAATGAATGCTCTTTGTGTTGTGAGTTGTGCCTCTCTGTAGGATAAGTTTTGTAATTTTCGTGATTGAAATTCTGTTCTTTTGTTCCAATCAGTATGGCGGTCTAACCCTTGCTTGTTGCCTGGGATTGCTAATTATTTTTCCTTTTCTGTTTTAGTTGTATGGTGTATATGATCCCCTTGTCTGGTTAATAAGAAATAAGTTCTCTTGCAAACGTCTATTTTTCCCTGTCACATACTTTATACTTAAGTGTTGGTTTGTGAGAGATCCTACATAAAGTTTTCCATCATTTAAGATTTCCTTGAACGCTATTTTGGTTCCTGCTGTATATTTGGACGATTGCAATGGATTATTTTAACCTTTTTTCACTGTTCATTTTAATATAGCAAAATAACTGATAACAAACTTTCATTATTTGCACCATTTACCTTCTATCCTTTGAAGGTTTGATTATACTAAGTGAATTCCGATATCCCAGATAAAATTTCGAAATCTATTTTCTTTATTTTTTTTTCCTCCTCGTTTGTATTAGAGAGGGATCAAGTCCAGTGTACTCTGGGTGGTAATATAATTCATTATGTAAATTTACATATTGATACTAACCGTGTGAAGAACTACAAATTAATGCAAACCTTAGATATTGAGCTTGCAATTTTATGTTATAAAACCATCGAACATCATTTGCTTTCCTTCGTTACAATATGTATCTTGCAGATCATTTAAACCATAGCTATGCTTTTGGTTTTGCTTATACTCTTCACTAAATAGTTCGGTTTTTTGTGTTTATGAAGTCGACTGTGGAAGTAGACTTCTTTACTGAATATGGTGAAGGAAGCAGATACAGAATAGAGGAAGTAATTGGCAAAGGAAGCTATGGTGTTGTTTGCTCTGCATATGATACTCACACTGGAGAGAAGGTCGCAATAAAGAAAATCAATGACATATTTGAACATGTTTCTGATGCCACTCGCATCCTTCGCGAGATTAAGCTTCTTAGACTCTTGCGTCATCCAGATATTGTGGAGATCAAACATATCTTGTTACCTCCTTCCAGAAGGGAATTCAAAGATATATATGTTGTTTTTGAACTCATGGAATCTGATTTGCATCAGGTCATCAAAGCAAACGATGATCTAACTCCAGAGCATTACCAGTTTTTCCTCTATCAACTTCTTCGAGGCTTGAAGTATATACATACAGGTTATGATCTTTATATTTAGTTAATGGATTTGTCTTTGATTGTTTGTTGTAGCACATTTACTTTTTTTTTTTTTTTCATGAAATTGGTTGCTAAATTATATGATCATTATGGCTGATTGAAAACTTCTGGATGGTATTGTAGCAAATGTTTTTCACCGAGACCTAAAGCCTAAAAACATTTTAGCAAATGCCGACTGCAAACTGAAGATTTGTGACTTTGGTCTTGCCAGAGTGGCTTTTAATGACACACCCACTGCTATATTCTGGACAGTATGATTACTCTTCCCTGAAACTATCACTTTGAACATAGCTCTCCTTGTCAGTCTGTCACACTTAAGACAATTTGTTTGCTCACAGGATTATGTTGCAACAAGGTGGTATAGGGCTCCTGAGCTGTGTGGATCCTTTTTCTCAAAGGTGCAATATATGTTATCAAGTTCTATTTAATATCCTTGATATATTTATCTGATATTTACTCCTGCTTGACACAGAAAGTCTGGGTGCTTCCTTGTTCTTACTCCCATCCCCTCATCTTTTTCGTGTCCATCTTGCTTATTTTCTTCATATTGATAGGCCAAAATTTCTAAATCACACCGAGCCTGATTATTTAGTGTATATAGAAGCTTGAGAAATTATACAAATTCTAAATCATTCTCCCAGGTCTGATTTCCCATTTGCATTTGTATTGTAAAACTACACATTCTGCCTTCTGAATAGCTGGGCTATTTTCATCAAACATGCTTCTACAGCAATATGTTTTGGTGTCTAAAAACCATCAAATCTCAACTTGTTTATTCATTTTTACTCAGACTAGTTGTAAAAAGGGACAAACAAAAGAATAGTACGTAATCAAATTTGTGCTAGATTCTTGTCTCATTTAGGTTGCTTTGGGTTTGGACCTAAACTATTTGGTTTAAGGTCATGTTTTAGTTATATTATAGTCTCTACTATGTATACCTATAAGGTTTAAACATATACAAGAAATCACGTACTATTTCTGTTTGTTTCTTATGTTAATATGTTGTTTGAAATGTTCTTGTTTTTATACTTGTGCATATTGCTTTGGTGCTTTTAATTTGCAGTAAATCAAATGGTAGGTTGTTCACGTTTCTGAATGAAGATGGACTGTGTTTCTATGCTTCTGTGTACATTACTGATTTATTATCCTTCACTCAGTAAATCAATATGGTCATGAACCTTCTTCTTTTCAGTATACACCTGCTATAGACATATGGAGCATTGGCTGCATTTTTGCAGAACTACTAACTGGAAAACCTCTTTTCCCTGGGAAGAATGTTGTACATCAATTGGATCTCATGACTGATCTTCTGGGAACACCATCTCCTGAAGCCATTGCTAGGGTATATTTTTTGTTTCCCTTCCGCTTACCTACTTTTATGCTTTATTTTATTACTTAATGCAACCTTGGTTGTGTTAAAAGGTACGAAATGAGAAAGCTCGTAGATACTTGAGCAGCATGCGTAAAAAGAAGCCAGTTCCTTTCTCCCAGAAGTTTCCTAATGCAGACCCCTTAGCTCTTCGTTTACTAGAAAGAATGTTGGCTTTTGAGCCTAAGGATCGCCCTTCTGCTGAACAGGTTGAATATTGATTGTCCATCTCATCTGTCTCTGGTTCAATTTCTTTGTATATATCTGCTTTTAACCTGGCATGTTGTGCATAATACTGTTAGGCTCTAGCGGATCCATATTTTAAAGGCTTGGCCAAGGTTGAGAGAGAACCTTTTTCTCAGCCAGTTACCAAGATGGAATTTGAGTTTGAGAGACGCCGGATAACGAAAGAAGATGTACGAGAGCTTATATATCGGGAGATTCTAGAGTACCATCCAAAGATGTTAAAGGAATATCTAGAGGGAGCAGAGCCAACAGGTTTCATGTATCCAAGGTATTGTTCTCTAGACCTGTAGCCACAGTTTGTTTCACTCCTCATTCTTTGCATTTGTTTAAGCATCTGTTAATTTTTAAGCAAGATGTTTGGCTATTGCTTTCACCTGATATTGATACTTAACATTTTGGATCGTTAATTGTAAGCCATGCAACATTTTCTAGCTTTGTAATTAGTATTTTATTCCCAATACAAGTGAATCCAAAAGGTGAAAATTCTTTTCTTTACTACCAAAGAATTTTTGTTTGTCTCTTGAATACTTTAACTGCTAGATGTGTATTATGTGTTGCTAAACCTTTTTGTATACTTTAACTGATTATATGTTTGTTCAAATGTAATTTTAACTAAAGTTTTGTGTTTTATGAGATAATTTGTGAATTTATCAAGCATTATTTTCCCTAACACCCATTTTAACAGTGCTGTGGACCACTTCAAGAAGCAATTTGCATATCTTGAGGAGCATTATGGCAAAGGTGGAACTGTTGCTCCACCTGAGAGGCAACATGCATCATTACCCAGGTATCTCAATCTTTTGCATCTGTTTTTGGAAAGTGTTGCTTTGGCTATTGTTGTTTTATCTTATCATGACACCCATGTATGATTTATCTGCTTTGTAATTGCCAACTCTTATTTATGGCACTACTTGCAGGCCATGTGTGTTGTATTCAGATAACTCAGTACAGAATACGGCTGAGGTGGCAAATGATCTCTCCAAGTGTTGCATCAAAGAAGTTGAGAAACCACCCATAGATAGGAGCAGTGGTATCCCTATGACTCAGCTTCCTTTACAAGCTCCTCAAAATATTCAAGGTGTGATGACTTACGTGTGTGCATTTTATTGCTTCTCTATATACCCTTTTGCCTTTTTCCTTTTTGCCCCTCATACATATTGACAAGCACATACCTGTTGATCTTTCCAAGAGCCAAGTAGTTGCTTCTGCATGTTTGCACATACCTATTTCTTTCTTCTCACGTGATGGAAATTGCCTGACTGGCTTAATGTGATGGGTTTGTATCTGAGAAATAGAGCTAAGTAATGATAACTTACTTTCAGTCATCATATTTTTTGTTCTACATGCACGTACACAAGAATTGGTAGCAAAATGCCTAGTACTTTCTCATATTTAAAATGGGCTTATAAAATATGGTCATAATTTTTCTCATGATATGTGCATTTGTTCTCCTGATGCCTTTCTTCTGTAAATCTTTGGCTGCAAAGTTTATTAATAGATGCTTGGGTTGAGTAGATTTTACTTGTGCCTCATCTGTCTCGCTCAATTTCTTCAGGTGTTGCTGCAAGGCCTGGAAAAGTTGTTGGATCAGTAATGCGTTACAACAGCTGTGGGGTGACAGTGACGGTAGAGGCCGAACAGCGAAGGATGGTTAGGAAGCCAACTGTTTCGGCTCAGTACGCTTTGCGCTGTCCATATCCCAAGAGAAACAATCCAAGCTGTAAAAATGAGAGGGCAGAAGATGATGGGATCGAAGGTTCCAGTGGACTGCAGCCAAAGCCTCAATACATGGCAAGAAAAGTTGCAGCTGCTCAAGGTGGACCTGGTGGTCAGTGGTATTGACGTTGGACACGGTGAAACATGAGGCCAACAACTGCCTTGTGCCATGAAGCTCTGATATGTAGGTTCATGTCCTGCACCTAATCTTGATCATCTTAATTGAAAAGAAAAAAAAAGAAAAAAAAATTGAAGTGGCATAACCTTGATTACCATGAAACAACTGAAGAGAGCTTAAGAGACTCAAGATTTAAAGAAGTTTCTAGCTCTTAGATCATGCAATTTGCATAATCAATTTGAAGTTTGGAATGGCTGGTCCATGGTCCAATTGATGATTAACTTGCACTCTAATTGGTTAATCACATAAACCTGAAGACGAGGAAGTTGCTTCATTAAGGAATAGAAGTCGTTACCTTTGTGTTAGTGTATCATTCATTGGGCACCATTCCAATGATATTTGTATTATTTTTTAATCTAATCTTAGTCAAAATCATATTTTCCTCTGCTATCAGTGACTTAATGTGGCGCTTAAAAATATAAACAAAGTTAGTGCCTAAAGAATTTTAATTCATCTAAGTTGTTTCACATGCATTATCAGTGAATTACTATTAATTAATGTCTTCTGCATGTGCACAGTGTCATGTCAGTGATTAGGGTTTTTTTTTTTTGATCTCCCACCCGATTTCCAGTCCGAAAAGCCGACTAATCTGGATTCAAGTACTGCGGGGCCTGAAAGGGGTTGACTCTTACCACAGGTAACACTCCATTCCTATCTTTCTACGGATCGAACCCGGGAGGAGATGGTTAAGGGAACACAGTCCCCTTACCAGTTGTGCCACACCACATGGTTCATGTCAGTTATTAGTTATTACGGCTCTTGCTCTCAGCATCGTGATATATCCTTGGGCCTTGGCCCAAAGGTTACCCATTTTGGACAGCATGATGATTGTTAGTATGCATGTAATCTCTTAGCTGATTTGAAATAAGCATAAACTATTCGACCCAAAAAAAGAAAACAAATTTCATAATATGTACATTTGTCAAATCTAGGCTCAGAAAGTTACAAAGATGATCTCGGTCTAATTTTCAATGGTGAATTTCTTTCCAGGATATGACAGTTATTGTTATTAAAGTTAATTTTGGAATATTGTGTTTTCTTTCATATTGCTGTAAGTCTTGCAATTTCTTTTCACTGTATTATTGATTCTGAAGGAAGTGATGTTCTCATATTTTATTTGATTTGTTTGTACGGTGACGGTTGGCTTGGCTCTATTGTTTTCTCATGTTAAAAACTTAAAATTATCTTGTAATGATGTAATCCAGTACCCAACTTTACTTTCACTTCTATGTCCTTTTCTTTTATGTTCCCTTTTTAATCTCGAATATTTTTATTAACCAAACAAAATGTTTAAAACATATTAAATGTTAATGTGACATTTTCCAAATTCATCTAAGATTCCCTTTTGAATCAAGGCCTCCTAATATATCGCTAAAGCGTTGTGAGCATTGTTAAATAAGTTGTACTAGGATAGCAAAAATGATCAAAATCCAAATCTTAGAAAAGATTATTGTTTTATAAAAATCTCACAATCACGACAATGTCCAACAATACAGATATTTCAAAGACAACAGGAAAGTGTGTCCTAATACACTAATACATAATTGGTTCAATATTTGTCCATTTCAAAACAAGATTTTAAATTCAAGTTAACTTATTAAGAGGTAAAATTACTAAAGCACTTATTTACCTACCGATGAAACTTAACTTTGATAAATTACTCGAAAGAGAATAAAGTGAAAATCACTAGGGGCTGTTTGGTAAGCAATTTTAAAAATTGTTTTTGGTTTTAAAAAATAAAAGAATTAAAAAAACTTGTTTGACAACCATTTTTTTGGATGTTTGTTTTAAAAACAAGAACATACAAAATGGGTTTTAAAAACAAAAACTCAAAAATTTATTTGAGATGTTTTCAAAAACAACTTCGTTGCTCTTTGAACTTCTTCACGCACACAACCACACTCTTCCCGCCTCCAGCACAACAGAGCTCTGTTGGCGCACTCGACAACCTAACGCAATAGGGCTTCGCCAACACTCGCGACAGACCTAGCTCCGTCGGTGCACTCACGACCCAGCACGGCATGCATGAGGGCCCAGATCGCCGACGCACTCGACGACCCAGTTCGGCGTGGACAAAGGCCCATATTTGCCGGCGCACACGAGACCCAACTTCGCGTGCACAAGGGCCCAAATCCGCCAATGCACTCGATGACCCAGCTCCTCTAGCGCACTCCCGATCCGGCTCAGCCGGCACCAGCGGCCCAAATCCGCCACACGCAACCTTCCCTTTCTCTTTCTCTGGTTCTCTTTTTCTCTCTCTGTTTCGCCCTCCTTCTCACTGTTGTGGTTTCTCCTACATTGATCTTTGTTGTTATTTGTAAATTAACACCAAATTGTAAATTGATCTCACTGTTATTCGTTGTTGATCTTTGTTGTGGATATCTCACTATTGTTCATTGTTGATCTTTATTGTAGATATCTCATTGTGGTTCTTTGTTGTTGATCTTTGTGGATGCCAAACAATTTTTTGTTTTATCCATTTTTAAAGTTGTTTTTTTAAAAAATTATCCAAACAAGTTTTATTGTTTTTAAAAAATGGTCTGAAAATTGTTTTCTAAAACAGTTTTAAAAAACTATACATACAAAACATTTCCAAACAACCTCTAGTATTTCTCCTTACATAAGTATACATGCTATACATATAATAAAAGCTAGAAAGATTGAAAAGATACTAGAACTTTTTTTTTAAAAAAAAAAATCTAAATCCTAGGTTTCGTTGTATTGGAAGTAATTTTTCTTTAATAAGGCAAAACCACTAGGACAACAAAGCATCTGGTTAGGATTTAATTTTGGCGATGAGTATAAGAAAGTTCTCGTAGTTAAAAGTTTATTCTCTTAAAAGAGCTTTACATCTTGAAGGAATTAGTGACTATTGTCGGTAATAAATGTCCTGAAAAACTAAGTAAAACAAGTTCTTTCTCGAGCTTTAACATAGTTACCTACCATGACTCAAATTCAAGGATCTCCCTCTTGATTGCCTGTATCAACTTATCAACTCACTTCTACTGTTGAAAAGATTATACTACTTGGATTCTTAAACAAGTGTCCATTTTGGTAATGTTGTGTGGTGTATTAACTTTTGAATGCACTAATTTTTCCAAATAAACTTGTTTAAGCGAATGTAGTACTTTATAACAAGCATAATCCTGAACTAAGGATTAGATTCGGGGTATAAATCCCAGTATTATATACTGTTGTACGGCAAATTTCTCTTCCCTTCTTGACCATTCCTCTTTTTCTCTCTATAGCTCTTTTCACCGTGACAGCTTGGTCACTCGTTCCCTCACTCCCATGTTTCGCAGGTTGTTGTGTTCCTCGCTCACTCTCCCCTACCCTACCATAACAAAACCCATCCTCCTCAACTCCCTCACCCCACTCACGCGCCTCTCTCCCACGCGCCACTCTTCCTCTCCGAGAATGGGCGACGCCCGAATCCCTTCCCTCGACAAGGCCGACCGCTCCGAGCTCCTCCGCGCCCTCGAGTCCTCACTCGGATCCTCCTTCAGCTCCGAACCCCTCCGACCCGACCCGAACCCGCTCATCATCGTCATCAGCGGCCCCAGCGGCGTCGGCAAGGACGCCCTCATCCACCGCCTCCGCCAGTCCCGCCGCAACCTCCACTTCGTCGTCACCGCCACCACCCGCCCCAAACGCCCCTCCGAGGTCCACGGCCAGGACTACTACTTCGTCACCAAGGACGAGTTCCTCGCCATGGTCGAAAAGGACGAGCTCCTCGAGTACGCACTCGTCTACGGCGACTACAAGGGGGTTCCCAAGCAGCAGATCAGGGAGTTCATGGCGAAAGGCTGCGACATCGTGCTTAGGGTTGATATCCAGGGCGCGCAGACGCTCAGGAAGGTCCTTGGGAAATCGGCGGTGTTCGTGTTCCTTGTGGCGGAGAGCGAGGCGGCCATGGTGGAGAGGCTGGTGGACAGGAGGACCGAGACGGCGGAGGCGCTGCTGGTGAGGATCGCGACGGCGAGGGAGGAAGTGAAGCACGTGAAGAATTTCGATTACGTGGTGGTGAATGCGGAGGGGAAGCTTGAGAGTGCGGTGAAGCTTGTGGAGTCGATTATTGATGCGGAGAAAGCTAGGGTTAGACAGAGAAGTGCTGTCATATAGGTATGTATATATGTATGGCTATGATTTTTTCTGAATTGTGTGTCGATAATAACAGTGTCATTATTTAGTTGAATTCAACATGTTTGATAAAATGACTTTGAGATTCATTTCAATGCATCTTAGAATTTAAGGTCCTTTTTCATATAATATTCACATCCCTATTGTGATTGGGATTGTTGCTTTGAAATGCATTAGGTGAATAAAGATTATAGGGGTGATTATGGATCGGTCTTGTTAGCTGATTAGCTTATATTGAAGAACTTATTGTCTATGATCTGTGTCCTTTTTTTTCCTTTAGTTTTTTTAATCCATGTGAGATGCAGTTTTTTCCTTGATTGTGTGCCATTCTTTATCTTCATATTTTGTGTTGCATAAAAGAAATTTATGGGCTTCAGGAGGTAATCCTTTTGCTGTACACTGGTTTTCTGTCTTGAAAGTTACAAGTCTGACCTCGGATGACTTAATCTGTCAGTCTCTGTAGAACCTGACTCCTTTCCTTCCACAAGCTTTGTTTCCTTGTTCTCATCAACCCTTGATAAGTTGAATTGCTTTAAAATTTGTGTGTGTAAAGTGTATGCAATTTGAATAAAAGGCTTTTGCTGTCCTCTTGAAGAGGCAGTCATCAGAATTTGACAAATCTAGTTCTGAGGTAGATGGGTTGTGATTTGTAACAAAGAAGGTAGTCTGGTTTTTATGCTGAATAGCGTCAACTGTTAATTCGCTTTCACAACATTTTCTCAAGTAAAGGGCAGGGCAATAAGTGCGAAAGGGGAGAGAAAGGGGGGTTGCTTGAGTCTATAATACGAGAGAGAAACTCTCCTTCTAAAACATTTTCACACACTGGACGATTATGTTAGTTTAATTAATTGTTGAGGATTAAAATGTGAGCATTGATTGAAAGGTGCAGTTTTAATTTTAGATTGGCATCCAACGTTTATCCCTGCCCCTTGGACTACGGGAAAATTTAGGCAATATTACTTGCTAGGCTTAGGGAAAGTGGTAGAGAATGAGGGCCGATAAATTTGAACATAGATTATACTGTAAGTTGGACATTGCATGGTGCAGCATTGGGATTATGAATTCAATTTTGAGATTGTCTTGGCTGGAATTTAAGGTTCTTTCTATTATGGACGTGTGTGTTGACATGGGAATGTGTACTAGTACTGCATTTGCCTTATCTTGATTATCCTTAACAAGTAACAAGGTTTGCTATTTTATTTTAACAAGAATTGTTCCTTACCTTTTGGTCATACGGATTGATACCAATTGTGATAGCCATGTGGTGATATGTCGTAGCTCCTCATATTTAACAGATTTGCAACCTTTGATCATTAATATTTCACAAGTAACTTTTTTCTTTTATTTTCTTGGCTAACAGAAGTGATTAGTGCCTTCAGGGTCATGTTTTCTTCATTTCTTGTACTTGCAACCTGCAAGTAATAATTGTTTATATTGTTAACATGGCTGTTTTTTCCTCGTAGGTTTTCGGAGTTTTATAGCGGCTGATAAGCTGGCATGCTAGTACAATTCTAATTTGTGAGCTCTGCTTGTTGTCAATGACAAGCACTATCTTGTTGATGTCTTCTTCATGGGCAGACCCGTTGGTAATGCTTGTGCTGATTCTTCCAGCACTCTGTTGCAGCAGTAAATGAAGCACAATAGTTTGTTCTTGGTGGATAGAATTTATAATTACACAATGAGATTTGTTTAATTTTATTCGTTGATCTAGTAGTATATATTGATGCAGGCAGCAAATTGAATTTAGTGGATGAAAACAGTGCACCGAACTGATACAAAAACCTCGATTCGTCATGTGATCCTTCTGAACTGATTCATGAGACAAGGAGTTGCCCAGAGCTGCAGTTAGCTCAATTCTAATCACAATTTTTATGCCCCACTTCTCTATTTCGCCCATAGCTAAACTTCAAGATTTATGTATGCTTAGTAAGGATATGGAAGGCAGATGGAAGTAAATTAATTTTGTACTAGGCTTGGCAATGGAATATTTATTCAATTAAACAGGCATTCTTAAAGATGACACTAAATTTGACCCCAAGTACCCAACATGTTTTTGGGATGAAAATCTGAAAAACTTGCACCTTTACCACTGTTAGCTTGTCACATAATAATAAATACTTTGAAAATAAAGTTTGTACTAACCAATGAAAAATCTTAAATTCGATCTATCATCTCTATAATCTAAAACGTTCATAATAAAGTTAATGAACCTTGAAGTCACTGCCAAGTTAAGCTTAGTCATGCTGATTATATAAGATGAAGGGGGTGCAACGGTACTATACCAGACATGTTTTGAAATACTATTTCACCCAGCTCTACTCGTATACTAATGCATATCAATCTCATCAAATGCATGCAAGAGTCTTTTCCTAGTTTTTGTAATCCAGATGTTAATGTTACAAACTATCATGGAAACATTAATGTTCAATGTGTGGAGAAAAATAGTAAATGAACAAATTGAAACACCTGAGGTCCAATTATTAGAGCACATCGAAAATTCCCCTCAGGGTTGTAATTTTTCCACATTATGCAATGGAAATGCACAAAATTAGAACAATTAAAAAGAAGTTGTAGCAAAGCTAAAGCATTATTCCATGTGTTAGTAACATGCTAGTGTCAGACGTTGCATTGTGGCATTATAGCCTCAATCTTTTACATTAGGCAGTAACAATGATATTGAAGTTTCAATTTCACACCATGCCCACCTTCATCTCCCATTCCTAATTTAATCTCAAGACATGACTTCCACGGCGAGAACTTCATTAACATAATGACCTAGTAAAATTTATGATGAAAAAGAAAAAGAAAATATAAAATGAGCACGTGGTAAAATTAAGAATATGCTTGATGCGAGCGGAAAAAAGAGCAGTTGAAATTCAAGAATAATATTGACTAAATCTGTATTCTTATCATTCACAATCCCTTGCTGCAAAAACACAAGGAAAGATGGGAAAAATAAAAGCCATATAACAAACGATTTTTTTAATCATTTCAGAGTAAAAAAAAGAAATTATTAGATTAAGCTTGTAACCTAAAGCAATTCAGTCTTCCGTGTATGCGTAAAATAAAAAACCAAAATATTTCGTAAGCTAGCTAAAACGTATGGCATGTGTTCGATCAAAGTACCCAAAGACGATCTTCTTTTGTGGCCTCTCTTTTTTCTCTCTCTTATGTGACAGTTTTTTTGTTTTTGTTTTTAATTCTTTTCGCCTACGCTTTCTGGGACCCAAAATAAAGATGAAAGACTTGACGGAGACCACAATTTGTTAAAGCAAATTGTTTCTTTCTTAGGAAGTTCTTTTGAATCTATATTGAACTATCTGTGTCTTTCCCTTTTGTTCAAGAAATAAATAAAACAATATATTATAAACATGGACGAATTTTGTCACTAATCAATTGGACCAGAGGCAAGTCCCATTTGGCATGTGATCTTAGCGGATGGCTATCTGACACAGTTCCAAGTGATTAATTAGAAATACAATGGTAGCTAAATAATGCAGTGTATGCTTGTGAAATGCGAATTGAATGCTTCAGGCTCAACCTTACATAACAATTGATGAATGAGAGAACGAATTTTCCCCCTTTTTTTTTTGTATTACAAGATTGGCGGCACGCATGATCAACGTAAACTAGCTAGCCTTATGTTACAGACTTCAAAGCAACTCTTACACCGACACAAAAATAAATTAAATAACAACTAATTGTTAGAGTTATGGATGTGTATACATGTTAAAGAAGAATCAGCGTGTTAAAAGCAGAGATTCCATGCTAATCAATAGAGAATTGAGTGGCTGCAATGATAATACACGCAATATTTAGCTGATTTCCCATTAATCAATGTGAAATTTCTACTACACATGTATGCCTTTATTTTTATTTTTTTTGATAGAAAAAAAAATGTGTAGATGGAAAAAAAAAACTATGTAAAAATATCATTTTTATTAGTATTATTAATTATTTGTAACAAGCAACTGGTTTTTGATAAAGATTCTGAATCAAATGTGTATAACAAGGCATTGGTGCACTCCAAGCGACGTCGTAACTGTTTTCCCTTAGCTATATGTTATCTTTTAATAAGATGTGCACCAACTCATGATTCCGTGCAACTTTTTGAAAAATTTTAAATTTTACTTTACGTTTTTTATCTGGTATTTTTACACTTTTTTTTTATAATAAATTAATAATATTTTATACTTTACTTTTACATGTAATAAATTAATACATTAGGTTTTGCATAAAGCATAAATGCAATTCTTGCATTGATCTTTTATAGGAAAAATCGTGTAGATGAAAAGTGATTTGCTACAAGCATTAACTTTGTTTTTTGAGACGGTACCATATTAAAGCTTGGGTACAGTTAAAAGTTGTGTAAGTGGCATGAGATAAAACACTGAAGACCGGAACGTTAGTTTGTTAATAAATCATAATCATTAGTTGAACAAAGTCTAATTAGCAAAATGAATATTTCAGCATTAGAAGTAAAAGAAAAATTTTATTATTGGCTCAATTTATATCAATATATATTCCAATCATGTTAGACTAAGTCTAAGCTAAGTCTAATTTATTTAGTTTATTAGTTTGTATTTTAAAATATTTCAAGACTTGCTTTATTTTTATGTTTATTAAACCCAATTATTTGTGTAGTAATTTGAGTCTATTTTAGTAGAGTTAGGAAATAAGTTTAACCACTTTTCTTGCCTAAAGCATTTGGGTCTAATGAGAGGTATAAATACCTCTAAAACTTGGTAACCACTTTTCTTCCGTTTTTGTTTGAATGAAATTTCTGCGATTTCTTTTAAGAATCTTTGTGTATACAAGTGAGATTGAGTGATTCCCTTAACTTTTTGTATCAAGAATCTAAATAAAAGATCACAAGATAGAATTATTCCTTTGTAGTATTTTATTTAATTTCAATCATATCCTCTATATCAATTGTGTGACGAGATTTTTAAGTTTTAATATCTATATGCTCCGTATCATAACTGATATATAATATCAGTTGCCGTTCAACGAAATGTTGGAGACAAAATTATTAGCACGCAGACAGGAGCAACTAGTTTTGCAACTTGAGTTTTTCATATATTAAACCTAGTCAATGCGTTTGAATAGAGAACTACATGCATGGTGGGATTTGATGAGAACAAATACTAGTTCCAAATCATGAGTTGCACGTTGGATTAATTTTTGGCAAAACCAACTAATGTTCAAAGAATTAACAATTAAAAGACAGCTCGGTTAATGAAATTCTTATCCAATAGAATTGAAAAGAGTAATTATATACTTGGTCTTATTTTCATAAATCAAAGACTATTTTCATAATTTAAACTTGTGATTTTAGATTATAAAATAAATTTATTATTGCACCGATGTTTACCTTCTCGAGAATAAACAACTTAAAAATAAGAAATTACCTGTTCTTTTTTGTTCCGATTGTCAAAAGGATTTAAGAGACTAAACCGGTAATTAACAGACAAATCATTGACCTACTTGTAGTACGGAAAGGTATGAATATTTTATAACCTTATCCTGCCAAACTTGTGACATATACACATTATCCCAAGATGGATCCATTAACGGAATAAAAAATGATTTTCATTTGATGGTAAAGGGCATGTTGATGACTTAACACCTAGCTTGACTCCACCAAGAAACTTTCTGGAAAGAGACATAGAGTCAGGGAAGTTAACCCTTTCCCCAATTTACTCGGATTGTTAGCAACGCATAAGCAACTTGTTCAAAAGCCGATGGAAAGAGGAGTTTGGCGTCACTCTTCCCCCACATGCCACGTAATAAACTTGCCCCCTAAGCTCCCCCATTCTCATTCATCCTTGTATAAAAACCAAGTCTTCCCCCAAACAAGTACTATATTTGTTTTCAAGACACAAACACTTGCTTTCTCAACTTGCAGCACATTAAGACCAATACACATAGCTTCATCACTATGGATCATAGGATTTCTGAGGAAGGAGAGGGAGGAAGCATTCATCTAGAGGTCGGTGAACTCGAAGAGAGGCTCACAAGCAAGACCAGCAGCACAAGCAACACAGTGTTTGAGCCTCGCAGCAGTATTGAGAAGAGGGACGGTGGTGGTAGTGGTGCTGGTGATCATTATGCATCTTCAACAACCGCAGCACCAGAAAAGCAGCTGACCCTTTTTGCTCTAAGGCTTGCAGTGCTTGAAAAATCAGCAACTGGCCTTGGAACTCTTGGTTTCATTTGGGCAACAGTGGTCCTCCTTGGTGGTTTTGCCATCACTTTAGAGAAAAGTGACTTCTGGTTCATCACAATCATTCTTTTGAGTGAGGGGACAAGGATTTTCAGCAGGAGCCATGAGCTTGAGTGGCAGCACCAGGCCACATGGTCTATCACTGACGATGGAATCAAAAGTTTCAGGATTCTGAGGTCTAGCTCAAGCTCATTTTTTCAAAGCATCAAGAGACTCTTCATGAGGCCAATTGCAGCAGAACACAGCAGACGCAGGAGTGACATAGTAGAGGCTGCTGTGGTAAATGGCAGCTCTACTTCCACAAGGACACCAACTCGCACTTGGTTTAGCTCAGATGTTCCACTTCTACCTTATGTTAAATGGTTTTTCCTTTCAAGGCATATTAGTAGGCTTCTCTATTGGCTTCAGCTTCTTTCTGCAACAGCTTGTGTGGTTCTATCATTGACAAAACTCATCAATCACAATTATGGAGATATTGCAAAGGGAGACACTGACAAGAGGAACCGGGAATCTGCTCTTAATATCTTTTACTCTTTGGCCCTCGCTGAGGCATTGTTGTTCTTGACAGAAAAGGCTTATTGGGAATGGAAAATCAGCTACTGCAAACTGTTGGAAGAGGTGAACAACGATTGTGAGTTGGGGGCAACAGGAATGGTGTCCATTAGAAGGTTTTTTTACGATGCCTATTCAAGGTGTGTCAATGGAAGCATATTTGATTGCTTGAAGATGGACATGGTTAGTTTTGCTATGGATCTCTTGGCCTCAAACTCACCTGATGAGCAGCTCATTGGAGCAAGAATTCTTCGCCAATTTACGGTCAAGAAGCAATTTTCTGATGATACTCTTCAGAAGATTGGAATTTCCATATCCGTTGTGGAGAGACTAGTTGAGATGTTGAATTGGACAGACCACAATGATGAAGAGATTAGGCTGTCAGCTGCAGAGATTTTATCTGAATTAGCTGGCAAGAAGCAGAACTCTCTCCGAATAGCTGGGATACCGGGAGCTATGGAATCGATATCATCTCTTCTCCATGCCAACAGGCAACCTAGTCCTGCAGCTGATGAAATCGGAGAAAAGAAGCCCATACTTGATCATCCCAATTATGAATTCTGGACATTTAACCATTTGGGACTCCTCATTCTCACGAAACTTGCACATGACCATGACAACTGTGGAAAGATTGGAAACACAAGAGGCCTCCTCCCAAAGATCATAGATTTCACACATGCTGAAGAAAGTTTGCTGAAAAATGTAAATAGCACTTCTTCCCAAATTGTCACAGTGGAGAGATCCTTGCAGCTGGTTAAGATGCTGATTAGCACAACAGGCTCTACTGGGAAACTTCTTAGAAGAAAGATATCTGAGATAGTTTTCACAATCAGCAATATCAGAGATATTTTAAGGTATGGAGAGAAGCACCCCTCTCTACAGAAACTGAGCATAGAAATTTTAACTGGTCTGGCATTGGAAGAGGATGCAACAGAGAGGATTGGGGGCACAGGTGGAGTACTCAAGGAATTGCTCAAAATATTTTTCAAGCTGGACATTCCTGAAATTCAGATGGATGTAACAACTGCTGCTGGGGAGGCCCTAGCAATGCTGGCATTAGAAAGCCAGACAAATTGTCATCGAATTCTGAAGTTGAAAGTGCTGAAAAGGCTTGTTGAAGCATTGAAAGTTCCGTTGCTTCGTATCAATGCCGCTAGAATTCTCAGAAATTTATGCTACTATAGTGGATCAGAAAGCTTCAACCAGCTTAAGGTTGTTACAACCGCAGCACCCACAGTAAGTGTTACTCTCATCATCATGATTTTAGGCTACCAGCATGTGAACTTTGCATTATGTTTCTTTGCTGAAAAAATCACACCGAATTCAACAGCAAGGAAACCTAGATCAATTTTTAAGTTCTAACAATTGATCAACCCTGCAGATACTTCAGGCAGTCAAGTCAGAAGAAAACAAGCTACAAGAAGTAATGGTTGGACTAGCAGCAAGTGTTTTTGCATTCATGAATCCTCATGAATCAAGCTATGTATTTGAAGAAGCTGGAATATCTGAGGTTGAATTGGCAGAGACATTAGTCCATATTCTCAAGAAACACAAATATCCACCAACAAAGGTCCCCAGGATAAGGAGGTTCACAATAGAGTTGGCGATTTTGATGATGAAAGACAAACCAGAAAACATAGATACCTTCAAGTATCTGGGAATGGAGAAGGTGCTGGAGCGTGTCTTAGAGACCACATCTGAGATTGAAAGCTTTAATGTTTTCTCTGGTCCTGTTGGATTGAACAGGCACAGTCTAACAATTCACTCACTGGTTGAGACAGCATTGAAGTTGCTGGAAGATAGGTGAAGTAATAAGCCACCAAACCATACTGCAAGACATGTAATCCATGTTAATCCCAGCCATTGAAATAGTGTACAGTGTACTTGTAATGTGTGGACAAGTAGATTGTCCAAGAAGTCAGGCATGTTTGCTTGGGCTGGGAAGCCCACCTTAGTAATTTTTTTATTTTGATTTTGTACCTTATATTTATTCATTTATTTATTTTAGATTTTGATTCTTATAGTTTTCATTAACTTGGATTTTGATTCTTCAGCTCACGAAGCAATGCTTTAATGATTTGAAAATGCAAGAAGCAATTATGAATGAAAAATCAGGACCGACACCTTTATAAACAGAAGCTATAGGAACTGAAACCAAGAGTCAAACTATTAACGATTAATTATTTTGTTTAACCTTGAATTAACTATTGATATTTCCTCCTATTGTTAAATTCTAACGAATTCTATGAACTTGGAATTCTACTTCAAAGGACTATATTACAACAAACTATATTTAGACCAGAGGTATACATAAACTCGTGGTTTTCATTTGCGAATGACTTCAGGAATATTCATTAGCGAATGACTTCAGGAATAATCTTTTCAGTGCTGCTTCTATCCTTGCTCCGAAACTTGTCTCAGCAAAGGTTCATAGTTAAATACACCATCTTGAAGAAATTTGCTTTGCCAAAAGATCCAAAATAATTTCAACCAACTACTTAGCCTCCGCCCATGAAAAACATCCAAATCAACTATAATAATTCTGTTTCAAATGAACAAAACAAAACACATTCAAATGGAACCAACACATCAAGTGCCAAAAATAGTCTCATCATAGAATTCTCCTAGAATGCTGCTCTCAGTACCTATTCACGACTAATTTACAAATTAATGGATAAAAAATTTGTAGAGTCTGGACTGGAATCTTAGCCAATCACTTTGGAGACCACTCCTGCACCAACAGTTCTGCCTCCTTCTCTCAACGCAAATCTTTGTCCTGTTCGTAAATAAAAGTGATTACAGTCAGATCATATCATTGAATTTAGTCACAAAAAGGTTGCACATTTGAAATCAAAGTAAAGAATAATTACAATAAATTGCACTTTCTATTAAAAACTAGATTATGAGCTGAATCCGCTTAGAGTAGCTTACCCTGTAGTTAGTACTATAGTTAGAATATCCTTAATCAACTTATAACTTACTGAAGAATGGCTTTATGATATCTCATATTTCAGATAACATTCAGTTCATTCTTACCATAACATCAATTTGCATTTGATTGAATAATAGATGAGATTAGTTATAGTTAGTACGCAATGACAGTAATTAATTCTAACTCTAAGAAAGTTGGAGATGATTAGAAAATATTCATGTGGCCTATGACTTATCATAGATAATGCAGCATCTTTATATTCTATGCCATATCTAGTATTCAACCAACCTGCTTCAAGAGGAACAGGTGATATCAGCTCAAAAGTTGCAGTCACATTATCACCAGGCATGACCATCTTAACATTTTCAGGCAATTCCACCTTTCCAGTGATATCTGCAGTCCTCATGTAAAACTGAGGCTTATAATTAGAGAAAAAAGCAGTATGACGGCCACCTTCATCTTTTGAGAGCACATAAATCTCTGCTTCAAACTTCTTATACGTTTTCAATGTACCAGGCTTGCTGACAACCTATAGTTTTTCACCAAAATAAAGTTATAAAACATGAAAGAAGAAAAATTGGTTAATTCTTATAAAATGAATACACAAACTTAAATGAAATGGTGAAATTTCAATTTTTTCTCAGTTATTTCTTCTTCTTCTTTTTTTCCTTCTTCCTTTTATGAATTAGTTCAGGAAGAACTAACATTTTTCATGACAAATAGTGAGACAACTGCCAGTTTCCCACATCCATATAAAGTTTTGGATCAGTGCCAAACATATGTTACATATATTAATATTACTTTACACTTTGAATCAGTTTCACTCACCATTCCGCGCTGTACATCATCACGCTTCAGACCTCGAAGAAGAAGTCCCACATTATCACCAGCCTGGAAATTGAAACAAAAATTAAGATAACCAATCACCTATGAATCCAGTCACAAGGAGAATGTAGGAAGGAAGGGGTTTAAGTGAGTTTACTCACTTGCCCTTGATCCAAAATTTTCTTGAACATTTCCACACCAGTTACTGTAGTCTTAATAGGCCCATCCTGTAGGCAAAGACACATAAATAGAAGAACATATATCATGAAGTAGAAGAACACTCATGGCCATGATAATACATGTTTAGCTTTCATTCATACCTGTGTTAGTCCCAATACTTCAACCTCCTCACCAACTTTGACGGTGCCTTGTTCAACACGGCCCGTCACAACAGTTCCACGCCCCTTCAAATTAACCAAATATGAACGAAGGCATTAGTCTTTCAAGGAATATCAATCCCAGCTGTCTTTTTTGCTGTGTCGAAAGCAGAATCCTTTTACAAGAAACACTTGAACATAGTCATAGATATTGATAATGACAGCTTTGGAGCAGTTAAATTTTCTCCCTTCTTTTTCCTCCTGCTGCTTATTCATGTAGAGGGCGAATATGGACACCAATGCCCATAAATTGCATTGCATTATCAATATGATGCTTCAATAAAAGTAATACATGTAACATATGTTCTTACCTGGATTGAGAAAACATCTTCTATTGGCATTAAGAAAGGCTTGTCAAGCTGCCTCACAGGGTTAGAAATGTATTCATCCACAGCATCCATTAGTTTTAAGATAGCCTTTTTCCCAAGCTCTTCGTTTGTACCCTGCAAGGCAGATAGGGCTGAACCTCGTACAATTGGGATCTCTTCCCCTGGAAATTTGTAGAAACTGAGTAGCTCTGAAAAGTAAAGTTGCTTGTCAAAAGATGCACGTCTATTTAGTATAAGAAAATAATATTAAGAAAACATTCTGATTAGTGATAGACTCTTTTTCTTCCCATCCAAAGAAAACCATGAGTTAACATACCACGAAGCTCCATCTCCACAAGTTCAAGTAACTCTGGGTCATCAACAGCATCAACCTTATTTAGAAAACAGACCAGTGATGGCACACCAACCTGACACAGCAAAACAAACAAAACACACCTCATGGTTTTCGTATTTAATTAGATTTTAGAAAAACCGGGTTTTACTTTTACAAACCTGTCGAGCAAGTAGTATATGTTCCTTTGTTTGAGGCATTGGTCCATCTGGAGCAGAAACCACAAGAATTCCACCATCCATTTGAGCAGCTCCAGTTATCATGTTCTGTAATTTTGCCGAATCAATTAAGTGAAGCCAAAGACCATATATACAAAGAACATGGACATGGGCATCTCATTATGCATAAATAAAATAATGCATTGTTCAAAATATTGCAATTTTGATGTTTACCCAATGCACAAGGAGGTCACAGGTAGTAGGATAAGATTGCGTATATCTACCCTTCCAAGACCCTAGCAGGTGGGAGTCTCGTGCACTGAGCTACCCTTTATCCAGTGTAAAGGGAAAAGCACTACAATCATAATTTACACCTAGATCATCAAGCTTACCTTAACATAGTCAGCATGTCCTGGGCAATCAACATGGGCATAGTGCCTCTTTGCTGTCTCATACTCTACGTGAGCCTGCAAGGTCAAGATAAGACCTATGGTAAGCTCAAGAAATGTTTACAAAATATAAATATTAGAACATTTAGCCCTGAATCATTCACAATATGCATAGCTTGAGTATGGACTTCCAAACAATTCACAGGAAGTGGTTCTTACTGTAGAAATAGTGATTCCTCTTTTCTTCTCCTCAGGTGCTTTGTCTATCTCCTCAAAGGCAATGGCTTTGGCTTTGCCTTCTTCAGCTAGCACCTGTTCACAGCAAAAGGCCCGAATCACACAAAGTGTATACCAATATGCAAGAAATTGAAATTCCTCTGCACTATTTTAAGAATTAGAACATGGAAATCAACCCAAACCTTTGTAATTGCAGCAGTTAGTGTGGTTTTCCCATGATCGACATGCCCAATTGTTCCCACATTAAGATGGGGCTTTCTGCAAAAGAGAAGGAAACAGAATTTGAACAAACCCTCATAAAAATAGAATGCAAAGATCCTTCCTTATGTGATGTGACAATATCTCTATTCAGCTTTCTGTATTTTCACATCCTTAAAAGAGCTCAAACGGGGTTATTTTTGTTTGGTTTCCCGTGATATCCACCTCCGACAGAGTGACGAATCCTTCAACGTGTGTAACTCCCCTAAGAGTTAAACCTCTAGCCATGGACCCTTTCCACAAAGTCAGGAATTGAACCCTATGCTTCTACAGGCTAGCTAGTAGCCTCGTGGTTAAAGTGGGTTATACTATTAAGGTCAAATTTTAGCTATAATAACTATGAAAAATATTACTTATGCATGAAAAAAATTATACATCTCACGGATATCTTATTACACTTAAGGTTGCATTTCACCATTGAACTTTCTTGATGTGCAAGACTGCATGTACGTAAGTTAATCACCACATGCAATGTAATGGTACCTATAACATTAAAATCACGCAAGACGAATAACACAGAGAGAGAGAGAGAAGAAAAAAAAAAGGGTCCTCCAGAACCAGAAAGCCTTTAAACAAACATGAAAAAGGAGGGTCCTATTACGTTCGAGTGAAAGTGGCCATGGATCTCCGTTGAGAAACATAACTACCCAATGGAGATGATGACGGTGATGCATTGGTGTAGAGGGTGAAGTTTTGGGATATGCTGTAAATGCCGCGAGAAAGTGAACACCTGAGATGGGAAGAGAGAAGAAGATGGCGCTTAGAATTTAGGTTTCTGAAAGCAGTGGAAGCCATGGGGATTGGACTGCACGCACTGATGACTCAATCACTCCAAAGAGAAGGAAGCAGAGAGAGAGAGAGAGAGTGAGAAGCGCAGTGTGAAGAGTCGGAGGTTGTTGGTTCTTGGCAATGTGTGCAACTGACACGTCTTCAACAGAATCCGCAGAAGCGTACGCTAAACAAACTCAGAAGATTCTGGTACGTATGTTTCGCTCACATTCGACATTCATGTCATCAGTCATCATGTCATGCCTACAGTATAGATTGGTTCGTTTTTATCTGAGGGGCAGCCAAAAATCTGTCCACAAGAATTGGAGTATTGTTACATGTATAATAAACCTGTATATCAATACTATTTTGTTTTCGGTCAAAGTGGGTATTAATGTACTACTACATAAAATAACATTGTAAGTGCTATTATAATATTATTGTATAACATATTATATACCAAATATTATTCATAATCGGGCACGTAATTTTGGACAGATTGGTAATTATGTAACCTCATCTCTACTTTAATTTGAACTACGCAAATTTTGGATATATTCGACATGGCCCATGTAAAGGAGTAGACAATGGCAACAAATTTTAAAATTATTTCATTTTGAGCTTGAATATGATAACAATAACCAATTACTTTTATATAAAATATAATTGCTTAATTTTAATATTATGTTATCTAATTTGTATTGCTACATGATGAACTATATATGATAAAATATTATCTCAAAATTAATCTCACAAGATAATTCTCTTTCACCAACAAGTTGTTGGACGAATGATAAGTTGCTTGATCCTCATAAGAATGAGAATGCAAATTCAAATTCTGAAAAGCACACTTACTGGGAGAGGGAGTAACCTTAAATATTTTATCCCTGAAATTACAAGAGCAATATCTCCCATAATTTTTCTTATGAAAAAAAGAGATAATTTCTCTTTCTATGTATATCAAGCATTAATATTTCTAAGAATTAAGGTGGGAAATTTCTTTTGTTAAGAAAAAAGGATAAAAATCAGTTGAGATTTTCCAAGAGTTTTTGAGATTTTTCCAAGAGTTTCAGCCACAATCTGATTTTTTTTTTATTTATTTTTTGGCCGAAATCCACAGTCTGATTTTTAAGTTTAATCGTGCATTAAATTGTACACCACCCTCTTTTTTTTTTTTTAACAAAAAAGGGGGCAAAAGTCTGGAATCAAAAAGAAAATAAATAAATAAAAACTGCAACCCATCTCTATACCTTTTATAACTGGACTTAAAAAAATTGAAATGATTTTAAGTAAAAGATTATATATGAGATATCTGTAAAACTAAAGAAATCAATTAAATCAGTAGCTTAAAATTTCAACGGTTTAGTTTTTCGAATTTGGGAATTTATGTTATAGTTCACCTTCGCATTATACAAGGTAAATTTGGGAAATTATGTTATAGTAAAGCGTGAATATAGAACTCCTTAATTAAAGATGATACATTTATCAATTCTTTGGCTCGAATTAAGTGCAGTATTTGTTAATTCGTTCTGATAAGATTAACATAAACAAAATACTCATTCAGGCAATAATGCATGGCAAGTCAACTGTAATTAAAAGAGACCCGTTTACAGGAGGGTTTGTTGGATTCCAAGACAAACACAAGGCCTGACAAAAAGAACATGCAATTTCAAGCCACCCTGCAGCAGATGGACACAATTACACACCAGCCCTCGTTAAGAAAATGCATGCAGGGAAGCTTAGGAACATCATCAATAATTTAAGCATGAGCCAATAATGAGGACATCTTCATCTTTGCTCAAATGTTATGTCAAAAACAACGGTAGAAAAAAATGTAAATACAGCAATTCTCCTCCATTACAATCAAAGAATGTTAGATGATTTGTTAGATTGGAATCTAAGCATACCAGAGTCACACACAAGCAACCTATTTCTTTTGTCAAGCATTCTAAAAACTAATTCTCTACAGACACAAAAACAATTTTTTTCTGAGAATGTCACGTCTTATCGATTACGACAGTTTCTGAAAAAGTTGTTGAAATCCCAACGACGCATCAAGCCGTTGAGTATGTGGCCTGTTGGATTCCTGACAATAGTTAATGTCGCTTTTGTGTTATGTGATATGTCAGTATCTGACGAACTTTGTACAATAGCAGAACTATCACCAAGACCAGAAGCACTTGCTGAGTTGCCAGACTCAGTGCCCAATGAACTGTCCAGTGATGATAGTGTTGCTCCCCTTGATGAAACACTTGGTGCTTGGCTTGGCTTAGATGCCGAATTCTGGGAATGGATGGCTGAAATGGAATTTGACTCAGCTTTCAAGGGTCCACATGTGTCGTTAGATGCAGTGGAAATGGTGTTGGTTGCTGAATGCATGCTGTGTTTGACTAAAGAGGATTCTGTCTCCATAGGTTTTGGAATCTCATGTGAAGAAGCATGCGAGTCATCTTTATCTGATGGCTCTACAGGCATAGTACCAAAACTGCTGGCTGGTGGTTCTACCTGTGGATTTGTTATTTCCAAGTCTTTCAATGACACCATCACTGCTTCCATAAAAATCTAAAATAATATGGGAAAGTCTATGAAAACCAATCACTTGTCTTTTATTGTGTTCAAAATTTCAAATTACGCAAAAGCCAAAGAGTTGACTCACTGTTTCTTCTTCCTCTGCACTAGGTGGAAAGCCTGTGAGGTCTTCAAGTTGATATTCCACATACTCATCATCATCCAACGTTGCTGGAACATGAGGAGCATGGGGACGATCATTTGATAGTTCAAAGCTTATCATTGTTGAAGATGATGAGGAAAGATCATCACAATTCTCTTCCTGTTGTGCAATAATATCATGCAAAATTAGTGATTTAAGTTCCTTGTGCAGTTATCATTCATCAATCATTTTGAATAAACTATATTCTTGACATTCAGGTATTGGTGCTTTCTAGGTGCAATAGTAGTGGTTACCCCTCGTGCGTATGCAGAGAATCAATATAATTCAAGCAATACCTCATGGTCACGATGTTTATCTTTTGAAGAAATATCTGATGGAACCTGGGAAGTGTCATACAATACATTCAGGAAACTGAAAAAAAAAACTAAAAAATCATGCCACTAAAGGAACTTAACCAAAGTACAAATAGTCTTATTAGTGAACTAAGAACA
Source organism: Dalbergia cultrata (assembly GCA_031216105.1). Lineage (NCBI taxonomy): Eukaryota > Viridiplantae > Streptophyta > Magnoliopsida > Fabales > Fabaceae > Dalbergia > Dalbergia cultrata. The sequence goes on from CM062345.1 coordinate 57,273,435, forward strand.
AATAGCAACAAACCTCCATCCTGCTCATTGGCCTTTTCATACGGGTTTGCTTGATTGTAGATGACTCTGCAACTAACAATGAAACACTTCAGAGAGTTGCTTAAACTGAGGTTACCAAATGCAGAAGGAATATTCAAGAGACACTAGTTACTTGAGTCATGCCTTTGTTTTCAGATGATGGTTCATTGCCATAGTCTAAATCATTTACAGATCTCCAAATATCCTGAGTAAAAATGCAGTTGACTTTTCAAAAATGTTCAATGGAACTGTGTATTTTAACCAAAACAGAACCAAAGTGATGCAAGGAGACTTTACCTTACCAAAGTAATCAAAAAATGATTCCACAACCTCATCCTCTGGAGGTTGCAAGACATTTTGAAAGAAGTTGTTTATGGAATCAAAATAAAACTGAGGACGTGGAGAGTTGTGATCTCCCTCAAATTTAATCAGGTTGTTGTCTCCCTGCAAAGCATGGACAGCCATATTATAGATTCAAAAGGCCAGGCATAGAGAAACTGTGAGAAGATAAGACAGAGAACAAGGAGATATTAAAAAAAGTGAAAATTGGAAGATAGGTTTTATCAAATGAAAATAACTAGAAGATACGTGACCCAAAGGCCAAAACCTTTCCAGTTTAAGCAACAATCTAGAAGTGATATTTTATAAGTCCGACTTCTGAAAGTAGCAAGCATGCTTTAAAGTAACTGGGAATATGACATGAAGAATTAGTCCAACCCAACATACCAAGAAGAAGATCAGTTATGTAAATCATTCTTCAAGTGAAAAATAAAAAATTTGAGATATACTTACCATGTAAGCCTCAAGTATACGATCCGAGTGATGTGGTTGTATAAAATCATCATCAGTGGCATGTCCTAATAGTGCAGGAATAAAACAAGATTTTGCAACCTATGATGCAAGTAAACAATGAATGAATACAATGGAGAATATAGAAGTGTGAAGAAACAAAAGGAAATACAATTTCTTAAATTTCCCCCAAATAAATATTCCCTAATCCCTACAAATTTTTGCATTTGGTTCAGATTTATTTCCATAAAGATTTCTACCTTTTGAATGCCTAGAATACCATATATGTTGAAGGGGACAAAACAAGTATACACACTATCTTCTTTTAAGGTTGTTCTGCCTTTTTCCTTGTATTCTTTCTGAACAATTTGCAATCTAACCAGTAGATTGATCCCATATCACAATGTAATGCCTATGCATGCCCACAAGCACTACAATGTAGATTGTACAAAGGAGACTATAAACAATGAATCATCCCAACTCCTATCAACGAACGAGTACAAATTATAAACAAGAGCATAATTTCATCAAGTAAGCTCAAGGACATGTGCGTGATTTCAACTTGAAGTTACATCAAAACAAAGGGGGGAAAGATGGCAATTTTTTTTCCCAGTCAAATTTATCAAACATCACATGCAACCAAGCATATAACAGTAAATAGCTTCATTAAACAACCTTCTATAGAGGGAAAAAAATAACCTTAATGGTGTTCAGGTCCATTATGTCAAATTTTGCCTTTTTCTGGATTGCTTTTCGCATGTATTGAATTGCAAACTTCACCTGTAAGGAGAAAAAAAAAAAAACATAACAGCAATGCCACAAATCCATGGTCCGCAACAAAAGTTTAAGAAATTATGCTTCGCTAGTTGTGTTGTGCATATAAATGATTCATCAATAAATGGGAGAACCATAAGGAAATGACAATCTATTCTAATAAAGGTAAAACACAGTCCAAGAAATCAGATGCCAGCTCCCTATATAATGTATTCAAAACTGTTCATCCTGAGTTTCAAGCATACTCATATTTCGCTAAAAGCATATATTTTCAAGCCTCTTCACAAAGAGAATAATCATTAGTAGGCAGCTGCTACATTGATCCACAATAAACTGTAGTCCTATCCAATTCTATTTAAAGAACTAGCCAAAAAAAAGCATTTCAACAACTGCTCTGTCACTGACCACAGAAACTTCAAAGAAAAAGCTATTCAATTCCAGCCTGAATGGAATCGAAGGTTCATTGGCTTTGAAATATCTCTTTTGGTCATAATAACACATCATGAACTGAAAAGCCCAAGGGTAATTTTAATAACCTCAATGTAAAGAAACAATAAAATATAGAAGACTAAAGATTAAAATTTTCAATGATGACTTCAACAAAATATTATCATTTTCATTCAAGAATAGAATATACTCACTGTGAATTTTGGCAGACGGACTCTGTATGTATCAACAAGTTCCATCATCAAATCAACCAAATCAGAGAAGGGACTGTCTAATACCATCCCTGCGATTGAAGGATCCTCAGCTCCATACATAAGGCTGCAAGGAACATAATCATGATGGTAAGAAGAAAAGCCATATACACAATGGTAAGAATGAATCACTACAATCAGGGAGTTTATAAATTGACTTGAAGAGTGAAGCATATGGATAGTACACTTTAGAAGAATATATTTGGTTAGAAGAAGTAAGAAATATTCAATTCAAAACTTCTTTGCAGCAATTGATTACAAGAACTGAGTAGTGATATACCACATAACAATGTCTTCAAACAACCCTATGTAGGACCTACTGACTAGAAAACATTTCTTAAATCCTATTCAAAATTTAAAGTCAAATGAGTAAGTGAATCAGTGAATGATCAAAACCTACCTAGTCACAGCACCCATTGAGCGGCCCCATAAGCCAATCAGAGAGACATTTCCATCTGCCCGCAGATAGTTGACCACAGCCCTCAGATCGTCTTTCTGAATGTTAAATAATTATCTTAATAAAAATGGCAGCAAAGCAAATTGTAGTAATGCATTTACAAACTTCTAGTAGAGAGCAAACTCAAGCATCTCTTTCTTATGGTGATATAAGCAATTTATTAAAGAGAACTGGGGTTAAGTATGCCGCCTCAGGCAGATGATGAGTTTCATAATATCTGCCAATGATATAATAAAATCATGATTATGACAAGACAGAGATTGAGACACAGCCCCTTGAGTGAGCCCATCAGGAACATGACTCTATGATAAGACAGAGAAAATTACTCTACACAATGTCAATCAATCATAATGATAAAGCTAGATATTATAACTTTCAAAATGTTACTGAGGAAGCACTCACTTCATTCCAACCTAGTGTGACATGGTCCCCTCCAGAAATTCCAGATCCTGAGAAATCTAATGTAAAAACTGTAATATTTGAAGGAAGTAAAATTAGAGCAGCTTCACTGGCATCAGCCCTGCATCCACTGCCATAAATTTCACACATAATAAGCAAGACCACATAAAATTGAGATCCGCAACTCCAACAAACAACCACTAGCCGACCCTGGTAAAAAATATTAATATTTAAGAACTTCTAGAACTTCATAATTAAAGTTAGAAAAGGAAATTTTTTGTTTATACTCTACTGTTTAAAATAAGGGTTAAAAAAACTGTACAGTGACGATAGAACAAGTATATGCATCAAATTGCAGGCTTAACCCCGAAAAAGTTATAGAGTCACCTGTTTCCATGGCAATATATTACACAAGGCAGAGGCTTTCCTTCAGGACTGACTATAGGCATGTAATGGCTGCATTGAAGAACATCACCACGACTATTTTTAATCTGCAGAATATTAAATATTACATGACAAGCTGGTAATCTGGTCGTCTACACAATCACGTGAAATATGAATTTATAATAAAATAATGCTTATGATGGAAACAAACAATTACAACAACAGGAAAAGAGTTTCCCATTCGAATTGAGTAGAAGTATTTTGCGCAAAAGGAATCAGTGAGCTATTTAAAGATGCAAGGTGAGTAGAATATTAGTCTTGGTATTTTTCTTTCCCTACTATAGTTTCCCTGTTTCTAAATGAAACTAACCCAGCCTTTAATCAGACATTCCGGATAAGAAACAATTCTTGTGACAGGAACTCAGAAGAGCAATAAAATAACTCGAGTTGGAACAAATTATGAAATTGGATTTTTTTCAAGGTAAAAGATATGGCCTCATAGTATCAACTCAATTCTCACACTTAATTGCCCAGCATAAAGGCCCCTAATCCTCATTTAAGTCAACCAATTACTGCTCAATCTAGCTCCCATTTTCTATTGCCATTTGGCAGTGATTTCTTGTTTTAAGGAAAAATTATTACAAGAATAGGCATTCAATGAAGGTTCATTCCCAAAACCATTACTTACAGACTATGAAAAGAAAATATATAAAATCAATCTTTCAATGTATTTCCGCAAATCCAACTCCTTTACTGAATGCAGAATTTTAGTTTTTAACCTTACCTCCACATCCTTCCGTTGAAACCATTTCCCTTTCACCATGAACTCTTCATCCAGCAAATCATTTTTTGGGTCATATTCAGCTCTGCATGCAACCCATAAAAGATAAAATAATAATATCAGTGTAATTTTAAGTTTCACTCAAACTTGAAGTGAAACAATGCAATTACACAAGTCAATTTATTTTAGGCCGTAATAGCAGAATGAAAACATTGATTGAATGTATATACTTATATGTTACTCTAGTTCTTCTTCCCTTTAGGAAAAGCAGAAATGGGGTGAGCCACAATTATACTAAAATTCAATTGGGCCAAGTTGGGTTGATGCTTCAGGCTTGGTTGAAAAACTGAAAATCAAAACTTTTGTATTCCATTTCCATTCCAACTGAGCAACACCAAGCATTAGCTGAGAATGGGAATTTAAAGAGAAGAACCAAAAAACAGAATTTTTTTTAATTGAAAAAAGAGATCCCAAGAGAGAGTAATATGAAGGGGAAAAGTTATGATACCTTGGTGGCCGAATGATGAAGTTGACAAGCTGTTCCATATATTCAAACGATCAAAGATGATAAATTTGAGCTCTTCAACCAAACATTTAGTATAAATATTTGCAAGTGCAACGGTGCAAGGTTAGAGAAGCAGGCGGAAAAAAAGAGAAAAAGTGAACAAGGGAAGAGCGAGAGGACAACTGTTTTGGGAGACAAATAGGAAGTAAAGAGAATGAAACAGACATTGCCTTAAAAAAAACAAAACAGAGAATGAAACAGAAAGAAAAGGGCCGGACAAGGCTTTTGTTTATGTTGGCTTGTCTCGTGTTTGCTTCCAACTGTGCTTCCTCTTTTTGGTGGAAAAAAACAAAAGCATCAACGAATTGAAAAACTGAACTGTTGTTGCCGGACCAAAACAAATAAAAGAAAAACCTGTTGTTGCAAATCCTGGTCAAAGGCTCACTTTTTTTTTTTTTTTCAAGGGTACCTACATTGGGAGTGATGGCTAATTTGTTCAGAGGATGGAGCTTCCTTGTGGGTATAACTTTATCGATAAGGATCCGCAGAGTAAAGTAAATATGATTAAATACCCAAGGAAACTAGTTGGTTACAAGTTATGATAGTTTTCGGGGTTGTCAAAGCTTCATTTTTTATAGTATATGGCTGTAGTATTTAAAATTAAGAAATTATCAACTTAACTTTAAAATTGCAAAATTTAATTCGAATTAATCGTTAGAAAAATATTCAAACTAATTTGAATTATAATTTAAATCACTTTTTACATATTAATATTTTGGGGGTGTTTCTGATACCCTATAAAATTTAACTATATCAGTCCCTCTTAGTTATTTATGATTAAAAATGAGTCACGTATCTCACTAATCTAAATTTCTTGAAACTATTAAATTGTAGCCGTTGACTAAAGGGTATCGATACCTTATTGCTGCTTGCATGCCTCTTCTCTTCATCCTACGACATTTTCAAGGGGGTTGGTGGCACTAGCAAATTGTTAGGCTTGTATAGGGATAGAAGTAGTCCCATCAGTCTCACCTATTTTTGGTCTAGTTTGACCAAGTCTATTTAATAAACAAGTTAAGATCAAGCTTTTCAAAAAGCATTTTTAGCCAAACAGGTCGGGCTCCAGGTAATGGAATGTGATCTCTCAGGTCCATGTGTTCTAAAATAAGTCTAGAATGGCCTTGGGGTCCCACGAGACCTACTCGTATTGCTAGAATGGCCTCTAGCACATTAGAATGCAAAAACAACAACCCTTTGTGTAGGTACCTTCACCATAGTAAGGTACCCCTTCTCCATGGTGAGTGTGCTATTTAATCCCTGAATGGGATGCACGCATACAGACTCTCCACAACAAGTCTCCTCCTCTCTATGGCAAGTCCCTTAACACTAAAAACCCCAAAAATGATGCAATTTCACTGAAACCATCCTTTCTTCCTATATAAACACTTGTTCACACATTTTACCTTAAAACTCTGAATCCTAACCCTTCCAAACTCCTCTTCCACCCTATCACTCTCTTCCTCCTTCAATCCTACCTCCTCCAAGCTTTATGGTAAGGATTGTTCATGGTTTATGTTGGTTTCCTCTTCTTTTCTCAATGTTTATGAGTTAGGGTATTTATGCCATTGTTTGTTGTCAAGTTTGAGTGCTCCCCTAATATTCATAAAGTTGTTTTAGTAAACTTATAGTTTATTCATGTGCCTATGTTTTTCTATAGTAGTTATTGGTGTCATTCCAAACTTTTAAGGTCAAATGGATAGTACCAATGCACTCTTGGCTCAAAACGATGAGTGAATTTAAAGTCATGACCATATTTTTAGTCATTATGATTATGTTCTAAGCATTATGATTGCTAAACAAGAATTTAAATATGAAAGTATATATAGAACATGATTTTACACATTATGCCAAGCTAGTAAGATTATGATTTTTTAGTATAGCATGAAAATGGGACCATGATTGAGTTGTTATATGCCATGAAAATGTTTTATATACTCATGAAAAGATTTATTGGAAAATATATGATTTAACAAGTTTACCAAAGTTGTCAAACATTTTTTTTTTGTGGATTTATGATATTACCATGTTTTCAAAACTTGGGATTTCATATAATTCAATTTTCTCTACTCTACTATTTACTTCGGCGACGAAGAATCAAATTATCACTATACTTATTCCTTTTTCTACTTCTTCTTCCAAGTGCAGGATAACCCCAAGGAGTTGCGAGTTTTTTTCTACCAATTGGGGCTCTCCCTTCACCACCCCTATGGGGATGATCTACAGGGTTCATAACTACTCCTCTTACTACAGGACGCTTACCTAGCCAACATTTAGATCCGGCTCTACCCAAACTTTTCTGGTTTACCCCAACATTCCCCACTTTTAGAATATCAAGTTAAGTTAAATTGAAAAAATATTGAGTAGAGTATGATTTATCTTTATAGACAGATATGTTATTATGATTCTAGAGTTATCATAATTATAAAATCACATTATCTTGAAATACAATTTTAGAACTTCAGACTTATCGAACGTATACTCTATGGCTTTTCCCAAATCACCATGTCTATAAGCTGGTAATCCATTAGGCATGATTTCAGAATCTCAATTATGCTTAACTGTTAGTTTATTAGAATTATATAAATTCAGAACTTTCAGGGTTTTCAAAGTTACTCGATTTATGTGCAAATTAGTTTTAGATGGTAACTATGAAAAAAATAGACGATGAGCTAGCGGTTGTAAGATCATCAACCTTGGTACCAAGTAGAGCTAGGTATATGAGCTGCGATCTGCGGACCAACCTGTTTAACTCGCAACCGGCACAAAAAATGACTAGAAAATTTTAGCTTGTCAACCCATAAACTTTTTTTATCCGCTCCACCTAAACTGTGGGCTAAATTGGCCTAACCTACAAATTTGCGGACCAGCTCGCTAGCCCTCATAGAAATTGCTCTAATACAGTGTTGGTTCTGGACTCTAGAGTGCTTGGCAGTTCAATCCATAACATAAAACAGCCTAAGGGGACATTTAGATTTTAGACTTTAGTGGCCCAGCCCAAAGTGGAAGACACTAAACTAGGGTTGCTTGCCTTTTGAGTTAAAGTTTCCCTTCCTAGAACCCTAGTTTCCTAACTCCAACTCTCCAAGCTACGTCGGTGACGTCTCTTTATCTCTCAAGTTTGAACCCGCTCATGCGAGTCACGTACTCAAGCTGGCCACAAGCCTACGACGTGGCCTCCGTCTCTTCCCATGCTCACTCTCGAGTCTCCAGTCTCGTCTCCCCATTCTCACTCTCGAGTCTCCGATATCTTAACTCAACGCCTCGCAGTCACCGACCAGCAGATCTGCTGCCTTGCTTCGCTAGATCTCCACCCTCTCTCTCACTCAACCCATGCCAGCCACGTGGAAGACACTAGGGACTATGGTTGCCTTCAAAGTTCAATCTGAGTTACACAACTTATGATCACAATACAAATCTTAACTCTTCTTCTTTGTAACAACATCGGCTACTCCCTTCTCACCGCCACTAGCTGCTACCCACAACTTTTGTTTTTTTTTTTTTTGCCTTTGCTGTGTGGCTACATAATCATCATCATCCAGTTCCAATAATACCGGTTCATTGTTTGATGAATTTGCAATGTTTAGGGTTCCACTGTGCCGATGACTTTTGTTCTCAGAAAGGGACCGTCATCCATTGTGGGTTTCTAGTTCCATTTCACCTTCATGAACCAAGGAAGGCTTTGGAGTTCCATCAATTCCTTCTTCTGCCACTGGACTTGATGCTTCTTTCTCCATTCCGAATTAGAGTTATTTGATTGCTCCTTCGTTAATCCCTTATCCCTCTTTCTCTCTTTCCAACAGCATCATTTTTTTTAGGGGTTCCTGTGAGCATGTTTTCTAGTTGAATTGGGTTGTTATGTAGAGTTGCTTGATTCTGAACTCTTTCTATTTGGGGTTTTTATTTTATGCAATGATAGAAATGAAGTTGATTTTAGGGTAAAAAGAAAAAGTATGAAAAGGGTAAAAAAAAAAAAAAAGCTAATCCGCGAGTTGGTGCGCAAACTTCTTACTGGGCCAAAAATGCGGACTGGTCCGTGGATTTGCGGGCTTAGGCAAGGCAGACGCGAACTAGGCAATATGCCAGTCCATTTATGAAGTGGACTAGTTTGATCTGGCATGTTTAATGTTGGTCTGTCACGGACCAGGTTAAACGAACTAGACCGGTCCGCATACCCAGCTCTAATGCCAAGTTGTCCGCTAGAGAACAATCTCTCCAGTTTAGAGTTTTCAGAGAATTGAACCTAGTTAGGTGTCAATCTTGTGAAACCTCATTTGATACCCTTTCAAGTTTAGAGATCAGAGTAACTATATTTACTATTATGTATATTTGTCATGTTTAGAGATTTCTGTTTCTCTAGTAATTACTGCACCATGTATTCAGGAATGTTTTCCTATGTAATTATGCATGTTAATATTAAAATGATTTTTGCTTGATGGACGTATATATATATATATCTTGTTGGTTGTCCCATGTGTGTGGTGGGTGAGAATCCATACACTAAGCCATTGACTCACCTTCTCCCTTCCTCCTTCCAATTATAGTTGCAAATCAAATTGTCACCTAATCATCGTTTTAGTAGACACCAGCTATTCCAATTATGAGTTTTACTTTGTAGTAATGCCTAGTCTAGATTTATGTTAGATTAGAGTGCACAAGTAGATGTACAACCAGGATTCAAACTATGTATTCCATTAATATTATGTATTTTATTTTCAAAATATATGTACATTCCTATGTGTTTTTAGAATTTAAGTATGGATTTAAATTGCAAATTGTGGTTAGGCTTATGTAACAAACCAGTTATGTATTTATGTTTTGCTTTTCAAGCTTGGAACCATTTTTTAGATTATGGCTATGATTATAAAATGAAATAGTTTACATTTTCACGAATTGCAATAACACATGTTAAATTTAATTACGATGAATTCAAAGTTATGTATGTTGAAACATTTCAGCTTTGTAAATTCAAATATTATGAGGAATTGATAATGATTTAGATGAAGTTATGTTTTAAGTACGAAGATCATGTTAATTCATGCATTTTAGTAGTCATGTAACCTTTGAGACTTACATGGGGACTCAATCCCTCACGTGTCAATTATGTTCCGGAGTTAGGTCGTGACATGAAAATATCCTATCAAGCCCAATAGGCTGGCCTAAATATATCATCATCATCTATACTATTAATAAAGATGATTTACTACTATAACTTCTTTTTTATGTCTCCTAATTTTATTTTGAAGTTCATGAATTCAAACTTCCCCAATGTTTTTCCTTTTCCACTCACTTTACCTTTTGAAAAGAAAAAAAATAATTACCTCACATCGACCATTTACAAGCAAATATATATATTCAATTATAAATTTAATAAATTATTATAAAAATATATACTTATATTAATGTTTAAAAGATTAAAAAAAGGGGGCTTGATTGCACGAAAGTGACACTGAAGCCACTAGTTATTATTTTTATTATTATTATTATTAAAAACTAATGATAATATAAATATTTTAATTTATTTAAAAATATATTTTTTAACTTATTTAAGCAACCTTCTAGTCTATGTAAAAATATTATTTTTTTGACATATTTAGAAGTATTATGACTTATTTAAAAGCAAATATTTTGATTTTTAAAATTTGTTTTACTCAAGTAGGTTTTAAATAGGCTTTAGGATTACACGAGCCCTTTAAGAATGTCAGACTAAGGCCATAAAAATAACCTATTTTAGGTTGCAAGTCTAGACTCAAGCTATTTTTGGGAATACAAGTCAGGCCTATTTAAGCTAAAATTGAGCCTAACCCAACCTACTTCCACCCCTAGACTCATATTTGTAGTGTCAAATCGAATGTGCTTTGGTTGCTTTCAAATTCAATGCATAAACTCATATAATGGAGAAACTCTCTTTAATTTATTACATAATAGTTTTTTTTTTAGCTAAAATATTAGGGGATAGGGATAGGAGTTGAACTCATTACCTGCCATAACTCATTGAGACATGCAGGAATTTACCACTAAACTGTGGACTGACTTGCATTTATTACATAATATTTAATACTAAGGTTTTGATGGTTAATACATACTCCTCAGTTGGTACTTTTTTATTTTTAGGTAAGATAAAAGAAATAAATATAAGTAGCCATGAAAATTGTTATCTCATCTGTGTTTTAGAAATAATTACAATTACAAAATGAGAAATATTTATATCTATATCTTCTGTATTAAATTTAATTGCATAATAAGAAAAACAATTTCATGGCCAAATGGAGGAATATTTTACAATAGTATAAATAAATTGAAAATTTTATAACATACATTTATGTTGTGTGTCTTGAATTATATTTGGAATTAGCAAAATATATTTTACCTACATATATTATGTTAAAAATAACATGTTTCTCTAAGTTATAAGAATTTCTCTTTAGGATGTCATCATCCGTCAAACAATGACTATTAATTATTAATGTTTGAATACTCTTATGAAATTAGTGCTTTAAGGCTTTTTTTATTTTGAAAATTACATTGATCATACTAAGATTTAAATATAGAATCTCATGCATACTACCTAAATCGTTCACCACTAGATCAATCCCAATGACTTAGTACTTTAAGCCTTTAACACAGTTGAAGTATAACAAAATAGTACCGATAACAAAAAACATTATACATACTAGCACCTTATTAGGCATTGTAATGCCAAGTAAATCACATTTTTTTATTGAATTTATCTGCATTGTTAATATGAATTTTTTAATATGGATATTTAATCATATATTATTATTTTGTAAAAGATAATTGCTTAAAAATAATAAGACTTGAAATAGACAAAACAAAAAAAATAAAAGAGTTGGAAGAGGAGAGTTATAGGAGTAAAACAAAAAGAAAAGTTGCACACCAAAATCTAATTATTGTAATTTGTGCCTAATTTGCTTTATTATTGTATAGATGTGTGAAAAACATTCTAAATTTTTGTTTTGTTGACAAAAAACTTCTTCATTGGAAAATCTTCTATATACAACAACAAATTATACAAGCGCTGTACAATACAAGGAAGTAGGGAGAAGGATCGTAACCAGGGCTTGCCCCAACAAAAAGTGGCCCAAGGTCTCGGATCCAGCAATGGGCATTGCCCCCAAGTCCACATCCATTATTATTTTAGAAAATTTCCATGACCAAAAGGAGAATGAAAAGATGAATTCTTACAACCCACTGCCAAGACCCAAGAAAAAAAAAAGCCCGCCATCCAAAAAATGGGAATATTATTAGAACATGTTCCCTGCTTTTTATATATAGGAAGCGTGGATGCTTAAATATTAATTCAATTTGTTATACTATTAAGGATTGTTTACATATATAAAATAAAATAAATATGATATCACATAGATCCCCTGGTTGTAATCAATTTATATATATGTCCTAATTTTTATATAATAGATTATAACCGACTTTCGTGCAAAATTCAAAATTTTATTAGCTACTACAAAAAAATCGACTATAATCGACTTTCATACAAGCCCCCAACGGTCACACCGAGCATTTCTACATGTGTCAGTTCAGTTATAATCGATTTAATTCAATAAATAAGTCTATTATAATCGACTTCTGGAACACTTTGAGATACTCTGACAGTGTATGCCAAGTCGGTTATAATCAACATCTATACTAATTCACTGTGTACTTATTGCATCTCATGGGGTATGTCTTGGTTTTATGCAATCGGTTTGCTATTATTGCTCCTTAAGTGTTTTCTACTCATAGTAATATTGTTAAGTTGAATTTATACTGGTCTAGCCCCAAAGTGACATAGCACGATTTATATCTTTTAGTCCGCATTTCATGTCAGCTTCTAAGATGATGGCTTGGATAGAGTCATTTAGTACATGGGGATCTATGTCAGTGCTTTAGCCACCAGATCATTGCTATCGACCATCAATGTAGCATATCCCAGCTCCCTCTCATCAAGGCTCTCATCAGGAGCATCAGGCGGAGGCGGCTTATAATGGGGATCAGGAGGAGGATTAGGAGTAGAAGCACGACGAGGAGGGGGATCAAGAGGAAGAGGGTGAGCAGAAAGAGGATCAGGAAGAGGAAAACGAGCAGGATCAGCAGGAGTTGGAAGAGGAGGAGCAGTTACATCGCAGACCTATTTGACAGATTGTATATTGCCGTTTTGTCATAGGGAGTCACATTACTGGCCTCAGACATAATAAATGTGGCGGATAGTGCTTATGATGGTTAGGTATTTTAGACTTTTATTATGTACATAAGACTTTTAATGATGAAATTATGGTTGTGTATTTTGGACTTTTATAATATACTTAAGATTCTATTTTATATACTTGAATTTAACATGGTTACATGTGTCCCAAAAATAGACAAGAAGCAAACAACATATTTTCATTATGAAAGATTTTCATAAACGTTTTACGAAAGATTTTTCTAAATGCACATTGACTAGTGCAACCTAACACATTTATGGTAACAAATAAACTAGTACAAATTCAACTTAACAATATTGCTTTGAGTAGAAAATATTTAAGGATCAATAAAAGCAAGCTGATTGCAACTGATTGCAGGGCACAATAAGTATACAATGAATTAATATAAAAGTCGATTATTACTGACTTGGCATACACTATCAAAGTATCTCAAAGTGTTCCAGAAGTTGATTATAATAGACTTGTTTACTGAACTAAATCGAATATAACTGAACTGAAGTCGATTATAATAGACTTCTTTATTGAATTGAAATCGATTATAATAGATTTATGTATAAAACAGAAGTCGATTATAATCGACTTTTCACACCATTCTGACACATGCAGAAATGCTCAATGTGACCGTTGGAGGAATATATGAAAGTCGATTATAGTCGACTTCATTATAGTAGCCAATGAAATTTTAAATTTTGCATGGAAGTCGGTTATAATTGACTTCTAATATATAAAAATTAGGACATATATGTAAACAGATTACAATAAGGGGATCTATGTAATATCACATTTATTTTATTTTATATATGTAAAAAACCCTAATATTAATAAGGATCATATAATCCTAAACTCATCTTATCCCATTTAAGCATCTGCCCAGGATGTTTGCATGAATTTGATAAATATCTCTTCATTAAATGGCCGTAAATTTATACGACTTCTTACCCCTGTTTCGGTTGGGTTTCAGAATGGAAATGAGACTTTTCTTCATAGAACTTCCCCATATTGAACAGTTAACCTCCCCATTTGATCAAATTCCACAACAATTTGAAAATATCTTTGGAACAAGTGTTCATGAGTGCACAAGACAAAACAGGTTTATCAGGTTCTGACATTTCAAAACTTAATTTCAACACAAGAAAATGAGCTTAACTCATGGATTATATATTTTATCGCCACAAACGTTTTAACTTGCTAGCCTTGAAGAAAAAAAGGGTGATTTCTTCATTACAATTTTAATTTGGCATAAAAAGAAAGGGCACATTATATTGATTTTCTTTGAGGTTCAGTGAAATTCAACAAGCATTCTCTCTAATTATAAAATTTATCTAGAGGATCCCTGAGTTTTTAAAATTAATACAATGATTTTTCACGAATTTGTAAAATTATTATATCGATCTCCCTTCTATCGCACAATAAATAATACATTTAAAGAAAGTTAGTGTTATCCAAATAAATAGAAGAAAATCGGGATAAATTTTATCAAATCTTAGAACACATCAGTGTAATTTACCTAAAAATAAAATGGTTAGTGGGTTAGAGATCAATTTTAAACAAACAATAGTTGAAGGACAAAGTGGAAGTGTATAGGTGAGGTGAATTCTCAACCATGAGGTTAAGGATCCTTGCTCAAGCGTCTCTTTGGATAACACCTTATCCAATGCTGGTCCATGACCATGAGCCTCCTTGTCATGGATATCTCGTTCATGCACCAAAATGACGTTTTTTCAGACAATTATAATTTGTTATGCTCATCACGTGCTGAGATTCACTTCAGAGTTATAAAGTGTATGTCTTTCGGATTTGTGATTGCTCTCGCACAGCATATCCACACTACAAGACGAAATAAGATAACGTAATGTGAGCATCTCCACCCTACAACAAAATTAAAAGTTTTACCAATTTGTGAATTTCAAGTGGCCCTGCAACCATGCAAAATAAGTAATTACTATTTAGTGCTCTATTCAGTGGTCCTGCTGGCAGTTGTGCAGAGGAGATTAGTTATGAGATATATCTAGTTCTCTATTAAGTAATTCACCTCCAGCTATTTCCATGAAATAACGTTTAGATAATTCTATTTGTGCATCATATAGCATTTCTTCTTTCTTTTTTTTTGCCAGCTTTGCCAATCTATTGCTCTTTTTCATTTAAGCTTTTACTTTTTTCATTTAATGTTATTTTAATACCTAAAATTAGGTATTTTATTATCATTGGGTTGAATGTGATGAATAAATGAGCTAAATGGGAAATAATAGTAAGTGATTATTTCAAACACCCATTTTTTTTATATTACAATAACTTTTTTTTTGCTTTTACGTTTTAGGATGTGTTTTGGTTAAAGTATTAAAAATAAAGGTCAAAATATCTTGTATGAATTTCATGTGTTAAAACTCCTTGATTGACTAATCAATCAATTTTCCCTTCATGTTTTGTACTTTTGTCATGATTTAATTTTGATTTAAGAATATTCTCATTGATAAGTTATTCATAATTATAAGCATTTTATGGGTAAACATGAATCTTACGTGGTTCAAATTAAACAAGACCTAAATCACGATAGTAATTCAAATTAAGTGGTTCAAAATTCAAACAGTTTTCATGATTCAATTTAATTTTAAAATTTTAGAATGATATCAATTTAGTTAAAACATATGCTTACATGATCTGCGTTGATAGCTCAATTAATAAAAACTAAATCTAAATTAAAAAAAAAAACAAATGAAGAATTAATAATGTGATTTGAATGACGCTTCCAATGCGTCGGCAAGAACAAGGCGACTCCTACCAAAACCAAACAAAAAATCCTTTTAATTTTCATCTCTTAAAAGATGTTCCCTAATCATAATAATCTAATTGACTTTAATTATTATAGTAACCCATAATGAAGCAATTCAGAGTATACGTAAGAAAAATGAGAAAGAACAACCATAAAAAATAAATAAAAAATCTGAAGTCCAAGGAAATAAGATTGCAGATTTTGTTTCCAGCAATCAAAATGGCGTAATCAACAGTGAAGTGAACCCAATATCTAAACAAGCGACAAAGAAGTCCTTAATCATCACGATTATTATTTATTAATTTAACACACACTAATCTGTTACTATTAGCTCCTAGGCCTTGACAACCTGATGATTAAAAAAGGGTATTGTTGTTTTTTCACAATACAAGTAATAGGATTATAAAAATACAAACATATAATAGTTGAGAAACCTTATCTAAAATATTATGATGAGTCCAAGCTTTTCTCTTGGTGTTCTTTAAGGGACGAAAAGCTAATTTCATCCACTCATAGCACACCCCTATCACTTTTGGAAAAGCCAAGAGTGTCCTTGGCCACCACCACACCAGCCCCTATTTGACACGAGTCTTCCCACTGTGTTTCGACCTCACTCACACACACAGACACTGGTTCGTATTGTTCTGTTGTTGAAGCCTGCACCATTCTCTGGTGAGTGAGTTTGTGCCGTTATTATTTTTTCATACGAAGTCTCAAACTCTTATGTTATTGGGGGGGAAGGTGGCATATCAAAATCATGTGCATTTTCTTTTAATCTTGTGGGGTGTGAATAGAATTCACTGCTTGTTTATTCTTGCTAGCTTTGTAAAAGGAAACTGGTGATGACTACTGACTAAAGAGGTTATGAACTTATGGCTGTGAAAGCAGTTAAAGTTAATATTTTTTAGTGTAAGTCGTCAACCCCATTAACGCCCCATTCATCATGAAAATGTATGATGGTTCAAAATTCAAGCTTGTTCAGTGCTACATATACTGGTGCTGAATATGTTCTTCACTGCTTTCAATAATCCCAAAATTTCTTTTTGGTCAGATAATGCTTCTTTTATCATAAGTGAAAAAAGGAGTGTGGGATTTTTTGTAGTTTGGAGATGCTTTAGGAGATCTGGTTCACGTGATGCATGCTTCAAATATGTTATCAATGAAACGGGGTGGAGAATTAGCTCATAGTTTTGTGATGAACAAGAACGTCAACTCTTTTAGACCTTATATATCGTTCACTTTAACTCTCTGCATATTTTAAAACATAACCCACTTTTTCATCATTATATGTCTTCTAATGATTAAAAAAATCACCACTTTCTATTCTAGAAAATTGAGATTTCATATTATATATATTCAACCAGCAATAGTCGGGTGCACTGTTAAGTAAAATGCATTCCTATAGAAAGGACCAAGGTTCAAACCGTGGAAAAGGCAGAATTGTGGTTCAGATTTGATTATAGTTATATTATATATATTGTACTGTAAGTATAATCAAATCTGGCCAAATGTAAATCTCTTATTGTAAATACTGGTTAGCTAGCATATAGCATAGAATGATCATGCATTCTTTATGTCAAATATAAATTTACCCAGATAGGTGTTAGTGTGAAGAAGGGGAAGAGATTGAAAAATGCTGCAAGGACTAGCAAAAGTAGCAGTCAAATATTGGTCACTACAGTTGCTCAAAGGGGGAACAAGTTCTGATTACACTCAGTTTGGTCATGTGATAACTGTGGGTAGATGTTGATTTAAGTCTGAACTCCAAATCAATTGCTTAGTAAATTGTATTATCCTCTAAATTTGGATGGATAAGGACATATTTGATTTCTTGCAAATTTTCTTGAATGATTATTTGTCTGTTGGACTTTTGCATCTGATCTGTTTCTGTGCAATGTGTGTTTTATGCAGCATGATTATTGCTCTGACTGGAATTTCATGTTTGTTTTAAAGAGGAATTTGTTTAATCTTTTAGCATGATCTTTTCTGGGCCAACACTAGGGTACTTAGTTGTCATCATTTGAGTACAGTTGACATAAGATAAAAATTATTTTCTATATCAAAGCAATGCTGTTTTGTGCTTTGTGTCATTGATGAGATCTAGTCAACACAGATTCTTCTCTCAGAGAGGGGATGGGGGAGGTTTTTGAGGCTGCACTTTTGTTGGATAGGATCAGAGAATGGCATAGATTTTGGTACCTTTCACACACTATTAGTTATAAGAAGGATTTGATGATTGCTTTAAAATAATTTTATGCATGGCTTCGTTAGTTATCATTTGAGAGTGGGTGTAGAACAGGTGATAAGGATCTTGCATTATATCATTAATTCTGTATACTTCCTTTTTTTATATTAATCATAAGATTGTATTACGTAATCTAGTTCTTATTCAGTCAGGTGCAGAACATGGCACAGATTTTGGCACCCTCTACACGATGGCAGATGAGAATCACAAAAACCTCTCCCAATGCAAGCCCCATTACTTCGATCATGTGGAGTTCTTTGCTTCTGAGACCAAATAAGAAAGTTGGTCCTACCACTTCTGCTAAATTTAGAGTGATGGCAATTAAGTCTGAAAACAGCACTGTCAACAGGCTAGAGCAGCTACTCAATTTGGATGTCACTCCATACACTGACAAGATAATTGCTGAGTACATTTGGTATTTCATGCCACTCTGTCTCTAATATTTTACTGGATCCAGTTATGAATAACTATTTTATTTTTCCTGCTTCTGTTCGAGGACACAAGGTTATCAAAACTGTGATATCTTTTTGACACAGGATTGGAGGGTCAGGAATTGATGTGCGCAGCAAGTCAAGAGTATGTTATTTATAATGTTGTTAGCAGGCTAAGAGAGGAAACCATTCCTACCACAGTTTCAATTTGATTTATCTCACGTATTCATGATAATTCTATATATAATTTTTCAATTTTCAGACAATTCCAAGGCCAGTTGAACATCCATCTGAGCTCCCTAAATGGAACTATGATGGATCTAGTACTGGACAGGCACCGGGTGAAGACAGTGAAGTAATCCTATAGTAAGAATTTTGGAACTGATTCTTCTGTTAGTATTGCTACACGCCTACACCACATCCTTGCCCTTAAACTTTGTTCTTTTTCTTTCATAGTCCTCAAGCAATTTTCAGAGATCCTTTCCGTGGTGGTAACAACATTCTGGTAAGAGCTGTTATATTTTGCAGAGGTCTCATGGCATTTTGAATTTGAAATAAAAATGTTATGAAGTTAATTTGATTTTTTTTTTTTTGGCAAAGGTAATGTGTGATACTTACACTCCAGCAGGTGAGCCTATCCCTACAAACAAGCGACACAGAGCTGCTGAAATCTTCAGTAACCCGAAGGTCCAAGCTGAAGTTCCATGGTATATAATAACTCTTAATATTAGTCATTTCATTTTATATCCACAAAACAAAAGACAAGCACAATTAAATTGCATGATTCAGGCAGAAAATATGCACAAACTTCTTCAATATATCATGATTAATGGCTGAAAAGAAATTTTTTTGATGTTGATACGTCAAAATACTATACTGACATATATAGTATTTCTTATCTAGTAATGCCTTACCATATAAGACATAAGATTTTCCCTTCTTCTCTTGACAAATTCTGAAATATAGGATAACTGAACTTTTGGAGTTCTGATGGTTGTATGTTGATTGTTCACAGGTATGGAATAGAACAAGAGTACACCTTACTTCAAACAAATGTGAAATGGCCTTTAGGTTGGCCTGTTGGTGCCTATCCTGGCCCTCAGGTAATGTCACTTGTAGTTTTCTTCCAGGTTTCATTCACATTTCACAGGAATTTGTGAATTTCATAACATCAAAGTTTTTCCTTCCTATATTAGGGTCCTTACTACTGTGGTGCTGGGGCCGACAAGTCATTTGGACGTGATATATCTGATGCTCATTACAAGGCTTGCTTATATGCTGGAATTAACATCAGTGGAACCAATGGGGAGGTTATGCCTGGACAGGTTCATCTCTGGCCATTCCCTTTCTTTTAAGGCTCATGGGTATATGAAAGAACATTTTCTTATCATTTCTTCCATGATAATGAAGTGGGAGTACCAAGTTGGTCCTAGTGTTGGTATTGAAGCTGGTGATCATATCTGGTGTTCAAGGTACCTCCTCGAGGTAATTCATTTTACCTTCATTTGGTTTTTGTGCTTAGATCGTTGAAGCTAAGTTTGTGACATAGAATACTTTCAATTTGCACTTTATTGATAGTTGAAGCATTCTCTCACTATATTGGGAGCATTCTCAATGTATTTCACTACACTATTCTCACTTCATTGACAAATTTTGTTTGATCTGACAGAGAATTACTGAACAAGCTGGCGTTGTTCTCTCACTTGATCCAAAACCAATAGAGGTACTATAATGCTCAAGTTTACAGTATTTCTTATACTGTGATTATTATACTAACTTTTTTGGCTTTTGTTCTGTCTTGACAGGGTGACTGGAATGGTGCTGGCTGCCACACCAATTTCAGGTATTTGGACTATAGATAGCCTGTAAGATGAGGACTCTTGCATTTGTTTTATTGACTTCCAAACTTACTAAGTTGAGGAAATGTGATTTTCTTTTTAGCACAAAGAGCATGAGGGAAGATGGAGGCTATGAGTTAATAAAGAAGGCAATTTTGAACCTGTCGCTTCGCCACAAGGATCACATTAGTGCATATGGAGAAGGAAATGAGAGAAGGCTGACAGGAAAGCATGAGACTGCCAGCATTAACACATTTTCTTGGGTACTGTTTCAAAATCAGGATTACCTATACTTATCCTTGTTAAAGTTTAACAGGGCAATGAATGAAGCATGAAGTTAGTCTTCTTTTGTGAAACATATTGATAATAATTATATTGAACTTGCAGGGAGTAGCTAACCGTGGTTGCTCTATCCGTGTGGGAAGAGACACAGAGAAGAATGGCAAAGGTAAATCACCAACAATAATTTTATTGTCTCTGAAATGAATCTATACTAGTAAATTATTACCAAGTCCATTTAATTTCTGAAGTCTACAAGTATTATCACATATTTGTTATTTAGAGCAATGATGATAGTACTCTAGTCTCGCTTCATGTTAAACCCTACACGTGCAACACATCAACTGTTCAAAACATGTTTTAAAATTATAAATATATAGATATGATAAATGCTCTAATTAATTTTGTGTCACGTGTAAGATTTACCATAAACTCGAATTTACATTAACATTTTCCTATTGTTTAACCTTGTCATTCTTCTTGATCATAGGTTACTTGGAGGACAGGCGCCCAGCTTCAAACATGGATCCATATGTGGTGACAGCATTACTGGCAGAGACTACAATACTGTGGGAGCCAACTCTAGAGGCTGAGGCTCTTGCAGCTCAGAAGTTAGCATTAAAGGTCTAAAATCTATTCATTGATGGCCTTATGGATGAAGTCAGTAGTTTGTGCGGAGCTGGGAACATCCTTCACTTTCTTTTCAGATTATTTATGTTCTAAAGATCTTTTCCTGGAGAAAAGAGGTCAGCATGCCTGGTTATTGCTTGTCACATGAAATGCACATTGTATATCTGGAATTTCGTTGGATATATTTGTATCCTGACCAATTTACATCATGCTTGGTTATGTTCAGCGTTCCTTAGGATTATTTTGTTTCCTAGAATAAATGGCTATGAACTTGAGAAATTGCTCGCATTCCAACTTTTGCTTACAACAATGTTCGGGCTGGGACTCTGCTCAATTCAATTAAAAAGAATACAAACCTTGATACTTAAGAAATTGAGAGGAATTCAAGGCATCCCTCTTTGTGCATGTATGGTGATGGTGACAGGAAAATCATATATAGCTGGATGGCCTTTCCAGGTAAGAATCTGATAACGGGGAGAATAACTTTTGGCTTGGAAATATTCATTTTAATCTCTGAATTTATATACATCAATCATTTTGATTATTGAAATAAAGAAATGACTTTTTTTCGTCCCTGTCCAATTTTTGTGACTGTGCCTTCAATGTGTAATGTTAATTGATATATTGGTGATGGATTGGTATTTTAATTGGGCTTTGCTAATTAAATTGTTTGGAGATAAGTATAATCGGAGACGGTATGAATTTTACATATAACTAACATTATGTGGTGTAGTCTATGATTGCTATATCATATAATATGGCACGTTACTTATAAAAGCAGAGCAGAATTGATGGATTTTTTCAAAAATAAAATAGTAGTTAAGTAACGTTTTACAATTTTAGTGTAAGAAGGGCAGATGAGGCATAGCCTAATGGGAAAAGCATTGCCCTCATAGTTTATCAAAAAACAAAAAAGAAAAAAGGAAAAGAAAAAGAAAACCAAAAGCATTGCCCTCGTATGATTGTACCCCGGACCGTGTGGAGCCTTGACTCTGGCTTTCATAGACTTCTCCCTCCCTCAAGTGGAAAAAAAAAAGAAAAAGTAAAAGGTTGATTTTTAAATTTCAGAAATGAAAATTACTTATATGTACATTTTGAGGGAGTAAAATAAACATTTATTCAATCTTTTAACAGTATGACTATATTTGGTTGGGGGTGTAAAATGGGATTAAAATTTAATAGATTAAATTTTCTGCAAAGAAATCGGATTTGGTTGAAATAAGCCAAAATTTTAGAGGGGAGAAATATTCTAAGAATCTGAGAGTAAAATTTCCCCACATTTTGTATCAGGGTAAATTTTATTTTTCGGTCTCTGCTATACCCGTGCTCACGCAGGTCAAGCATCGCTCTCCTCTCCCGTGCTTCCTCTCTCACGCTTCCCTTCTTCCCCTATTTTGCAATATCCCTCTCTTCACTTTCCACTATTATCGCTTCTCACTCTCGATTCTCTGTTGCTTCCTCTGCAACTCCTCAGTTAAATATCAGGAAAAGCAAAGAATTGAATTCCTTCGAGAATTGAAATTTAATTATTGGAATTCAATTTCTTACTTTGGAATAAAACTTGAACCAAGAATTTAAATCTCATCATAATTGAATTCCACAAAACTCCCAAAAGCAAATTAGACCTGCCTAAAAGGTCAGATTTATTGATGGAATTGAGCTAAAAAATTGAAATTACCAAGAGGCCTTGTCTGCAGCAACTTGTCAGCAGCCACCTTCTACTGCTGCTATTGGCCACTAATCTGCACAACTTGAGTGTTGCAGGTGGAAACTGAGGAGGGCACCTGCATGCGAATCTGGACCCCGACGGTGGAGCACGGAGTGATGAAGTTCTCAGATCTGACGCTGGCGGAGTCCAGGAGGCAGTTCCTATGGCTGAAACCGCTGAGGCTTCCGGCAGACTCTCTCTCTCTCTCTTACTATTGTCTATATTGGGCAACTGTGATGATGTTCTGCTTTGGTTTTATATTATTTGTTCGCTTTTTTCCTTCGCTACGACTTTTTCCTTCTATATAACATTCTAATGAATAATTGAAGTTGTTAATAAAGTATTATGTTTTAATGATGAAGGATAAAATAGTATAAATAAATAAATTTATTTATTTTTAGATACATTTTAAATTAAAGAATTGAATTCAATTTCTCATAAAATTCAATTATTGAAAAAATTTAGTTCAATTATATCTCTCAAGAAGCTTTCCAAGCACCCCAATGACTCTCTCTGCGTTTCTCTTTGGAGCACGAGAAAGCTGTAGATGTTAAGGCATGTCACTGGTGTTAGTATGTTCGTTTCTTAAAATGTCTGCTAGCTGCCACACAAGCTTCATAATGTTTTCCTCCAATTTTGCACGTTACATTATGACCTAAGTAAATTGAGCAAAGATTTTATTATTTGTATCGTTCTTATTGAGGACTTGTTCGCTTTAGTACAAAAGAAATTTTTTTTCAGTTATTGAGTAGTACGCTTAATTGCCTATTTTACTTTCGGAAAGGATTCTCCACTAGAATGTAGTACATATGTTTGCTGGCACTGTCTTCTACTTTCAGACACTAAGAGAAGAATTTGTGCTAACTGAACTTAGTCGATGTAGTCTATTGTAGACAAATTGATATAACCCGTGATCACCCACAATAAGCCCATGCGAAAACTATGAAGTGGTCAAGTTCAACAATTGCAATAATTAGTGTCAAAATTTCTCTAACCATTCAGACCATTTTGGTTTCTATTCATGTATTTCATTATGAAGCACTGACAAATATATGCTGAATATCTCTTAACATGATTCCTCCAATTTATGATTTTGTGAAGCAATGGGATACTGAGAAGGAGCCTTTTGGATGATAAAATTCAATGATAAGGTTAGGAGGGAGACTGTTTTGAAACCTTTGGCTCGAAGCAGGACGATTTATCAAATGTTAACCCTCATTTCTTCTTCGCTGATGGTTGAAAAACATTTTGCATCGAAGGGCTAGTGACTATTTACCCACAAAAAAACAGCTAGTTACTTGTCATTTATGAAGCATAGATACTGATACAAATAGAGGACTTGACACAACATGAATACGATAGGCACAGTAAAGTTAAAAAATTATAGGACTAGAACATGACATATATATAACTAAAACTTTTAAAAAAATTATATATTATTCAAAATATTATTTATATAAGTTTCATTTATACTATTTTTTCCTTAAAAACTCAAAATATTACATATTATCTCCTTTTTAAAATCTTATTTATATTGTGTTTTTCTACGTTAGATTAAGATAAAAATAAATTCAAACTGAATATATACAAAAATGTATCATCAACATGTCATATAACATATAAGATCCGACACAGACACCCAAGCGGTGTATCTTTGCTTCATAGCTAGTAATGGTCAATACAATTCAAATGACTCCAATTGAAGACAGTACGAAAAGACCCAATTCTCAAAGTGAAAGGAAGAGCAGAATCCATACAAAACAAAATATTCTGCAAGAGCTACTTCGTTTCCCGTTCCTGCAGCTGAGTAGCTGACCAGTGGTTGCTCAATCCTTGTGGGAAGAGACAAAGAGAAGAAGGGCAAAGGTAAATCGCCAACAATAACTCTATCGAAAAATGATCTTTAGAATATACTAAAACGAAAGTGAAAGAGAGATTTTCAGCTCCGCACAAACTAATGACTCCATCCAGAATGCCATCACTCACAATAGATTTTGACCTTCAATGCCATGACAATATATATGTATATATAATGAGCGTGGCCTGGCTAATGTGTGATTCTTTGTTTCTTCCTTTTGCAGATTTGAATGCAAAAGAGATTGAACTTGGATGGACAAACAGACTAATACTGATAAAATTATAATACTAGAATTTCAATCATAAAAGAAAAAAAAAAAAGGGTCCTTACTTTACTCCATCAATAAGTCGCAGACTTTTGTGTTTTGGGTCCTCAATTTTAATACTAATAAATAAAAAAATATTAGACAGAGTAGGGGGCATTCCGAGAATCGAACTCGGGACCTCTCGCACCCAAAGCGAGAATCATACCACTAGACCAAATGCCCTACTGTATGCTTAACGCTTCAGACGGACTTTCAAGTCCTGTAAAGCAAATCCAAGCTCATTCATCTGACTTCCGTACCGTACTCCCTAAAGTCCTATACACTATGAAGTATGAATTTTTAAGATTATTATATGACATAATATCCAATTATCAACAATCAACAGTCAGATGCATATCGGGGGAGTGGAGTTAAGTTGAGTTGAGTAAAGGAAATCATAGAAAAGGGAAAACCATTCCCTCCCTCAACAGAGATTGGAGTCCTACTCCATGTTCTTCTTCTTTTTCATTCATTTCGTTTTCTTCCATAAATAAAATTGGGTCACTCACCCATGAACTACAACCATGCCTCCACCACCTTCCATTCCTTACCGTTCCCAACAACTTCTTGTCATCCCAAAACCACGTTCTTTACCCCAACCCCAAACAAGCAACCCCTCCTTCTCTCCCTCAGATTGAGAAACCCCACTCTCCCAAACACAATCACTGCTTCTTCTTCGTCTTCTTCTTCAAAGGGCGACAACAACAACAGCGGACCCGCAAACTGGGCCAAGTGGGTCCCCGCGGGCTCCCTCGCCGCCGATAAGGTCCTCAGGCTGATCTCCGGCGCCACCGCCAGCCCCATTGGCCAGTTCGTCTCCTCTCCCACCACCTTCCTTCATTCCATCGACCCTCGAGTCAAATTGGTCAGTCAAGTCAAATCAATTCGCCCTTTTCTTCTCTTTGTCAATTTCTCTCTAGTTATATTAAATTAGGACGAATGCATATAAAAATTTGAGATTTTTTTCCTATGTTTTTGGGCAGAGCATCACTTGATTGTGTTGTACAGAAAGTGTTTTAGGTTTGTGTATGGTTTGTAATAATTTGAGAATTTATGGAGGGTGCTTAATTAATTATCATGATGGGAATCTCAAGCAATTATTAGTAGAGGGATTCTTTTGCGTTGTTCAATTGGTGTTATTTACAGGTATGGCTTTTGGCTCTGGTTATTCTACCGGCAAGGTCGCATGTGATTATGCGATTTGGACTAGTGATATACTTGACTTTGCTTTCTGTTTGGGTTCTGCCAAGAGATGTTTGGATGGTAAGTGTTTTTTAATCCTTTACCTATTAATCTAGCTTGGGGAATAGAGTTATGTTCATATATAGATGGATTGTTCACTTGTTTGATTATGTTTGGTTGGGTGATCATCGATTTAAGGGGCTGTTTTGGTAGCAGTCCAAGGGTTTTGTTAGATATATCATTGTAAGGTTTTCATTATAAAAAAAAAAGAAGAAAAAAAAATCATTGCGGCGAATACCTTTTCTTACCCGTGCTTCTACTTTTTATACTTAATGGTATGTTTGTGAGTTTGGATTTTGTAGGGGAAGGGAGGAGAGGGGAGGACTTGTAGTGTAAAATTATATTACAAGTCCTTCCTTCCCCTCTAAAATCCAAACTCACAAACATACCCTAAGGCAAATGGTTTTTATCATTCTTGGATGCTTTTTTATGATTAGAGCTAGCTTGTAACTTCTCTTGTTACATTTTCCTTCTGACTGATCTAATAAAGTGATGCTCATACGACATTTTTGTATATGAGTTGGATTTTCCCTTTTGTTAACTCGAAGATTCTTGGAAGTTGGCTATGTATTTACAGATGTTTTCGATTTTCAACTTTGAGATGATGTGTTGATTTGGGAAATTCATTTCTATTTTCTATCTGAAGGATCAATTGGGGAGAGTTTATTTGCTCTCAGGATTGCTATTCATAACATTAGGCCTGGGTGCAGATGGTGTTCCCCCACTTGTCCAATTGAGAACTCCAACACCTGCATTGACGGGGCTTCCTGATCTTCCCGTATCTTTATCTGGTTATTCATATTTGATCGGGAAGTTAGGCCCATTGACCTTTACAAGGAAAGGCTTATCTGTAGCAAGCACTGCTGCATGTTTGACTTTTACTGTGAGTTGCTTTCTGCCTTTAATTTTAATTTACTGTCATGGAGGAAAATTAACAGAAGCCATGCCTTGAAATCTTTCTGAAACAAGTCAACAACAGAAAATTTTGATGATTCTGACTTTTGAGAATTTGTTCTGCATTTCTTTGGAAGGTATTTCAAAGTGCAAGTCTCTGCCTCACAACTACAACCCCTGAACAACTGGCATTTGCATTGCGATGGTTTATGCTCCCTCTGAAATACATAGGTGTCTCTGTGTCGGAAATTGTGCTTACCCTTTTACTGTCGTTGAGATTTATCAGTCTAGTTTTCGATGAGGTGAGAAGATTAAGGGGTTTAACATCCTACAAATGTGTGATAGTGATAATCTTATTTGGCTCTTATCTCACTTCATGCTTTATTTAGTTGTTTGAATGATATAAAACCTTTATGACTGCTTAATGGGTTCCAGTTCATCTTGCTGAGCACTGACAAAATCTATTTTTGTTGTAATTAAATGATATTTTGATCCTTTTACGTTTTATTGATGATTATTTAGTACCATGATGTGTCATGTTGCAAGAAATTGGGTTTTGGATGTTTCATTTAGTTTAACATGAAGAGAAATGAACTAGAAAAAAAGAAAGGAAATGTAGTCTTTAGGAGAATGAGTTCTTTTTATAATTAAAATAGTTAAAGCTATCAAATTTATGGATTTTATGGGACTCTTATATCTTAATGGTTTAATAATTTTGCAGTGAATTCAAGCAAGGATTAGATAATATCTTGATTAATGAAGTTTTCAGTTGTTAATGATGATCAGATTATTAGATTTGGAAAGAGGAAATAAATGAAGTAATTATGTAGAAAAGACAGGGTATTTACATGATACAGAGATTTGGCTAGAGTAGCACTAGACTGACGTGGAAATATCTCCAGGGTTGCCAAGATTCTTTCATTGCATCAAAGTTGTGCTGCCACCTTCTAATCTTAAACTTATACTGATCTGATACCTCTAAAATGGAGAAAGTCATGACTGGCATCTCGATATATTTGTGAATATGACAATAGTAAAACTTCTCTATCGTAGTAAAAGGAAATGAAATTTGGACATTCATGCAGCAACTTCAATTATAGTTATAACACAATTTGACCTGAAGTATTAAGCTTAATTTTTTTTTAATTTTTCTTTTACTGTCTCCACCAACCTTATTCATTAAATATCCATATTGCAGGTTCGGAACATTGCTTTGGGGATTGTATCTCGTAGGATAAATTGGAAACATCTGACTACTATGGAGACAATTGATAGTAAGTAAATGTTGCTAGCTCTTCCTTTCATTGAGGCATTGACAAAAGAATGTTATTCTCTTTTCTAATCTCTTATTACCTTTCCAATCAAGTAGTTGATGGGTATCCCACCTGGATAATCATTGTGCATGAATCTCATTTTGATTCTCTAGGCTTCACATTTGATTTGTACAAATTGTCTAGGCATAGAAACTGTGATATAATGAAGTGTAGTGTTTATTCTAAAATTTATGCTCTATGTATTTTCATGATAAGGTCATTGAAACTGGTAGTGAACATCGTACATGTAATGATAAAAGGCGGTCCAGTGCACGAGGCTCTCACTTGGTGGGATCTGGGGAGGGTAGGTGCATGCAACTTTACCCCCGCTTTGCTGAGAGACTGTTTCCAGAATTCGAACTCGTGACCTTTTAACTCCCAAGACAACAACCTTACCCTTTTTTTATAAAAGAAGAAAATTCATTAACAAGAAGACAAGAATAACATGGAGTAAAGAGGACAAGAGATTCTCAAAGAAAATAGAAAACATCAAAAGATCAAAGCTTTCAAATCTTTTATCATATCAGAGATGGAAATCTTTCTAAAATGGTCATGTGCCTTACACCAAGTAGACACTGATCTTATCCCATAAAACCTGCTTATCTGAATGTCTATTGTCAAAAATGCAAGAGTTGTGCTCTAACCAATTAGACTAAACAACTATAAAGACAGCACAGTGCCATAAGGATTTGGCCTCATTTCTCCTCTCAAAAGCAACAAAACTAGTCAAAAAGAATTACATTACCATAAGGATTTGGCCTCATTTCTCCTCCCAAAACCAACAAAACTAGTCAAAAGGAATTGATCCATGGTTTTAGGACACACCCAACATTCACCAAAAAGATCAAATAAAGAATACCATGAAGAGTCAACCACCGAGCATTGCAGAAACAGGTGAGTGGTTGATTTTGAGCTAGCACTACACATAATGCACATACAACAACTACAACTAAACCTTGTCCCATTAAGTGGGGTCGGCTATATGGATCAGGCAATGCCGCAAATAATAGCCTGTCTTCAAACCTGCATTATACCGTTGCGCTAAGATTCACCCTGTATCGTACATGTAATGACAATGCCGCATTTACTTTTATTCAAACACATATCGCTCACTGATTATATAAAAGTATATTTTAATTTGTTGTATAACCTCCTACTTATCTGGTTATCAATTACCTTTGTTCCAATATTTTGTTATACCAATATGATAATTAAGTGCACAAATAAATCAATATTTGGACTGGTACATGACTTGCTTTTTTATCTTGTCTGTCACGTCAGTATAATAATCTGTGCTAGGCTGAATCCTTAAAATGACCAAAGCCAAGGTAGTTTATCGAATGCTGTTGAATGGTGGTAATTTCTTTGAAAGCTCTTTGATAGGTACCAAGCCATATATGAGTGAATATTGTATGTGTATTGATAACAACTAAAATGTAAAATAACTCAGAGTATTAGAGAGACTCTGAAACTCTTCCAAATGCCTAACCAATTCCCAGATACCCTCCCCAATATCCCTCTCCTTGCTTATATAAGCTCTTCCTTAACTAACTTGATTATTCTCTCTCTGCCTAGGTGGCAGAGTTAGTTACAAAACCCTCATAATTAGTTAGAAAACCCTTACACTTATTACTAGACCTAACACTCTTTCTGGAAGCCTAGTGAGCTTTTGTTGCTATCTTGCTAAATTTTCCATTCTACACCTTTACTACTCAGAGATATATGTACCTCTGCCTGATCAAGAATTCCAGACACCTGTTTTAATAGGAAGCTCAGTATTGGATTGAAAACTACTTTTAATTTGTATATGATAGACTTGTACGTGGCTTTTACTTAAAAGATATTTCCTCATGATCATGATTCGTATTTCTCTGCAGTTTTCTTTAACTACTTCCGGCGCATATTCAAAAATATTTTCAGCCACGCAGAGCAAATTTCTCAGGTTTGCATTGAACATAGATTTCTATATTTTGTGTCAATGTTATCTGAAGCGCTTCAGTCTTGAGCTTTTTAATAGTTTCATCTTGTTCTAGAACCGCTGACTAACTGGATAATTCTGTTTTAATTTCATTCACTATTTTGAAGGTTTTACATCAGATTCATGCTTTGGCAAAATGCTGCTTTCAGTTCATACATATAAAAAGTAGAAACAATTAGATATCTGTCCTTTGTGTTTGTGGCACATATATATGTTGATTTCATTTAATAATGCTGAGTTTGAAAATAAGCTAAGTTTATGAACTTGGCCTTACATGGTACAAAACTCAATTTCCTGGTCACTAGCCTCTCTAGTTATAATCTTTGACCTTTCGGTGCCAATCTGATGTTGCAATAATGGTATTCATCATAAGAAAACTCAGCTTGTTTTCTGATAGTTCAGCACAAATACTGCAGGCTATGATAGTCAGAGGTTTTAAAGGGGACAGTGGCGATCATAAAATTTACTTCTTAGCAGAATCATCTTTTGGCATAGCGGATATTATATGCTTGTTGAGCTTGACAGTTTTCATAGGAGCTGCTTTCCTGTCTGAGTACTACCTTGTCTAATAATAATTCGTGCCAATATTGGCATCCGCACGAACTTTTTGTATTCATAGATGTATTTTTTATGTAATTTAGTTCAATTCTCATTCCTTTAATTAGTAGGTGCAAAATCAAGACATTTCCTTGTTTGATCAGGGGCAAAGCAACTTTAGTTAATTGTACTTTCCCTGAAATTAAGGTGAAGATATGATAAAACAAAAAACACTGATGCTCATTTTAGTCCTTGACATTTCATGCGTAAATCATTCTAGTCCCTGACATTTTATACGTGAGTCATTTTAGTCCCTCACTTTTGAAATGAATCAATTTGGTCCTTCACATTTATAACTGTGAGGGACCAAATTGATTCACAATTATAAATATGAGGGACTAAATTGATTCACTTTTAAAATATGAGGGACTAAATTGATTCATTTCAAAAGTGAGGGACTAAAATGACTCACGTGTGAAATGTCAGGGACTAAAGTGAACATTAACTCTTAATATAAATAGGTTTTGCTATTAAGTGTCATAGAGACACCGATCATGGAACTAAAGGTGGAAGGTTGTTTTAGTGCTGCTAGGTAGTACGAAAGCAATTTCATTTCGTACAGGTGTCAGAAATGAGTTCGTGACCAATTAAATTGGACTTCTAGAGTAGAGGAAGAGAGAAATTTTGTGCTGCCTAAAATTCAACCACTAACACGTACAAGTTACCACCTGCACTTGTTTAACGAAATGCAGTATACTTTTTAAGTTTTTGACAGAATCAATGCAATAATAAAAAGTTAAAAATTTTATACTTTTGATTCTTTATCAAATATCTCAGACCACGGTTCAGTAAAGATTTATATTAAAAACATGAGAGTAGCTATGAGAGTAGCTATTGCCTCTCCTGTTTGTGTATAGTCACTCTCACTTGCATATGTTTTCATTTAGTTTTTCCAATATATCATTCTCTTTTATTTATAAACTTTGGCCTATTGAATGTCTTTCAAGTTATTGCTAGCCTGATCATCGAACAGCAGAGCCAATAGCTAATTGCATTACGTTTTCGACCTCCATAGCACGTAGAACTTGGAAAGAAGGGTGGCAATTATTGGAACAGGAGCAGTGAGTGGCCTTGTTGCCTGCAAATTCATTCGAGAGAAGGGTTTTCATCCAATTGTCTTTGAAGCTGAATGTGGAGATATACTATGTCATCTACCAAGCTCCAATGTGACAGACAATCCTACCAATTCAGATTATCCATGGCATTCTTCAGCATTAAAAAATAGAGAGAGAGAGAGAGAGAGAGAGAGAATCCAAGTGACCAGCAAATTCTAAGTCATCTAAACTCATATGCTGATGAACAATTTTCCATCGTTCCTTGCATCATATGTTTAACTCTGAAGTTATCGAAATAGAGCATGTTGGAGAGTCAAGTGAACAAATGGAGTCATGGGAATTATGGGGCGATGATGGCAAGCCCTTTTCTTCTAAAGGAACATGTCATATTATTCATATTATTAAAAAATTATAATAAAAACTAATGGTCAATAGTGATAAACCACGGTATTATTATTTTTTTCTTTACTAGTTTTTTTTTATCTATATAATCCTAGATGTTATAAAGTAAGCATGTAATTGTATACCATAATTTATTATCTGGTCTTTGTTATTACTTTTATTTATTATTTTCTTTAAAATATTCAACATTGTATTATTTAGACACTATTTGAATTAAATCATTATATTAAATAAATTACGTATTAATACTTGCAATATCTAGTAACTATGTGAAAATTAAAATTAAGATAAATAATAATTTTTTTATGTAATATTACTAATGTTTGATTGAATTTATAATAATAACTTTTAATAACATTATAAATGATCATTGTTAGGTATTCTTTTGGTTGAAATAGAGAAAGGATATTTTGGTAAAATTAAATGAAAATCAATCTAAATGGAAGTGATAGTAGACAACTAGGAGAGGTACTGATAATAGCCACTCTCTAAGAATATAGATAAAACAAAATAAAAAATAAAATACACATTATTTTGGAAGATTAAAAGATTCATACGGCTAGAAATTTTGAGCGTGAACACGCTCGATGGTTTTATAGCAACATTAAATATTAGTTAAATGAGTTGTTGTTGAAGGAATTCTTTGCTACTAATTAAGAAAATAACCTATTGGGAGGAATTAATATTTTTCTACTAACAAAGCCTAAAATGTTAGCAATGGTATATGTTAACAAATTCTTGTGGAAGGTGCATGCCCAATTTTTAAAACCAACCTCAGCTGGGACATTTTAATTTTAGAAGAATGTTTGGTGTATGATAAATTATGACACCAATACTACACCCAGTACAATTGCACAAGTTACCGAAAATATTTACCCACAATGACAAAAAAAGCAATGGAGTTCAAGAGAGGGATACAAAAGATAAGAAAGCATGTGTATACTTTGGAGGAATATTGGCATATTTTATTATATACCAAATATTTCTCTCATTTTTTTCCCGGTAATATATTTCTCTTAATTTTAACATGGATATTTCTGAGTTTTGGTCCATCATTGGATCACCAACCAAATTACCAAACAGTCCTCTGTTCAGAAACCTCTTCTACTGTCTTCTCCCTCACTGCACCCCACAATAAGGTTGCTTGTAAATTTAAAATTTGGCATCCCATTGGAACCACACTCATCTATCTTATTAAATGGTAATAGGGTAGGTATCCCAATATTATTTGTATATTTTAATTATACACTCATTTTTTTTAATGTACAAATAACATTGCTGCTATTTATTAATATCCTTTTTGACATTCAAAAGTAGATGTTCTCTTTAACACCTACCTTATCATCATTAGAAAAAATTCATATCTTCAATGTATGGAATCCACTAAAAACTTTTAAAACTTTCTTCTGAATAACTTTAAGCTTTGTTCTTAGGGCACTAGTTACCAAAATCCTATATATTAACCAACGAAACGTGGGAAATTTTGACTTTCTTACAAGATATTTCGATTGTTTGAGTCACGGTAGTGCAAGCTCATTTCCATTGAAAGAGGAAAAAGAAGTTTAGAAGCTAATAAAAGAAATAGCAATGTAATGACATCAACAACGCGTTTATTCCTCAATACTGACAGACAAAATAAACAAGTTACAAAACACCACAATAACAATTCCCACGCACAAAAGTTCAACAAAAGGAGGTTGATAACAAGAAGAGCTACAGACAAATTCGACGATGCACCCATGAGACTCTTGACTCCATAGTAGCATGCATTATACTCAGCATGCTAGTTGTTATTCACTCGAAACAACATAGTAAAGAAGACAGAAACGAAGGCATGCATGCATGCATGCATTATACAGTGCAGAGCGGAGCATGATGACACTATTTGTGGCTGCAATCGTAAGTGATGGTCCTTACCATCCTTGCTTCGCAATCTGGGCATTCCACACCAACTGGTGTCCATGCACTCAGGCTTTGAAATGGGACATGGCAGCAAGGCCGGGGCTTATCGCTTTGATTAATAAGATTCCTAACATGCTCGCTGAGGCTAACCTCAAAATCCTGTGTGTTTATCTTCATGACCCATCCCTGGTTGTTGGTTTTGATTGAGATAAAGTATTTTGGAAGAAGTCCCACATCACCCAGGAATAAAAGGGGAAAGGGAAGTTTCTTGTAACAAGTCCCACATCGTCCAGGATTGCAAGTGGAGATGGGAGGTCATGGCTATATATATGGACCCAAGTTATTTGCTTCAATTTGTACCAGTTAGAAACATTTTAAGCTTGTATCTGATTTTTTTCTTCCTCTGTACTCTTGTTTTAGAGTGTTGTGAGGGGTAGTTCAAATATTTGCTTTGAAAAGTGTGAGTGTACTGGGGTGAGGGTATTTAAGAGAGAAGTCTATGTGTTGTAAAAATTTTCACATAGTGTTATTCTCTGGTTGTCGTTTGGAAACAACTATGGTTTTTCTCCGGTTTTGGAGTTTTCCACGTTAAATTCTTGTGTTGTGGTTGTGTTCCTATTTTATTTCTCTATTTAGGGTGGTTCTCAAGAAAGGGAATTGGCATATTTTCCCAACAAGTGGTATCAGAGCTTTGGTTCGGTGGGATTTATTCTTAGTATGCTCTGTGGTTGCAGCTTAGTCTGATCTTCCACATCAGAAAAGAATTTCTCCCTGGTGTTTGAGGATCATCTTGGTTGCTGTTACTGGAAGGTTGATTTACACTATTCTAGTACATGGTTGCAACAATGTCAAGTTTTTCAAGTGTTGTGAAGTATGACATTGAGAAATTTGATAGAAGAATCAATTTTGGCTTGTGGTAGATACAAGTTAAGGATGTGCTGATACAATCAGGTTTGCACAAGGCATTGAAAGAGAAGATTGTCGATATGGATGATGAACAATGGGAGGAACTAGATTTGAGAGAAGCAAGTTCAATTCGCCTGTGTTTGGCTAAGAATGTTCTTGCAAATGTGCAAGGAATATTGACAGCCAAGGAACTTTGGGAGAAACTCGAGGGGTTATATCAGGGCAAAGGGCATCTCAAATCAGTTGTTGTTAAAGGAGCAATTTCATAATCTACGCATTGATGATGGCATGAAAGTCTCCGACCATCTTGGTGCTATCAATGGCATTGTCTTTGAATTAGAGGCTATTGGAGTGAAGATTGATGATGAAGATAAGGCACTAAGGCTTATATTGTCTCTTCCGTCTTCCTATAGGCATATCAAACCTGTATTGATGTATGGGAAGGAAACTCTGAATTTTGAAGAAGTTTCCAGTAAAATCATTGCTGAAGAAAGAAGAATGAAAAATGAGGGTAACACTTCATCAAATTCAGTGTTGGTAGCTAGAAGTGACACTTATGGGAAAAGGAATCATGGAAGGAGTGTGACATGCTGGAAATGCGAAAAGCCTGGACATGTAAAGAAAAATTGTCCAAGTGGCACAGTGTAAGAAAAAGACTCTTAATCTGATACTTGCAACACTACTCTCCTAGTAGGAGAGGATGATGTTTACTAGAAGGTAAGAAGTGTATCCTCATGGCATTACCACGCTGCCATGGAAAAGGATAAGTTGTTGCTAGCGGATTCACAGTTACACACGGGCATTGGTTGGCATTGAGATGCAGGGTGTGTAGTGGGGTTATGTCGATGGCTGAGAAACTTCCGGAGAAAGCCAACATGGAAGTTACACCATAAATTTTCAGCAAGATTTCGACATGTGTCAAGGTGAAATTCTTGGAATTGTTTTATTCCAAGTGAGTATACTTTTTATGGTGGAGTATGATAGTTCTTTGAACTATAATTGTCAGTGTAGACAATGGAAGCTGAAGATGTGCTTATTTCAATCAAGGTGGAGATTGTTGGTTTTAATTGAGATAAAGCATCTTGGAAGAAGTCCTACATCGCCCGGGAATAAAAGGGGAGAGGGAAGTTTCTTGTAACAAGTCCCACATCGCCCAAAATTGCAAGTGGAGATGGGAGGTCATGGCTATATATATGGACCCAAGTTCTTTGCTTCAATTTGCACCAGTCAGAAACACTTTAAACTTGTATCTGATTTTTTTCTTCCTCTATACTCTTGTTTTAGAGTGTTGTAAGGGGTATTTCAAATATTTGTTTTGAAAAGTGTGGGTTTACTGGGGTGAGGGTATTTGAGAGAGAAGTCTATGTGTTGTAAAAATTTTCACATAGTGTTATTCTCTGGTTGTCGTTTGGCAACAGCCGTGATTTTTCTCCGGTTTTGGAGTTTTCCACATTAAATTCCTGTGTTGTGGTTGTGTTCCTGTTTTATTTCTCTGTTTAGGCTGGTTCTCAAGAAAGGGAATTGGCATATTTTCCCAACACTAGTAATTAGCCACTACTTCATTAATCAAAGTTCTAGAATTGCAGAGTAATACGTTAGAACCTCTACACAGTATAGCTCAGTCACTTTCGTCCCGCTTTAAGGAAAGGAATTTTTGGATTTACCTTACTGTAACATCACGAATCGCATTCCAATATTGCATCCTAGCACACGACATAGATTCAATGCAAATCCAGAACAGCATCTCCATGCTAGAGTTTTTCTCACCACCAATGGCAAATGATCGTTGGGAAATCTTTTGTCTTGCTAGATGTTTATCAGCTGCTAGATTCTTTACGTTTATGTGAAATTTACTGATCCATTCCTGTTCCTTAACACCTCCAAACAAGAATATGTACTCTTCCTCCTTAATCTGTTAAAAGATAGTTCAAGTAGGAAAAAAAAATGCCAGCGAGGATATTATGTGAAGATAGATTACGTGAATATGTTTGACCAAGACAAAAATATGATGTAAATTTATATGGGTGTAAATTATACATGAAACTTATCCATCAAAATTTATACCTCAACCAAATGTAATTTTGTCATTTGTTTTCCTGACTTTTCCTTTCAAATATTCATTCATCATAATGGATTATAAGTTTAATTTTAATATACTAATAATAAAAAATAATTTTATATTATCATTTAATCATAAATTTTTAATTTATTTGTAATATTTTTAATATGATAAATTATTATTGATATGATAATATATTATTATTTGTATAATTTTTTTTTATATTGATAATTTATATAAATTAAACTAGTGTAGGTTATAACATCATCATATTAAGAATAATTATATTATTGGTTTAATTATATTGTAGGCCCTATAATTTCACTCAATTTTTAATTAGATCCCTACAATTTAAAAGTTTCTAATTAGGTCCTTATATTATACAAAATTTTTCAATCAAGTTCTTGCGAGTAACATTTGTTAACAAAAAACAGAATATTCCTAGCATACTCCATCTCCTTCTACCTCATCCATTTGCCCGCCCTACCACCCATCACCCAAACCACCAGAGGTGAAGAGCCTCATCCCCTGTAACCATTATTATCATCAATAACTAATTTTCCAAACCCCAAACCAGAATCAAGGACAAATCCAAGCCTTTCAACAACAAAAATCAAACCAATTTACATCACAAAGAAAAAAAACCTCAACCATCATCCTCAATAAATCATTTTGCAGTGGTGATGGTGGTTGCTCTACACTGCATTGGATGCATGTAGTGGTGGAGGGACACCTGTTGTGGGATCGTGGTCTAGCATCGTCTTCAACCTTCAGATTTGTGCAACCCAACCATCGCACAACCGCAATCTTCGCTCAGCCTAGCCATCGTGGCTCCTTTTCCTGCATAGCCCAATTGCTACCACAACATCTCCCTCACTCGTGCGTCGACCACGCCATTACCAAAGTAAGCCTGCCACCACAATGAAGTTGCCACGACGCGGCTTCCTCCATCACCCATCGTCACTCCACAAGGCAGTCGCAGACCACTGCTGCCGCGTCGCGAAGTAGTGGCGCAGTATGGTGTTGATAAGAATCTAGTAGGTGAAGATGCTCATCACCTGAATTGACTGGGGACTTGAGGGAACGGTGGATAGAGCGGATGATAGAGAGGAAGGAGAGAGGAGTGAAGAGGGTGAGGATGGGGGCGTTGGGGAGGAGGAGAAAGGAGAGGAAAGTGTTAGAGAAATAATTTAATAGTTATTAATATTTTAACTTGTAATTTTTGTGTAGACTATATCAAAAGAGTGTATTGATAGATAGCCACAGATTTTTATTCTAAATACATTGAATGATTTAGATCAATGAGTTTTATGGTACATCTGACTTCATTAGTTACACCATAGCATTGCTGAAAATGTTTTTGTAATGATGGTTAACAGCAAGGACCCAATTAAACTTTTTTTTTTTTAAAAAAAGGACCTAAGTAGAAACTTTTAAATTATAGGGACTTAATTGAAAATTCAGTGAAATTATAGGGACCTACAGTATAATTAAACCTATATTATTTGAATATATATATATATATATATATATATATATATATATATATATATATATATATATATATTTCATCGAGAGCATATATTCTAATATTTTTTTTCAACGAAAAAAGTGATACATTTTTATTCATCAGCTTTATACCAACCATGTTATTTTGGCATACAAAAAGTGGGTCTTCATTAGGACATCTACTTTTTTATCATTAGATATGATGAATGTAAAGAACAAGTGGAGATCACAATCACTTCCAACGTAAAAAAGTGGATATCACAGTGAAGATCTATTTTTTTAATATAAAAATAACATTTTTGTAATATATGTTGGGTTTGGACTCCCTTCCTATGTGGAGAAAGCCCAAAATTGAGCTAGCCCACTTACCTAATGAGAGGAGTCAGCAAGGGTTATTATAGTGTGGTCATTTGTGAGAGGATAGAAACTCGACCTCCACTCCTTCATTTTTCTATCACGAACAGTCTCCTTAGATCGACGTTTGCGAAGTTGTCCACCATTAGATTGGGCTAAAATTTTAACAGCAGGTTCCTGATAGGGGCTCTTCATTCTGAACGGTCAGATCATAAACCAAGGTTTTGGAGTCTGAGATATTGATCTCACACAATGGTTCTATTCTTGCTTGGAGAACCAGTTTTCTTATGCAACTTGTCACTGTAAATTGGTGTTTGTGAATTTGTTCACCATTGGATCGAGCTAAAACTTTGACAGTAGGTTCTTGATATCTGGTTCTTCATTTTGAACGGTTGATTGTCAAGGAAACGTTTGGAGTGCGAGATATTGATCTTGCACATCAGTTTTTCTGATTAAGCTGTTATGGTAAATAAATGGTTTTGACGTTGTTCACCATTGGATCGAGATGAAACTTTGACAGTAAGTTCTAGATATCTGGTTCTTCATTCTGAACAGTTGGATCATTAAGGCAAGGTCTGAAGTGTGAGGTACTGGTCCCAGACAGCAACTCCATTTTTGGGATATTTCTCATCTTCCTTGTTCTCAATTTTGAGTATTGGTACTAGGTTAATTTAGCCTATTGTTAGCACTATTTGTGCACTTATTTGAAACTTTCTGGTACCTATTTTGATCATAATAGAGCTATTTCATTGGTCTGGTCGACCCGTGGTTTTTATTTCTTACATTGAAGGAGATTTCCACGTTAAAAATCTTGGTGCATTGTTCCTGTTATTATTTCTGGTTTGTTGTGTGTTGATTGTTGCCATTATTTCGCTGCTATAACTGCTCCTCTTGTTCTTGCAAGTAGGGAATTGTGTGTTTATTTCCCATCATTTGGCATCAAAGCTCATTCTTGGGCATTATTGATTATAGCTTGCTTGAATGATGGAGGCAAATACAAATAGAATGGTGTGCTTGAATGGTAGTAATTATCATATATGGAAAGGCAAGATAAAAGATTTGTTTTTTTGTTAAAAATCTACATATGCCTGTATTTGCTACACAAAAACTGTAACACCCTAAATCTTAACCCAAGACTACTAGTATGTCCTTAGGTTAATTTTTAGAATATTACCTCTTGGTCTCATCCTTTGGAAAATACTTAGCGGAAATACGGGTAAAATTTTTCTTTTTAAAATCAAAGTGAGAGCCACGCGCGAAACTTTAAGGGGCAACATAGCGAAACATATAAGCAAAGCATAAGAAACACATCATGTCATGGAAGCATCAACTGAAACATAGATATATATATATATAACGTGCCTACCCAAAGAGGCAGGACTATTTGATACATCATGAAGCAAAATACAACTGAAATGCAATACAAGGAAATCATAAAAAGTGAATACATGAGAAACTACCCCCATACCCATGTGCACCTAAAGGAGACAACCTCATATACAAAAGAAGGTTTGTCCTCTACTATGTGGCGTGTGTGTGCACTAACTACTACCCCTCCTATGACTACTCCTGTGGGTCCGAGTACTGCGGGGTCGAGTCGATCCACTGGCGAATCTCGGCGGGAGTGGTCGAGTGCATCATCGGGGCATGTCCACCGCGGCGGCGCATAGATGGCCGTCGAGCCAACCTCGGCCGACCACCGTCTCCTCACTCCCACCCTCATCGGTGGAGGAGCGGGCTGGAGCTCCAACTGTACATGTGGGATGGCGGGTCCTCGGATGGGTCCGCCTCCGAGCAGTCGGGACGGCACATACTCGGTACTCGCGTCTTCTTGATGTCTCGGGCTCCATGCGGAGGATCTGCTCATCGCGTGGTCTCGCCGCTCAAAAATCCCGTTATGACGGTAAGGAGCGATCGGGGTGAAGCGGTAGCTCGGGGACGAATGCGAAGGGTCGCCCCATGAACATGTATACTCGGACGTCAGCGACCCTCAAAATGGTATGACCCGAGTGCCGGGTCATGGTGCAGCTCCCATACCGGGGTGTCGACGAAGAGTACAAACGTCGCCATCTGAAGATATGACGGAAGAAAAGAGAGAGGGAATGAGAATCTTTCTAAAAGAATTCTCAGTAGGGTTATCCCTACCTAGATGTCATCGTCACATCCTCAGGAACCTTGGGTTTATTTCTAAAAGGTGTGCATGCATATAAGTTCCTTTTAAGTGGGTTTCCTAAAGAGGTATTTTATCCAAGGTCCATCATATTTTATAATGCGTCTTTATAACTTAAGCGAAATATACTAATGATATGAATGCATCATAAGGTAAACCAAACAATAGAATAACTAGGAAACATTATAACATTGACATAAGTAAAGTTTATGTGACATTGTCAACTTTAACTTTCATCTCATGGGGCCGCCCTAAAACTTCTCTAGGTTATGAGCTCATACCTTAACTAGTCGTCACTAGCTCTTACTTATCCTATGATAAGCGTAACATAATCCCGACTTAAAGTACGGGCTAGGGGGCAAATTAAGGATCTCCTTTCTAGGATCATTTCCTCTTTGAAACGCTTTGCTAGCCACGTGGGCCTCGCAATTTGTCCGCTTTGGCAGGCTGCATCTACACATACCCTCACGGATTTGTCTCCTCCTGGGGGTGCTCGGCCGAACCGGTGTCACCCAGGAGAAGCGCGTCTCAGTGTTGTGTCACATTTATATTCTCATAAGTATTAAATCACAATTTCCTCATCATTCATCATATTCATTTTTATCATGCATTCTCATGTAGCTTTTTCATAACATATATATCATCACATGAAACTTTCTTATAACATTCGTCACATAAAACTTTCACACAAACATCATCACATAGTCATTCTTAACAATCATCCCCATAGGCTCA
The DNA here is from genome assembly GCA_031216105.1 of Dalbergia cultrata. Classification (NCBI taxonomy): domain Eukaryota; kingdom Viridiplantae; phylum Streptophyta; class Magnoliopsida; order Fabales; family Fabaceae; genus Dalbergia; species Dalbergia cultrata. The sequence goes on from CM062345.1 coordinate 57,315,698, forward strand.
TAGACATGTTATGTTATATCTCATAGTGCTTTAAACTTCGATTATTATGAGTCTTAAACTTGCAAATTAATTATTCTTAACTTCTTTATACACCTATAGTTTGACAATTTATGAGTTATACAAATCTCATGCTTAAGAACTAATCCAAATAGCACTAAGCGGAATTTGGTCAACTTTATGTTTAAGTGATTACGGAGTTCTAGAAATTACGGTTTAGATCTTTATCTCACTTTCTAAGTTATTGATCATCAACACCTAGTCTCTCGGGAACCTACAAGGTTATAACTAAGTATTTCTCACCTCACCCTATGGTCAAGAACATCTCTAAACCTCAAGAGTGCAGAAATCAAAATACTAACTTTACGGGTACCTAGAAGTCACAATAATGACCCTTTCTAAGTTCGGTTTGCTCCTAAGGTTTCAAGATTAAGTCCTAAACCAATTATGAGTCATTCCTACACATATAAACTAATTTAAAACCATGATTATTGAATCTAAACCTTGCTGGACAGAATCCAGAAAAATAAATCTTTAAGGGATCTAGAACTCTCAAATTAATTCTTTTCTAGTTCCTAACTTATCCTATCTTTCACATATGAGTCTTAACATAATTATTACCCAAACATAAGCATATTAACATCATTAACACAGCTCATACAGTGGCCAAACATAGCAAGGCAGAACCGAAACAACAACTCCATTTAAAGGCATTGAATCATAGTTTCTAAAGCACATAAAATACTAGTTTCTCTTGGAACCTTATTAAAACCTTCAAAACTCTTTTATGAATACTTTTATCATCTAAACTCATGGAAATACTTAATAGGGCAGTGGCTATGTTATTTTCATCTCAAGAGGTCCTAAATTCATAATACTTAGTTCTACACCTTCCTTATACTCATATAAGTTTAGAAAAATTATAAAACATAGTTTTCAATACTTGAAAGCATTAAGGCCTCATAGGGCCGAAATATGAGCCATAGGAGATAAATGTTTTAGACCTTTGTTTGAGATATCCTTGGGCAAGTCTTTGAGCTCTAGAATCATTAAAGTGATGACATAAAAATAAACATGCTCATGCACTTATTTTAGTTATTGCTAGAAAGTAAAGTGAGAGCATAAAATAAATATGTGGTGCAATATATTATTATCTTTGATATTTAAGTGAGGACTTGAAATATAAACATGGTAATGCAAAGCTTGAAACATAAACATGATAATGCAAGTTCATTCATTATCTTGGGATTTAGTGATAGCAAAGAAATAAACATGATATGCATAGCTTAAAGTAAACATGATGCAAGTTTCATTTTTATGTTTAACTAGAGCTCATTTAAGACTTTAACAAGATAATAACCCTATACAATATCTCAAGGATCACAACACAAGAATCGAAAATCATATAAAAGAGAAAGGAAGTGAAACTACATCAAGTTCTTTATTAAGTACCCAAAACCCCTATCTAGAGACAAATCTCTAGAACGTGCCAGCCAACTTTAAGGTTGACAAGGGTAGGCTTGGGCTTTTAGAAATCCTTAGATTAATTTTCTTAAGTTGGAAAACCATGTGAGCTAGATAACATATAGATGAAGTTGTAAGAAACGGAAAACTCAAGCTTTAGAGGTTTCTTTGAGATGAACACAATGTCATCATCTAGAAACTCTCATCATCAAGCTATCATGCTCAAATCAAGGCCTCATGGCCGAAAATGAAAAGGAAAGGAAAGACAAAGGAAAGTTCAAAAAGAATCCAAGAGAAAACTAGAGAAAAACACTTTCTTGAGCAAAATAAAGTTTGAAAACAAATCCCTACCTAGTGATGAAGATAAAAGCTTGATCTTGAAGATGGAAATGAGATGAGCAACACCTCCTAGGATGGTGATGATGATTCGGCCTTGATGAGAGAAAAAGAAAGAAAATGTGTTTCAAGTGGAGTTGTGTTTGAGGTGTGGTGTTTGAGAGGTTTGATGATGGTTCAAGGTTTTGGGGTGGTGTTTGATGGTTGAGAGGTGATGATGAGATGAAGAGATGAAGAAGATAAAGATGAAAAGAAAGGAAGAACACTCTTGGAACTTTGAGAGAAAAAGGAAAGACTAGCAAGACAACTCTAAAACTCTAAACTTTGCAAATGCTTCAAAGTGTAACAAGGCTAACACAAGCATCCTATTTATAGAAAAACAAAACCATGGAGGAGTGAATGGGGAGGGAGTGGCCGTGTGGTTTGGAGGGAAAAGGAAGAGAAAAATATCTCTTACACAAGGTCATTCAAGCATGGTTGAAGTATGGAAGCTATGCTACAAAGTATGGCTTGATGTGAGTTAATTTCCTATCACATTTTTATGAAATTAGGCTTCTAGAAATAATGCATGGCTGGAACTTTTCCAGCCACAATTAAATGGGAAAAATGGGTTGTTTTAATTATTTATTCATGTGGAAATTCAAGCTTGATTGAAAGTTATGACAAGGTATAGTGTATGTGACTTGAGGTATGGCCTTGGAGTGTTGAAAAATTGAACATGTGATGCATAATGGAGGAGGGCAGCTTCGGCCAAGGCTGGACAGCAGAGTGGGAGGATGATTTGACCATTTAATTGTGTGTTAATGGTAGGTTTAGATGTGTATTAGCTTAGGTACAAGGTTAGGAATGATTAAGCTTAAGTTTAGGTAACTAAGAATGTGATTTAGGGAGTTTATGACAAGTTTAGGAGTGCTCATACATCATTAAAGAATTTAAAACTCATTTATGAATAAACAATGTGTAACACAACTCCATGATTTAAGGAATTGGAAAGAGAAAACACTATTCAAGATTCTATGACTAGGTGTCATAAAATTAAAATATGATTTTAGGTTGTAATTAAGTACTTTTTGGTTCTAATCAACTTTAATAAATTATTTTGGCTCTAGATTAATTAAGGAAATTAATTAACCTTCGATTAGAGCCTAATATTGCTTAGGTTTGCTTAATCGTGTGATTAAGCGTAAAATCTGAAACTAGGGGCAAAACCGTAATTTTGCACTAATTTTGCCCGGGACTTCAAAAATTAAAACTGAGGTCATAGAATACATAAAAACGCCTTTTAAAACCATATGGAGAAGTTTCGGGTTCATCCAAGACTTGCAAGCGGGTAAAACACCACAGGGCGTTTTGGTCATTTTGACTTAAACTCGAAAAACGAGATTTTCGATCCCGAAGGTACATAAGTTTTCTAATCCTTCCAACATTGAGTTTGCCCTTCGAGTCTTGCCAAGACTGGCTTTCCTCGAATTCCGGGCTGAAAATGACCTCAGGGGCATTTTGGTCATTTTCACTCTAACAGAAAATCGGGGCGTTACAAAAACCAGAGTAAAAAAATGAAGAAGAATGGGAATTTGAGCATCAACAAGTTTGTGGTTTTATTCGACAATGGGTAGAAGATAATGTTTATAATCACATTGCTAACGAGACTCATGCTAGAACTATGTAGGAAAAGATTGAATCCTTGTGTGCTTCCAAGTCTAGGAACAACAAGTTGTATTTGTTGAATATGTTGATGAATCTGAGATACAAGGAAGGGTCTTCCTTATCTGATCATTTGAATAAGTTTCAAGGAGTTTTAGATCAATTGTCAGGCATGGGAATCAAGTTTGAAGATGAGGTTCAAGGACTTTGGTTTTGCTAAATATTCTACCAGACTCTTGGGAGATATTTCACATCTCACTTACAAATTCTACTCCCAATGGTGTGGTAACCATGCAACTTGTCAAAAGTGATGTCTTGAATGAAAAAGTGAGAAGGAAGACTCAAGGTTCTTCATCTCATTCAGAGATATTGATTACAGAAAATAGGGGTAGAAGTCAGAAGAAAAGCACAAAAGGTAGAGGTAAAAGCATAAGCAAGTCTAGATCAAGGTACAAAAATATTGAATGTCATTACTGTCATAAAACAGGGTACATCCAAAAGTATTACTTTCTTTGGAAAAAAGAGAACAAAGGTAAGCAAGAAAAGAAAGAATGCAATAATGACCATGTGTCTACTGCTACGTCAAATGATCTTCTCATTGTAAGTTATGAGAATATGATTAATGTAGTATTTGATGAGTCTGATTGGGTAATTGATAGTGATACCTCAATACATGTCACGCCAAGGAAGGAGTTCTTCATATCTTACACTTCAGGTGACTATGGAGTGCTAAAGATGGGCAATGATGGCTTGGCCAAGGTGATTGGTATGGGAGATGTTTGTTTAGAAACTAATGTTAGAATGAAGTTTTTGTAGAAGGATGTTAAACATGCTCTAGATGTCCGCTTGAACTTGATTTCGGTCAGAAAGCTTGATGATGAAGGCTATGTTAGTGCCTTTGGTAGTAGTCAATGGAAGCTTGCTAAAGGCAAATTGGTAGTGGCTCAAGGAAAGAAGACTTCAAGTTTGTATGTGATGAAATCCACAATTGCAAAGGGCAGTGTGAATGCGATTGAAAGTAAAGAAGCTTATGAATTATGGCATAGATGACTTAATCATATCAGTGAAAAAGAACTCAATTGTTTGGCTAAAAAGGATGTACTTTCTGGTTTGAAAAATGCAGAGTTGGAGAAATGTTCTCATTGCATGGCCGAAAAAAAGAAAAGATTATCCTTCAAGAAGCATCCTCCTTCAAGGAAATCAGATTTCTTGGAGTTGGTGCACTCTGATGTTTGTGGTCTAGTGAAGGAAAAGTTATTTGGTGGTGCTCTTTACTTCGTGATGGTGTTCCAATATTATCTATACATTCCAATGAGACAATCATTTTTGAATGTATAAATAACATTGTTGCTGCACTGTGATATCTTTTTTGACATTACAAATATTAATATTCTATTTGACATTCACTTTATCACAATTACCCTATTGGCCCCACCTACTCTTATTTATCTATTTTCTCTACCATTGAACTTGATATGTCTAAATGGACACTCAATTGTAGATGTCCAGATCACATTGCACAAAACTAACAATATGCAACACACACACACACACACACATACACACACACACATATATATATAAAGCAATGAAACATGGAAGCATAGTAATAAAAACTGGTTCGGACCAGCCAATTCGACCAAAAAATGGTGAACTGGTCATGAAACTGGTCTAACCCATTGCTTAGATCGGTCATGCATCGAAACTAGTGCTACCCAGTTTGACCTGGTTGGGTTTGTATCAAAACTGGTGACTTTATCGGTTAAACCGAACTAGATCGGGTCTTTTTTTTTTTTTGCTTTTTTTGCTTTGTTTTTGTTAAATGATGCCTTTTTTTAAAACCTTAAAGGAAAAATCTAATTTGACTTATAGAAAAACATAGTAACTTTGTTTATTTTGTCATGACTTGTGAGTTTGTGATATAAAATTTTGTGAGTTTGCTTGTGTAATTATGTTTTGAACTTATCAATTATGATTCTTGATTATGAAATACAAATAATATTTAGGAATTTACATTATTTACTTGTGTTTTTGTATTTGGACCTGATGGATTGCATTTATGCACCCATTTTCCATCCTAACTATGAATATGTTGCAATTGTTTTGTACTTAATTGTTGGTTAAATTAGTGAATTTGCACTTTGTCCTCAGTATACATCATTAGTTAATTTCATAGCTATTGATATTGTTTTTAGTGCATAATCATTTTTTGGAAGTGCTTTGTGCTTTTAACTGCTTTATGAGAATGTTGTTTGTTAATAGAAACTTCGAAGTTGATGCACTAGAGCGGAAAAGGGAATTCAGCAGTATTGATGATCGCCTAGGCGGTCAATAGGAGATGAACAAAGGGAGTAGAATTTCAACAAATCATGCTTATAACCACCCAGGCGGTCATTAGTTAAGTGACCAACGTCAGTGAGACGCAATTTTTGTAGACGGAGCCCAATTCTTGATTGATAACCTATTAGGTCACAAGAACAAAAGGGGGAAAGTAGCTTGATACTCTTGGACTCTCTTTCTCACTCACTCATTCTCTCCCTCTCTACTCTCTCTTCAAGTTTAGGAGTTCTCAATTGTTGTTTAGAGTTCTAACATTCTGATTGTAATTTGGCTTCATCTTCCAACAAAGATTGTGACACTCCCCATATGGAGGAGTAATTTCTTTACCATGTGTAAGGATTACTGAAGATTAAGATTTTTCTTGAGGTTCCCAATATTATTTACAATTCGTGGTTGGTTTTTCTTTCCCTCGTATCTTCTCTCTTTAATATTGGCTGTGATGATTATTACAATTATGTTTTTGAGGATTGCCAAATTGTGTGTTCATTCGTATGCATAATTGGGATTCCATTGGGTATTTAGTTGATTGATTAAATTACATCCAATTGGTAAGGGATTGAAATTAACTACATTAGGAATTAGGTTACTGTAATTGGTAATCAGACAGGCATAGGTTCATAGAATCACGATCGTGAATTACTGATTCATATGTTAGCCAAACCCTTAGTGGGAATGCGATTGTATGTCCGCTAAGTAAAATTGCATCATTGTTGTGTGATAGCATAAATAATGAAAGTAACCAGCGCCATGAATTTATCTTTGAATTGATGATTGAACAACTCTTAATCTGAAGGAATCCTTTTGCAGGTAATTTTCTCATCATAAATTCTTGATTTAATTTAGTTGCAACAATTTCTCACATCCCCAATTTTCCTGAATCAATTAAAACACTTCCACGTGAGACGACCTGGATTGCATCTTAACTATATTTTTTATGTAACTCAGTGACTATAACCATTTTTAATTTGTTGCGAGTAGCGACAGCTCACATCGGACCCCTTAAAGAGTGTCAAATTATTAATTAATTGTCATTTTATTTAAATTTTTATAGATTTTTATATATTTTTTTTAATAAGTCTGGTTCAACCGGTTGAACCAATGACCCGAGACTAGACTGGCAAAGTTGTTAAGGAGTTGCGTTGGGGTTGAGGCCCGCCCGCCCGCCCACCCCAGCAGAAGGGGCCGGCGCAATAAAGAATGCATTGTGGTTAGCTCTTTCACGTTGACTAACGAAATACAAGATATTTCAATTGTTTGAGTTGTGTCAAGGCGGTGCAAGCTCATTTCCATTGTAAGAGAAAAAACAAGTTTAGAAGCTAATCAAAGAAATAACAATGTATTGACATCATCATTTTGTTGCAACCCAACAACAACAACAAATAAGTTACAGAACACCGTGATAACATTTCCCAGTTCCCACAAAGGTAGAGATGATAACAACAGCAGCTACAAATAAGTTCGACATATAGTAGCTTTCAGCATGCCAATTATTTATTCACTAGAAACACTATATATATATATATATATATATATGAGAAAAAGACACAAACGATGATGGCATGCATGCGTGGATTGAGAGAAGGCTATATGTCCTTCCTATTTGTTGGTATTCTCGCCGTGGCAGCATTTGTAAGTGACAATCCTTTCCATCCCTGCGCCACAAACTGGGCATTTCACCTCACCTGGTATCCATCCACTAAGGCTTTGAAATGGGACATGGCAGCAAGTCCGGGGCTCATCACTTCGCTTAAGAGTTTCAAGATAATCGAGGAGGCAACCCTCAAACTTCTTTTTGTCCATGTTCTTGGCCCATTCCTGGTATTTAGACACTGCTTCATTAATTAAAGTTCCAGAAGTGCAGACTAATACGCTAGAACCTTTACACAGCATAGCCCAGCCAGTTTCGTCCTGCTTCAAGGAGAGCAATTTTTGGATTTGTTTTGCTGTACCATCATCACTCGTATTCCAATATTGCATCCTAGCACACAGCATAGATTCAATGCGGGTCCAGAACTGCTTCTCAATGCTTTTCTCACCAATGGGATATGTTTTTACTTTTAGGGAAATCTTTTGTCTTGCTTGATCATCAGCTGCCAGTTTCCCTACATGTTCGCCAAATCCACTGATCCATGCCTGGTCCTTACCTCCTCCATACAAGAATACGTACTCTTCCTCCTTAATCTGTTAACAGATCGTTCAAACGGGAAAAAAAAATGTTAGCAAGGATATTATATGAAGGTAGATTTGTGTTTGGTCAGGATAAAAATATGATGTTATTTTTATGGGTGTAAAATATATACGAAGCTCGTCATAAAAACTTACAACTTATTAGCCAAATATAGTTTTGCTATTTTTTCCTGACTTTTCCTTTCAAATATTTATTCTTCATAATGGATGATGATCAGCTCGTCCATAAATGGATCATAAAAACTTACACCTTATTAGTCAAATATAGTTTTTGTTATTTTTTCCTTTCCAATATTAATGCTTGATAATGTATGGTGAGCTTAATTTTTATTCACTGATAACATAAAATAATTTTATATTATTATTTAATTACATATTTTTATTAATAGATTTTTAAAATAGTGAAAAATTGAGCTAGACACTTTTACTAATTTAATAATACATGATTAAATATTTGTATAATTTTTTTTATACTGATAGTATATATAAATTTAATCTTTAAAACTGCAATAGGTTATATAAGATCATCATATTAATAGTAATTATGTTATTTGAATATATATATATATATATATAAAGTATTTATTCTAATTTTTTTCAACTAAAAAAAGTAATGCATTATTGTTCATCAGCTACTAAGCTACGCAATTATAATATATACATGATAAACTCTGTGCAAAACGAACTTAATTACCTCTCGCTTTATGATAGTAGAGATTATTGGACCCACGCCAGGAACTGATGGAAGTATCTGAGGAATGAAAGGGAAGGCGGAAAATTCCCATGCCCTTATCATATGCATTGCATCAGGACATTTTACCGCACCATCCTGGTTGAGAACCACGACCATTGGATTGTAGCTGAACTGCCACGTCTCCTTGATGTACATAATGCCTATAATTGGTTTGCTTGCTTCGTAGCTGACAACGTACCATGGCATTCTCTCCTTCCACTTGTTAAGCTTTTTCTGTTCCTCCTCGGGCAAGTCTCTCCCACCCTCCAGAACTGGAATCCAGACAATCTTGTAATTACGATGCTCTTTTTCTAGCATTTCATGAATCGTCTTGAGAGCAGAAAAATCAGCCTCAGATAGATTGTCTAGTCTCGAAATGAACAACAGTACATTGTTTCCCTTCAACAGCTGCTGATCAACTTTAACCTGCAGTTAGCGTGCACATAAATATGCAACAGATTAATTAATTTTTCAGTTTCATCTACAGATTAATTATATATCAAACAAATAAACAAACTACTGAAAGCAGTAACACCATAGATCGATATATGTGTATTCACTATTCACTTTACTAATGTCAGTAAAAGCAAAAGGTAAAATCGAACACACCGGTCCCTCTTTGTAACGGTCAAGATAGGGCTCCGAGCTGGGATACATCATACAAGTTATAACCTTGACGATGCCAAGGCCGCCACGAATGGAACTATCCAGGTTTGAGCGAGCCTCCCATTCCACTGTCAGCATTTAATGATATGATGATTGTGATCATTAAATCATAAATCTTCGAGGGTCCTGTTATTTGCACACTCTTTTTCGACATACTTGAAGAACCCTCATCAAATGCAAAGGTAAACAAACGTTTATATTCTTCTTTTTCTTTTTTTCTTTTGGTTATATATGTATATGGATAAAGTTTGGTGTACAATTAAATTGCACAACAAATGAACATTACACAGTTTATCACTATTGAATTTAATGAATAAATAGAATGAGTAGGGACCACACAATACATCAAATAATGATAAGATATGTGATGTGTATTTATTGTCAAATTTATTCATATACCAAATATTATTTTATATATATCTCTTGTCAATTCATGGACATCGGGCGATGTTTATTGTTTGAAGTAGATCCAAAGCATCATCCACTCCCAAATTCGAAATTGGGTTTGGTGATTAGGGAACATAAATATCATGCATGCAAAGAACATTTACACGAATTTTCTGTCCAAATACATACCTGTTCGCTATTTGTACTTTTCAACGTCTTGTTTTAGGGTTTCCAGCTCACTCTCTACGGATGCGGCTAGAGAAGAGAGGTCTGTTGCCGCCATAATCCTGAAACCCGCGCAATAGATTGACAGTTTTCAGAATATTATCAAATACTGAAACAATCAACGAGAGGTTGAATTCGTGGGAGCAACTTGTTTTTCATAACTGAGCCAGTTAAGATCACCGAGGTCTCCATAATTTTTTTATGAAAAAATAATTTAATAATGTACGATACATTTAGAGAAACGTAAGTTGAACGTGAAAAAGTACGTACATATCTAGTAGACATTACAGAGATAAAAGTAAACAAGCGTCTAAAGTGATAGGCGTTGAGGGAGAAAAATAAAAAATTTGTATCTTTTTCTCTGCTATCTTCATCAGGAGATGTTATACTTTGTCATATCCACCTAATGTTTTATCGAGAAGAAAATAAAACTTGGTAAAATCACTGAACAGAGACTACTTTAGTATTTTATGAAATACAACTAACTCGACGTGTAAATGATTTTATTATATTGTAAATAAAATCTAGTGTTAGGATCTTAATAAGAAATTATTTCATTTGCAATTCATATAGACTATATTTTTTGAAAAAAAATCCTATCAAATTTGATAGGATTTGAATGGAATTTTAAAATTTAAAAATAAATAAAATTAATAGACTAATTCAATCTCTTATTTAATCATTTCAAACAAAATCTAAGTATATTTTAAATATAAGAATTGATTTCTAAATTAATTCAATTTCTACTCTACTTAATTATTCTAAACATAAGATTTAAATAATAGATCAAATAAATTTAAATTATTCAAATAAAATCGGATCAGTTTCTAACTGTCATCAGTTCAAACAATAACGTGGAATTTGTAAAAATTGAGTCAAGTTTTTACCAACGGTTATATCTCGGACTTAAAAAGAGTTATTATCTTACTAGAGAGTATATCGACCTTACCTGTCATCTTCATAGGCGAGGAAGTTAACCAGTATCAAGCATTTTACGACAAATCCGATAGCCGAGGACGACGAATTTCTAAGAGTGGTCGTGATTTCGGTCACACTTGACATGTTGATGCCGTCATTTTTTGATAGGTTTTCCAGTTCCAGGATGAGACCAATGAAATCCACTGACCGCTTGGTAACGACATTCAGGTCCCTAATTGCCGTCTTGAATTGTTCGTCCTGTTTGACCCTAATAATTTCATCCACTCGCCTTTGACCCTAATAATTTCATCCACTCGCCTAAGGGATGATAGCAACCTAGCAAATGTGTTCAGATCTCGGTTATCCACATAAAACAAGAGTTCCCCATATGACAAGGCGAACGCTGCCAGGGTCAGCACTGCCCTTCCAGCCCATGATGGATAACCTGATAGAAGTTTGATTACTGAAGCAGAAACATTAGGCTCACTGCCAGCTTCACATGCCACCTGCAGCCACGTGTTTTATGCGTATATATATTATATGCTAATCAGTGACGTAACATGTGGAAGATATATTATGTAGTGTAAAATTTTTTTACATATATTCTTCCTTTGTTTTTTTTTTGTGCGCTTACTGAGAAACAGTAACACTTAAACAGGTGAAATTTAGGCAACACTAGATTAAGAAATTAACTACCAAAGTGCAAGGCTTCCATACATACCGCGCAATGAATTCGTTTAAGTACTTTCAGTGGGCACTTGATGCTGGAAACGGGGGCCTTGCTATCTGGAGTGATCGTTTCATTATTGCCCTGTACCATGTCGACTTCAAGTCACTATATATATATATATATAAAACTAAGGAATAATGTTTTTTGAACAGGAAAGTAAATATTAATTAGTAGGTATTCATAGAAAGAAAGGTATAAACTCTTGACTCTGCGTATAGCTACAACCACAAGATGCCTTATGCCCAGGCCAGCTTTCTCTTTTTTGTAAATGTCTCTACTACTATGTTCACTTACAATCAAATAACATTGCCCATAACTAAGATATCAAAGGGCTTATATACATGCATGTAGGGGTGGCGTGCTTGTGTGTGTATAAGAGAGAGAGAGAGAGAGAGATAACCAGTGACTGACCAGTAAGCAGTTTGCAGCAACGGAGGTGGTATGCGTGAGGAATTGCTGCACAACACGGAAAAGTGAACTAAAATCCTCAAGCTCAGTGATTTGCTCTTCATACCGGAACCTTGGCATGCTTCCCTCGGCCTTGGCCCTAATGAAAAGCTTTGGTGATGTGAGGCTAACTGGAATATTTGCCGAAAAGTGTACGTAGGTAAATGAAAGGCTTTGGTGTGAGCCTTATCGTCCCAAACTTCAGCCATATTTATAGCCCCGCTGGTAAACGATTTCTTATTAAAGAAAGAAGACTTGGGATAGCTACATTTAGTTAAAGTGATCATATTAAGAGAGTTTTATATATGATATGATCCCACCACCAGGTCATGTTTCTTTATTGCAATTTTGAAAAGAGAATCCAAGAATAATGCCTGGAATTTGAAAAACGATTTAGAATTCAAGAAAGTTAATTTAGTTTACACGAACAATGCTTCATATATAAAATTGTCTTGGTAACTCACTTAGCTTGGTAAAATGCATGTTTAAAACTTGGTGAGATTTTTGCATGAAACAAATCAAAAAACTCATTTTTAGATATATTTACAATAAAAAAAATCTCATCAACTTTATTCAAGGTACATTGCATTGCTACTATGAGTGTGCCTAGATATAAATTATGAAACTTACATTTAGTAGAAGATTTTTTTTCTAAAAAGTAATGTGGTTGGTTAAGCTTCCTGTTTAGCCTCCTCTCTCTTTACTCTCTCTTCAATCTGTTCTGAAGGAGAGCTAGCCCATGGAGGTTTGGTTTAATATTTTTGTGATTTTTTTAGAGTTACTAGGTACCTTAGATTCTCTAAGAACTACTCTTAAAATTTGATGGTAGTATTGTTTGATAAAATGACATAGAAATTGCTCTTAATAAGGAGAAACCATAATAACAGTATTTGACAAATATATTATAAAGTTACTCTTAGAATACAAAATGACTACAATAGATATAGATATTAAAAAGAGAAATTTCTACTTTATAATTATTAAATAGAGTAAAATTATATTAATCTTTTAAGTTTTAGAGAGCACAAGTCGATCAATTCTAAAAAATATCTATGACATATGATGCTCTTAAAAGTATCTATTTATCTTTTAAAGATCAAGAGTAAGGCACTATAACTTTTCAATTTACCAAGTAAGCAAAATTAGTTTATACTTCTTATAAGTAAAAATATATTCTTAGAGAGCATTACTAAACCAAGCCAAAGATGGCTTACCTCTTTGTTGGCAGTTTTTTGACTCTAATAGTTAGATTTTCAGTTTTTTCTCCCATCAACGATTTGACAAATTCTCACTTACAAATTTCATGTACATTTGTAGTGAGATCATCCAAAATCATAAATGCTCGGTTTTATCTATTCTTGTATAGTATTCTTTGGTTTTTAATATTCGGTTTAGGCTATGTTGATCAGATTTTTCTGTACTAATTTCTCTGTTCTGAATAAGCTTTTGTGTTTGAAGTTTAATCAATGAAAATTTATCGATAAAACGAAATAATTTGTTGTCTTTCCGAATGATCTCTATCTTGATTTTTTTTTTTTCCTTTAGTCACCTCGTCTTATTGAAAAATTAACTTTCAAAGAGTCCGATTAAGAGGCTCCTTTTCTAAATTCACATGTGGAAAAAAAAAAAAAACAGAAGTAGAAGAAGTACAAAGTTGTTTTTACGATTGAACATGACTATAAAAATATTTTTCTTATAACCATAAGTTATGAAGTTATTTGAAGATGATAAATATATAAGTAATTTTTTACACATTAAAATTAAATACATAAAAAAATCAATTTTGAATAAATATGTCTAAATGAAAAATTAAATTTTGTACATTGCAAATCTTTTAAAAGAATTCATACAAGTAATTTACATTCACTTTTCTTGAGGTTTAGTGTAATTACACTTAACACCTCCTTATTTTGCAAAACTACCACTATCCTTTCCTGAGATTTACTATAATTACATTGACCTCCCCTTGTAACAAATAGTAATTCATTAATTTAAGTTGCAAAGAAAGATAACATGAAATATATACATAGTTATTAATAATAAAATTATATTATTTTGATAATATTTGACATATCTATTAACAAAAATACTTCTTTTTTATAATAAGTTATAATTATAAGTTTAATCTTTATGTGATAGAAAAGATTTATTCAATTAGTATGCTAAATATTGCTAAAATATTATATTTTATTAATAACTATATATATCATTTTATTTTTTTGTCGTAAGTTTAATCTTTATGTGATAGAAAAGATTTATTCAATTAGTATGCTAAATATTGCTAAAATATTATATTTTATTAATAACTATATATATCATTTTATTTTTTTGTCACTTAAATTAACGAAGTTGTGTTTATAAGGGACATTAGTGTAATTTTAGTGAACCTGATCAGGGGAGGTCAATGATGGTTTTATAAAATAAAAGAGTGTTAAGTGTAATTGCACTAAATATTCAGGGAGATTATTAGTGTAATTTTCTCAATTCATATTTATGTTATAAAATAAAATTCAATATATAATTAACTTAAATAAATTTTATCCCTTGAACTTTAAGTCATGTGTAGGTAGACCTAAATCTTCAAAACGTATATCATGGCACTCTGTCAAACGGTGCAAAAAAAATCATGACTTCCCTAACAGTGTAAAACTTTATGTAATAGTAAGGTGTTGATCAAGTTGCATACAATAAAAAAAAAATAGGGTTTAGTGCATATAAAAATTCACAAACAATGTGCCGGGTTGCATAAATTAGAAACATCAAAGGATTAAATGCATATAAATTATATTTTTGACATTTGTCAAAATTATGCTGATAATTATTTTGTACTGTTTGAAAAGTTTAAAATATTACAATATATGTTTTGAAAAATTAAAGTTTAAACCACATGTGAGCTAAAGTTTAGGAGTAAGATGAATTTTAATTTAGATGAATTTTATAAATTCTTCCGAAAGCGACCAAAGGTATACGTTCATTGTTATATATATATATATTTAAAATGAGTGATTCCACATTTATTACATATATATCTTTTTATACCTTCTCGTTCGTGTTAAAATTGAAAACAACTCTAGTCTAAAAATGCCATAATATGATTATTTTTTAAAAAACACAATTAAAATAACTAAAACAAGCTTCAAAAGCACTTATTCATTTATCAAATTAAACAATTTTTCTCCACGGAATCAAAACAAAATAGACTCATCTGCTCAACAACAAAGTAATAACTATAACAAAAAAGTGAAGGGCACATTTAGAAAGGAAAAAAGCGAGAAGGGTCATTTGATAGAATAATAATATGTGTATAATAATATTGTACAATATTTATACAACATAGATATGAAAATAAAGAAGATGATGAGCCCAAAAAATAAGAAATTGAAATAAGCTCATAAGCTTTTTTATTTTTATATCTATATTATATAAATATTATACAATTATATTGTACACATATCATTACTCTATTTGATATGGGGGTTGAGATGAGAAAATCTTAACGGTATAATAACATGCAGACAGTTGAGATTGAAATTTTGTAGAAAGTCACATAATCATGTAAACAAAATCACGCAACTTTATGTTCAATCAGCATTTCTCTCGCCTATTCCTCTCCCAATATATATGTGTGCGGAGAAAAGAATAATAAACGAACCAATTAATAATAATAATAATAATAATAATAATAATAATACTAAACGAAGCAAAATATCACGTAGCTTGTTTATGTCTTGTTTTACAAGAGTATCTTGATTACGGGTGGGTTTAGTAATGTTCTTTGAAAAGGCGTTTCGGCTTATAAAAATATAAATAAATTTTTTTGTTTAATAAATTAAAAAATAATTGAGTTGTTGAATTGAAAGCTTCTACCAAATAGTTTCAGTTTATAATATATTTTTCAAAATATAAGTAAATGTTGACTGCTAGATTGTATACTTATTATTGATCAAATTTTCTAAAATTTGATGTTGTTGATTGTCAATATAATATCAAATAATTAGTCAATGGTTGAAGTGATTAAATTTAATTATTGTAAAAATTTATTGAATAGAGTAAGGGTAAAAAACTTACTTTTGAAAGTTAACTCATATGTTATATAGTTTATGTCTATAAAACTTCACATTAGTAAAAAATGTTTAATACACTTTTTATATACATCTAAGTTAACATAATAAATATTTATTAAATAGATACAAATAAGAACTATTTAAACACATTTGTGAGGTGTCCAATTATTTTAAAATTTGGCACAAACAATTAACATAATATATAGTTATAATTCAATAGTTAGATTTAGAAAAAGCTATATTCTATAATAAAAGTTATCAATGGTATAAGTATCCCTAGTCTTACACTATAATCAATGTATCCTTCCTCATCAATGCAAATTAAATAATTGTTCCATCATTGAATAATTATTTATTGAAGGTCTTACACTAAAGTCAACAAATCCTTCCTTCTTAGTGTAATTTAAGTAATTGTTACAATATTGAATAATTTTTTATTGACGCTTTTTTTTTCACAAAACCTAAAGTTGGATTGGAAGTGCACGTCATATAGGTTATGTTTATAAAATTTTAAATTAATCTAAAATTAGTTAATATAATTTATATGTATATCCAAATCAATGTAATATATATATTTAAAATTAATAAGAATAAAAGTTATATGGTTAAATTCTTTATGATGTTCAATTTTTATGATATTTGGCATAAATAATTTTTTATGATAGGTAATTATAATTCAATGATTGGATCAATAAGATAATTATTTATTAATAATATAACTATACTTAAAATTATCTAAGGGATATAACCTCCACACCTTCTTGCATGGAGATTGGCATGCTAAACATTTTATTTTGGACAAAACAATTCATCCCCTTGTTTTGTTTCATGAGTCAACTTATAATTTTACTATTTTATTATTATTAATTATTGTTTTAACAAGTTTCTTTCACTCCATTCATATATTCTTATCTATTTCTCTCTCCTTCGGTACAAGCTTTTCTCTTAAATAATCCAACGTTGCTATATGATTAATGCACGACCAGGACATGTTTAATTGTGAAGTGCTTTTTTTTTGTTCCTCTTCTGGATGAGGTGAAGTTCCAGTGTCTTAAGAATGCTCTTTGTCGTGTGGAACTGGTGTAAATTTTTCTATAAAATATAATGTCCCAAAAACAAAACACCGAAAAACAAGATTGCCTTCGATAAATTGACATCACAGGTACCAAGAAAATTGACATCATGCTATGATTGCTCTACCTTGAATTTTTTTGAGGAATGGTGACAGTGGCGAGGGCGAGGTGGAAGAAATAAAAATAGTCAACGACAGAGAGAAATGGAAAAGGCAATATTAAGGAAGTGAGAGAAGTTATTAAAACAATAAGCAGGGCACCAGAGGAGAGAAAATGAAGCAAAAATGACTTTTTTCCTTCAAACGTATGGATGAAGAGAAAATGAAAGAAAATAAAATGAGAACATGTATTAAAGTACATAAGAAATATTAAAGTATATACGAAACATTATCACGTGATATATGTCACCTTATTGTATTCAAGTATAGAATTATTTTGGTGCACCAACAACATAAATTTTTTTTACATAATTATTTAATTATATATAATTGACTCTTACATTTATTTCGAAAAGTATTATAAATAAAATGATTTAATTAGATAACAATATATATTTTCTATAGTTAATACTTCAAAATTAAATCCTAAAGTATAAACATGATATTTTTATTTAATTTCTAAAAATATTTTATAAATTAAATAAAGAGTCAAATTCAGTCTTATTCTCTAAGAGACATTCATATTACACTCCACACCTCTCTATTTTCAAAACCTACATTCCCCTCCTTTCAAATATAACCCCTTCCCATAAAAGATAAAAATATTATACTCCTCTCTACTCTACTTCTGAAACTTACACTCCTCTCCCCTAAAACATTAAAATGAGCTTCATCTATGCATATCTTTTTATAATAAATCATAAAATTTTTCTTATTACTCTCTTCATGATTATCTTTATATACAATGTTAACAACTAATTTTAATTTTTATGTATATTACTATTCTAAATTCAATAACTAAACCATATGTAATTTAAAATTTTAAAATTATTATTTTAAATTATTATTATAATTAATTATCTATTTTATTCTTATAGTATAGTAAAAATTTAAAAATGTATATATATATATATATATATATATATATATATCAATATTTTACATTATTATATATGCCAAATATATTTTATTTTGTAAGCAACATTAATATATATAGTTATTGGTAAAGAATATTTTGATAAAAAAAAACAAAATAGAAAATATGTAACGTCCGGGGACGAGGACGAGGAGTGATCGTCGGTGCAAAGAGGGCACAGACAAGGAGCGGCTCCTCGCAAGGTCCTCTAAGCGGAGGGGTACATGAATGAACTGATTACACACCCGAATGAGAGGGATCCTGAGACTGTATAGGTATGGGACTATACAGTTGAGGAGGGCTTATATGAATTGATTTGTACTACCTATACTAACAAGATGCATCTTCTTTTCGGTAGCCCAAACTGAAAGAACTCCATAGTTAAGCGTGCTTGACTTGGGGTAATTTTGGGATGGGTGACCTCCTGGAAAGTTTTCCTAGGAAGTGTGTGAGTGAGGAAAAAGCATGCTGAAAAGACCCGTGTTGGTTTGTGGGGACAGTCGTCAATCCATAAAGCAGCAAGGAATGTTACAAAATATGAGAAATAAAGAATAATTAATAAAAATAATAATAGATTAAAATGTAACTTATCTTACTTCTTGGGAGAAAGGAGTGTATATTTCAAAAATAAAATGGAGGGGAGTGTAACAAAGTAATCTATCAAGGGAGGGTAGTGTATTTTACTGTAAACTAAGCTACACTTTGAGGGGGAGGAGAGCGTACATTTTGAAAATAGAGGGGAAGATAAGTATAATATGAATATCTCTCAAGAAATGAGGTGTGTATTTTACTCTTAAATAAATAATAAATAGAATTACAAATTTTAATCTTTAAAAAATATTTTTTTATTTTAGCTAAAATATGGTTACACATATTTTTACCAAATATACTTTTTTTTTCTTTTTTAAAGATAGTTAAGATAGGCCTCCTTGAAGCATAAGAGAAACCCAATAGTACAAGATTGGTATCACCAATGCAAAACAAACTGAAGGCATAGTACAAATATATCCCTAACAAGATGGGTAGCCTAGTCCTTATAATGAGACTGAACAGGTTTCCTAATTCTATGCAATTGCTGGACCTGTTGGGAATTTCATTAACATTCTGTCTTATGCGCTTATATCAATGCCCAATGTTCATACCTTTTTATTCATTTGTAGAGGTTATGTGTGTCATTTTGACGTTTTACACTTCTGCTCCTAATCTTTCCTCCCCTTTGCAGGGAAAGAATATATTGAAAAAAAAAAAAATTGAGCCCACATAAATTTTCTTTTTTTTCATTAAGTATTACTGAAGGCTCAATTCACTCAAAAGAAATGGACTAAAACCCAATTCACACTCTCACATTTATGTCCGGGATAAATTAATCCTTCAAATTTAAAAAATTCTACAATGGTCCTTTAAATTTCACAAATAAAAATAACTTAGTCCCTCCATCAAATTATTATCTAATCTGTGTCCTGTTATCTTACTTACCTATATTATTAATTTGCTTACGTATACTATTAATTTTCATTATAGGTCCTAACTTGCCTCGTTCTTATAAATGAGATCGTTTAAACATTCTTCATCTTTTCTCTCATCATAACTCTTTGATCAGAAAAAAGATTTTGATTTTAAGTTATTATTTGTTCTACACATAAGAGAGGAGTGAGGTAAGTTAGCACTCACCATGAAAATTAAGAGTACATATAAGCAAGGTAACGAAATATATGGACATTTCTATTAACAACTTAAATAACAATTTCACAAAATGACTAACTTATTCGCATTTATAAAATTTTAAAAGACTACAATGTAATTTTTTAAATTTGAGTGACTAATTTATTCTCTCCTTTAAATATGAGGATTTGACTAGCTTGGATTTTAGGCAAAGAAATGAGGAGGAGCAAAAAACACAGATTATGAAAAAGCAACAGAGACCATAAAAGATAACACCTCAGCCCCTTTGAAAGTGAAGACATAGTATAAATAACAACAGCTACCCCCTAAATAGCAACTTCACTATTCTAACATTTAACATGCTCAAATACTTTACTCACAAAACACATAAATCCTGTCACTTACTTTTTCTCTCAATTTATTCTCTTTCAATCATTCTTCTCACACCTATATGAGTCCATATCTATATTTATACTTATATGGGTATTAAAATATAATTATCCTGAATAATCGCCCAATCGCCCATGTAAGGTCTCAATTTTGGGCCACACTTTTGATATAAATGCATTTGCGTTTCTTTGTTGAGTCTCAATTCGTATCTCATGTATTTGAGCTTTTTTTTGTTCTTCTGGCCTGGATGTATTCGAGCTTTATACCAGCCCTGTTAGGTAAATACTGTATATCGTTGACATGAATTAAAACTTAGCCCACTCGACACTTGCCTGTGTGCCAACTGGATTGTGTCAGTTTCATCAGGGCACTAAGCATGTTAGGAAATTGCAAAATTTCAATCTGCTTTAGACTTTTTGATTGAAAGGATGGGTCCATATTTATTTATTTATACATTAAGAAAAGTCATCTGAATGGAATAAAAAAAAAAAATAAAGGTCATCTGCATATATGCATCACTTTGAGATGTTGATATTACGGTTCTTATCCATTGTAAACGTGACTTTTTCTTTTCCTTCATCATCTTTAAGCAAAAACACTAAAGGATTGGATTGATTTTTCTGCTTTTGAATGCGATGAAAGGATCACGCATACTAATGGCAGAAATCACGCAATCTAGGTGTCACAAACGGTGACAATCATATCTGGTGGGCGTACTGAGTGCTATACGTACTATCTTCTGACCTTTGTTTATGAGGATATATTATCTTCTGCCTACAGTACCAAATATGTGTTGTAATTGTTGAAAATCCCTGTAAGTTTCAACGATTTCTATTATTTTGAAATCACTATAACTTATAATGATTTTCAATTCGTAGGCCTATATATATACATATATATAATCGTTGGAAGTGGTCCCCTATACACACGGTTACTCTCCAAAAACTCACTTCTCTTCAATTTTTTTTATTCGAAAAACTCTAGTGAAAATGTTGAAATGGCAAGAAACAATTTTTACTGCCTAGATTATCAACAACTTTATAAATCTTTTTCTGAACCCCACACCTTGAAGCTTAATTATATTTTTTTCATGGGAAACTTTTTCTTAGCCCTTAACTTGTTACTATCTCTGTCCATTTATAAATGTATTTTAAGAAAAAAAACCTAATAGTATATGTCATTTGAAAGTTTTTAAAAAATATTAATTATTTTTTTGACCATTACCTCTGTATAAGTTTTATCACACTTCTTGTAATAATTATTGTATAAATAAAATAAAAGGACATTTTTATCAATATAAAGTAACTTTTTTTATAGTTCTACATTTTGAATGATTTCATAGTTTGTGTCTGAATTATAAAAGACACGTTTAACCGGATTAATGAAGTAATGAAAATAAATTTATTAATCTGGTTCACAACGAAATAATCCACGTGTGCTCCAAGTACCAACGCGGTGGTCGAAAAACCACGGATCGAATTGACACCCATTTATTGATCTTGAATAGTGTACATCACGAGGCAGAAAAAGGAAAATCCGGGACCAACTATACGTGCATGATAAATTAGAGATAGGAGTAATGTTTACGGTAACGTTGAAACCTAGACATTATGCCCTTTTTTCGCTACCAATTACTAAACTTGCGATGTCCGAAGTGACGTCACAAACAAATAATTTAATGACGTCTAACACGAGCCATTCCAAACCAAAAACCAAAAACACATTGACGCATTTAGGTATGTTTGGTTTTAGTTCTTAACTTTTAATTTTTAAAATTTTAAAATTTTATAAAAGAAATATTAAAAATAAAAATTGAAATTGAAATTTATAATTTTTAAAATTTTTAATATTTTTTTCACAAAATCTAAAAAAATTAAAAATGAAAACTAAAAACTCAAACTAAATATATCCTTACTTTTTTTATTGAAGAAATAAATTTAAGTTTTATTATTTAAATGGATTAGCTATAAGTTTCATAAGAATGATATGAAAAAAATAAAAAAAAAATTGTGTATGAATATATAATAATAAATTGTTAATTTTCTATATAAAAGAACAAATAATAACAAATAAATGTGAGTATAACTTAAAAAATTCTATTCTTAAAACCAACAAAGTTATAGTTTGCTAATTATTATTTACTATTTATTGAACTTTAATTTATAAATAGTTTTTCAACACTTAAAAATATAAATGGACTATTAACATAAACGAATCTTACCTATAATTAAATTGTTCAAATCTAGATGTCATCACCTTGGATGGGATTTTAATTTCATGGTCAACATGGATGCAGCAACCACTTTAAGGAAGAGAACGCCTTCAAAATGGGAGTTATAGTTAGGGGTTGGGCTAGTCTCGACTTATAGCAGCCATTAGCCAAATCTACAAAAATTGAGGATTTGTTCGAGCTAGGCTTATTCAGCTCAAGTAATGGCAGCGGAGGAAGGATCGAAGGTGATGCTGGGACTTTGATCGATATGCAGTTCTAATAACAGTGTGGAGGTCTTGTCTCACACAATATAACCTTGCCTCTTGATTTTCTTATTACTTTAAAACACAATATGCTCCTAGATGGTGTAATATAATTCTGTAGCTGATAAAATAGTTAGGTTAGCAAAAGATGTGATTGACCAAGTGTGGATAGAGGATGCTACAGATTGCATCTGGGATATGTTGGCCTTTGTCTTTGAATAAATTTTTATATTTCATATACAATATTCATCAAAAACAATATTTATTCTTAAATGAAGAGAGTGATCTGTCATTAGTGAGTTACAACCATGTAATAAAAAAAAATCTATTATAAGAAAAATTTAAGAAACAATTCAGACCAAATTAAATTTTAAAATATTTATTTACAAAAGATATAAAATTTAAAGCGATTGAATGTACTCTTTTGTATTTTTAACGAAAATTTTCAAGAGTGCGTCAACATAAAATCCAAGAGTACAGTATTGGATGCGGATGGTTGGGGTGCCAAATCACCCTAATTCGAGTATACGATCAAATTCATTTTGTTGTTGCTGGCAACATTATATTTGTATTGACAAGTATCACTAGTGCGCCCACATAAAAGTCAGGAATATTGTTGGATAGGGAGGATCATGTAAAACAAAAAAAAAAAAAAGCATTATTGCTGGCATGCAACGTGAAACACGATGCGTCATTTAACGTAATTACTTTAAAGCAATATGTTGACTACTGAGTAGATATTACGAATTTCATAAAATTCTTTCCTTAATACTTTCTCAATTATAGTGATAATCGTCTATTTTTAAATTATATTCTTTTACAAACAAATTTTCTGTTAAGAAATTTAAATAATATTAATTAGTTTTTGTAATTATATAGTAAAAGTAGTGAAAGAGAAAGTAATAAAAAAGAAAATTAAACTGAAAGAATATTGCTATAAAATATGAGAAATGATTAAAAAGAGAGGATTAAGTTTAGCTTTTAAAAAAAGTAGTTATGAAAAATTTGAAAAATAAATATTTTCATATTCTGATTAATTTTAAAAAAATCCAACAATGCAAACCCTAAATTAATAATAGAAATAGTTCTATGAGATATACTAAAAATTATTTTAATATTAAGATTTTTCAATCATTTTCTTTGTTTATGTAAGTACTTAAAATTAAATAATTATTTTCTCTATTATCTAATAAGTATTCATTTTTATTTGTATACATAAATGAAAAATGATTAAATGAGTTTAATTGTTTAAAAAATGAGTTTAATTTCTATGCATTAACAGCATCTAATTAAAACATTTGATTTGTATGACTTTTGAAGTAGTGAGTGTGACACTTAACCACTTTTATTGATGTGACAATACATGATTGAATAATAATATAAAAAAAATTAATACTATCTAAATTAATACTATGACAATACATCATAGAAATTAAACTCTTAAAAAATTAAATGTCTTACAAAACTACTTTTTTTTTTTGTTTAATTCATCTTTCTTTCTTAACACACACTCTATAATTAATTCTTTCACTTATTCTTTATCCTATACATAATATGAGTACCAATCATTTATTTAGTAGGGACATAAAAGAAGAAATAATTAATATTATTTATAATTTTTAAAGAATAGATAATTATAAAAAAATATAATTTAAAAAATAACACTTATTAAAAATTTGGGAGATGTTTTTTTTGCCTTAAATGAGAAGGAGTATAATTAAAATGTCAATTGTCAAGATCGATCTTACACACTCATCGTCGTGCCTCACTTTGCAAGCCATTAATCAATACTCTGTCAATTCTTATTAAAAAAACTAATGTATCCATGGGAGTAATAGATATCTGCTTTTACCGGGTATGTACAATTATTGTGGTATCACATTTCGTACCATAGAGTGGAACCGAGTCCAGCTAATGTTTAAAGAGTAACGTTAGTTTTACTGTGAGACACCATGTCGACACATTTACATTTATTATTGAATTTGATATAGATTTCACTTAATTTGGGTCTCACACTCAATCCAATAATGAATGTAAATATGTCGGCACAATCTCCTACAAAGTGTGAGTGAAAATAATATTTATCAATGTTTAAATATTTTTTTTAGACACCCATGCTCCATGCGACGTTCACGTTCGCATTAGGTCATTCGGTAACCGCGCACAATGGAGCAAAGGACCGATACGTTTGGCAACGTTTTAAATTGTCTTTAACCACATTTTTAAAATGTGACTAAAAGCGATGCACAGATCCAAAATTTCAAGCACGTATTTTCTGCATGCTGCATCACATGGACAACACCACCACCTCCATTGATTAGTGACAACACGAGAGCAATCCCAATTTTTCGTCGTTTTTCTCGGTTGGTTAGGTACAAATAAAGGTGTCAATCGTTATAGCGAAAAGGGCAAGGATTTCATTTCACACTGGCATCTCATCTTTATCTTCTTTTTGTTTTTGCTTTTTTTGTTTTGCGGTATGCTTCTTATCTGATCTTTATCTTTTCTTTTCTTTTTTTGGTATGCATCTTATCTTCATCTTTAATGTACTCCATCGTGACTTCATTTCACACTGCATCATCTCGTGGTAAAGGACTTATCCCAATTAAATAAGTATTATTTCACGAATACATCAACCTCTAATATAGTGAACGAAAATCTATTGTTTTTGGTTGAGAAAAAATAAATAAACAAAAGTTTTATGTTGAGTTTTACATCAACGATTTTAATTATTAGGGTTAACAAGACTTAGAAATAGAAAAATTTTTCTGTTGGGATTAAGTAATAGGATGCAATTTTTTTTAATTGTATAGTTTTCTTTTTTATGGAAAAAAAAATGGTCCAATGCCAAATTCGGATCACTGATTTATCAATTTTCGCCGGTAAATTGTTAGTTCCTGAATTGTATAGCTGCCTATTTGCCAACTGGATCGTGTCAGTTTCATCAGGGCACTAAGTATGTTCGGAAATTGCAAAATTTCAGCTTTAATTTAGACTTTCTGATTGAAAGGATGGGTCCATATTTATTTATTTATACATTAAAAAAAGTCATCTGTATGGAAAAAAAAAAAAGGTCGTCTGCATATATGCATCACTTTGAGATGTTGATATTACAGTTCTTATCCATTGGAAACATGACTTTTTCTTTTCCTTCTTCTTCTACTTTAAGCAAAAACATTAAAGAAGGATTGGATTGATTTTTCTGCTTTTGAATGCGATGAAAGGATCACGCATACTAATGGCAGAAATCACGCAATCTAGATGTCACAAACAGTGACAATCATATCTGGTGGGCGTGCTGAGTACTATGGTACTATCTTTTGTCCGTTTTTTATAAGAATATATTGTCTTCCATCTACAATGTCAAAATAAAGGCCTAGAACTTTCATAAAGTAAATAACCCATGATATGTTTTGATCGGTACACAGTCAAAAAAATTATTGACAATGGTAAGTGATCATCAATTTTAGAGCTCTTCTATCATTTTGAACAAGCTAAGTGACAAATATAATTATGATAGAGAATTTAATACTACATATACCTCCCTATCTAAAATTTTACTCAATTTATTTCATATTATATGTTTAGTATTTTACACAAAAATTGAAATAATGATTAAATTTTTTTATATTTTAAAAAATTAAAATTAAAATT
This sequence comes from Dalbergia cultrata, assembly GCA_031216105.1. Classification (NCBI taxonomy): domain Eukaryota; kingdom Viridiplantae; phylum Streptophyta; class Magnoliopsida; order Fabales; family Fabaceae; genus Dalbergia; species Dalbergia cultrata. The sequence goes on from CM062345.1 coordinate 57,342,164, forward strand.
ATTAAAATATCATATCATTTTTTCTCTTTCTGTTAAGTTATATTCATCTATTCTCTGTCCAAGATGATAAAATAAGCATACAATAATTAAAGGTTCATTAAAAATTAAAAATAACAATTAATTTAAAACACGAAAAAACCCCCCAAAATGGCTGTTAAAATGAAATGGAGGGAATAAGATACAAAAGTTATGAGCCTTTTTATTTGCTCTGTGTTGCATATTAATTGTTCAAAAAAAAAAAAAACACACACATGTTATGAAAACAACAAATAAATATTGATAATAGTGTAAAGTGTCTTAGCTGACAATTAATATGATTATACTTTTGAAAAAAAAAAGTAGATAAGGTACAATTAATTATAATAATGATGTAACTGGTAAATAAAAATTAAAGGTTTCTTGATTTGATAAATGGACATATGAAGTGAAACAAAAATTTAATCGAAAGTAGAAAGTTAAGATATAATGGAGGAAGTATATGAATTTTAATGATGTGGAATTTAATCACTCTTGTTTAAATTTTCAAAATTGGATTTTTTAACCTTTTAATAATTGAAGCATGATTTTAGTTAATAAATGAAGCATGATATTTAGGATTTTTAAGTAATTAGATTTAGACTTAGGGTTTTGATTGGTGGTGTCAATGTTTTTTAAGTAATTAGGGTTATAATTGTTGGGTGGGTGGAGTTATGGTTTTGAATAATTATTTATTGATAATTGATAGTTAGATTTATAGTTTTGATCAATATTCCAGTAAGTTTATTTTTTTGGTTTAGGGTTTAGGCTTAGGTTTGATAAATAAATTATTTAGTTTAATTAAATTATTTAGTTTAGTTCTTTAGTAATTAGTATTGATAACTAAGTTTATTAATTTTTTTACAAATTAATATAGCCTGATTGAGTCCTACATCCCAAGCATGCTGGGCCTACGGCGCCATTAACATCGACCACACATGCAAGTGTACCTATAAGCTGCTGGTTTTTTGGAGGCTATATAGGTTGGACACTTTGAGTGTAATAGTGGACTTGTTAGCACATTTGTGTCCAGATAAATTGACTGTACTAAAAAGATGAAAGAGACATTTGTTTTAAAAGAAACAATTATATCTTATCATTTTATCTTTGCATCGAACATTTTGATACCTTTACTTATGCAATTAAATTCATTCAAGTTACAATTAACATTCTATTAAAAAATATCTCAAATGAATTTTTATTTTCATACATATCACTCAAATTATGAGAGAGATTTTTAAGATATATATCACTACAAAAAATTATGTTAATTATGGCTATTAATTAAATTAGGGCGGTTCTTTAAAATTCCCATAAAATACAGTGAATTAAGGCAGTTTTGTTGACTGCCACAATTTTAGTGCAAAAAATGACGGCTTAATATATAACTAATCACCGTAATATTCTTTTAATTTTTAAAGGTTGTCGTTTTCCAATTTTTCTAAATTTTTGGGTTTAAAGAAATGAAAAAAAGGGATTAGAGTTGTTCAATTGTTGTTTTCTCTCAAGTCTCAACTCTCAAGCCCCATCTTACCTTTTTCTCTCCTAAGGGCCGCCGTCGTGATGTCCACCTCAGCATTGCACCCCCGCCGTCCACGTTAGCACCATCGCCATTCACTTCTGCTTCACGCTTCTCTCTCTCCACAAAGCTTCCTTGATCTGGTTCGTGCTATGCTACTACCTTCCCCTTTACTCTCTGATGCCTTTGCTCTGCAAAGCTTCCGCTGCTAGCTCCGCCCTCGCCACTGCCTTCCCCTCTACTCTGCAACGGCACTGCTCCACGAGGCTTCATCTACTCCACCCTCGTCGCTGCCTCCTCGACCTTGCTGCCTCACTGTGAGCTAAGGTTGTATTTGATTGGTTCCTTGTTGCCAACCTCTGTTAATAGGTTGAGCATTGGTTGTTGTCAAACTTGATGTGATTTACAACTATTGTCAATGTTTCTGATCAATATCTTTTAATTATATGAACTTTCATTCTATTATGCTTAACAAACAATATATTTTATCAACAACCACACCTCCAACCAAAAGAATAGATAGTTCAATCATTTGATAAGAATACCTTATACTCTGATGCATCTATGTGATTACTTTATCCATTATTGCTTATGAAAGAGAGTGGTGGACTGGTGGGATTAAGTTTACTGTGGCACATTTTGCTTAGAAACGCAAAATTACCACAAATTGAGTGAAGATTCATTTTAATATATTCATTTTAGTGTTTGAGTCATTAAAATTGACTCAGGAAATATGATTCACTAAACTATTTTGGACGATTATTGGAACATTTTTTTTTCAAATTGGTGTTGCAAATTGCAACGATTTCAAATTATTGTAATTAATTTTTTTAAAAAACTTAATGCAAGTTATAGTGGTTTCAAATCGTCATAATTAATTTTTTAAAAATATTTCACTAAAAATTGCAACGTTTAAAAGCACGATAATTTACCCCGCATTATGGCGGTGGTTATATAGGGTGATCACAGCGAATTTTTTGAACCGCCATAATCTACCGAATGATGTTGGTAATTACGGTGGTTAAAACCACCACAATTTACTATTTTTTTTGTAGTGTATCCCATAAAATAGAAAACTAGAAAGTCATTAACGATTATAATAGAGCATAAAATTAATTTATCATTATTATTTTATAAAGAAAAATGTTAGATGCCCATAAATTTTTCCAAAATTTTGTATCCAAAATAATATATCATAATTGTTAGCCCTTTGATGAATTGTTGGGCCATCAAAGATTCTATGAATATTTTTCTAGATACATAGTATTACTCAAATATAAATTACTGCAAGTTATACACAAACATTCTTATTGAAAATTTTCTTTTAATCATTTCACTACAAGAAATAAGATTTTTTATGAAGACTAAAGTCTTCACTAAAGCTTTTAGTGACGACTAAAAGTCGTAATGCATACCTTTTAGCTATAAGGTCAATAGTGACAGCTCAAAGTAGTCGTCATTACGAATAATGTCTTTTGTGATTACCTGAGTCATCACTTATATTTAAGATAGTCGTCACAATAATTTATACATTTTGTGACGAATTAAGTAGCCACTAAATAAATAGCTATTTAGTCACAACGCATCTTTAGTGACAACATAAGCAATTGTCACAAAAAGACCTCCTACCAGGATTAGGAAAGACCTCCTACCAGGGTTAGGAAAAACCTCCCAAACTCTTCAAGGATTTCTAGAGGGATTACACATTACCTCATTAATGAGATTCTCACATTGGTTAATGGATTCAAACCTAGACCATTGTCAGATTTGAGTTAAACCTTAACCAACTATGCCCACTCTCATTGGCGTATTAAAAATTGTTCGTGGAAAATGAGAATGCAGTTGTAGGAGGCCCAAAATGGCTTGATGACCACAAGTACGGGCGGCTAATTAAGACCATAAAGAGGTAGAAGGAGTAAAATTTAGTTAACGGGGAATGCCACATGGCAAATTATCCGAAAATAGAGGAATTAAGCAAGGGAAGATATGATAGATTTTGGTCAAGTGAAGCTTAGGCGTGGGGTGTTGATCATAGTTCTTGGAATTATGGTTACATGATTTAGTTGATTCAGACTCTGAATTTGTTATTACGGATCATATACTTGAAGAATTGATATTTATTTATTTTTTCTGTATTAAAGCATTTTCCTAAGAGTTCCCTTAAAATAGTGGAATTGAAAAGTTTGATAAGGATGTAAGGTAATGTTGAGGAATTGTGGGATGAGTGAGATTGAGAACTGAGTGTATTGGAGTTTTGAACTCGTAAGAAATTTTCAAAATTGGTTATTGCATTTTTTGACTGGATTTAACGGAGTAATTCGCATTATCTTGATTGTAAGCAATAAAGGTTATCTAAGATAATTTTCTTGTATTTAATTGTTTGATTTGTGCAGATGGACCAAACAAACATATTCTTAGATTTTCACTGGGAACTGATAGGTGTAAGCATGATTAGCAGCCAACTCGGCATATGAAGAGTTAGTTACAGAAATTTGTTCTTGAAGCTAGAATCTGCTATTGTATTTGTAGCACGTGGAGGATCTTGTATGACCTCATATATACTGCTGTTATACTGCATTCAAGAGTCAAGAAATCATAATCTTCACTCACGCTCATATGTGCCAAGCTTTCTACCCTCAATTCTCTTCTCAGCTACTCATATCACTTTACATCATCTTAGCCAATCACTATTTTTGCTACACTGGAACCACTGAAACATGCAAATGATTTTTTTATCCTACTACTTTTAGTCATATATATATATGATTTTAATAAAAAATTTAACATTATATAATTTAATTCTGATTATTTTAATTTTCATATCACTTTAATCATTTTATTGAATCTCTATTTAAATTGAATGGCTAAATTAATATGTCAAAAATTAAAAAAGATATGACCAAATTGATTAAAAAAATATTAAAATAAAATTAATATAATTAGAATCAAATTGATGTAAAAAAATTTATTAGATTCAAATTAATATCAAATTAAAAATGTTAAGATAAAAAAAAATTATTCTATTCATTTTGACAAAGAATGAGAGCACACGAAGCAATACTATAACTCATCAGTTCCAATGTGTCACTGTGATATCTATTCTTTTCTTTTCTTTTTGGCCGTCATCTTACTTAGTCGATATCTGATCTTGCTTGCTAAGCTTAATTCAAATGCTTATTTGCGACAACTATCAACCAACCAATATATATAGTACACAGAGACCAAAAAGGTTCGGTCTAGAAGACCGTGCTTATTTTATGGAAGCCAAAACCAAATGTGCATATATATATATATATATATATATAGTACACAACGACCAAAAGGTGCGCTCTAGCAAACCATGCTTATTTTATGGAAGCATAAACCAAATGGGCATATACTTTTTGTACCTGTATAGAAGGGGTAAACAAGCCTAGGCACATCTTACACACACAGACCAGAGTCATGTCGTAATAGCTAAGACATACCACATGATACGCATACACGGACACATTTATCAAATTGATTAGGGGGACCTGAACACCGTCTTGAGCATAGGGGCGCGATCATCAGCTTCGGCATTCTCAGTCACGTGGTCATAATGCATCCCATGGCAGCACTTGTAATTAACAGATTCAATCTCCATTTTCAGCCCACAAGATTGATTTGGGACACCAGAGCGAATGTTGTCCAATTGGAAGTCGGCACATGGCAGAGGAACACTGGCACTTACACGGTCATAGTATCCCTTAAAAGCATTGTCAAAGCCTTGCAACTCCAGCACATTAATTGTTCCTCCAATTATCGTACCCCTCCGTCACACTCATCATCAAGTCATTGAAACCAAGTTTGAGCACATTATCCCCTTTGCTCACAAGAGCCCACCCCTTCTCGTTTTTCATTTGTACGTCTTTGAGGATGGAGTCAAGCTCGAAGTTGTTCTTTTGAATCTTGCTGAGGAATGAGTTGGTTATGTTCACCCAGAACTTGTACTCCTTGCTTGCATCAACCTTTGAAAAGCTGAATTGCTCAATGAATGTGCGTGTCTGCTTCAAGATGGGATCCCTTTCGATATTGTCCAAGCGAGTACCAAACCTCTGAGTCCATGCAATGTCTGCACCTCCATAAAAGAAGACGTACTTGTCTTCCTGGGTCTGATTCACAGGAGAATATATATGTATCATTTGATGAGTAACGATGATGATACACTTAAGACAACTAATTAAGTTGATCAAACCAAAATTACAGACATCAAAAAATTAACCAAAAATTTTTTTTCCCCCAATTGATGTGGATTATATTATTGCTTTTAGATTTTTGTGTATCATTGGTCTAACAGACAGTAGGGTGTGACTCAAAAGTTGTATACGATCAGTTCTTACTGAAAAAATAAAGAAAATAACCATCGAATACTTTTAAAATAAATTTCAAGGATGTTGCAACAAATTGATTGGTGGGTGTAGTTGCACTTTAAATCATTCATTTGGTCGATTCAATTTCACTGCAAATTTAATTATGTCTTTGCAGTTTAAAATCATACAAAATAAATGTTTTTGTGATTTTCAAACGGTGCAAATTTAGACTCTAATGTTTATAAACGGTATAAGATAATCTTTATTTGGCTCATATAGTCTACCTCTTAAATAGATAAATACAGTTTTAGATTAGGTAGATTAAATCGAATTTAAAATTTACAATATAAATACAAACCAAATTAAGAATAAAAACAATTACCCTACCTAGTACAATAAATTTAGGGTGCAATTATTTGAACTTCTAAACAAAATTTAAATCAAAATATGTATTAAAAATTTAAAATAATTAACAATTATTCTAACAAAATAATATAAAAATTTAATTCAAACAAGCTTTAATTCTCCAGGAGTAAGTATTGCACACTTATTCTATTTTATAACTCTCTATCCACAATGAATTTAACCAATCTGACCGTTGATTTATGTAATATTATATTAATGGTAAAGCATATCAAATTTCAAAAAAATTGGACAGTAATAGCTATACAATATATTAATCGATATTTACTTGTATTTTCGAAAACATGTTATCCTTAAAAATAAAATAAAATGATGAACTATCAAATCATTTTCAAATTATATGAAACTTTATATGCTTAATCTTCTTGGTAGAAACTTTAAATTTAATAGTTGAATTGATGTAATTTCATGCTTGAAAAAGTTATTAGATGGAATAAGTAGGCCAAAACTTACTCCTCAAGTAAACGAATCTTTACTATATATATATACACACACACCACCCAATTTTCAATCACTGGATTAATCCTAATAGCTTCAGTCCAAAACCAATTCTAGTGTAGGGAAAGTTTTTCATCGTCCCCGTGTCCTAATGCGAAGGCTTTGATACCCCACACAAAAATCATGTGCATAGCATTTTTGTTAATCACCTCCCCACTAGTATTAGCCACCACCTCGATAGGTTTACCTTGGTAATTCCACTCCTCTTGGAGGGATTTGATACCCTTCATGGGTGAGAAGTATTGAACCATATACCATGGCATCAGAGATTTTAATTTCTCAAAATTTTCCTTTTCTTCTGTGTCCCATTCTTCCACAATGGGAACCCACAAAATCTTACAATCCTTTTGTCTTTGTCCTTGGTAAGTGCATCATGAATAGGTTTTAGAGTCCAAATCTCATCTTCAATGTGGTTAAGACCAAAAACAAAAAACAGTTGGTTCTTTGTCTTTAGCATTTTCAGCTTAACCTATTTGGTCAAATCACCAAAAATTAAAAAGTGATAATTGATCAGCTAGACCTAAACCAAACAATGGAATTCACTAAAATAGTATGTGTGGAAATAACTTTAGTCTTTTTGTACTAACCAATTCTAGAGTAGTATTGTCAAGGATTTCGAGTTGCGTATAATCTTGAGGGAAGATCAAAGCTTTCAAAAGCTCCAAAATTCTTGAAGGAGTTCGGAATTGGATCATCATTTCAAGGAATTCAAAATTAAGAGCTGCCTTAACTTGTGTATATAACTCAACTAACGTTGCCTTTAAGAATTGGGTATGATGTTAACGTGACAGGTTCAATTTCAATCCTCCAAAAATTTCCTGGACCCCACTCTTATCCAGGTCCTTACAATTTCACTTAGAATGTGTTTGATTTGGGGTTAAAATGAAATGAAAATTTTTATAAAGAAACTCTATATATAATTTCATGGAAGAGAAAACTGGATCGGACCAGCCGGTCCGACTGGAAATCGTTCACCTGGGCGGTCTGGTTAAGTTCTAAAAATCGGAGGAAGTCAAAATTGGAAAAACTGGGAAAACTGGTGAACCGAACCGATTAGACTGGTTTAGAACTTTTTTTTTTTTCAAAACTTAAATAATGATATTTTGTGGTAGTCATAGCACAAAAATACAAAAAATAGAATCAAAGAAAGACACTAACAAATATTGTTGGGTTGTTCTTCTTCTTTCTCTATCATTCATAAGTTGCTCACCATATACCTCACTGATCACTAACAAATATTGTTTTCAAATGCTTTAATTTGTGAATATGCTGTGAGGTTGAGACTAGAAAAATTTTATATGGATTATATTTATTTTTATAGAGCTACGAATATATATTTTGTGTTGATTATTTTACTGTTAATAATTTAATATATTTTTTTATATTCTAATTAATCACACACACACACACATAGATGTGTGTGTATATATATATATATAATATTTTGGTTGAACCCTGATTAAATCAGTTTGACCTCTAAACCTTTGAACTAGTACCTTGACCAATTCAATGTCTAGTCTGGCTTTCTCTTCCTTGTATAATTTTAAATATAGAACTCATTCACACAAATTTATATACCACTTTTACCTCCTAATCTAACATAAAACATAGAAGAAATTTTTTATAGATAATTTATACGTGTAATTTTATGCATGAATCTAATTCGATCAAAATTTTTGCCCAAATTTATCCTTCAATTGGGAACACCTTGGTATATTGAAAATAAGGTATAAACAAGATATAATAGCTTTGTATATAACTTATTTGGGCTTTGATTTCATCCAGATCAGCAGTTAATTGTGTCAGAACAATTTTGAGCCTCCCAACCGCTTCAGGTTTAATGTTCCAGTCCCTGAAATATGAATAAACATAAATAATGACAGTTAATACGAAAAATAAAAATGAGCAAATATCACATACAATATAACATTGCATGAGTGAGTGAGTTAGCGAGCAAATATCCATATTATTTTGTTGCAGGTTCGGAACATTGCTTTGGGGATTGTTTCCCGTAGGGTAAATTGGAAACATCTGACAGCTATGGAACAATTGATAGTAAGTAAATGTTGCTAGCTCTTCCTTTTATTACGAGGCATTGACAAAAGAATGTTATTCTCTATTCTAATCTCTTACTACTTTTCCAATCGAGTAGTTGATGGGTGTCACACATGGATAATCATTGTGCATGGATCTCATTTTGATTGGGCTTCATATTTGATTTGTAGAAATTGTCTAGGCATCGAAATTGATATAATTAAGTGTAGTGTTTATTCTAAAATTTATGCTCTATGTATTTTCATGATAAGGTCATTGAAACTGGTAGTGAACACCATACATCTAATGATAAAGGGTGGCCCACTACATGAGACTCGCACCTGGTAGGATATGACAATGATTGATGTATGCAACTTTATCCCTGCTTTGTAGAAAGACTGTTTCCAATATTCAAATCCATGACATCCAAGTCACAAGATAGCAACCTTACCCCCTTTTAATTTATTTTATAAAAGAAGAAATCTTATTAACAAAAAGATAAGAATAATACATTGTAAAGAGGACAATAAATCCTCAAAGTAAATAGAAAACATCAAAAGATCAAAGCTTTTTAATATCTTATCATATCAAAGATGAAAACTCCTCTAAAAGCGTCATGTGCCATACATCAAGTAGATGATAGGCATCTAATCTTATCCCACAAAACCAGGTTATCTGAATGTTTATTGTCAAAATTGCGAGAGTTGCACTCTAATAAACAAATACACTAAGTAACTATAAAGACAACACACTATCATAAGGATTTTGCCTCACTTCTCCTCCAAAAGCAACAAAATTAGTCAAAAGGAATTACAATGCCATAAGGATTTGACCTCATTTCTTCTCCCAAAACCAACAAAACTAGTAAAAAAGAATTGATCCATGGTTTTAGGACACACCCAACATTCACCAAAAAGACCAAATAAAGAATTCCATAAAGAATCAACCACCGAGCAATGCAAAAACAGGTGAGTGGTTGATTCCAAGCTAACACTACACATAATACACATACAACAACAACGACTAAACCTTATTACACTAAGTGGGGTCGGCTACATAAATCAGGCAATATCACAAATAATAGCTTGTCTTCAAACTTGTATTATATCATTGTGCTAAAGCTTACCCTCTATCATACATGTAATGACAATGCCGCATTTGTTTTTTTTCAAACACATATCACTCACTTATTATATAAAAATATATTTTAATTTGTTGTATAACCTCCTACTTATCTGTTTATCAATTACGTATGTTACAATATTTTGTTATACCAATACGATAATTAAGTGCACAAATAAATCAATATTTGGAGTGGTACATGACTTGCTTTTTTATCTTATCTGTCACGTCAGTCTGATAATCTGTGCTAGGCTGGATCCTTAAAATAACCGAAGCCGAGGTAGTTTATTGAATGCTGTTGAATGGTGGTAATTTCTTTGAAAGCTCTTTCTGGAAGCCTAGTGAGCTTTTGTTGCAATCGTGCTAAACTTTCCACTCTGCACCTTTACTACTCATAGATATATGTACCTCTACCTGATCAAGAAATCCACATACCCGTTTTAATAGGAAGCTCAGTATCGGAATGAAAACTATTTTTAATTTGTCTAATGTTTAATTTGTATATGATAGACTTGTAGCTTTTACTTAAAGATATTTCTTCATGCTTAGACAAAATGCTGTTTTCAGTTCATATATATGAAAAGTAGAAACAGTTAGAAACCTTTCCTTTGTGTTTGTGGCGCAAATGTTGATTTCATTTCGTAATGCTGAGTTTGAAAATAAGCTAAGTTTATGAACTTCGCCTTCCATGGTACAAAACTCATTTTCGTGGTCATTGGCCTCTAGTTACAATCTTTTACCTATTGGTGCCAATCTTCTTTTGCAATGGTATTCATCATATGAAATCTCAGCTTGCTTTCTGATAGTTTAACACAAATACTGCAGGCTATGATAGTCAGAGGTTTTAAAGGGGACAGTGGCATGGCGGATATTATGTGCTTGTTGCGCTTGACAGTTGTCATAGGAGCTGCTCTCCTGTCTGAGTACTACCTTGCCTAATAATAATTTGTGCCAATCTGGCATCGGCAAGAGCTTTCTGTATTGATAGATGTATTTATGTAATTTAGTTCAATTTCTTATTCCTTGAGTAGCAGGTGAAAAATCATTGCAGTCCCTTGCATAATCTGGGGCCAAGCAACTTTAGTTAATTATATACTTTCCGTACGAAGAAATGAAAGAGGAAGATATGATAAAACCTAAAACACTAGCAGTGTACATAAGACAGGTTGGATCAAACCCAAGCCTAACTCAATTATTTGATTAGACCATTTTACTAGACATGAAATTGGCTCGATAATGACTTAACTAATGTTCAAGTTAAACCGGCTCAATCAGACCTTTAAACAACATATAAAAATTTGTGACATTGTATAAACTTCTGAAAGTAACGTACAAAAATCAACAAATATTTGATAATATACGTATCAAAATAAACCATATCAATACAAAAAGTAACATAATTTTATGTAAAATATATATATAATTTATTTGTAATATCTTTTGAAAATAAAAACTTTTAAGGAATTATTTAATTTTGAGTTAGGTAAGATCAATTCAAAATATGATCCAAAGCCACTTGAAATAGTATCGAGCCAAATCCTAATGTTCCAACAAGGATCATCAAAATGGGCCAAACTAGTCTGGCGAACTTGTTTTCCTACGAAAAAAAGGTGAGTCAAATCTAAAAATTTAGTCCGTGTAATATCAATCTGTATTTGACCTGCTATATTTGGCCTGCGGGATAAATAGGTCACCCCTTGCGAATAAACGTGAAACCCGTTTGCCATTATTTTTGCTATTTGCATTTTTTTGGGCCAAACAAAACCCAAATGGTCTCCAAAACCCCATGGCCCCACCTGCCACTCAGCCCATGGCACTCGCCAAAAGTGGTCAGTTGTCTTTCCCTGTAATATTGCAAGCATAAGCGTATTCTCATGCTCAGGTCCGTCATTTGACCACCAAGGAGATAAAGCCTCTTCTATGAACTTCCTTCTCCTCTTGATTTATAAAAGAGTAATGTTATGTATACAATAAAATTACATAATAAGTATATATCACATATTTTATCATAATTAGATATGATAAGTGAGTATGATGAGTAGAGACCACTCATCACATCTAATAATAATAAAGGATGTTGTAATGTGTATTTGTTGTCATATTTTATTGTCCACGTAATATTAATCTTTATAAAATTGTCTCACGAGCCCCTAATGAGTTTTTCAACTTATTGCCCTGTGTGCCACTCTTAATAAACCTCCGTTATTGAAGTTCACAGAATTGTAGTTATGTAATATTGTGTGGCTTTCGGATAATTAAAATAACTAAAATATCCCTCTTATTGGGTACTTTGAGTAAAGATCCCTCCCTGCTAATACTTCAGGTGAGAATCAAACTCACCAACGTCTAACTCCCCTTCCTCCTTGTCAACATCCATCGTCACCACCTCACCTCCGCAATTTCCTTAACACCAACAGACCCAGAAAACAAATGATTGGCATCAAAATCAAGTTTGTTTCTACTCCCTGTGACATTTGCTCAATCTAGCAGCTTGTCAACTGAAGTTGATTAAACAATCAACTATACAAAGCATGTGATCAAGTGCAATTTCTCTCAAAGCACAATTATTTCAATTCGTATTTGTTTTCTTCTACATCCATTGTTTTGGATCAAAACTCTCTCCAACCAAAAACAAAATAAAATTGTTCAGTTGTCTACATTGAATTCCAGCACCACTGACATTAACATCGAGGATGGAGGTGTAGGTCTGGCGGTGACCGAGCTTGAAGGCACAGAGGATGATATATGTCTGCCTTCACGCCATAGGAGATGAAGAAGGTCCAGCAGAAGTTGCCGATGGCATTGGGCATGATCATAGGCAGGGGAATTCGGCGGGGGGTGCTGGTGGAGGGTGGCTATCACAACCTAGTCCAAGGTGTGACTGGCGCATAGGACCATGTTCCCTAGCAAACCTTTATGTATAAATTTTCTTGAAAAATGGGCAAAGTTTTCTTTGTTTTCGGACCGAAATACAAAACATGTAATATATATAGCAAAACCTCAACATAATTAGAATACTAGATAATTATTCATATATCCTAAAATACGATTTTCTCATCAAATGAAAATTTTCAAATATAAGAGAATAAAAACATAAAACAAAAATATTAGTTAAAGTATTTTAGTTCTCATAAAGAAACATAATATTATATAAAATCATCACATATAATCCACGAAAATAAATTTTATAAAAACATACTCATGTCCCTAACCCTGCCTGTGACACATTGGAGCTATAATCCTAAATACATGAGCCACCAGATCAAAAATGACTCACCACGCTACAGATAAAGATCTCTAAGCTGGAGAATGCATAAAGCTAGGATTGACACCTGTATCTGAAAAGGAAGGAAGGTAACAGAGTGAGTTTAACAACTCAATGAGTAGATAAAACACTCATAGCCAACATGAGACAATAACGCTTGAAAGCTATATAAACAACAAGGGAAAATCTATTTATAATCAAAATAGATATATAAATATGGGAAAGTGGACTTAGACAGGAAATTCCATCAGGATGACACACTCAAGCGGCCATTCCCTTGTGTGATCCCACCTTCTATTACGAACCACAAATACGTGGACCTACACTCATCCATCATGTATCACTCTCATATAGTCATGTAACACTCTTATCAGTTAAGGTGCACTCTGGCTAACGCCACCTGCCATTAGCTACGGTTCCTATCTCAGGCATTCCTAAAATAATTTATAAAATATCCATTGATTTTCATTGCTCCATAACTTGTCCAAATATTTTGATCATAAACCATTCATAATCCATTCCGTGGGTTTACCCCAACTTCAATAATTTTTCAGTCCATCAGTATTATTGATACTCGGCCCATAAATAAGCTTTCAAGTTCTAAAACACATACTCAATATATCCAAATCAATCTTTTTAAAATATAGTATAAAACTGATTATTTATCTCATGTGGTAACTAAAATACATTTATTTTTCGATCAACTACAACAAATAAATCTCTCAAATACTTAAACCATGCAAATTCATAAGCTGGGAACAATAGGTGTTATATAAAATTCATAAATAATTTATATTAGATGAATGTAACTACAGATACTAAATCTACTTACAACAATGGTTCTCAAGGAACTGAAAACAACTCCTCAAAGCCACACAAAATTCTTCGATTGACGTTTGTTTGATCTATAACACTAGGAACAAGCCAACAATACATATATACACTAATAATATTACCAATTAACATAAATTAGCTCTAAATTTCAAAATCCCCAATTATTCTAAACATAAAGTTCTAAAAACCCCAAATCCTCCATAATAGGAGGCTCAATTAGACTAATAGAGAGGTATAGAGACTTACCGACAATGCCAAAAGAATGAAAATGGAAAGCACCGCCTCAATCCTTGAATTTGCAGCGGTTTCCTCTCTCTAGAAAGAGAAATTGTGAACACATAGAGAAGAGAAAGAGACAAGAATGGAGGGAGAAGGGAGGCGCAGTCATTGGCAGCGTCATGGTGGCGGCAGCAATGGTTGATGAGATGGTGATGGTGGTGCATGGACAAAGAGGGAGAGGGAACGGAGGGAGGAAGAAGAGAACAAAGAAAGAAGAGAAGGAAAAGAGGGGGAGACACAGTCCGTGGGAGAGAAAGAAATGAGGGGGGGGGGGAAGGAAAAGAAAAAAGAATGGAATTAAAAGAAAAGTCGGTTCCCACCCATTAAACATTATGTCATCAACAATTTATCTATCTTGGTCTATGTTAAAATGAGGTTCTCATTTATCTTCTCTTTTTTTACATACATTCATTATTATTATATTATTATTTTTGAGACGTGAATAAATTTATTTATTTATTTATTTATTTGGGTATCACATTGGCAGTGTTGGAAATGAATTAGGCTTAGATGGGTGTTCATAGATAGGGGTAAATTGGAGAAATTGCACTTCTTGGTAAGTCCGTTAATAGCCAATGAGTATAGGGGAGGTTATTGTAGGCTAATCAAATAAAGGGAAATTAAATTGAATTTCATCACATTTTAAAGGAAGAGAGTGTAATTTATATATATATATAACAATAAGGTGTAGAGAAAGAGTTGAAAAATTAATTAATGCATATATAAGAACATTTATTCATAAGTTGAGCAAGAAAATATATATATGTGGATTGTGCTGAATATCGTGCAAGCCCTTAAACGCTAATCGAAAGAAATACCAGCAATGAATTGAAGCAACAACAACACGTTTATTCTGATTGACTAAACAAGACACCACGACTGCACACGATAACGATCTCCACGAAAGGAAGATGAAAACAAGAACAGATACAAAGAAATTCGACACCACACATAAAACCCTTGCAGCATACCATGTATTATTCAATAAAAAGACAATGGACAGAGACGATGGGCATGCTGCATGCATGCACATATAGCTAGCGCGGCCATATTCATCCGAAATAGCCGTTCACTAACTTGGAAATAGTTTTCTGGTGGCCGCATTTGTAAGTGACTGTCCTTTCCATCCTTTCTCCACAATCTGGGCATTTCACAATAACTGGCAGACTTGGACTGAAGCTTGGAAATGGTACATGGCAAGGGAGCCGTTCAGGATGTTTGTTTTCAAAGTATTCTTGGAGGCAACTCTCAAACTTCTTCTTTCCTATGTACTTGGTCCATTCCTTGTAATCTGTCACTGCGCTGGTGAACATAGTTCCAGAAGCGCAGGCTAATACCTTAGGACCTTTACACAGTATAGCCCAGCCGCTTTCGTCCTTCTTCAAGGAAAGCAATTTTTGGAATTGTTTTGTAGCATCGTCCAACAGATTCCGTTGCATCTTAACTAACAGCAAAGATTCTATGCGGGTCCAGAACTGCACAATCTCCTTGTTCTTGTTGCCTCCAATGGCAAATGATTTCAGGGTAATCTTTGCGCTAACACTTTCCACTAGTTCAGTTACATTTTCTCCAAAAGCATTGATCCATGTCTCGTCCTTACCTCCTCCATACAACAAAATGTACTTTTCCTCATCAACCTGTTAAAATTAACTTGGAGTTCAATCAAACGAGAAAAAAAGAACAGAAATGTTGGAGGGAGGATAATAATATTGTCAAGGTAGATTACATTAGAAAAATTATTAGTGTACTACAAAATCTTACAACAATTCTACAACATCATCTATATATGTCTTCTCTTCTTTTATTCCTCTCTTTAGACCCATATTTTTATTTTGTCATTTTGTGCAATGTACACTATAGTATACAATTGTTGTCATATTTTTATTATACACCAATCAAATCTCATTATATTATTAGAGTTAGAGTTCAATTTATATATACAAGTCGTGTAAAACTTAAAATTTTTTTGACACTTTTATCTAATTATATATTACCAAATCAAAAAAATATAGTTAAATTCTATGTTTACTATTTAAAAAATTATTTAAATAAAATGCTTTAATTGAATGATGACAGTTAGTTGTTCAATTAAGGAGAAAATTAATCACCTCCTGCTTTATGATATCAAAGATTATTGGACGCGTGCAGTGGTCTAGATCTGGAACTATTCGAGAGAAAGGGAAGGCATGTTCTCCCCATGCCCTTATCATATGCATGGCATCAAGACATTCCACCGCACCTCGTGAGCTGAGAACCGCGACCATTGGCTCGTAGCTGAAGTGCCACCTCTTTTTGATGTACTTAATACCTACAATTCTTTCGCGCGTTTCGTAGCTGACAACGTACCATGGCATTTTCCTCTTCCAAGTGTCAAATGTTCTCTGCGCATCTCTGGTCCATTTCTCCACAACCGGAATCCAGATAATCTTATAATCATGGTGCTTTTTTTCTAGGTATTTATGAATCATCTCAAGAGTAGAAAAATCATCCTCGGAAATGTCTAGTTCTGATATGAACAACAGTACATTCTTTCCCTTCAGCACATCAGCAACTCTGACCTGTTAGCGGGCATATGCAAAAGATTTTTGAATCATCATTATAAGCACACATATTTCTGCTTCATAATTCACTTTCCGATATATTTGTGAGTTTGAATTTTGGACGGAAAAGAAACGAAAAAAATAACTTATAGCATAAGATTTTAAAATTTTACACTACAAATCTATCTTTGTTTAAAATTCACACTTATAAATATACCCATAGTGATTTCAGTAAAAGCACAGGGCGTAAGAACACACCACTCTCTCCTTGTGCTCAAGATAGGGATCGCAGGGACTCATCATACAAGTCATAACCTTGATGATGCCACTTCGGCTACAAATACAGGTATGCAATTTTGAGTAAGCCTCCCATTCATCTGCATAAATCAGTATTTATAATACTATATGTCAGCATTTAAATATGGCCAGTAAATCATAAATGACAAATCTTTTATATGCTCGGCACATTTTTATAAATCATAGCTTCACTTTTACTGTCTGTAGAAATTCCCTACTGCTAGTTTACGATTGTGGCCAATGAGAGGATTGGTTTGTGATGAAACATATGAGAGGGGACCTACTAATAAAAGCTCAGGACTAGGATCTTAACACCAAATTAAACTTTTTACTTTTCTAGTCTTCTATTATTTACTTATTTTCTGTCCTTTTAAGGATTATTTTTTGTTTTCCTTTGGGTATGTTATTTGTACGCTCAAATTTGACATAGTTCAAGAACACTCATCAAACACAAAAATGAAAACAAATTCAAATATGATCTTCTTTTTTCACTGATACGGAGTGGTGCTTAATCTGTTGACGTGCAGATAAAATTTAGTCACCCAGAAAATTGACATATTGGATCCTCAAATATCATCCATTCCCAGGTTTGAAATTGATGTCAATATATATATATATATATATATATAGTGCTTAAAAAGAAGAGTAGAGTTATTTAAACACTCAAAAGTGAATGTCCTATTAAGACACCTACTTTTCTACTATTGAATATGATGAGTTAATGAGATGGGTTGAAACTATAGTTACATCTAATAATAAAAAAGTGGGTGTTTCAATAGAATACCTACTTAACTTTTTAGTGTTAAAATAACAATTTTATAAAACGAAACATGTAAGATTTTAAAAACATTGCTTCTCTACCCGAAAATATATAAAAAATTAGCTTCCATAATTGTGTCAACACATCATAGATAAATATTTTATTTTCTGATCACTTATAATTTTTGTTAAACCACTCATAACTTGCCACCAGTATGCCAACTAGACCTGGCATTATTTCTATGAAAAATTGGGACATGTGGCGTTACTTATTATGTTACAATTAAGAAACATAAATAGTATACACAGAAAATTGGATAAAAAATTCAGTCCAAAATACATACCTATTAGCAGTTTGTAATTTTCAATGGTCTCCCTTAGTTTTGTGAGCTTATCACTTAGCCAAGAAGCTTGAGAAGAGATCAGTCCTCTTCCGGTCGTAATCCTGAAACCCGCACATTAATAGGTTAACTCTCTCTCTCTCTCTCTCTCTCTCTCTCTCTCTCTATATATATATATATATATATATATAAATCAATTTACACCATTAAATAATTTTTAATTGGATTAATTTTTAATAAAAACTATCATTAGATTAAAAGTTCACGTTATTCAGACCATGCCTATAAAATTTAAAATTAATCTAAAATCGTTTGACATAGTTTCATGTATATCAAAATCAATATATAATATATGTATTTGAAATAAATAAGAATAAGAATGTCATGATTATATTCTTATTAATATTTAATTTTTATGAAATTTGACATAAATAATATTTATGATAAGTAATTTTAAGGTTGAATTGATAAAAAAAAATTATTTTATACAGAGTTATTAAAAATATAACTTTATTTAAAGTTATACCGGTATAATTTGTCCCATATATATAACAATCAATAAGAGGAGCGGTCAAGAATTCACGGGAGCAAATAATTATGTTTTCATAACTAAAGCAATTAACATTGCCGAGGTCTGTAATTTGATTTTTTTTTCTCAAAATAATAATTTAATGGTATATTATACATTTAAAAAAGAGAAATGTTATTTGATAATGAGAAATTAAGTAAACATTCAATTTTTTTATCAAAGGTGAAAATGCATATTACACTTCGTAAGACTGGGACCTTACTCTGTAAATAAATAAATAAATAAAAGTTATAGATATCTAACTTGGGATCACTTTTGTTCAAATTTTGAAAAACATTATTATAAAACTTAAATTTTAGGTGCATTTATTTTAGATTTAAAAAATAATAATTATGAAACTTAAATTTTATATTTAATTAAAAAAGATAAAAACTGGTTTTTGTTTTCATAAGCTGTTTTTTTTTTTGTTTCTACCAAAAAGTTGAAAACTAATTTTTTTAAATTTTAATTATTTTTTAAAACTATTCAAATATATGAAAAGCATTTTTTAGAGTGAAAAAAGTGATTCTAAACTTAAAAAAAAGTAGAAATAAATGCACCCAAATAATTAAAAAAGCTGAAAATTAATTTTTTTAAAGTTATTATATTTAACTTTTATTTAAAAAAAAACTGAAAACTGATTTAGTTTAGATTCTGATTATTCTTTAAAAAAAAATCTGAAACATACAAAAAGTGTTTTTTTCATGAAAGAAGTGATTATTTCACTCTAGAATCTAGAATCCAGAATCCGATCCAAATGCACCCTTAGTTACCTGCAATAAGTTGGAAAGTTAACCAGTGTCATGCATGCTACGATAACTCGGATAGCACTTAACGAGTAGTCTTCGACAATGTCTGTGATTTTGGTCACAACTGACATGTCATCGACGCAGTCTTTCTTTGATAGGTTGTCCAGTTCAAGGATGAACCCAATGAATTCAATTGTCCTTTTGGTTAAGTCATTCAACTCATTAATTGCCGTCTTGAATTGTTCTTCCTTTTGAACCCTAATAATTTCATCCACACGCATAAGGGGTATCAGCTGATGGGGATCAACATAAACCAAGAGTTCCCCATACGACAAAGCAAATGCTGCCAGGGTCAGTACTGCCCTCTCAGCCCCTGAGTAAGGTGATAAAATCTTCACTATTGATTCTGCCACATCACGCTCACTATCTTCTCCAAATGCCACCACCTGATCAATATATACAAATATATATGTGTGTTTTAATTATGTGTATATATATGGTGCAAAATTAATCAGATATTCTTCCTGTTTTTTGTGGTGCTTAAAATCCTTGTTGAGAAACGGTTACACTTAACAGGTGACATTAAAGCTGTTAATTCAGCAAGCAACATTAAACGAGTTAACTATACCAAAATGAAAGACTTCTATACGTACCACGGAATGAATTTGCTTGAGCACATACAATGAACAGTTGATGATGGGAACGGATAACTTGTTCTCTGTAATGATCGTTCCATTCTTGCCCTGCTCCCATGTCGATTTCAAGTCAATGTGTATGATCATATATAAAAAATAAAACTAATTAAGAAATAATGTTTTTGAATAGGCCGGAAATATTAATTAGTAGACAAACAATAAATAAAGATAAAGGTACAAGCTCTTTGCCCCACGCATCAATTAACTACCAGAAAGATTCTGAGTCTTTCTCAGTGCGTGTGTATATGTATATATAACACTATGAAATAAATGGACATCATTTCATTATATATGTATATAAAGCTATATAACTATATAAACCCTACACATATGTAGTTATATATGCATATATAACTATATGTCCATTTATTAATTATGATGAAATAATGTTACTCAAACGAAACTAAGATATCAAAAGGCTTCTATGTAGGGGTGTGCGTGCTTGTGTGTGTATAAGAAAGAGAGTATAGACAACCACTAACCAGTAAGCACTTTTCAGCAACAGAGGTGGAATGCTTGAGGACATCTCCAACAACTTTGAAAAGAACATTAAAATCCACGTTCAGGTGATCAGATTCACCTCTGTAGTACTCATGCACAGCGGCACGCAGTTCAATCTCGAACCCTTGCATGCTTCCCATGGCCGCAATAATGAGATAGATATATTTGCCGAAAGCTATAAGTTGCTAGAAGGGTTTGGTGTGAGCGTTTATTGTCCAGAACCTCAGCCCTATTTATAACCCCGCTGGTAAGCGATTCAATATTAAAGAAAGACTTGGGGTACGTTACATTTAATTGAGAGAGGAACACGTTAAGGTAGCTAAAAGAGTTTTATAATATGCCACGAGCTTAATCAAAAATATTATTTGAGAGATGAACATGTTCAGGTGGTTAAAAGAGTTTTATAATATGCCCGCTAGCTTAATAAAAAATATTATTTGAATTAATCAAAAAAATAATATGCCGCCAGCTCATTGTTTATCGGAATTTGTACAAACAGAATCCAAGAATATCTAGGATTTTTTGGCTTGTCACATGCACATGCAGATAGTTATTTTGTCCGCAAAATTAAGATGTGCGTTGGACCATTCAGAAAAGTACACGTGAAACTGGGGGAAAGTTAGGGTGCATGTGTGGTTTGTTCACACGTCTTGCGATAGCTATGACAATAACGGTTCCTAATTTATTTGTTCCTTCATGAGATATAATTACTTCAAATTCAGCTTCATTGGCTCCAAGTATCTCTGCAACAACGCACAATCGCAGTGTTCTGGTCGCGATTGTGTCGACGAAGGGATTGGCTATAGGCGATGGTGTTTTTTATGATGGTGTATTCACTGAGACTGGGAAATTAAATTTAAACAGAGGGTTCTTACAATTTTGGGGTAAGATAGTCGATGTGTGGAAAATAGAACAATGAAATAAATTTGATGCTAGTATTGTGTTAGAAGTTTTTATGGGAAAAACTGTAATAAAAAATTTAAAGAGGCCTAAATCTAAATTTCAAAGTATTTTATCTGTTAGATAATTTTTACCACATGTTAAAATGTGATTAGATCATATAAGAAGGATTTTCAACCCCTTCCAATGAAAGAGTACCAAATAATTTATCCTAATTTATTTAATTTATCTTAAGATGATTACAATTTGCAGCTATTGATTACAAATTTTAAGAAATTCGACCCATAATTAAATTGAGAATAAATTAGGCTGATATTTCCTTGACGCTGTCTTCTATAGATCGTTCTTCCATATTTCTTATTGCTCATTTGTGTACTGTCTTTTTTATCAACAAATACTTTCTTTCTCCACAAAAGCACAGCCAAATAGACTCTCCTTACTCCAACTGTAAGACTCACTAGCCAAATAGACTCTCCTACCAAGTAGATCACGTAAATGTTGACTGTTAGATTATGCATTTATTGTTGTCCAAATTAAATTTTCTAAAGTTTGGTGTTATTACGGATCATCAATATAATATCAAATAAGTTAATAGTTGGAGTGATTAAATTTAACCAATATAAAAATTTATTGAATTGAGTAAGCATAGAAAACTTACTTTTGAAAGTAAGTGGGGATCCGTTAACGCTATGTGTAAGTCTTTGTATGCTTGTACTCTTTAGTAAACTTTTATAGGTATAAAATTTGACCAATCAAACCATTAAATTCAAAGATTTTACCTAGTAATTAGATCAAATATATTAAATTTCATACAGTTTGAAAATAATTTGATATATCATTATAACACTTTATTTTGATAGATAATATATTTTTAAAAATACAAGTAAATATCAATTATTAAAATGCATGTATATTGTTATTTAATTTTTTTTAATTTGACATAATTGGTCATCAAGATAATATCATATAATTTAACGGTTGGATAAATATACAAGATTTACACTTGATATAAATGTGTGTGTCTATATATATATATATATATATGTATATAAGAGAAGTGGGTGGAAGGACCCATTTACATTGCTGTTAAACTTGTCATGTATCTCACACGTTCGATAATTTTTTATTGAACAATTTACTTTTATATAAAACCCACCTTTGATTGATCGAAAGTTAATTCATATGTTATATAGTTCGTGCTTATAAAATTTCACATTAGTAAAAAAATGTTTAACACACTTTTTTTTATATATCTAAATCAACATAGTAAATATTTATTAAATGTATGCAAATAATAATTATTTGATCACATTTTTATATGTGCCCAATTATTTCAAAATTTGGAACAAACAATCAACATAATATGTAATTATAATTCAATAGTTGAATTGAGAAAAACTATATTCTCTGTAAAATCAATTATCAAAGGTGTAAGTGTTCCAAGTCTTATGCTAGAATCAATGAGCCCTCCACACTTGTGTAATTTTAACTATTTGTTATACCATTTGAATAACTTTTATCAAAAGTCTTAGAGGCAATAAATATACCTCCTTCTCGATATAATTGTAAGTAATTATTGTACTATTTAATAACTTTTTACTGATGCATTTTTCCATGAAACCCACTGTTGGATTAGAAGTGCATTTCATGTAGGTTATGCCTATAAAATTTTTTAGATTAATATGAGATCGTTTGATTTAATTTATATGTATATTAAAATCAATGTAACATATATGTTTGAAATGAATTAAAGTGATATGATTACACTTTTATTAATATTCAATTTTTATAATATTTGGTAGAAATGATCTTCCGTGATAGGCACTTATAATTCAATAGTTAGATCAACAAACTAATTATTTTATAAAAAAGTTATCATATTCAACAATCAGGGATATATCTACATTGGGCAAAGCGGGAGCATATACCCCAACAAAAATTTTAATTTTTCTTAATAATTATGCATTTATTGTATATTTTTGTAACAATTACTTAGTTAAGTTTGACCTCATAGTAACTTCTAATGAGAAAAAATAATAAAATATAATATACTTTACTACTTTTTATATTGATGTAGTACTTTTGTCCCTAATATTAAAATTTTCTAGATTCGTTACTGTTAACAATGTAACTATGGGATTTAACTTCCATACATTCACTTGTAAATATTAGCATGCCACACATTTTATTTTGGACAAAACAATCCATCCCTTATTTTGTTTCGTGAGTCAACTAATGATTATGAATAAATTAAATTTATAATTTTGTTTTGTTGTTATTAATTATTATTTTAACAAGTTTCTCTCACTCGATTGATATTTTCTTGTCTGTCGCTCTCTCCTTCACTACAAGCTTTTCTCTTGAATAATGCAACGTTGCTATGAATGCACGACCAGGACATGTCTACCGTAACTGTGAAGTGTTTATGTCTTCTTTTTACCCCCTTTCTGGATAAAGTGAAGTGCTAGTGTCTTACGTTTATTCAAGGAAAAATATACTCTATGCCGAGTGGAACATGATGTAATTTTTTCTTTAAAATATAATGTGAAAAATAAAACAAGCTTGCCTTCGATATATTGAC